>OY728158.1:1573093895-1574383478 GCA_963277665.1 Viscum album | reverse complement strand
AAAAACATTTATTTAACATTTTATCTTTAGAACCCCTTTCACATATCCAAAACACCTCTAACATGTTAGAATAAGAAGTAACACAACAACATGATATAACACAGAAGCATGGTACAACAAAAAAACATGCTAATAACTAAGACAGTATGACATATAATCACTCAAGCATGTAAAATCAATCACTGTAACATTCTATCTAGAGTGGAATGCTAACTTAGATCAAAACATGGCATTTCACCCAAGGAACCCAATCCAAATTAGTAGAAATCCTACTAATGCAACAACATGGCATGTTATATGCATGACATGTGGATCTCCAAGTTCCTAAGATGATTCATGTATGAAACTTCCTTGCCATATTAGGCTAAGACAATTATTTTTTTCAAAATTCTCAAAATAAATATACAATAGAAAATACACCAGTCACTCAAGGTGAAATCATATCAACTATAACCATTAATAGTATAAATATCAATTACCATCCCTGGCTAGTTGTTCATTTCCCATACATTAGGTGATCAGTCCCAGGCATGACTATTAACCCAAGCACCAAAACATTTCTAGTATCATATCTACCAACCCCAAAATAGAATGACAATGGAAAAGAAACCCTCTGATACCACTTTGCAACATCCTGACCTGGTTCACCCCTGAACTGGTGGCCGGACCGGTCACTAGATGACCTCAAGTGCATCTCCCCATACACCAGAGGCTGTAGACTAGCAGCGAGGTTCTAAGGATAGTCAGTGGGGATATTATACCCTCTTATCAGAGCTGCAAAGAAGTATATCAGAGTAAATAACAAAAAATGGTAATAAATAGAAGAATGAGTCTAATAAATGATAAAGTAGTGCAAGGCGGATTTTATAAATCTTATACAAAAAAATGGCCAATGCCAAATATACAGCAGATGCTTGCATGACAAGCTAATGATACAAAATGGAAAATAGTGAAAAAATAGCATTATTTACATTCCATGAAAAAATAAATGAACAATGACTCCATTCCCCGAGGGTAGTCTCCTCGTGAATCCCAAACTTCTACTTGGTCCTTTTCTCCTATCTTCCATGTAAATGAAAACAGCACAACCCTGCAACCAAATAGAATCAAATCAGGTACCCTTATGAAATGGAGGCCTGAGTATGGTGTGAGATATAAATCTCACTAGGTCGGGACCACCGGTGTCTACCCAAATTCCGGACATTTAATAAATAATTAAAATTTTGTGAAAGCATGCATAAATAAATTAAGAAGTAAAAAGTAACTATGTACCCAAGTACCTACTTTGGCCCTCAGCTGGTGTCTAAACATGCATTATACATTTTTATTTCATACTCAACAATCATTACATAATCATTTTTATTTTTCAATTATTCAAACCTCATTAAATTAAAAAAGACTCATGATTCGTCCTAAGCCCGACATCCCCCATATAAGTTACTCACCAATGATGTCTCTAAAGTTCATTTAAGTAATCAAAGTAAAGACCGAATCCAAGCTTCTTCTTTGGCATAGATAACACATCATAAGTTATTCAATTTATTATATCATATATTATGTCTGATCCAATACACTAAAATAGTGATTCTCTCTTAGGTCCATCCACTAACAATGATTCACCCAATTCATTAGTAATTTGGAACCCTTTCTCATATTCAATTAACAAATAATTACGTCAAAATAGTTTTAATTAACCATTAATTCATTTCATGTATGACTATTTGGACCCACAATCTTATGTAAATTAATTGGTGTATAAGATCATGTATAGAACCATAGTGAGTGTTTGGATTATTAGTCCTTGTCTCACAACACATGGGTATTTAGAGCATCAGTCCCTGGCCCATAAAAGAATATTTTCATGCATGCTGGGTGTATAAATCCATGTCTAGTAGACTGTGAGTATTTGGAGCTTCAATACTTGTCTCAGAACCCATTTATCAATCATACATATATATTTATCATTGGTGTGGTACACCATGTATTACACCCCATGGGTATTTGGAGATTCAGTCCTTATCTCTCAACCCGTTTATCAATCATACATATATATTTATCATTGGTGTGGAACAACATTTCTAATACCCCAAAACCATCCATGAATTAATTCATCAATCAATTAATCCAATCCATTATCTAATTCAACCACTTATTAACAACATAAATCACCCATTAAATAAGTAAAAAATTAATAAACCATTAAACATCTCAATAGTTAATAATTAATTAACAATTAATTATTGTTAGAAATCCAAAAAAAATAATTAAATCAAAATTTAATTATCCAAATTATTTAACAAGTATAAACACATCCACTCGAAAAATGAATTATCCAAAACATTAAAAATTTACTTGCATTTTATATTCTCCAAAACATGTTGTACAAAGCCCATATATTTAGAAACCATCTCACACAACATATCATATTTTTAAACAACTCCATTCAAGACATCTTAATACACTTAAAAAAATACGCACAAAAAGGTCCATTGGGAAATAGTCGTAACAAACAATCAATTCACAATATTAATTTAATGCATAAAAAATAATTAATTAAACAATTAAATAATTAAATATTTTCTATTTAACCAATAATCAATTAATTAACCATTTACTATTTGACACACAATAATTAATTCATCCATTAATTATTACCAGTTTCCAATTTACATTCCGAACACGTTAAATATTCAATATGCTTAATAATTAGTAAAAGAAACAATTTTTTTCCAACACATGACTTGATAATTAATTCTAAAATTAATTTACCAATTACCCATTCTGACCATCCAAATAAGTTAAGTGTTTAATCATATCATTTTATCCAAATTAGCAAATCATTCTTAAAGTCAACACATGTTCAAGTCCTCATTTATCTCATATGGGTGGTATCATTTAATAACATAAGAATTGTTATGCAGAAACATATCATAATGAAGGAAACTCACTTTCTCAATTTATTTAAAGAATCTATAATTATTAAATAAAGTGTTGTGGATTTGGGACCGTACCTTGGGGTGGCACCATTTTAAATCTGAAGCGCTTTAATATACTTAGAGGAAACCTTTCTACAACTAGCCTGTAATAGTACACATGTGAACCTTATATATATATATATATATATCTATCTACATATATATATATATATTCACATGCTCATCCTGAAAAAATATAAATAAAATAAAAAATATTAAACAGGTACTCAGAATCAAAGTAGTAAGGACCAACACACCTCTAACTAGGTACCGATGACTCATATAAATTATCAAACCCTTAATTGAATGATGTGAAACAATACCACAGTTATACAACCTTACCACAAACATGACGACAATGTGAAAAAAACCCTTATGTCTCTCCTTTGTCGGCAGATGTCGGAATACGACCCCAAGGGTCTAGAGGATCCCCTAGCACGTCCCTAGAACAAAAGAAACAAGGAAACACAATAAAAACCGAACCTTAGGGTTTTGGATGAGAACAAAGGGTGTGGGTGGAGCCAAACAGCCTATGTGAATCACAAAATAAATGCAGAAGGACTCACCTCACTGAGACAGACATGATTCGAGAAGACACCAAGAGGATTCAATCACATGAGATGAGTCGATGAGGGGTTGTAGCGCACCTCAAAGGATGGGCCCAGTGCGTTTTTGTTGTTCCTCCCATATGGTGGTGCTCCACCCTCATGTTCTATCCCCCAATTATCAATTACAACCAAGATAAATTAATTGTCTTAATATAATAATAATAAAATTTATTATTCTCATTTAATATAATGTTACTTCATTAACTAACCATTAAATAAATGTTTCATAATTAATTCTGAAATCCTCCATTAATCCACCAATCAAATTAATACAATAAAAATAATAATGTCTTTTTTTATTATTAAATATTTATTTTATTTAAAATTAAATAAAAAAATCATTTTAAAAATCGCGTAACCGCACACCTGACCCACACTATTTGACTAACTATTCACAGCCCAATATCTAAATTTAAAATGGTTTAATTAAATTAAACTCAACACCATGTTTAATCCTCGTTTAATATTACCATTTTTAATTACCCTTCTTTGATAATGCCCAAATTCTCAATTACACATTATTTAATTAAATTCATTCACAATATTTAATTAAATAATTTCCCCATTCATGTTTTTTAATTAAATTATATCAACAGAATTTAACTAAATTTAAAATCACAAACTCATCATTATTTAATTAATTATATCAACAAAAATTAATTTAATAAAAACCTTTGCTTCATAGTGATTAATTAAATTCTTATTGACCATTAATTAAATTAAATGAAACCCAAAAAAAAACCATTATTATTATTATTCATAATAAGAATAGAAACCACTCATAAAACCATAAAAATAATAATTTCATCATCATCATTATTTTTATTCAGCCTGAGATAAAACTAAACACCTCTTATTAAATAAAAAATTTTCTTTATTAATTAGGAAACCCATTAATTAATTATACGTTTCTTTGGGATACCCAAAAGCCTCATTAATTTCACATAATTATTAAACCTCATTATACATCCAATTAAAATGTTTTAACATAAATGTTACACCGTATTTAATTAAAAAAACTTCTTCATTCATTATTATCTTAATAAACATTTCATAATTAATTATGAAACTCCCAATTCATTACAATATCATTAATATGATAAAAACTCCAACCCATAACCCCCAATTTAATTACCATAATAATAATAATAATTACATTCACAACACTAAAATAATAATAATCTAATTATTATTATTTTTCAAACTTCTGATACAACCAATAACACTACTTAATAAAAATTCTCCATTAAATATGATACTCCTCATTTTGTTAAATGATTTTTTGAGAATCTCAAAAGCCACATTAATTTCTTATAAATGTTACACTCCTTTAACATGAAATTAAAATATCAAAGAATTAAAATAATTTATGACACCATAAGAGTAATAATAAAATTATAAATATTCCTCCATTTAATAATAAATAGACCTTTTAAATTCCGAAACTCTTTATTTAATTAAAACGGTTCTTTGATAAACCCAAAATCTACATTAATTTCTTCAACCATCTTGTAATTAATTCCTTATCATTCACTTAGTTAAACAACCACAATAATAATAATAATAATAACTTCATTATTATTATTATTATTATTAAAACACTCTGTTAATTAATCAGAATCTCTTAAATAATCTTATTTAATTAAACTAAAGAATTTATTAAATAGGGTAAACTACAGGGGTTGGACCGCAACCATGCGCTACCTTTGAAGATTCATTAAAGTAGACATTTCCGAATCCGCTGCCCTGAGACTCATCGGGAATGCCGCTAAAAATTATAGGGTATTTATTTAAATCAAAAAATGATACCTTTAGGTGTTCTGACACTTGGAATAAAATTTCAAAGCATGAATTAACAAAACAAACCATCGATAATCCGAAAAAAATTCGAAAACGTTCATATTTTAACCTAGATAAAAAAACATGGGACATTACAATATACCCACCTTAAAAAATTATCATCCTTGAGAAGCCATAGAGAACCACTACTAAAACAACTGACATACCAAGGTCATTTAGAAGATCAGTAAAAATATTACCCGACAACTATATTTTAAATGCTCGACATCACCTTCCGACACGTTTATTGAAAAAAAGCGACAATACCCACCTTATGATATTCCATGAAGTTTCAAGAAAATCTCATCTACTCACCATCGCGTGTTTTTAGAACACATTAATACATGCATGTGACATTCGTTGAACCACAATCACCACATCAAAGAGTGATCATAAAAGCCGTAGAAAAAAACTATCAGCATTCCATAACACTCGAGTACCAAGAAGTCCTCCCAAGTAGTGGGAGGAACATACTTTAACATCCTAGAACATTATAAGGGTAATACCTACCATGGGATTTCCCCTTACAAAACATAGATGTTCAACCTCTCTCTTGGTCACGCAAAACTAAAATCACAAGGGTCAAAAACCCCTTTTTATTTTTAGGAATTTTAATTAATTCATTTCAAAATTTTAATATTTGAATACATTTCAACAAACACACAATTAAATATACACAACAATTCACTTGGTTTTCAAAATAACGCCCTACGGAAAAAATAGGCATGATATCACAAACATCCTCTTTACCATAAGAATTCTGTGTTATTCAAATATAAACAAGAAATTTAGCATCTAAATTCCTTTTACCAAAAACATGACTTCCAAAGGTCTCATTTGTTCAATATGTTTTTTTTCAAAAAGCAACCCAACAATAGTTCATTACAATAAAAAATCAGCACTTTTACATTTGTAACCATTTTAAAACATATTATGGTTTTATAAGGTTCAAACACAAGGGTGGCCATCTACCAATCGATAAGGCGTCTATACATCCTACCGTTGGAATTTAGCTCCCATTTACCACAATCAACATTTATTTAACATTTTATATTTATCACCCCATTAAAATATCCAAAAAATCTATAACATGTTAGAATAAGCCATAACAAAACATCATGATATAACACAAAATCGTGGAACAACAACAAAACATGCTAATAACTGAGGTATTATGGAATATAATCAGTCAAGAATGTTAAATCTTTCACTGAAACATGCTACCTACATAGGTTTTCTAAAGCAGATCAAAACATGGTATTGCACCCAAGGAACACAATCCAAATTAGCAGAACCCTACTAAAACAACTACATGGAATGTTATATGCATGACATGTGAATCACTAAGTGCCTAAGATGATGCACGTATGAAACTTCCTTTCTATATCAGGCCAAGACAATTATTTTTTTTCAAAAACATCAAAATCAATATACAGAGGAAAATACAAAAGTCACTCAAGGTGAAATCCTATCAACTATAAAATCTAATAGTAAAATATCAATTCCCATCCCTGGGCACTGCGTATTTTCCTATACATGAGGTGATCAGTATAAATCATGTCTATTATCCCAAGCATCGACCCATTTATAGTCTCCCGTCTATAACCCCAGAATAGTAAGACAAAGGAAAAGAAACCCTCTGATACCACTTTGTAATGTACCGACCCGGTTCACCCCTAAACTGGTGGCTGGATCGGTCACTATATGACCTCAAGCGTGTCTCCCTATATGCCAAAGGTTGTCGAAAGGTAGTGAGGGACAAAGGATAGTCATTTGGGAGACTATACCATCTTATTAGTGTTGCACTACGATATATCAGAGTAAATAACAAACAATGGAAATAAATTGTGGAATGAGTCTAATAAATGATAAAGCAAAGGAATGAATATTTTATAAATCTTGTACAAAAAAATGGCTAATTCGAGTTATACAGAAGATGCATGCATGACATACTAATGATACAAAATGAAAAATAGTGAAAAAAAACATTCTTTACATTCCATTACAAAAATAAATAATGACTCCAAACCCTAAGGGTGGTCTCCTCGAGCATCCTGAGCATCCCACTAGTCATTTTCTCCTATCATCCATGTAAATGAAAACAAAACAATCCTGCAACCAAATAGAATCTTCTTGGGTACCCCAGTAAAATGGAGGCCTGAGTAGGGTGTGAGATATAGATCTCAGTAGGCTGGGACCAACAGTGTATACCCCAAATCCAGACATTTAATAAATAAATAAAACCTTGTTAAAGCATGCATAAATAATGTAAGAAGTACAATGTAACTATATACCCAAGTACCTACTTCGGCCCTTAGCTGGTGTATGAACGTACATTATACATTTGTCTTTCATAATCAACAATCATAACATAATCATTTTCATTTTTTAATTATTCCAACTTCATTAAATTACCAAAGTCTCGAGATTCTTCCTAAGCCTGGAATCCCCTCTATATGTCACTCACCACAGATTTCTCTAATGTCCATCTATGTAATCAAAGTAAAGATCGAATCCAAGATTGTTCATTGTCTTGGATAACACATCATAAGTTATTAAATTTAACATTTCATATACTATGTTTGAACCTGTCCACTAAAATAGTGATTCGCTCCGGGGTCAATCCACTAATAGTGATTCACCCAATTAATTAGCAATTCTGACCCCCTTTATCATATTCAACTAACAAATCATTACTTCACAATTGTTTACATTAACCGTTAATTCATTTCATGAATGACCAATTAGACCCACATTCCAATGTCAACTAATGGATGTAGAACATCATGTCTAACACCCTCGTGAGTATTTGGATTGCCATTCCTTGTCTCACAACACATGGGTATTTGGAGCATCAATCCCTGACGCATAAAATAATATTTTTATGCATGCTGGGTGAGGAACTCCATGTCTAACACCCTATTAGTATTTAGAGCGTCAGTCCTTATCTCACAAACCATTTATCAATCACTCATGTATATTTATCATTGGTGTAGAACATCATGTCTAGAATCCCATGAGTATTTGGAGCTTTATTCCTTGTCTCAAAACTCGTTTATCAATCATACATATATATTTATCATTATTGTGGAACACCATTTATAATACCCCTAAAAAATCAATGAATTAATTTATAAATTAATTAATCCAATCTGCTAATTAATTAAACAACTACATAAAGACCTGAATCAACCATTAAATAAGTCAAAAATTAATTGACCATTCAACATATCAATAGTAAATAATTAATTGACAATTAATTATTCTTACCAAGCCCACTATATAATTAATTCAATATTTAATTATCCAAATTCTTTAATAAGTCTAAACTCGTCCGCACAAATAATGATTCTTCCAGGACATTAACAATATACATGCGTGTTATAATCCTCAAAACATGTTGTACAAAGCCCGGATATTTAGCAACCATGTCAAACTTCATATATTATTTTTAAACAACTCCATCCAAGACAGCTTAAGGCATGTAAAAACAATACAAACCAAAGGGTACCATTGGCCAACTGTTGTAACAAACAATCATTTCACAATATTAATTTAACGAATGAAAATTAATTAATTTAACAAGTAATTAATTAATTAACTATTTTCTATTTAACCAATAATAAATTAATTAATCATTTACCACTTAACACCTAATAATTAATCCATCCATTAGTTATTACCCGTTTCCAATTTATATTCTGAACACGTCAAATATTCAATATTCTCGATAATAAGTAAAAGACACAATTTCATTCAACTCATGACTTGATTATTAATTATACAATTAATTAACCCATTACCCATTATGAACATCTAAATAATTTAACTGTTTAATCATATCACTTTAATGAAATTAGAAAAACTTGCTTTAAGTCAACACATGTTCAAGTCCTTATTTTTCTCATTTGGGCGACATCATTTAATAACATAAAACGTGTCATACAGTGAAATGTAATAATCAAGGAAACTCTTATTCAAAATTTATTTAAAGAATATATAATTCTTAAATAAAGTGTTAAGGATTTGGGATCCTACCTCGGGGTGGCACCAATTTAAATCCGAACCGCTTTAATATTTTTGGCAGCAATCAGTCCACAACTGGTCCACACTCACACGTGCATGCACCTTATATATTTATATATCTCTCTAAAAACACACAGACACACACATATATATTCACACACGCGTCCTAAAAAAATATAAATAAAATAAAAAATATCAAAAAGGTACTCCGAATCAAAGCAGTGAAGAGCAACACATTTCTAAATATGTACCAGGGACTCATATAAATTAACAAACCCTTAATTGAATGATGCGAATCAATACCATGATTATATAACCTTACCATAAACATGGTAGAAAAGTGAATATGAACCCATCCGTCATGCCTTTGTTGGCAGATGCTGGAATACAATCCAAAAGGTCTAGAGGAGCCCATTGCACATCCCTAGAACCGAAGAAACAAGGAAACACAATAAAACACGAACCTTTCGGTTCTGGTTTAGAAAACAGGGAGAGGAAGGAGCCAAATGGCTGATGCGAATCACAAAAAAATGCAGACGGACTCACCTCGTCGAGATAGAAAAGATTCGAAAAGACACTAGAAGGATTTGATCACGCGAAGTGGAACTCGTGAGGGGGGTGTAACGTGCCAAAAAGGAGGGTCCTCATGTGTTTTTGTTGTTCCTCCTATATGGTGGTTCTCCACCCTCAAGTTTTATCCTCAAATTATCAATTACACCCAAGATAAACTAATTGTGTTAATATAATAATAATAACATTTATTATTCTCATTTAATATAATGTTACTTCATTAACTAACCTTTAAATAATTGGTTCACAATTAATTCTGAAATCCACCATTAATCATACATTGAAATTAATACAATAACAATAATAGTATCCTTATTATTATTAAATATTTATATCATTTAAAATTATAAAAAATCATTTTAAAAACTGCATAACTGCACAGCTGACCCGCACCATTTGACTAACTATGCACAAAATGATATCTACATTTAAAATGGATTAATTAAATTAAACTAAACTCTATATTTAATCCTCATTTAATATTACCATTTATAATTACTATTCTTCAATAACACCCAACTTCCCATTTACATATTATTTAATTAAATTCATTCACAAAATTTAATTAAATAATTTCTCCACTTCATTTTTTTAATTAAAATTTTTCAACACAATTTAATTAAATTTTAAAACTCTAACTCATCATTATTTAATTAATTATCTCAAAAAAATTAATTAAATAAAAAACTTCACTTTGTAGTGATTAATTAAATTCTTATTGAACTTTAATTTAATTAAATGAAACCCCAAAAAATCCATTCCTATTATTATTCATAATACTAATTAAAAACACGCATAAAAACATAATAATATTAATTTAATTATTATTTTTATTTTTATTTAACTGTAGATAAATCCTAACACCGCTTATTAAATAAAAACACTTCTTTATTAATTAAGAAACTCTTTATTTAATTTGAAGTTTCTTTGAGATACCCAAAAGCCTCATTAGTTTCACAAAACTATTACAGCTCATTAAACATCCAATTAAAATATTTTAACATAAATGTTACTCCAAATTTAATTAATAAAACTTTTTCTTTCATTATTATCTAAATAAAAATTTCCTAATTAATTAAGAAACTCCCAATTTATAAAAATATCATTAATAAGATAAAAACTCCAACCCATAAATCCTAATTCATTTTCCATAATAATAATAATAATTATTACATTAATAAAACTAAAATAATAATAATATCATTATTATTAATTTTCAAACTTTTGATAAACCCAACACCACTACTTAATAACAATGCTTCATTTTCTCTGAAACTCCTCATTTTATTAAATGTTTCTTTGAGAAGCTCCAAAGCCACATTAAATTCTCCTAAATAATACCCTCTTTTAACATAAAATTAAAATCTCAATGAATTAAAATAATTTATGACACTATAATAATAATAATAACATTATTATTATTATTATATTCCTCCATTTAATAAAAAATGGTACTTTAATAATTCTGAAACTCTTTATTTAATTAAAATAGTTCTTTGATAATCCCAAAATCCACATAAATTTCCTCAACCATCATTTAATTAATTCTTTATCATTCATTTAATTAAACATCCAAAATAGTATTAATAATAATAATTTCATTATTATTATTATTATTATATTTTAATTAATCACAATCTCTCATTTAATTTTTTTAATTAAATTAAATAATTTATTAAATAGGGTAAACTGCATGGGTTGGACCGCAACTATGCGTTGCCTGTGCATATTCATTAATGTGGACTTTTCCAGATCCGGTGCTCCAAAGACTCATTGGGACACCCACTAAAAATTATCGAGTAATTATTTAAGTCGAAAAAACGACACCTTTTGGTGTTCCAACACGTGAAATATAATTCTAGACCTCTAATTAAAAAAATGACCCGTCAATAAACTAAAAAAAATCGAACACCTTCATATTTTAACCCAATTAAAAAAATAGTGCAATTTAAAATATACCCACCTTAAAAAATTATCATCCCCAAGAAGCCGTCAAGAAGCACTACTAAAACAACCGAACTACCAAATTCATTAATATGATCGGTCAAAATATTACCGAAAAACCATATTCTAAAAGCTCGGCATCACCTGCTGACATGTTTATCGAAAAAAAGTGAAAATACCCACCTTAGGATTTTCCAAGCTGTCTCAAGAAAAGATCATCCGCTCACCAGTGCATGTTTTTAGAACACATTAACACATGCATGTGACATAACTTGAACCCTTATCGTCAACTCAAACATTGATCATAAAATCCATAGTATAAACCTATCAGCATTTTATAATACACGAGTACCAAGAATTCATCCTGAGTAGTGTGATGAATCTACTTTAATGGCCTAGAACACTCTAAGGGTACTACCTACCACGGGTTAGACCCTTATGAAACATAAAAATTGACCCTCTCTCTTCGTCACACAAAACTAAAATCACAAGGTTCAAAAATCCCTTTTATATTTTGGAATTTTTATTAATTCATTTAAACCTTTTAACATTTGAATGAATTTCAACATACACACAAGTACATCTACACAACAAGTAACTTAGTTTTCAAAAAAACCCCTACAGAAAAATAGGAATTTTATCACAAAAATCCTCATTATCATATAACATTCAGTGTTATTCAAATATAAATAGGAAATTTAGCATCTAATTTCCTTTTATGGAAAAGGTGACATCCAAAGGTGAGATTTATTCAATCTGGGTTCTTCAAAATGCAACCCAACAACAGTTAATTAAAATCAAAACTCAACAGTTTTACATTTGTATCCATTTTCAAACATATTATGGTTATATAAGGTTCAAACACATGGGTGCACATATATAAATCGATAGGGCACCCATACATCTTATCGTTGGAATTTGGATCTCATTTATCACAATCAAAATTTATTTAACATTTTATCTTTATCACCCCTTTCACATATCCAAAACATCTTTAACCTGTTAGAATAAGCAGTAACACAACTGCATGACATAACAAATAATCATGTAACAACAACAAAACCTGTTAATAACCGAGGTAGTATGGCATATAATCACTCATGCATGTTAAATATATCACTGAAACATGTTATCTTGAGGGGAATGATATAGAAGATCAAAACATGGCATTGCACCCAAGGAACACAATCCAAATTTCCAGGAATCCTATTAATGAAACTATATGGCATGTTATATACATGACATCTCAATATCTGAGTTCCTAAGATGATGCATGTATGAATCATCAGTACCATACTAGGCCATGACAATTATTTTTATCAAAATTCTCAAAATCAACATACAACAGAAAATACACCAGTCACTCAAGGTGAAATCATATCAACTGTAACCTCTAATAGTACAAATATCAATTACAATCCTCATCCACTTGGTCATTTCCCGTACATGAGGTGATCAATCACAAGAATGACTATTAACCAATGCGCCAACACATTTTTAGTCTCCTCTCTACCAACCCCAAAATAGTAAGAAAAAGGAATGGAAACCCTCTGATACCACTTTTTAACGTTCCGACCCAGTTCACCCCTGAACTAGTGGCCAGACTGGTCGCAACATGACCCCAAGTGCATCTCCCCATAGGCCAGAGGTAGCCAACTAGCATCAAGGGTCTAAGGATAGTCATTGGGGATACTATACCCACTTTTTAGAGTTGCACATCAGTATATCAGAGTAAATAACAAACAATGGAAATAAATATAGGAACGAGTCTAATAAATGATAAAGTAGTGGAAGGAAGATTTTATAAATCTTCTAAAAACAAATGGTCAACGCCAATTATATAGCAGATGCATGCATTACATGCCAATTATACAAATTGTAAAATAATGAAAAAAACAGCATTCTTTACATTCCATTACAAAAAAATAAACAATTACTCCAAGCCCCTAGGGAGGTCTCCTAGAGTATCATGTGCTTCCGCTTGGTCCTTTGATCCTATCTTACACGTAAATTCAAAATTCACAATCCTACAACCAAATAGAATCTATTCGGGTACCCCAATGAAATGGCGGCCCAAGTAGGGTGTGAGATATAGATCCCAGTTGGCTAGGACCACCGGTGTTTACCCCAAATCCAGACATTTAATAAATAATTTAAACCATGTGAAAGCATGAATAAATAAAGAAGTAAAAATTAAATATATACCCAAGTACATGCTTCGGCCCTTAGTTGGTGTCTGAACAAGCATTATATATTTTTCTTTCATACTCAACAATCATTAAATAATCATTTTTCATTTTTCAATTATTCAAGCCTCATTAAATTACGAATATCTCGAGATTCTTCCTAAGCCCGACATCCCCCGTATAAGTAACTCACCAAAAATTTCACTAAAGTTCATTTACGTAATCAAAGTAAAGACCAAATCCAAGATTGTTCTTTGTCTTGGACAACGAATCATAAGTTATTCAATTTAATATTTCATATACTTTGTCTGAGACTGTCCACTAAAATAGTGATTCGCTCCAAGGTCCATCCACTAACAGTGATTCACCCAATTCATTAGTAATTCTAAACCCATTCTCATATTCAATTAACTAATCATTACATCACAATAGTTTTCATTAACCATTAATTCATGTTCATATACGACCAATTGGACCCACCGTCAAATGTCAATTAAAGGGCATAGAACATCATGTCTAACACCCTCATGAGTATTTGGAGTGTCAATCCTTGTCTCACAACACATGAGTATTTGGAGCATTAGTCCCTGACCCATAAAAGAATATTTTCTTGCATGCTTGGTGTAGAACACGTTGTCTAGCACCCTGTGAGTATTTAGAGTTTCAGTCCTTGTCTCACAACCCATTTATCAATCATACATATATATATTTATTATTGGTGTAGAATTCCACATCTAGGACCCCATGAGTATTTGGAGATTCAGTCCTTGTTTCACAACCCGTGTATCAATCATACATATATATTTATCATTGGTGTGGAACACCATATACAATACCCCAAAATCAAACACAAATTAATTGATAAATTAATTAATCTAATCTGTTAATTAATTCAACAACTAATTAACAACATAAATCACCCATCAAATAAGTCAAAAATTAATTATCCATTGAACATCTCAATAGTAAATAATTAATTAAAAAATTAATTATTCCCAGCAAGACAACAAAATATTTAACTCAACATTTAATTATCCAAATTCTTTAACAAGTCTAAACTCATCCACTCAAATAATGATTCGTCTAGGATTTTAACAATTTACAATCATGTTATAATCCTCAAAACATGTTGTACAAAACCCAGATATTTAGAAACCATCTCACACCACATGTCATATTTTTAAGCAACTCTATCCAAGACAACATAATGCATTTAAAAACAACACGCACCAAAAGGTACCCTTGGCCAACAGTCATAACAAACAATCAATTCAAAATCTTAATTTAATGAATGCAAATTAATTTATTAAACAATTAATAAATTAATTAAATATTTTATATTTGACCAATAATCAATTAATTAACCATTAACCATTTAACATTTAACATTTAATACATCCATTAATTATTACTATTTTCCAATTTATATTTGGAACACATCAAATATTCAATATTCTCAATAATTAGTAAAAGACACAATTTTATTCCAACTCATGACTTGATTATTAATTCTAAAATTAATTGACCTATTACCCATTTTGACCATCCAAATTATATAACTATTTAATCATATCACTTTAACCAAATTAAAAAAACTTTCTTAAATTCAACACATGTTTAAGTCCTCATTTATCTCATGTGGGTAGCATCATTTAATACCATCAAAAGTTTTGTGCATCAAAATATCATAATTAGTGAAACTCACATTCTCAATTTATTTAATGAATCTATAATTCTTATATAAAGTGTAAAGGATTTGGGACCCTACCTCGGGTTGGCACCATTTTAAATCTGAAGCGCTTTAATAAACTTGGCAGCAACCACTCCACAGCTGGTCCGAAATCACACAGGGCACACCTTAGACACACACAGACACACACACACACAGACACACACACACACACACACATATATATATTCACATGTTCATCTTGAAAAAATATAAAGAAAATTAAAAATATGAAATAGGTACTCAGAATCAAAGCAGCAAGGGCCAACCCACCTCTAACTAGTTACCAGGGACTCATATAAATTATCAAACCCATTATTAAATGATTCTAACCAATACCGCAAATATATAACCTTACCATAAAATGATAGAAAAGCGAAAATGAACCCATCCATCTCCCCTTTGTCGGCAGATGCTGGAATACGGTCTAAAGGGTCTAGAGGATCCCCTTAAACATCCCTATAATCTAAGAAACAAGGAAACACAACAAAACACAATACTTAGGGTTTTGGATAAGAAAACAGGGTGAGGGAGGAGCCAAACAACTGATTTGAATCACAAAACAAATGCAGACAGACTCACCTCGCCGAGATAAACACAATTCGACAAGACACAGGGAAGATTCGATCACGTGAAGAGCTGCTGGGGAGGGGGGTGTATCACGCCTCAAAAGAGGGGCATCATGAATATTTGTTGTTCCTACCTTATGGTGTCTCTCCACCCTCATGTTCTATCCCCCAATTATCAATTACACCCATGATAAAATAATAGTACTAATATAATAATAATGACATTTATTATTCTCATTTAATATAATGTTACTTAATTAACTAACCTTTATACAAATGTTTCACAATTAATTTTTGAAATCCCCAATTAATTATCCAACCAAATTAATAAAATAATAATAATAATATCTTTATTATTATTATTATTAAATATTTCTTTTATTTAAAATTAAATAAAAATAAATCATTTTAAAAACTGTGTAACCACACAGCTAACCAACACCATTTGACTAACTATGCACAAACTGATATCGACATTTAAAATGGTTTAATTAAATTAAACTCAACTCCATATTTAATCCAAATTTAATAATACCATTTATAATTACCCTTCTTCGATAATTCCTAACTTCCCCTTTACACATTATTTAATTGAATTAATCCACCAAATTTAATTAAATAATTTCCCCACTTCATGTTTTCTTAATTAAATTATCTCAACACAATTTAATTGAATATAAAAACACCAACTCATCATTATTTAATTAATTATATCATAAAAAAATTAAATAAATAAAAATATCCTCTTCATAGAGATTAATTAAATTCTTATTGACCTTAAATTTATTTAAATGAAACCCCCAAAAATACATTATTATTATTCATAATATTAATAACAACCACTCATAAAACCATAATAATAATAATTTTATTGTTATTATTATTATCATTAAACCTTAGATAAAACCAAACACCTCTTATAAAACGGAACCACTTATTTATTAATTACGAAACTCTTTATTTAATTATATGTTTCTTTAAGATACCCAAAAGCCTCATTAATTTCACATAACTATTATACCTCATTAAACATCCTATTAAAATATATTAACATAAATGTTACAACCCATTTAATTAAAAATGCTTCTTCATTCATTATTCTCTTAAAAAAATTCATAATTAATTATGAAACTTCTAATTTATTAAAATATCATTAATTTGATAAAAACTCCAACCCATAACCCCTAATTTAATATCCATAATAATAATAAAAATTACATTCATAAAAATAAAATAATAATAATCTCATTATTATTATTTTTTAATCTTTTGATAAACCCAACACCACTACTTAATAAAAATGCTTCATTAAATCGTAAACCACTCATTTGATTAAATTTTTCTTTGAGAAGCTCAAAATCCACATTAAATTGTCATAAATGATACATTCCATTAATATGCAATTAAAATCTCAAAGCATAAAATAATTTATGAAACTATAATAATAATAATAACATTATTATTGTTAGCACATTCCTCCATTTAATAATAAATGGTACTTTAATAATTCTGAAACTCTTTATTTAATTAAAACAGTTCTTCGACAAACCCAAAAAAACATTAATTTCATCAACCGTACTTTATTTAATTCTTTATCATTAATTTAATTAAACAACTACAATAATATTAATAATAATAACTTCATTATTATTATTATTATTATTATTATTATTAAAAATCTCTTTTAATTAATAAAAATCTCTCATATAATCTTATTTAATTAAATAAAATAATTTATTAAATAGGGTAAATTGCATGTGTTGGACCAAAATAGTGCACTGCCCATTTAGATTCATTAAAGTGGAATTTTCCAGATTCTGTGCTCCTGAGTCTCATCAGGACACTCACTAAAAATTATCAGGTAATTAATTAAGTCCAAAAAGTACACCTTTCGGTGTACCAACACTTGGAATTGAATTTCAGAGTTTGAATAAAAAACCACCCGTCAATAAACAGAAATCTTTTTGAAAACCTTCATATTTTACCCCAGTTAAAAAAACACCAGACTTTAAAATATAATAAGGGATGAGTGTAATAAATATCATCATATCATAGGTATAGTATAATAATACCGAGGGGAAACATTAAGATAATAATTGGAATGTGTAAATGAATAAAAATGAAACATTTTGTCTTAGTGATCAACTACCACACATTGTTGTGCACAAAGATAGAATCATGTTCACACAAACATCAAATTACTCCTGAGGTTCTTCAATTTAACTAATTCATTATGGAACTATAAAATTCTTATCACACCCATCACATCATAGCATTTACATTACACCATATAATTTCAGGTGCACCCGTCACATCACAAAATTTACATTATCATGCTTTCCACATAGGTCATGTAACATCTCAAGATAGTAATGAATAATAGATATTATTATCTATGTCTATTTATGAATTAGATAGTGTTTAGAGGCTTAAAATGAGAATAAATCCAATCTTAAGCATGGAATGCACTAATATTCTTAAAAGATTGTTTTACTACCTTTTGATGGCAAACCATTTTTAAATCAAACTTTTAAAAATTTTATAAGCTCTATTTGTCAATAAAAACTTATTATATATGATTGGGACATTGAAATTTACATTGGATAATTTTTTTGGTATTTTTCTGACAATGTTCATTTTTAATGAATAGTAAAAAATACTGCATTTTACATCAAAACTGCTTTTTCATCTAATTTAATTATATGGTTAGATTATCTTTTTTACTTTGTTTTAAAGTGTAAATATAATATATGTTTACCATTTAATACAATGGTGATCATTGGTATTAATTTAACTTTGTAATTTGGCATAAAGTAATGCCAAACTTTTCAAAGATATTGTTTCAAAAAAACCCGCTATTTGTTTTGACAACGAGAATTATTTTTAAATTAATTATTGCAATTTATATGTTTGGAATTTGGTAAAATGGATTCCATATTTGGAATAATAAGGTCCAAATTATGTAATTAATACTCTTTTGTTTTTGGACATTATGACTAGTAATGACGATAATTATCTTTAATTATATTGATTAATGAGTAATCGGGTAGTTAAGGATAATAAAATAATATCATAATAATAAAAAATGACACCAAAATGTGTCTTAATGCTACTGGTTGTCCCATGGCCGACCATGGGATGCATTGTTCCAAACTTGGGGACACCATGGAATCACTTTTGTGTGATAATGACTTTTTATCTTTTTATTTCTAAAGGAAGTTAAATATAACAAAGAATGTATCACCGGAGTAAAACTTTTATAATTTTGTCTACATATATGATATATTGGACTATAAATATTCATTGGAAAGCTAAAATTATTTCCTACATCATATTATTTTTTTTTGTAAATTTTATACATTAAATAAATTAAATTATTTATGACATCATGATGATGCAGCGATTACCTCATTATTTAACAATTTAAATAAAATGAAAAGATAATGTAAAATATAGGACCTAAACATGTAAAAAACCTTTTTTAAGAGTATATCTAGAACCCTTATCACCTTATCTTCAAAATAAATCAATGTGGGACCTTTAAAATCTGAAACGCATTTGAAAACAAAGTAATATTTTATACCTTTCCAAGAGTGCCCCTCCTCTCCTCTTATAAAAGGCCCCCACCTCTACCTCCTTACCCACACATATCAAGCCTTTGGATCGGCCAAAACCTGCCCATTTTATCTATCCACATATATCTATTACTCCTAGAAGCCTAACCTTAGGTAGGAATCTCTTCAAGAAACCCTTTTGGTTCAAACCAAAGGGTGTTACTCGATTTTAAGGTAATGTCTTCACTTGTGTTCTTTTGTTTTATTTTGCTTATCCAACCCCCTAAACTCATTTTATTCATTTATTCTGTAACAACTACAGTATCTTCAATATACTAGGATGTTTTTATGAGAAGTATTAGTGCTACACTTACACACACCTTCATCTAATGGTTAAAGAGCATACTGTTTCCGTGGATGGCGAATTTCTGCCTCCCGAAACGATGATTGTTCAATATTATTATAACACCTTCAAAGGTGGCCATTAAGATGACACTATATTTATATATGATATATATTATACTTATGTTTTCCTTAATCTTCTGTATTTTTAATTTATGGCATACCTTTATGGTTTCCGTTATGGGTAAACGCAATATCTTCATTTTAGGAAGTGCGGACTACCGCCTCCTCAATGTGATTTGATTCGTTAATACCATAAGTGGTACATATAAAGGATTGATTTAATGATATTATATATGATATTATACTGGAATTATAATATAACTTTATATAATTATTATTTATTTCCATTAATGTATGAGATAGAAATGAAAGTAGCATTCATGTGTACGTACGGCTTACCGTCTCCATGAATGGTGCATTTCATTTATTATCCCCAAATGTAATGTACTATTACAATTACATATATATAATGGATATATATTATGTATGTTACATCTAAATTATGAATATAATTTTTGAATTAATATATACATATCTCTTATTTAGTTTTAATTCCATTAATATGACATAGAAATGAAAGTAGCGTTCATGCGTTTGTACGGCTTACCGTCTCCATGAACAGTGCATTTCATTTCTTACCTCTAAATGATTATGTAATATTATAAATGAATGTATATAATGGATATATATGATATATATGGCATCTACATAATGAATATTATTCTTGAGATAATGGATATTTTCCTATGTGAACAACTTGTAAATATAAGAAGTTCACTTTTGACTCAAGTACCAAATATCGACAAAACAAATGTTATTAACCTAAATGATTACATAATGCTCATAACATGGTAATAAGTGATATAAAAGGAATAATGTACTTGAAAAAGGTTCTTAATCAAGTAGAAATTAACTCAAGTTTATTATTCAGGAGGTTAAAGAACAATCGAGTCAAGTCGGACCCGAGGTATGGGACTTCATCTCAATCTCCTTTCATTGAGGCATATTTTGTTTTATACACAACCATCTTTTATACGGTGTATAAACCCCTTTTACTTTTACGTTTATCCAAAATGAATCTTTTTATACATAGCATTTTTCTAAACGATAAAAGGGAATGTTTTTGTCGTACGTATGCGGCGACATCGACTTCTCCACCGCCGTGACCATTATTTGAGTTTCAGCTTCCTCTACAAGCCATACCTTTTTAATGAAAACTAAATACCATGTTTTACTTTTCTTTTATTTTCATATTGAAAATGGTTTTCTTAATGTTTTTATATCAATGTGTTGTATTGATATCTTTTGATTGAAAAGTGGAAATGTTATGTTTCCTTCATGCAGGTTTTATGTGATACGATTATGTTATGGTTCTTGGGAATTATTATGAAGACGGGTGGTTCCTTGATAAACTAAGGGTGTGTGAGCCCAATATAGCTCGCCAATGCATTGGGTAATGCGAAGGAGTTAAATGTTAAGGTTTTTCTAATGATATTTAGGGAATATACTGTGATGGGTATTCCAAACGTAACCAAGAGGGTTACACCCTATATAATAATGTTATGAATGCCTCAAGTTACCTTTATGTCTTATGATTTCTATTATTTATTCATGATTTAATGAGGTATGTTAAAGTGCTTATGTTTTATGAGTAAAGTATGATTTCATTGATTCTTATGTATACATGTACTCATGTTTCCAATCCGTATTTTCATATACCTTACTGAGCTTTTTATGCTCATCCAAAGTTTTTAAAATGAATTTCACAGGTCAATGGAAAGGTACATGATGTGATGATAGTGTCAAGGAAGTGTCAAGAAAGAATCCTTGTTTTATTTTTAAATATTTTTTCGTTTATGGGAAAAATTAATACTATCTTTTATGTAACCACTTTTTTTAAATGTGGAATGTAATGCAAGTTTTATGATATAATTCTCTAAAAATCTAAACCTAAAAAGATCCTCAATGTGTAATCTTGTAATAACTCAAGATTAAGTAAGGTTTAAGGCTGGGGCCTTATAGTTGGAATCAGAGGTCAGTTTAGATAATGTTAGGAGTTAGAATTCTATTAAATGATTATCTGAAAGTATTTTTTTTGGTCAAATTGAAAATGATATAGCATTTGAAGATTACCATGTTGCTTCATCTAAAACATGTTTGTTCAGAATGGTTTTCTGCAGAGGAAACAGGGAAGCAGTGGTAGGAAGACATATAGAAGGAAATAACCTTCCGAATCAGCTTCCTAAGATGGTCAGAATTGGAACTGAAGAGTTTTTTGTAGTAATGGAGTAGTTGACTCAAGCAATAATTTGTGGCAGTATCCATGCATGAGTTCAACCAGATCAACCGTAGAGAAACATGTCAGTGGTGGAACATTTCATGAGGCAACATCCCCCATAATTCAGAGGATCATCTGACCTTGTGCTAGCAGAAGGGTGGATTAAATCACTTGAGAAGATTTTCGATTTCATGGGGTGTTTAGACAATCAAAAGGTTAGTCTTTCTATTTACCGTTTAGAGGGTGAAGCAGATCAGTGGTGGTGATGGATAAAAATATCAGGGACGCTGATGAGATTGATGCTCTCGACTAGGATGAATTCAAAGGTATGTTTCATGAGAAGTATTTTCCTATGGTTGTTCTACTTAGGATGGAAAAAAAATTCCTAGAATTGAGGCAAGAGGAAGACTCAGTGGCTGCCTATAAAGAAAGGTTCACTTGATGGGCAAGGTATGCTCCAAATTTTATCCGAGACCTTGATAGTAAAATCAATCATTTTTTCTCAGGTTAAATCCAAAATATCGAAGGGATTTAGCTTCTCGTGAGTTCAAAAGTTATGAAAAGCCTGTTTGATGTGATGATAAGGTGGAAATGGAGTTTTCCGATGATCATGTGTTCTATAACAACCAGTAGAAGAAGAGACCGAGGTGGCAGGAGAAAGGAAAGAATTATTCAAAAAGGTCTGATGGTAAGAAAACTAAGTTTCTAGTTTGTGATAAATGTGGTAAAAGGCATGCTGGGGAATGTCTTCTGAATTTTGGAAAGTGCTACCGATGTGGTAAGATGGGACATAAGGCTCGTGATTACACTGAAAAAAATCAAGGTTATGGTAAGTCCAAATTTGATTTACACTTAGTGAAATGTTTTAAGTGTAATGAGATGGGTCACTATGCAAACAAGTATCAGACAAAGAGCTTGAGTGATGGGAAGTAGTTAGACTACAAGCAGAAAGGGGTGGTGAAATCCATTTCAACTACTTCAGCAGATGTCGGGCCATCAAATGAAGTTGTATCAGGTATCAGTGAAATATTCTCTATCAGACAGAATCAAGAAAGCACAGAAGCAAGACAATGAGTTGTAAAAAAAGGTAGAGCTGGTTCAGAAGGGTAAGATGCCTGAATTTAATATTGATAATGATTGTGTTTTGAGGTTTGGGAATAGATTATGTGTGCCTGGTGATTTACAGTTGAAGAATGAGTTGTTATGTGAGGCTCATATTTCCCCGTTTTCAGTTCATCCTAGCAGTACTAAGACATACAGAGATCTGCGAAAGTATTACTGGTGGGATGGAATGAAAAGAGATATTTATGATTTTACTATAAAGTGTTTGACTTGTCAGCAGGTTAAAGTAGAGCGGCAGTTACCAAAAGGGATGATTCATCCTTTACCAATGCCATAGTGGAAATGGGAAAATGTATCTATGGACTTTGTTGTGGGATTACCGAGGACATCTCGAGGTAATAATGCAATCTGTGTTATTGTTGATCGAATAACTAAATCTACTCATTTCCTTCCTATTCGAGATACTTTCTCTCTAGATAAAATTTCTCAATTGTACCTTAAAGTGATATTCAGGTTGCATGTATTTCCCCTATCCATTGTATCTGATCGTGATTCCATGTTTACTTCTTACTTTTGGAAAGTCCTTCAGAATTCGGTGGGTACCAAATTAAATTTTAGTACAACTTTTCATCCTCAATCAGATGGGAAGTCAGAATGAAAGATTCAAACATTGGAGGATATGCTAAGTGTTTGTTCGATGGATTATCAGAGATGTTGGAAACAACATCTTTCTTTGGTTGAATTTTCAAATAATAACAGTTTTCATTCCAGTATACAGATGCCGCCATTTGAGGCATTATATGGGAAGTGGTGCCGAACTCCAGCTTTTGGGGATGAAGTGGGTTAAAGGAAGATGATGGGACCAGAATTGGTAGAAGAGACGACAGAAAATGTTTAGTTGATTCCGAAACACATGAGAACAGCTCAGAGCAGACAGAAAAGTTATGCAGACAACAGGTGGAAAGATCTATCTTTCGAGGTAGGTGATCATGTTTTCTCAAGGTTTCACCATGGAAAAGTGTGAGGAAATTTGGTAAGAAAGGAAAGCTGAGTCCAAGGTTTATTAGACCATATGAAATTCTGGAGAGAGTTGGATCAGTTGTTTACCGAGTGGCTTTACCTCTAAGTTTATCTCAAGTACACTATGTTTTTCATTTTTCGATGTTGAGAAAGTATATTCCAGATCCATCTCATGTTTTGTACCCAAAGGTAGTTCAGCTGGAAGAGAATCTCTCTTATGAAGAACAACCATTCCAGATTCTTGACCACATGGAGAAAGTATTGAGGAATATGGTGATTGAACAAGTAAAGGTTTTGTGGAAAAACCACATGAGTGAAGAGGCAACATGAGAATCTGAAAATGCATTGAGGGATAAATACCCCCACTTATTCGATAAGTAAATAAATTGCGTGGATGCGATTTTCTAAAGGGGGGAAGGATGTAACATCCCAAGTAAGTAATGAATAATATATATTCTTATCTATGTCTATTTATGAATTAGATATTTTTTTAGAGGCTTAAAATGGGAATAAATCAAATCTTAAGCATGGAATACAATAATATTCTTAAAAGATTGTTTTACTGCCTTTTGATGGCAAACAATTTTTAAATCACAATTTTGACAATTTTATAAGCACTATTTTTCAAAATAAAATTATTATTTATTATCGGGACATTGAAATTTACATTGGATATTTTTTGGTATTTTTCTGACAATGTTCATTTTTTAATGAATAGTGAAAAATACTGCATTTTACATCAAAACTTCTTTTTCATCTAATTTAATTATATGGGTAGATTATATTTTTATAAGGTTTTAAAGTTAAAATAGAATATAGTTTTACCATGTAATCCAATGGTGATCATTGTTATTAATTTCACTTTGTAATTGGGCATAAACTAATGCCAAACGTTTCATAGATATTGTTTCAAAAAAACCCGCTATTAATTTTGACAACGGGAATTATTTTTAAATTAATTATTGCAATTCATATGTTTGGAATTTGGTAAAATGGATTCCATATTGGGAATCGTAAGATCCAAAATATTTAATTAACACTATTTTGTTTTTGCACATTATGAATAGTAACGACGGTAATTATCTTTAATTATCTTGATTAATGAGTAATCGGGTAGTTGAGGATAATAAAATAATATCATAATAATACAAAATGACACCAACATGTGTCCTAATGCTACTGGTTGTCTCATTTCCGACCATGGGATGCCTTGTGCCAAACTTGGGGACCCCATGGAATCACTTTTGTGTGATAATGACTTTTTATCTTTTTATTTTAAAAGAAAGTTAAATATAACAAAGAATGTATCACCCGAGTAAAACATTTTTAATTTTTCCTACATAAATGATATATTAGACTATAAATATTCATTGGAAATATAAAAATATTTCCTAGATCATAGTATTTTTTTGTAATTTTTTTACATTAAATAAATTTATTTATTTATGACATCATGATGATGCCGCGATTACCTCATTATTTAACGATTTAAATAAAATGAAAAGATAATGTAAAATCTAAGACCTACACATATCTAAATCCTATTGTATGAGTATATCTAGAACCCTTATCACCTTATCCTCAAAATACATCAATGTGGGACCTTTAAAATCCGAAACTCATTTGAAAATAAAGTAACATTTTATACCTTTCCATGAGTGCCCCTCCTCTCCTCTTATAAAAGGCCCCCACCTCTACTTCATTAACCACACCTCTCTAGCCTTTGGATCAGCCAAACCCTTACCATTTTGTCTCTCAACATACATCTCTTACTCATAGAATCCTTACCTTAGGCAAGAATCTTTTCAAGAAACCCTTTTGGTTCAAACCAAAGGATGTTACCCGATTTTAAGGTAATGTCTTCACTTGTGTTCTTTTGTTTTATTTTGCTTATCCAACCCCCTAAACTCTTGTTATTAATTTATTTTGTAACAAATCCAGTATATTAAATATACTAGTATTTTTTTATGAGAAGTATTAGAGATACACTTACAGAAACCTTCATCTAATAGTTAAAGAGCATACTATTTCCGTGGATGGCAAATTTCTGTCTCACGAAACGATGATTGGTCAATATTCTTCTAACACATTCAAATGTGGCCATTAAGATGACACTATATTTATATATGATATATATTATGTTTATTTTTTCCTTATGCTTCTGTATTTTTCATTTATGGCATACCTTTATGGTTTCCATTATGGGTAAACGCGATATCTTCATTTTAGGAAGTGCGGACTACCACCCCCTCAAGGTGATTTGATTCATTAATACCATAAGTGGTACGTATAAATGATATATTTAATGATATTATATATGATATTATACTGGAATTATAATATACCTTTATATAATTATTATTTATTTCCATTAATGTGTGATATATAAATGAAAGTAGTTTTCATGCGTACGTACGGCTTACCGTCTCCATGAACGGTGGATTTCATTTATTATCCCCAAATGTAATGTACTATTATAAGTACATATATATAATGGATATATATGATGTATGTTACATCTAAATTATTAATATAATTCTGGAATTAAAATATACATATCTCTCATTTAGTTTTAATTCCATTAATATGACATAGAAATGAAAGTAACGTTCATGCGTATGTAAGGCTTACCGTATCCATGAATGGTGCATTTCATTTATTACCTCTAAATGATTATGTAATATTATAAATTCATTTATATACTGTATATATATGATATATATTGAATATAAATCATGAATATCATTCTTGAGATAATCGATATTTTCCTACATGTACAGCTTGTAAATATAAGAAGTTCACTTTTGACTCAAGTACCAAATATCGACAAAACGACTGTTATTAACTTAAATGATTACATAATGTTCATAACATGATAATAAGTGATATAAAAGGAATAATGATCTTGAAAAAGGTTATTAAGCAAGTATAAATTAACTCAAGTTTATTATTCAGGAGGTTAAAGAACGATCGAGTCAAGTCGGACCCGAGGTATGGGACTTCATCTCAATGTCCTTTCATTGAGACATATTTTTTTATACACAACATTCTTTTATACGGTGTATAAACCACTTTGACTTTTACGTTTATCCAAAAGGAATATTTTTTATATGGAGCATTTTACTAAATGGAAAAAGGGAATGGTTTTGTCGTATGTATGCGGAGACAACGACTTCTCCACCACCGTGACCATTATTTGAGTTTCGGCTTCCTCTACAAGCCATACCTTTTTTAATGAAAACTAAATACCATGTTTTAATTTTCATTTATTTTGGTATTGAAAATGGTTTTCATAATGTTTTTATATCAATGTGTTGTATTGATATCTTGTGATTGAAAAGTGGAAATGTTATGTTTTCTTTTTGCATTTTTTATGTGATACGATTATGTTATGGTTCTTGGGCATTATTATGAAGACGGGTGGTTATGTGATAAACTAAGGTCGGGTGAGCCCGATATAGCTCTCCAATGCATTGGGTAATGCGAAGGAGTTAAACGTTAAGGGTTATCCGAAGAGATTTAGGGAATATACTGTTATTGGTATTCCAAACGTAACCAAGTGGGTTAGTCCCTACGTAAGAATGTTATGAATGTCTCAAGTTATCTTTATGTCTTATGATTTCTATGATTTATTCATGATTTTATGAGGTATATTAAAGTGTTTATGTTTTATGAGTAAATTATGATTTCATTGATTCTTATGTATACATGTACTCATGTTTCCTTTCTGTATTTTCATATCCCATACTGAGCTTTTTATGCTAAACCCATGTTTTTGAAATGAATTTGACAGGTCAAGTGAAGGGTACATGATGTGATGACAATGTCAAGGAAGTTTCAAGAAAGTATCCATGTTTTATTTTAAAATATGTTTCCATTGATGGGAAAAATGAATACTATCTTTTATGTAACTACTTTGTTTAAATGTGGAATGTAATGCAGGTTTTATGATCTAATTCTCTAAAACTCTAAACCTGAAAAGATCGACAATGTGTAATCTTGTAATAACTCAAGATTAAGTAAGGTTTAAGGCTGGGGCCTTATAGGTCATCTATAAATATTAACTATATAGTAACCCATGTAAAGGAATGGTTTTAATTTCATAATCAAACATTCAAAAAATTGGGTTCCCAAATGAAAGAGGGAATATCATACATGATACAAGAATCATCATCTTTAACAGAGAAGTAAAAGGTAAGTTTTTTTGAAAGAAGAGTTCTTTTGGAAAACATTATATCTGACATAAAAACCAATGTAAAACTATTATATACCATAAAAGGTTATATATTTATGAGTAAAATATTTTTAATGAATAAGCACCCTGAAAATGCAGTGAAAGATGGAAAACCCCTGAAAAAAGAAAGTTTGGTTCAGAATTCCTCTTACCTTATATATGAATGTTTTCTTCACATTAATGTCATGTATAACGACATTAGATTAATTAATTAGAAATTAAAGAAAATTTTATACATTAATATGGTTCATTATGGTTTCAATAAGTTCTTTTATGGGACATTGGATTAGTTATAGAGTTTATATTCATTATTTAGGAGTGTTCTTTTTCTTAGTTTTGATGAACAGTTCACCTGTTTACATGAATGGATGTTTATATAGAACATGGATAAACATCCATAATTGATTTTAGAAGTTATAAATTATAATAAATTTGTTTAAATGATCTTATAATGATCTATGTTATATACCTTTTGGATGAATCATTAGTTAAAATTTAATGATGATCATTTTAGGTTAATGAGTGGGGGTTTTGGATCACAACAAACATGTTTTGTTCTATCATTTAGTATTATGTATATAATTTATTTCAAGAACATATAATGGGTTAGAACATACATATTAAAATCTTCTGTCATCAATTTAATGGTTTTGTTGACATCGTTTTAGGAGTTGAAGGAAAATTTTAATGCATCACCCATGATGTTGGCAAATTAACACATCACGGGTGGAAATTTATTTTTTATAAAAAAAGAGAGAAAAAAAAGTATTATAATGAGTAATATAAAATTTATATGATATAATAGCAGTATAAAAATTATACTAGAGTTATCATGATATTTGGATAATAGAATTTGAGGATAAGAGATGGAAATAAATGAATTCTGAAAGGAATTTGAAAGAAAAGAGAGATAAACTACCACATGGAAATATCTTCATTGAGAGCCCTATTAAGGGATAGGTTTTTTACATTTTATGAGATAATGGGATAATTTACATTTGGGAGGATCTTGGGAAGATATTTGACCATAATTTTGAGTAGGTACATTTCTTGAGTGGTGTCAAGAAATGAGGTTGTGAGGGATGGTATTTATAGTGGAGGCGAGAGGGATTTTCCTAATATTATATTCATTAATTTATTATTTTCCAAAAATATAGGATATAATGATAATTATTGTGAAAAAATATATTAATAGTTACAAGTGAGTTCTATGTAATGTCTATTTACATCCTCCAAGAATCAATAATTCTGCAGAAATTCATTTATTTAGCATAATTTGTAAATTACCAAATTTCACTATTCACTAAAAAATCATGTATTTCAGAAAAATACCATAAATACACCCTAAATTTTATTCTATGTATATAATATAGGAATGAACTCAATTATACAAAAATAATTTTCTAAATACGATCAATTTAATTTTTAATTTAAATCATAATTTACTTGAAAAATAAAAAATTTAAAAATTTAAAATTTCTTTTCTAACACTTTGAAAAATAAACTACAGTATCAAGAAATTATCATATAATAATATGATATATAAAAATTATTTTATGAATAAATTTAATGAAAATAATTTTTCTTTTAAATTATTAAATTAAGAATTAAATATTCATGGATTATTATAATGTAATTATAGAATATTATCTCTTATAGGTTGGATAAATTTTATTTATACTGTCATTGGTAAGGATCATATTCACTTGGATGATTTAATATTCATGAGGACCATTTTACTATTCATAAGGGTATTCTACTATTCATAGAGGTATGTTAGTATTCACCAAAAAATTTCGTTTGTCCTATCAGACTCCAAACATCATACTGATTGAAATTGTGTATGTGAGATTTTGAAAATTCAAAACATAGAAGTGGAAAATTTATGTTTATTGGCCACATAATAGATCATTTAAGCACTATGTGGCATCGTGTTTCCTATTTGATTTTATGTGATTAATACATTATAAAAATAAGGGATAAATTGCATTGATAAATGTTTGGGCCCTTACATTCTTCCCCCTTTTGAAATTGTGCACTCGAAATTTCATTTTACATAAACAGGAGAAGGTATTTCCTCTTCATCACATCCTCTGGTTCCCATGTTGTTTATTTATACATATGGTTTCTCCACAACAATATCACAAGGTGGGTTGTATTAATGAGTAGAACCCTATCTCTCCGGTCCAGAATCTTTACTGGAACCTCCTCAAAAGAGAGATCATCTTCCCGTTGTACCACCTATGAGTTAAGAACATGTGAGGAACTTGGTATGTACTTCCTCAGTAGTGATATGTGAAACACATCATGAACATGATCTATATTAGGTGGATGTTAATGTCGATAGGCCTAAAATCCTATGCAGTTAAGGATCTCAAAGTGGAAAATGTACCAGGGGCTTAACATCCCTTTTATTCTAAACCAAGTGAATCTCTTCCATGGTGATATTCTAAGGAAGCCTTTATCTCCAGTTTCAAAATCCATGTCCCTTCGATGGTTGTAATCATAGCTCTTTTTGAAACTCTGACCATATTTGATACTTTTTTATATGAATCGAACCATCTCTTTCTTCTTTTTCACAAGATCAGGTCCATGTAGCTTTCTTTCTCCAACATCGTCCCAATAGGTTAGAATTCTACATCACTTTCCTTACATAACTTTATATGTAGCCAGTTGAATGATCAATCAGAAGCTATTGTTGTATGAGAACTCAACCAATGGGAGATTCTGATCCCATCCACCATTTAATTCAAAATAGTATGATCTTATCATATGTTTGATATTATTAATAGTCCTTTTCAATTGGGCATCAATTTGGGGGTGATAGGTCGTGTTGAAATTTAATTCAGTACTCAAAGCATGTTTGAGACTTCTCCAGAATTTAGATGTTAACCATGGATAATGATCAGGGATAATCTAGGGTGGAACCCCATGAAGTGTCACCACATACATAAAATATATCTTTTCATGTTTTTCAAGAGATAGATCGTCCCTAATAGTGATAAAGTGGGTAGTCTTGGTGAGTCTGTCCACCACAACCAATATCACATTTTTTCCATTGGATGTCTTCATGAGTCCGTTGAAAATATTCATTGTGACATTCTCCAATTACCACATGGGTATAGGAAATGGTTGCATCATCCCTTTAGAATTATGTCACTCTTATTTATCTTGCTAACATATCAAGCACCTTAACATATATTCTGCAATATTATTCTTCATGTTATCCCACCATATGTGTTTTGGATATCCTGGTACATCTTGGTGCTACCAGGATGGATAGAGAATGTTGAGCTATGTGCATTTTCCAATATCTCCTTCTTTATCTGGGTGATTAAGGCACACAAAGAAACATTCCAAAACGAATAACACCAACATAGTCGATATGGAACTCTTGCATCATCCCTTCCATTACAGTATTCACCTTATTTTGTAACTCCAGATCATCTTTTTGTGCCTCCTTAATCTTCTCTAGGATAGATGGTTAGGCAATAATTTGGTCAAGTTATAAAATATTCCCTATCGTTATTATTTGAAAATCCATCCTTTGCATATCCATGAAGATAGGGTCTTTCTCAATCCACATCATGGATAGAGTAGTAGGTTAGTTTCTATATAGAGCATCATCTACCTTGTTCACCTTTCCAGATGGTAGTGAATAGAGAAATCATGGCCTTAGATTAGCTCTAACCATCTCCTTTAATGCATGTTGTTCTTCCTTTGTGTGAAAATATAATTTATACTCTTGTGATAGGAATTTATGTCACACTTATCACTATAGAGGTAGTGCCGAAAGCATTTCAAGGAAAAATTAAATCTTCTGTCTCCAGATCATGCATTAGGTATTTCCTCTCATGGATCGTCAATTGTCGTGACGTGTAGGCTATATAATTACCATATTTTATGAGTACAGAACCCAAGCCATTCATCTAAAAATCACTGTATATCACAAATATTTCTCCACTTTTTGGTAATGTGAGTAAATTTGTAGTGATCAACCTTATTTTTAGCTCCTTGATGCATTCCTCACATTATTTTATCCATACATACCTCACATTATTCGTTGTTAAAATATTTAGTGGTCTTGAAATTCATGATAAAGTTTTTAAAAAACATCGATATTACCAAACTAATCTGAGAAAACTACATATTTCTATGACTCTAGAGTGTTTATTCAATTCAGCAATCACCTTATTTTAAAGGTCCATATAAATTCCCTCACTTTTGATCACATTTCCCAAGAACGTGACTTTCTTCATCCAAAATCCCACTTTATGAACTTTGTGTACAACTTCTCTGTTATCAATGTTTCGAACACAAGTCTTAGATGTTCTTCATCTTCCTCCTTGTTCTTAGAGTAGTTAAGAATATCATCGATAAACACTACCAAAAATTTATAGAGGTACTTTTTAATGAATATAATCATCAAATCCATGAAGATTACATGGGAATTAGTTGTCTGAAGGGAATCACAAAAAACTCAAAGTGCTCATACCTTGTACAAAACACAGTCTTCTGAATATATTCCTACTTTACCTTTAGCTGATGATATCCAGAATGAAAACCCACCTTTGAGAAGTATTGAGCTCCTCTTAACTGATCGAAAAAATATTCTATCCTTATAAGAGGATATTTTTTATTTATGGTGATCTTGTTGACTTCCCGATAATTGATACCCAGCCACATTGTTCTATCCTTCTTCTTCACAAAGATCATTGACGCACCCCAAGGTGATTAACTAGGGCCTATAAACCCTAGGTGCAAATGATTTTTTAGCTGCTTCTTTAACTCCTCTAGTTCAATAGGATCCATCCTATAGGGACACATTGATATAAGAGTATCCCTAGGTAAGATTTAAATGGATAACTCTACCTCATGATCTAGGGGATGTCTGGGTAAATCATCAGAAAAAACATCAATGTATTACCTCATGATGTGAATTTCCACTACATTGAAACGTTCCTTTGACTAAACCATTTCATCAAGGTATGCCTCCTCATAGGGAATTAACACCCACACCATTGATGTTTTTAAAGGATATTCATGCTCTTCATTACATTTGTAGAGGATCATGGGATGGTTTGGAATATGAAAAATTATTTCCTTTACCCAATAGTTGATATGTTATATATATAATGAGAGCCAATACATTCCCATTATAGTGTTGAACTCCACCAAGGGTTGTATCATGGGATTCCATGGAATAATCTTCTAAGATATGACAATAGTAGAATATTCCAACACTTGGGTTTCAATGATTTCACCACATGGTGTTTTAAAAAATATATCTACTTCAAGGTTTCAGGGCTTTGATTCAATAGTTATAGAAAATATTCGAGATATTAAAAAAATTCATATAACCAGAATCAAATAAGACTTCTTCTAATATTGAGTGAACTAGAAGTGTCCCTTATACTAATTCATTTCTTTCTCAATGTATGCAGTAGTGATGAAATAACCCTTACCCCGCTCCATTATCTTTGGTGGCTGATGAAACTGATTACCCTTGAGGGCTCTAGGTTCAGTGCAACAGGTTGGATACTTTTCTTTGTCCCTATAGTTGTATCATTGGACCATGGGTGGTTCTCTCCTTTCCTCCACTACATTCTCCCGCCCTATAATTTCTCTTAAATACTCTTGAACTTTGTGTCCTTATCTCCCACACATGAAGCATTTCCCAATCCCTTTGAGGAAATTCCCATGATGCTTCTTCCATCATTTTTGACATGGGGGTGGTTGAGTTATGTTTCAGCACTTCTCATTAAATCCTCCAGTAAGGAACTCTATCATTCCTTTCTTATCACCATAGACTTGGGACCATTCTGAAAACTCCATGTCCACTTTGATTTCTCATAAAAAAACCTATTACTAACTCCCAAAATCTATAATTGAAATATTCTTTTGAAGGTGTGGGTCTAATCCACTAAGGAATATATCAATTTGGATATAAATTATTATAAAAAATCACATATAATACCTTTCAAGATTTGTGAAATTTCTTTTTTCGAACATGAAAGATTATTTATCCTCTTTCATTAAATCTACGAATTCTCTCTCTATATTCATATGAAGAGTTAAAGGTATATACATGTTATGAAACATGATCTTAATTTCCTCCCACTCCATATCTTAAATTTCGTATCTTGTTTTATTGTTCTTAATAAAATCCCACCATTAGTCGGCCTGTCCATCGAGACGATAAATGTACAGAGTCACCTTGTCTGTCTCAGAAGAGTGAATCATAGAAAATATCTTCTCCCTCGAGTTGAACCACTCATCCATATCTAGTGGATCGTATGATACACTAAACAACGGTGATCATTTTTTCATAAAAAAATCAATAGCTAGTTTCTCCCTCTTAGTCGAATGAGGATGCTCCTCATTATTCGGATTATTATTCATAACCTCAGAAATTTGGTTAAGCATTTCCGTGATGTTTTGAACTCCAACTCCCAATGAACTAGGGATGTGGTTTTGTAAAAACCCGTAAATTTCATGGAATTTTTTTTCTTAATTTCTTTGGGATATTATGAGTACACAGTTTCTGACGGAACCTGATTCCGAGACCCGGTGTGCTGATAATCAATTTCTGAAGTTTAGCTTGGGTACGTTCAGTGAACGAACGAGCGGGTTTTTCAAACTTCTAAACCGGTGCTCGGAATCAAAATCCGAGGGCACCGAAGAAACTGAAACTCCGGTAATTTCTTAGGAACACCAATTCTGGAGTTGCGTTTTCTCGGATGGTGTTGTTTAAAAAATGGGTTAACTGAAAAGTGAAATAAAAATTTTGCACTACAATATTTATTTCTATTCTAAGTAGTGATAACCTATGCATGGAAGTTGGGGTGGGACCCACTACATCCTAACTCCACATGGTAGGATATTAGTGAGGTAGGTCCCACACGAGCCCCACCCCTTCAATTCTCCTAAACCCCCATCTTAATATTGGTAACCCCCTTAATTATGTAACTCACCCGCTCCCCCTCTTTATTGCATGTCAACTCTCACATTAAATTGGTTGATTAATGCTTTTCAATTAATTTAATTTTGAGATTGAGTTTTTTAAGATTTGGAAATGCATGGAATGTGTTAATAAAATAATCCTTCCTTATTTTATTTGGGGTTGTTAAGTTGTGTGAGGATTTTGGGAGAGGATACTCAAAGCTTTGATGATCTTCATCTTATTCGTTGGAGAATGCGAGGAACGCCAAGACTTTGACGAAGAACACCGTCGCCGCAAGGAGTGATCGACAAGCCGTTCTTCTCCTCTTTGTAGCCGGTGTGAGACACCAACCCTTCTTCGGACGTACATCAATGACGTATACAGAGCCTCACCTCGTGATGCCATTTCCGCAAGAATCATCATTTGACAACTTCTTCGAAGTAGGGGTTGTTTTTATATTCGGACTTAATTTGACGTTCATTTTTCAATAATTGGACACCTATTATCAATTTAACGGGAGGAGTTCGGACCGAAAAAACAAGGCCGATCCCCCCCCCCCTTTGTGGATGTTCACCGCCATGGTTTGGAATGAAGGCGGCACGGTTCAACGGCACTGCGCGAGAAGGAGGAAATAAAGCGGCGAAGGAGCGCGACGCCATCGTGTGACGTCGTTGAAGCCGAGAGAAGCCGCAGCTGGAGTTGGGCCGTGGCGGAGGGGCGCGGCGCCGTCACGCCGTGCTAGTCGGAAGAGGGTCGCGAACTTAGGCCGTGGTGGTGCAGGGAAGGGTGATCGGATCCGCCGGCTGCCGGCGCTCCAGGAAGGTGGGACCGTAGGGGTCCCGCATCGGCACCGGCCGGCCAACAGGGTCGGCAGTTCGGGAAGTCCGGGGGTCGTAACCCCCAGTGGCAGACAAGGTGGGCCCCTCCACATGGGTCGGGCCACGCCCGCTGGGCCGGGCCGCACCCAAGTTGGCCAGACCCATACCCGGGTCGGGTCGACCAGGTTCGGGCCGACCCAGGGGGTCTTGGGCCGGGTCGGTCCGGGCCCAAAACCCCCTAAAATCGGACAGCCATGTTCAAAGGCCAATAACATGGGCTATGGACCTCTGATCAATGCACCGTCAGTTTCTTAGAGATCCTTGGATCAGGACTGTCCTTTCGGTTTATTGAACTCAAGGTTTCCAAGAACTTTGTGTATGGTCGAGTTGGTTCGAACACAAAACCAACCGGGCCTTCAGAGCGGAAACGCTTATAACATGGGCTCCGGACGTCCGAGTGACATGCCGTCATCTTTGTTCGATTTCTCTTAGTGAGACGGTTCATTTGGATTACTCCTCTCGAGATTTGGATGCAGTTGGAGTACAGTCGGGTTGGTTTTGACTTAAAAACCAACTGGGCCCGGGGACGAAAAAGCCAATAACTCTCAGACCGGGCGTCCGATTGACGCGCCGTCTGTCGCGTTGAGTTCCTATTGACGATACGGAACTTTGGGGTACATCAACTCTGGACTTTGTGTCAGTTTATGTATCGGTCCCCTTGGCTCGTGGAGCGAACCCTCCCGGAATCAAGCATGCTGTGTGCGGGAACCCAAGAGCTGACTGCGACTACGACGATGACGACGACTGTACTGGGATCCTCCGTGGGTTCGGCAGCGACGACGACCGTACTGAAATCCTCCATGGGTTCGACGACGATGACTACTATTCTTGTATCTTGTGTGGGTCCAACAGTACTATTGTTCTTGTATCCTATGTGGGTCCGAAAGTATTTGACTCTGTACTTGTATCCTTTGTTGTAACACCCCGAGATTTTATGAAAAATATTCTTTTAATTTCATTAATATCTTGTGTTGTATGATACACCAAGATTACCTTGCGCTATATGCAACACCGTATTAGCTTGCAGTATACGCAACACTATTCTTGGATCGTGTTACACACAATTTTGATAATAGTTATTCTACGCAACATTGAGTATATATATATATATATATATTCAATGTATAAATGAAATATGGTTGGATTATGTTATACGAAACAATGAAGGATTCTTTCCCAGCACGCAACCCTGACTTGGCTTGCATTACACGCAATCACGACCTTCGTCGATAGCGTGTGTTGTATGCAATACCGGGTTTTACTAAACAACGATATATTATTATAATATTTTTATGAACTAGCCGTTATGAAAAGTATTAACTAAATTTTTAATCTTATAACATTATTATTCGTCCTACACATTTTCTAAAACATTTTATAAGAACAAAATAATTTTTTCGGGTAAAATAAGTATTTTTCATAAAATGCAGTTTTGCCGCCTTTTGATGGCGCACCCACTTTAAATCTAGTTTTTGACATGTTTATAAGTTCAATTTGACAAAATAAAATTCTTCTTTGGAATCATGAAATAAAAATTTAGTTTGGATAAATTTTTCATATTATTCTCGTAACTTTCATATTTTGATGAATAGTAAAAACACGCTATATTTTAATTAAAAACAACTTATTTCATCGCAATAATTTCTATGGTTAAATTATAATATTGAATGGTTTTAAAGTATAAATAGAATATATTTTACCATTTAATATAATGTATGTCATTAGCATTGATTCTACCTTGAATTCGTAGGATAAATCAATTCAATCTTTTGCAATGTTTTAAAGAAAAACCCATTTTCTTTCGACAACATGATTAATTTTAATTTAATTTCTGCAACTTTTGTGTATTGAATTTGGAAAAATGGATTCCATATTTTGAATCAGTGGATCCAAATTATGTTAATAAGATACTTTTTATTTTTGGTAAATATGAATAGTAACTACGATAAAGTTTATTTACCATAATTAAAGGTAAATCTGGTAATTAAGGGTAAATATAATATTATAAAATTACCCTATCACATGTCAAAATCCTATTGGATGACTAAAACTTGACCCATATCACCTAAGGGTAGGATTAGATTCATTTAATGGACTTTTTTCCATGAAAATAATTTAATTATTATTAAAACCAAAGAATGTGACAACATGTCACTTTCTTAAATCTTATAAGTATAATAATTTCAATTTAGTGATAAACTTCATGAAACATCGAACATGAATAGTCTCCAGAAAGCTACTAAAATTATCTACATCATAGGAATTTATTTATAATTTTTAGGGATTAAATAATTATCATTTATTATGACACAAATATGATGCAGTAATTGTCTTATTAATGAAATATTGACATAAATGATGTTATAAACACCCAAATAAATGTAATTTAAGACTTTTTATGAATTAAACTAATTTTATAGGTTAATATGACATGTTATTATTGATTTAATTAACTTTTTTCTAACTAAGAATTCTATTTTGAGTTTCACAGAAATCAATTACTAAATAGTGTCAAAATTGACATAAAATAGTTTTTAAAACAAATATTATATTATTAACTGTTATATTATTCCTAAAAATCTAAGGTTTGACCAAATGACTTAGAGAAGGTTATATATATTGATTATAAACAACTTGGGGTTCTTTTATATTCTTATAGTAAGTTTATTAACCATATAGTATAAGAAAACAAGAAGAGACGGTAAAAGTAAAATTATTTATCTTAATGTTAAATCTAAATGATAAGGTTAAAATAGGAATCTAAACTTGTCTAAATTCTATTTTATGAGAGGATTTAGAACCAGACCCACCTTAGATTCTAAATAAATTGATTTGGAGCTATTTGAAACCGATTTTGGCTTTATAATAAAATAATAGTTTTAGTTATTCCAAAGGTGCCCCTCTCCTCCCTTATAAAAGGGCACCCCCTCCCTCTCTTCATCACAACACATTGAGCCTTCACGATTGGCCAACCCCTGCCAAACTCTCTTATCCAATTCACTAGTAACATCCTAGAGGTTCTGGTCTTCCTAAAAGACCAATTTTAGTTCCCTAAGAGGAGGTCTCAAAGAGGCGCTTCAAAGAAGAGGTAATTTCCGTTACCGAATCTTTCATCTTTATTTCTTCTTCCACTTCTTCTTCTTTAGTTGTTTGATTATGAAGTAATAACATCAGTATAAATCATATACTGATATGTTATTATAAGTATGAAACAACCCTATTTCACCATCTCTCCATCCTACGGAAAAAGAAATCACCGCGTGTGCGTACGTACGGAATACCATCTCCACACAATGGTGTAATCTATTTTCCACCACCAAGTTACTTGGATGGGTATAATGGTGTAAATAATGACTATATATGACTATTATAAAGTTATATTGATTCTGAAATAGTATAAATACACTCCAATACAATTTCACGATCATAGGAACGATATCATCACTCCTGCGTATGTACGGAATACCGTCTCCACGATGTGATGCGACTCGTTCTACATGATCTTCATTGCATAATGATTATATAAATGAATTGAATGAATGAATATGATATATATTAAACTAATAAAATTCTTTAAATGAGGTATCTATAACCTAAATGGAAGAATAAGAATTTATTTTACAAAACACGCATAATAACAAAAAGTAATAAACACCCGAATAACAAGTAGTAATGAAATATTACTAATAAGAAGCTAAGAATATGACCACATTTGATATCATAACAATAAGTATGATTCTTGAATAAGTCAATAACATTATTTAAATCATTATATAGGAGGTTCGGACACTTACGAAGCAAATCAGACCTAAGGTAAGGGAAATATCACAATCTCATTTTTATCTGAGATTGCTTATACGTTGGTATTTACTGGGGTGTATTTTATCATCCACATCCATGTTTCCTCAATATGTAATATTATTTCCATCCACCTAAATTTTTTTAAATCCAATTTTACCCTTCTGTGAGTTTTTAGTAAAATATATGAAATGAATCTTTTGTCATTTTTCATACGAGGTACTTTTTTGACTTTTCCGACAAAAGTAAGAGAAGAATGTTTTTTTAACTTATACGGCATGAACGGATTTTTAAAACATTATTTCCAAGAATATTCCTTTAAAATTTTTCAAGATTATTTTTAATCAACTTCTTTTAGTTTAGAATTTTATGACATGTTAAGAAAGGAAAAGTGTTTTTGAAGTAGAAAGGATATTTTCCTCAAGAATGGAGTTCAAGTGTTTTATCAAAATTATTTTCCATCTAAGATAATAAAGGGTTCTGTTTCTATCCCTATTATTACATTGATTTGATTATGTTGTGCTGGAATTATTTTTATGAATTCCTTTATCTTATATGAATTGTTTTATGATGTCACGATGTTTAAGATTCCCATTTTTATTTCATTGGTTATGCTATGATGTATGGTTTACAATTTTGTGTCACACATAAGAATGGTATCATTATGAGATGGGTGGGACCTATATATCCCTACAATGCATTGGGTAAAGATTTTATATCTAATGATATAGACATGGCTGGAACGACAGGTTATACCGGTTCAGTAAAACATGACTGAAACGAGGAGTGAACTCGGTTCAGAAATGGACTTTGTCCACTAAGATAGTCTTGGCACTGAGTCATGACTAATAAGAAATGATTCTCTATGATTATGGGTGTATTCCACAAAGTTTCATGTTTTAATTTATTATTACTGGGATTTAATTTCACTACTATGATTTATCCCATGTTATGAAATTATGCTCTTTTTTGCAGGTTATGATTTCCAAAATGTTATGTTCTTATGAATATGAGGTGATTGACATTTCTTTTTTTTACCCTTACTGAGCATTTGAGCTCACCCTTTTATGTTTTCTTTTCCCCACGATATAAAGAATGGTTTTAGGTAAAAAAACGGGAAGATCTTTATGGGAGATGATGAAGATCTTTCACTACGATTAGAAGATTATATTCTGAGTTTCCAAAGACACTAAACTATTACGATCCATGTGTGTGTGTTTTTGTTATGTATTCCGCAAAAGTAATGTAATGTCCATGTACGTTAAGCCTCGGGTCTCTACAGTTGGTATCAGAGGAAAGGTTTAGTCAACCTTTGGAAACTAGAATGCGAGAACTTTAGTGAGATCCCTAGAGATATTTCTAAGGTATGTCTAGGGATGTCTCTAAGGTTAAGTATACGTATAGGTTATAGTCCTAGAATTGTGCTAACGGTCTTAGAATTTAACATAAGATGTTAGATATTGAGGGTACTCCCCCTTTTATTATGTTGTTTTCCCTAGCATGATTTCTTCCTCTCACACTATTCTTTTTGGGTTTTAGATGATGGCTGGAACCCGAAGGAACCGTGTTGATCAATGCAATGGACAATACAATGATTGTCCTCCTGAACAAAAAATGTTATGGGAGATGGAGTGCAAAATCTTATTGCTATACTTACACAAGCTATGAATCATTCTGGACATCCAAATGAGCAGAGAAGGGAACAATATTCTATTGAGTTCTTCATGAGGCAACGTCCACCTTATTTCAGTGGGTCTTCTGATCCACTTGTTGTTGAACAATGGATCATTACCACTGAAAATATATTTTCAGTTCTTCAATGTTCTGAACATGATAATGTCATCTTAGCAGTATATCGTTTGGAAGGTGAAGGTAATCAATGGTGGAATATTATCAAGAATACGAGGCCAAGAGATGAAATTGAGTCCATGGAATGGGACGAGTTCAAGAACTTAGTTTTCAATAAGTACTTCCCTCGTATTCTTTGAGCAAAGATGGAGAAGGAGTTTCTTGAACTAAAGCAAAAGGATGATGAATCTGTTGGTATATATGAAGAGAATTTTACAAGGCTTGCAAGGTATTCATATGGCTTTATCATCCAACCTGAAAGTAAAGTTGATCGATTCTTCAATGGCTTAAAACCAAGTCTTCGAAGGGCATTAGCTATAAGAGACTTCAGTAGCTATGAAGAAATTGTGCGTTGTGCTATCAAGGTAGAAATGTAAGTTGGTGTTACTTATCCATCTAATAGTTTTGACAAGAAATGAAAGATGGAGTTCAAGGAGAAATCTCAGAATAATGGTGAAAAGAAGATGAATGTTTCCTTATGATCAAAGTGTGGAAAGAAGCATGGTGGATATTGTCTTAAAGGGACAAGTAAATGTTTCAAATGTTGAAAGGAAGGTCATCGGGCATTTGAATGCCGCAATGATGGGAAAAGATGTCTAATGATGGAAAAAAAGGAGGGGATACACAGAATGAACCTACTACACTTCAATGCTTCAAGTGAAAGGAAATGGGGCATTATGCTAATAAATTCCCTAATACAAGGGTTAGGGATGATCGACATGAGCAACCACTTAAGGCAAAGGACAAAGGGAAGTCACATGCGATCACTATTGGTGATGTTGAATATGACAACGATGTGGTGGAATGATTAAGTGTTTATGTAATGGGATTCCCAAATAATGTTGTATATAGTATCATGGAATATTGGAATATTTATGTATTGGTCTATTGTGGTTTTCAATAATTTTATGGTACCGGTAACCATGAAAAGTGATTGAGACATTTTTGGTAAACAGATGATATGCGTATAATGAATGGATAAGAAGATAATGATATGTTTGATTGTATTCATGAGATCATGATTGATATAAGGACTAAGTGATATCATGGTTTGAGTATATAAGAAAATTGAGGATTTTGGTATGTGGAAAGTGTTAACTTTTAACTGCATTCGTATTTTCACTAAGGTTCAATGGGTATTCATTCTTCAAGAGAATACATGATTATGGTATTTAACAAGATATATCTTATGATATATGGGGGATAAGTGATGGCATTTATGTGATTGTTATGTGACATTTCAATAATCGTTTTCTTTATACTATGAGGTTGGGCCGAAGTATTTTAGATAAGTTTAAAGATTAGAATGGATTATGTTGGACATAAGTTAGTATTGTTTAAGGATAAAACTTTTTTTGATATTATGGATGGGATGTTATAGTAATGTAGTTTTAGAAAAAGGACAACCTGCAGGACGGGCGACAACCCATCGCGTCGGACAAGGCTGTGGGAATCGAACCCACAACCGAAGTGCGACTGGCCTTTATTACCTACCACTGGCCTACATAAAGTCCCTCTTTAGTAGAAACTAGTTTTATTATATTAAGCAGTATGATATATGTAGTATAAGTCCATTTTAGGAACCATATATGATTAATCTCACTGTAGATGAACTTATGTATTTTTTTGATAACTTTTATAACCTTTTGTTTGAGACAGATGGAATGACCCCTCATTCTATCACATGATCTGCTAACACATCACGAATGAAAAATTCAACTTCATTTCTTTAAGAGTGAAGTGGAAATTTTCCAAAGAATGACTAACGGTGAGACTATACTAAAATCACGAAAGTATTTCTTCTAATTCCAATTTCATCAAATTTAGGGAAATGATCTTGAAAACCAAAAATGTTGTCCTAGTTCCCTTATATCCAATGAATCAGATGGTACCTTAGATCATCACAAATAAATTGCTTTGTGATTGTTGGATTTTTCATAGCCATGTTATCTACCACCCTCCATCAGAACTTGATGGTTAGATTTTTCTTCCATATCCATATTTTCACCTATGTTCTCCTACGTGGAAACAAAATGATGAGTTAATTTGGGTAACCATTACATTTCATACTTTAGTTTTTTTAAATCCATGTTTTGGTATTCCTTTTTACGATGTGGGTTTCTATTAAACAAACTTTCGAGTAGTAAACCATTTATAACCCCGACGAATTTCGAGGGAGAAATTCATTTTAAAGGGGGTAGAATGTAACACCCCGAGATTTTATGAAAAATATTCTTTTAATTTCATTAATGTCTTGTGTTGTATGCTACACCAAGATTACCTTGTGCTATACGCAACACCGTATTAGCTTGCAGTATACGCAACACTATTCTTGGATCGTGTTATACACAATTTTGATAATAGTTATTCTATGCAACATTGAGTATATATATATATATATATATTCAATTTATATATGAAATATGGTTGTATTATGTTATAAGAAACAACGAAGTATTCTTGCACAACACGCAACCCTGACTTGGCTTTCATTACACGCAATCGCGACCTTCCTCGATAGCATGTGTTGTACGCAATACCGGGTTTTACTAAACACCGATATATTATTATAATATTATTATGAACTAGCCATTATGAATAGTATTAACTAAATTTTGAATCTTATAACATTAGTATTCGTCTTACACATTTTCTAAAACATTGTATAAGAAAAAAATAATTTTTTTGGGTAAAATAAGTATTTTTCAAAAAATGCAGTATTGCCGCCTTTTGTTGGCGCACCCACATTAAATCTAGTTTTTGACATGTTTATAAGTTCAATTTGACAAAATAAAATTCTCCTTTTTAATCATTAAATAAAAATTTACTTTGGATAAATGTTTCATATTATTCTAGTAACTTTCATATTTTGATGAATAGTAAAAACATGCTATATTTTAATTAAAAACAACTTTTTTCATCGCAATAATTTATATGGTTAAATTATAATATTGAATGGTTTTAAAGTATAAATAAAATATATTTTTACAATTTAATATAATGTATGTCATTAGCATTGATTCTACCTTGAATTCGTAGGATAAATCAATTCAATCTTTTGCAATGTTTTAATGAAAAACCCGTTTTCTATCTACAACAGGATTAATTTTAATTTAATTTCTGCAACTTTTGTGTATTGAATTTGGAAAAATGGATTCCATATTTGGAATCAGTGGATCCAAATTATGTTAATAAGATACTTTTTATTATTGGGAATTACGAATAGTAACTACGGTAAATTTTATTTACCATAATTAAAGGTAAATCGGGTAATTAAGGGTAAATATAATATTATAAAATTACCCTAGCACATTTCAAAATCCTATTGTATGACTAAAACTAGACCCATATCACCTAAGGTTAGGATTAGATTCATTTAATGGACTTTTTTCCATGAACATAATTTAATTATTATTAAAACCAAAGAATGTGACAACATGTCACTTTCTTAAATATTATAAGTATAATAATTTTAATACAGTGATACACTTCATGAAACTTCGAACATGAATACTCTCCAGAAAGATATTACAATTATATACATCGTAGAAATTTATTTAGAATTTTTAGGGATTAAATAAATATCATTTATTATGACACAAAGATGATGCAGTAATTGTCTTATAATGAAATATTGACATAATTGATGTTATAAATACCCAAATAAATGTAATTTAAGACATTTTATGAATTAAAATAATTTTATAGGTTAATATGACATGTTATTATTGAGTTAATTAACCTTTTTCGAACTAATAATTCTGTTATGAGTTTCAAAAAAATCAATTACTAAATAGTATCAAAATTGACATAAAATAGTTTTTAAAACAAATATTATATTATTAATTGTTATTTTATTCCTAAAAATCTAAGGTTTGGCAAAATGACTTATAGAAGGTTATATATGTTAATAATAAACAACTTGGGGTTATTTTGGCTTCTTATTGTAAGTTCATTAACCTTATAGTATAAGAACACAAGAAGACACTGTAAAAGTAAAATTATTTAACTTAATGTTAAATCTAACTGATAAGGTTAAAATAGGAACCTAAACATGTCTAAATTGTATTGTATGAGATTATTTAGACCCATCACCACCCTAGATTCTAAATAAATCAATTTTGATCTATTTAAAACCGAATTTGGCTTTATAATAAAATAATATTTTTAGTTATTCCAAAGGTTCCCCTCTCCTCCCTTATAAAAGGGCACCCCCTCCCTATCTTCCTCACAACACTTTGAGCCTTCAAGATCGGCCAAACTATGAAAAAATCCCTTATAAACTTCCATAGAAACATCCTAGAGTTTCTGGTATTCCTCAAAGACCAATTTTAGTGCCCTAAGAGGAGGTCTCAAAGAGGTGCTTCAAAGAAGAGGTAATTTCCGTTACCGATTCTTTCATCTTTATTTCTTCTTCCACTTCTTCTTCTTTAGTTGTTTCATTATGAAGTAATAACATCCGTATCACTCATATACAGATATTTTATTATAAGTATGAAACAACCCTATTTAACCATCTATCCATCCTACAGATAAAGAAATCACTGCGCGTGCGTACGTACGAAATACCGTCTCCACGCCGCGGTGTAATCTATTTTCCACCACCACCATACTTGGATGGGTATAATGGTGTAAATAATGACTATATATGACTATTATAATGTTATATTTATTCTGAAACATTATACATACACTCCAATACAATTCCTCGATCATAGGAACGATATCATCACTCGTGCATACGTACGGAATACCGTCTCCACGATGTGATGCGACTCGTTCTACATGATCTTCATTGAATAATGATTATATAAATGAATTGAATGAATGAATATGATATATATTACACTAATACCATTCTGTAAATGAGGTATCTATAACCTAAATGGATGAATAAGAATTTATTCGACAAAACACGCATAAGAACAAAAGGTAATGAACACCCGAATAACAAGTAGTAATGAAATATTACTAATAATAAGCTAAGAATATGACCATATATGATATCCTAAAAATAATTATGATTTTGGAATAAGTCAATAACATTATTTAAATCATTATACAGGAGGTTCGGACACTTACGAAGCAAATCAGACCTAAGGTAAGGGAAATATCACAATCTCATTTTTATCCGAGATTGCTTATATGTTGGTATTTACTGGGGTGTATTTTATCATCCACAACCATGTTTCCTCAATATGTAATATTATTTCCATCCAACTACAATTTTTTAAATCCAATTTACTCTTCGGTGAGTTTTTAGTAAAAGATATGAAAGGAATCTTTTGTCATTTTTCGTATGAGGTACTTTTTTGACTTTTCCGACAAAAGTACGAGAAGAATGTTTTTTTAACGTATAAGACATGAATGGATTTTTAAAACATTATTTCCAAGAATATTCCTTTAAAAATTTTCAAGTTTATTTTTAATCAACTTCTTTTAGTTTAGAATTTTATGACATGTTAAGAAAAGAAAAGTGTTTTTGAAGTAGAAAGGATATTTTCCTCAATAATGGAGTTCAAGTGTTTTATCAAAATTATTTTCCATCTAAGATAATAAAGGGTTATGTTTCTATCCCTATTATTACATTGATTTGATTATGTTGTGATGGAATTATTTTTATGAATTCCTTTATCTTATATGAATTGTTTTATGATGTCACGATGTTTAAGATTCCCATTTTTATTTCATGGGTTATGCTATGATGTATGGTTTATGATTTTGTGGAAAACATAATAATGGTATCATTATGAGATGGGTGGGACCTATATCTACCTCTAATGCATTGGGTAACAATTTTATATCTCATGAGATATACACGGCTGGAACAGAAGGTTATAACGGTTCAGTAAAACAGGACTGAAACGAGGAGTGAACTCGGTTCAGAAATGGACTTTGTCCACTAAGATAGTCTTCACAGTGAGTCATGAATAATAAGAAATGATTCTCTATGATTATGTGTGTATGACACAAAGTTTCATGTTTTAAGTTATGAATATTGGGATTTCATTTCACTACTATGATTTATCCCATGTTATGAAATTATGCTCTTTTTTGCAGGTTAAGATTTCCAAAATGTTATGTTCTTATGAATATGATGTGATTGATATTTCTTTTTTTTACCTTTACTGAGCATTTGAGATCACCCTTTTATGTTTTCTTTTCCCTAGGATATAAAGAAAGGTTTTAGGTAAAAAAACGGAAGATCTTTATGGGAGATGTTGAAGATCATTCACCACGATTAGAAGATTATATTCCGAGTTTCCAAAGACACTAAACTATTACGATCCTTGTGTGTGTGTTTTTGTTATGTATTCCGCAAAAGTAATGTAATGTACATGTAGGTTAATCCTCAGGTCTCTACATTTGTTGGTCCGACAGCTTAGCTGGTCTTGAATCTTATGTGGGTTTGACATCTTAGATGAATCCGTGGATACATCTGATTATCTCTATCACCTTACGAAGAATTATACCTGTGTGAGTTGAGTCTTGACTTTCAATCAATATCATCGATATGATTGTTTTGATATCCTGTGTGGATTGGGTTGTGTTATCCTGTGTGGATTGGATTTTTCTATCCTGTGTGGACTAGATCGAACTTGGGCTCAGATGTTGGAGCCGAACTAGAATTGATGACTTATGTATATGTATGGGAATATACCTAAGTAGAGTTGGTTGTTACTTCGTGATTGAATATTTCTTTTTTGGATTATACTTCATCGATTCTGGGATAAATTTGGGGGTCTCGGGGTCCCTACTGAGTAGTGTATACTCACCCCTGCATGGGTTATGCCCACACTTCGTTGTGTTGGATGCAGATGACGGACATCGTTGATCGAGGTGGGAGCTCGTGGAGCTCGACGGTACCTGGAGGTGGATCACTGGACGGAACGTACTCGGAGCAGACAACTAGAGCCAAGGAGAAGAGGGGACTATCTGTACCCACCCATTAGGTGGGATTACCAGAAGACAACTCAGAGTTGTTTCTTTACTTTTCTGCTGCTGTACTTTCTTTTCAGTTGTACTTTACTTCAGTTAGGTTTGTATTCTGGCCCATTTAATTTTCCAGCACTTGTATTTGTACACTATTTTCTCAGTGTTTACTTCAGCTTGCATACTCTGTGGTGTTTGTTTTCTTACTTAAAGGCAATGCCTTCCATTTTTATCGGGTTTTAAACCATTGGTGCTAGTCGCCAGCCCCTAGCCTTTGGGAGGCGGGCTTGGGGTAGTCACGGCACAGGTCTCGAGGACGGGTCTTGACAAATTGGTATCATATGAGTAAGGTTCTACCACATAAATTAGGACTCTGATCATTCTTCTATTTGAAGACATAATTTTAAGGGTATTGAGTGTGGTTATCAGTCCAGGGAGTCCACTGTTGGTGCAGTGACCGACGTATCCATACACTAGGACCCTGACTTCTGATTTCTGACTCTGTGCACGAAAACATTGATTGCATGTGTGTTTCAAAAGATTTCTTTGTGATTGCTTTGTGTCAGCTCACCAGGTATACTGTATTGACCGTGGAACACCTGTCTCTTTTCAGGATGGCCCCACGATGGCCGCCATCTAGGGTTCAAAGCATTGTGCGAGACGACATCACACCGAGTGACGAGGCCTCGGTGTAGGGCCCTATTACAGCGGAGGCACCGACGATACCTCTACCCGCCGAGCCACCGTTGCCACCAGCCCCAACCGCTGAGAGTGCACATCGCCTTAGTGCACTGCACGAGTTTCAGCGTCAGAGACCGCCCAGGTTCCATGGGGAGACGGACCCTCAGGCAGCCGAGGATTGGCTGGACGCTGTTGTACCAGTTTTCAGGTTAGTAGGGACACCAGCTGACCTCCTGGTGATCCTTTCAGCGAGTCTACTACACGTGTAAACTGGAAAACGGTGGAGCCTGATGCTCCAGGTTCACGACGAGGCATCTCTCCTTTGGTCGGACTTCAAGAACCTCTTTTTCTCGGAGTTCGTCCCAGCCACCCTCTGTGTGGTGCACATTCAAGAGCTACTACAGCTGTGGCAGGGCTGCCTGACGGTAGCCCAGTACCCAGCGAGATTTACCGATCCCTCGCGCTATTCCATGGAAATGGTATGTGACCCATTCTTCCGGGCTCCGACCTTCAAGCAGGGACTGATTCATGAGATCAGGGCATCGATGTTCTCCCTCAGCATTCTGACGCTGGTAGGAGTACTGGAGTGATCCCTTCTCGTAGAGAGATTTCTTGCTGAGCCTACACCAGTAGCGAGACCTACCGTAGGTCAGCACGTAGCTGAGTCTTCTATAGCAGGATGTCGACTGATGTCATAGGGGTCCAGGCGGACAAGACCATCAGGCGGATGACCTCAGGATACTGGCTCAGAGGTGCGAGGAACACGCAGTAGAGCCATCCTTCCGAGGAGCAGACAATGCTATACATGCGACGGGCAGGGCCACATGGATCTTGACTTCCCGACCCGCCATGCAGAGGAGCAGCAGACGGTTGAGGGACCACCCAGGAAGAGGTAGAGGTTCGACTGTGGCGGTCTGCAGGGAGCAGGCGGACGAGGTAGAGAAGCTGGACGAGCAGCAGGTGGTGGCCGATGCTTTGAGTCTCTACCAACACCACCACCAGGAGGTCCACCCTGACCACAGGGAGCTGGCGGATAGAGGCAGGCTCAGCTTCAGGCAGCGGAGGCCTACGACCACAGTGCACAAGGATGATTCGAGGTACTATCTGTGTCTACTCCACCCTTACTTCAGTTCTTATAGACACAGGAGCGAGTCATTCATTGACGCTTCCCTTGTTCAGAGCTCAGAGATTCCGACGGAGCCATTGGCTAGATCCTTACTGTTAGAGACTCATACGGGAGCAGACTCGATGATTACGCACTAGTTCCAGCAGTGTGTGCTTACTCTAGGAGGTGAGATCTCCGGCTGGGATCTTTTTGTAGCAGTGTAGAGGCCTTATGACATCATCTTAGGCATGGATTTGTTATCTACACTCCATGCTCAGATCGACTATATTAGGCGCAAGGTGCGGTGTGTTCACACCGATGGGAGCAGGTTCACCTTCACTGGTGAGAAGGGAGCCTTTGCAGCATAGGATGGACACACACAGAGGAGTGAACAGTATATCACTCATCAGTTGGATAGACTCATCCTAGGAGAAGTTGACATGCGATGTCCGAGTTATCCTATAGTGGTGGATCAATATGTAGATGTTTTCCCTGACGACGTTCCAGGACTACCTCCTCGTAGAGAGCTAGACTTTTTTATTGACCTGTACCCTAGGACAACCCTGATATCTACTCCAGCATATCAGAGGGCTCCCGCTGAGCTTCAAGAGCTATGGGTACAGCTGGAGGACATGTAGGGTAAGGGATTCATTTTACCCAGTGTTTCACCCTGGGTTCCCTGATATTTTTCGCCATGAAGGCAGATGGGAGCTTGCGACTGTGTGTCGATTACCGTCGCCTGAACCACGTGACTGTGAGGAACAAGTATCTACTACCGAGGATTGACGACCTCTTGGATCAGCTCAAGGGAGCACGATGGTTCTCGAAGATAGACCTCAGGTCAGTCTATCATCAGCTCAGATTTCGAGATGAGGATTTATAGAAGATGGCCTTCAGATGTCGGTATGGCCACTAGGAGTTCTTGGTTATCCCTTTTGGCTTAACCAATGCTCCAGCAGTGTTCATGAGTCTCATGAACGGGATCTTCCAGCCTTACCTCGATCTATTTTTCATGGTCTTCATCGAGGACATATTGATATACTCGACTACTGAGGAGGAGCACGCCTACCACTTGCGGGTTGTATTGGATACACTCTGAGAGCACCGGCTTTATGGTAAGATCTCGAAGTGTCAGTTATGGATATGTGAGGTCCACTTCATGGGGAACGTCATCTCTGAGGCAGGAGTTGATGTGGATCCTGTGATGATCGAGGCAGTTCTAGCTTGGGAGCCACCCAGGAGCGTGACGGAGGTGCGGAGTTTCCTAGGTTTGGCTGGGTACTACTGGAGATTTGTGCCAGGCTTATCTAGAGTTTCGGAACCGCTTTCAGCTTTGATGAAGAAGGGTAAACCCTTTGTGTGGTCAGATAGATGTCAGCAGAGCTTCCAGGAGCTGAGACAGAGACTGACCAGTGCACCCATCTTGAGGATACCAGAGGAGGGAGTAGGGTACGTAGTCTACTATGATGCATCAGGGACCAGAATTGGGTGTGTCCTGATGTAGGAGTGGGCAGTGATCATCTATGGATCATGATAGTTAAGGAATAATGAGCATAAATACGTTACCCATGACCTGGAGTTAGCAGTAGTGGTCTTCGCTATGAAGATGTGGTGGCACTATCTGATGGGCGAGCCCTTTACAGTCTATTCTAACCACCAGAGTCTCAGTTACATCTTCTCGTAGAAGGACCTGAACCTGAGATAGCAGCGATGGCTCAAGTTCCTCCAGGACTATGACTTTGAGATTGTCTATACTTATGGAAAGGGGAATGTAACAGCCGATGCTCTTATCAGGAGGACGAGCATTCAGCTACTTGGAGAGGCGACAGAGCAGCTAGCCACATTGCAGATATCCTTCATGGATAGAGATGGGGCAGACATCCTTCGATCGCTCACAGTCACACCTCCACTTCTTCAGCGAGTCAGAGAGGCACATCGTTGGGACGTTGACTGTGAGACGCGACTTGCACAGATTTCCACGAGACAGGCACCTGATGGTTTCTCTATAGGAGGAGAGCACATCGTCCTTTTCAGAGGACGTACCATGGTACCAACTTCTTTAAAAGAGGAGGTGCTGAGAGAGTTTCACACTTCCCCTTTGGCGGTACATCCAGGGGTAGTGAAGATGTACCAGGATCTCAGACGACAACACTGGTGGCCGGGGATGAATAAGACTATGGCATAGTTCGTTTCTCGATGCCTCACCTTCCAACATGTGAAGGCGGAGCCCCAGGTACCAGCAGGCATGGTAAAACCCTTGGAGGTCCCAGAGTGGAAGTAGGACGGGATATCTATGGATTTTGTGACTGGACATCCATGTACTTCTAGAGGTCACGAATCCATTTGGGTGATTGTAGACCGACTCACCAAGTCAACTCACTTCTTAACTATCAGAGAGCAGGGCTCAGTGGAGAGCTTGGGATGCCTCTGCATTCAGAAGATTGTATGAATTCATGGTGTGCCATCATCTATCGTCTCCGATCAAGATGCTCGCTTTACTTCCTGGCATTGGAAGGCATTGCAGGGGGCGTTCGGGACACAGCTATGCCTGAGCACCACCATTCACCCTTAGTCAGATGGTCAGACAGAGAGGACCATTCAGACTCTCGAGGACATGCTCCGTTCATGTGTTCATGACTTTGGTAGTAGCTGGGAGGATCACCTGCCGTTGGTGGAGTTTCTGTACAACAACAGCTACCACTCCACCATCGGGATGGAACCATACAAGGCATTGTACGACCAACCTTGTAGGTTACCTCTGTGCTGGACGGACCCTTGGGAGTCAGCACTTGTGGGATCAGATATGGTCCAGGCCATGACAGAGAAGGTCCCGGTCATCCAGGAGTGGATGAGGATAGCTCCGAGCTGAAATAAGTCTTATACTGACAGGAGGCGGAGACCACTAGAGTTCGAGGATGGTGACCACGTTTTCTTGTGGGTATCACCTCGAAGTGGATTACGAAGATTTCACCAGGGCGACAAGTTTTCTCCGCTCTTCGTCGGACCATTCCACGTTCTCAGCATGATAGGAGAGGTGGCTTATCGCCTGGCTCTACAACCTCAGTTGCACCAGGTGCACGACGTCTTCAACGTATCTCAGCTGAGGAGATACGTGCACGACCCGACGCATATCATCGACCATGGGGAGCTGGACATTGGGGACGGGGTGACATTTGCAGAGGTCCCAGTGGAGATCAAGGATCGACAGGAGTAGGTCCTTTGTGGATGGTCGATTCATCTAGTGTGCATCAGGTGACAACATGGGAACCTCCAGGAGAACACTTGTGAGCGAGAGGCTCAGATGCGTGCTCAGTACCCATATGTGTTCCCCTAGTTTGTGATGTATCTTTACGAGGACGTAAATCCCTGAAGAGGGAGTAATGTAAAGTCCCGTAAATTTGAAGGAAATTTCTTTTCTTAATTTCTTTGGGATTTTACGAGTACGCAGTTTCTGACGGCACCTTATTTCGAGGCCCAGTGTGCCCAGAATCAATTTCTGAAGTTTATCTTGGGTAAATTCAGTGAACGAACGAGCGGGTTTTCCTAACATCTGAACCAGTTCTTGGAATCGAAATCTGAGGCCACCGATGAAACCGTAGCACAGGTAATTGCTTAGGAACACCTATTCTGGAGTTGCGTTTACTCGGGTGTTGTTTTTAAAAAAATGGGTTAACTAAAGAGTGAAATAAAAATTTTGCGCTACAATTTTTATTTCTATTCTAAGTAGTTATAACCTATGCATGGAAGTTGGGGTGGGACCCACTACATCCTACCTCCACTTGGTAGGATATTATTGAGGTGGGGTTTACATGAGCCCCACCCCTTCAATTCTCTTAAACCCCCCCACTTAATTTTGGCAACCCCCTTAATTATGTAACTCACTCGTTCCCCCTCTTTATTGCATGTCAAATCTCATATTAAATTGATTGATTAATGCTATTCAATTAATTTAATTTTGAGTTTGAGTTTTTGAACATTTGGAAACCCATGGCATGTGTTAATAAAATAATCCTTCTTTATTTAATTTGGGGTAGTTATGTTCTGTGAGGATTTTGGGAGAGGATACTCGAAGCTTTGAGGATCTTCATCTTCTTCATTGGAGAACGCGAAGAATTCCAAGACTTCGATGAAGAACGCCGTTTCCGCAAGGAGTGATCGATGAGCTGTTCTTCTCCTCTCCGCAGTCGGTGGGAGACGTCAATCCTTATTTGGACGTACACCGATGACGTATACGGAGCCTCAACTCGCGACGCCGTTTTGGCGATGATCATAGTTTGACAACTTCTTCGAGGTAGGGGTCGTTTTTACGTTCAGAATTAATTTGACGTTCATCGTTAAATAATTTCCCACCTGTTATCAATTTAACATGAGGAGGTCAGACCGCAAAAAGATGACCAATCCTCCCCCCTTAGTTGATGTTCACTGTTGTGGTTTGGAATGAAGTCGGCACGGTGCAATGACACTGCGCGGGAACGAGGAAATAACACGACGAAGGAGCGTTGCGTCGTCGCGCCGTGCCGTTGAAGCCGAAAGAAGCCATGACCGGAGACGGGCCACGGTGGAGGCGTGCGACACCATTTCACCGCACCAGTTGGAAAAGGGGAGCGGCCTTTGGCCACGACGGTGTAGGGAAGGGCGGCTGGATCCCCCGGCCGCCGGCGCTCCAGGAAGACGGGACCGCAGGGGTCCCGCGGTGGCACTGACCGACCAACAGGGCTGGCCGTTCAGCAAGTTCGGGGTTCGTAACCCCCGGCGGCAGACAAGGTGGGAACCTCCACATGGGGGGCCACCGTTTCAAAGCGAGGGGGCAACACGCCCCACCCCCTTCCGTGCCGCTCGGTCACGGACCGAGCGCCCAGCCGAGCCGGGCCGCTCGCGCTGGGTCGGGCCGCCCGCGCTGGGCAGGCCCACCCGCGCTGGACTGGGCCACACCCGCTGGGCTGTGACGCGCCCAAGTGGGCCGAACCTGGACCCAGGTCGGGTCAACCCGGTTCAGGCCGACCCAGGGGGTCTTGGGTCGGGTCAGTGCGGGCCCAAAACCCCCTAAAATCTGATAGCTAAGTTCAACGGCCCATAACATGGGCTACGGACCTCCGATCGATGCACCGTCAGTTGCATAGAGATCCTTGTATCGATTCGGCCATTTAGGTATATTAAAATCAGGTTTTCGATGAACTTTGGGTATGGCTGGGTTGGTTCAAACACGAAACCAACCGGGCCTTCGGAGCGGAAACATTTATAACTTGGGCTTAGGATGTCCGATTGACGTGCTGCTGACTTTGTTGGATTCCTCTTAGTGAGACAGTTCTTTTGGATTATTCCTCTCATGTTTTGGAAGCAGTTAGAGTATGGTCGGGTTGGTTTTAACTTAAAAACCAACTGGTCCCCTGGGACAAAAAAGCCAATAACTCTCAGACCGGGCGTCCGATTGAAGCGCCTTCTGTCGCGTTGAGTTCCTATTGACGAGATGGAACTTTGGGATACATCAACTCTAGAATTCGTGTCAGTTGATGTATCAGACCCCTTGGATCGTGGAGTGGACACTCCCGGAATCGAGCATGATGTGTGCGGGAACCCTAGAGCTGGGTACGACTGCGATGATGACGACCAATGTACTGGGATCCTCCGTCGGTTTGGCAGCGACGACGACCGTACTGAAATCCTTCGTGGGTTTGATGGTGATGATTACTGTTCTTGTATCCTATGTGGGTCCGGAAGTACTACTATTCTTGTATCCTATATGGGTCCGACAGTATTTGACTATGTAATTGTATCCTTTGTGGGTCCGACAACTTAGCTGGTCCTGTATCCTATGTGGGTCCGACAACTTAGATGAATCAGTGGCTACATTAGATTATCTCTATCGCCATACGAAGAAGTATACCTGTGTGAGCTGAGTTATGACTTTCAATCAATATCTTCAATATGATTTATTTGCTATCCAGTGTGGATTGGGTTGTGTTATGCTATGTGGATTGGATTTTTCTATCCTGTGTGGACTAGATCAAAATTGGGCTCGGATGTTGGAACCGAACTAGAATTGATGACTTAGGTATATGTATGGGCATACACCTAAGTAGAGTTGGTTGTTACTTCGTGATTGAATATTTCCTTTGTGTATTATCCTTCGTGGATTCTGGGAGACCTTCTGGGGTCTCGGGGTCCCTACTGAGTAGTGTATACTCACCCCTGCACGGGTTATGCCCGCACTTCGTTGTGTTGGATGCATACGATGGACAACGCTGATCGAGGAGGGAGCTCGTGGAGCTAGACGGTACCTGGAGGTGGATCAATGGATGGAACATACTCGGAGCAGACGACTGGAGCCGAGGGGAAGAGGGGACTATCTGTACCCACCCTTCAGGGGGGATTACCAGAGGACGGCTCAGAGTTGCTGCTTTACTTTTCTACTACTGTACTTCTTTTCAGTTGTACTTTACTTCAGTTGGGTTTATATTCTGGCCCATTTACTTTTCCAGCACTTATATTTGTACACTTTTTTTCTTAGTGTTTACTTCAACTTGCATACTCTGTGGTGTTTGTTTTCTTACTTAAAGGCAATGCCTTCCCTTTTTATCGGGTTTTACGCCTTTTGTGCGAGTCACCTGCCCTGGCTGATGGGAGGCGGGCTTGGGGGGTAGTAACAGCACGGGTCCCTAGAACGGGTCATGATAGGTTTGGGAAATCACTGCATTATCCCATTTATGGGTTGTTGGCATGGTTTATCCAGGTTCCCACCAATTTCTAAAATAGAAAAGGTTATAAGAAAACATAATTCAACGAGTAGTTAATAAATATTTTTATTCCTTTGTAAAATTAACACTAAAATAATATCTTATGGGATTCCTCTGTTTAGAAATGATTCTTGTGAGCTTAAATATACATAGTCTCATATTAGGGTTTTCACTAAGGTTATCTAATCATATGTCCCAAATTATATAAATCGTGCATCAGAAACCATCTATAAAAACCATTCTTTTCCACATTACTTTTACATCATATAAATTTTAAATAATAATAAATCATTATAAAAAGAAGATACAATGGTTTAGTGTCTTTATAAAAATATTACTATACATAATGTTTACAACAAAAACAAAAAAAATTAATTATTTTCTGATTCTCTAACTTGTTATTGGCCCTTGAATTATCCATAGTACAAGTAGTCACCTGAATATATAAATGAAAAAAGGGTGATATAAAATAGCAATAAAAGGATAGAAAATAATATAAAACAATATAATATGGGGTGATAATAATCATTATCATCATAGCATAGACATAGTATCCTAATCATGAGGGAAAATGTTAAGAAAAAACATGGAATGTGGCAATTCATAAAAATGAAACATAAGGTCTTAGTGGTCAACTACCACACATATTTTTGAAGAAAAAAATTATCATGTTCACAAAAACTTCACATTACTGATGAGGTTACTTAAATTACCCAATTCTTTATAGTCCTATATAATTTTGGGCACCCACATCACATTATAACATTTACACTGTGCTATATAATTCCAGGAACACTAGTCACATCACAAAATTAACATTATCATGCATGCCACATAGAACATATATCAATCATGAATATATAGTAACCCATGGAAATGAATTTGTTTCATTTCATAATCATACATTAATATAAATTGGGTTCCCAAATGGAATAGGGAGTATAATACTTGATACAAGAATCATCAACCATGAGTGAGAAGTAAAAGGTGCATTTTTTTGAAAGAAGTGTTCTTTTGGAAAACATAATGTTTTACATATACAGATGTAGGAAAAATTAATATTCAAGAAAAGGCAATATAATAATGAAGAAATTATTTTTAAGGTATAAAAAGACAAAAAAAAGGAGTAAAAGAGGGAAAACCTGATGAAAGAATGTTGGGTTTGAGAATTCCACTTATATTGTATCTAAATTCTTCCATCACATTAATTTCCATTATAATGACATTATATAGATCAATTAAAAATTAAAGAATCTTTTTCTCAAGAATATAGTTCTTTATGGTTTCATTAAGTTCTTTTATGGTCCTTTGGATGAGTTATAAAGTTTTAATTAATTTTTTAGAAGTGTTCTTTTTCTTAGTTTTCATGAACGATTCACTTGATTACATGAATGGATGTTCGTGTAGAACCTGTAAAAAAATCATGAATTGATATTAAATATTATTAATGAGATTACATAGGTTTAAATTATCATTTAATGAACTGTGTTATATACCATGTGAATGACAAATTATTTAAAATTTAAATTTGATCGTTTAAGGTTAATTTGGATGGTTTTTTGATCACAATGAACATGTTTTGTTTTATCATTTAGTATTAAGTATAATTTTTTTCCAAAACATAAAAGGTGTTAAAAAATATATAATAAAATATTTTTCAACCATTAATTTTTATTATTTACATCCTTGTAGGAGTTTAAGGAAAATGTAATTGCATCGCCCATGATATAGGTAAATTAACATATCATGGGAAATGATTTTATTTTTAAAACAATGAGAGAAAAAGCGAAGTATAATGAATAAGATTCCATTAACATGACATCATACCATTATATCAATCATACTAGAGTGATAATAACATTTGGAAGGATATTTTTAGTATAAGAGAAGAAAAAAATGAAATTTGAAAGTAATTTGAATCAAAGGAGAGAGTGAAATTACTTCATGAATATATCTTCTATAAGAGCCCAGTTATGAGAGAGGTTCTCATATTTTTATGATACCAAGGGATAATTGACGTGGGGGTAGGATCTTAGAATGCAATTTGAGCAGAATTTTGAGTAGGCATAAGGCTTGAGATGTGTGAGGAAACGAGGTTGTGAGGGGTGGTATTTATAGTGGATAAAAGAGGGACTTTCCAAATATTATTTTCATTAATTATTTATTTCTCCACAATAAAAGAAATATCGAGAATTATTGTGACTAAAAATAGTAATATGTGAATTTTAGATCTAACAAATGGCCATTTACATCATCCACGACTCAATAATTATGCATAAGTTCATTTATTTAGCATATTTTGTAAATTATCGAATTTCACTATTCACAAAAAAATCATGTATTTTAGAAAAAAAAACAAAACTTCACCCTAACCATTTTTTGACATTTATAATTCAAAAATGAATTGAATTATATGAAAATAATTTTCTATATATTATTAATTTAATTTTTAATTAAAATCATAATTTATAGGAGGAATTCAAATTTTAGAAATAAAAAATTGATTTTCCAACACTTTAAATAAATTAATTAAGTTTTCATAAAAGTATAATATAATAATAAGAAATATAAATTATTTTTTATGAATACATTTAATGAAAATATTTTTTTTAATTTATAAAATTAATCATTAAATATTTATCACTTATTATAATGTAATTATATCATATTGTTAGTTATAGAATGGGTAATTTTTATTTATACTATCATTGGTAAGGTTCCTATTCCCTTGGATGATTTACTATTCATAAGGGTATGTTAATATTCATAAGTGCATGTTACTATTCACAAAAATTTCATTTATCTTATTAGAATCCAAATATCTTACTGGTCGCAATTGTGTGTGTCATATTTTTGAAATTCAAAATGCAGAAGTGGAAAATTTTTGTTTAAAGGACACATAGTAGTTCATTTATGAATGATGTGGAATTTTATTTCCTAATGTGATTTATGTGATGAAGATATTAATATAGGAAGGGAAAATTTGAATTGATAAAAGTTTGGGTTATTAAACCCCCCCACTTGGGCGGTTATCCTAAAATTATCATTTTCTATTTTTCTTTATTTTTTTCTTTTTAAATTTTTAGTATTTTTAATTTGGTTATTATTATTATTGGAAAATAATAATTCATTATACCCATATAATAGTCAATCAATGAATAATTAGTTGCAATCATAAGTTTATATGATCAACAATCCCTCTATAAATCCTTGTTTGTAGTTCACATTGATTTTTAAAAGTTGAACTATGATGTTAATCTTTTTACAAATTGTATGTTCTTGAATAGAGCATCCATAGATCATTAAAAAAAAATTGTATTTTCAAACACTTGATCAACAATGTTGGAAATATTCTACACTAGTGGAGTTTTTTAATATTCTTCATTTTTTTTTGTATTTTGAATTATATTTGGGGGAATACCTCCAGGTTTTTTCAATAAAAATGTCAATTTTTTCTAGGGTAACATTTTTTCTCATATGAAGAGTGTTTAAAATAAATTTAATCAGATTAAAAATATGATATGCACTCCCAAAATTTCTCTTCTCTCAAAAATAGGATTCCTTAGTGTTTATAATGCTTATGTTTGAACTAATTTTCTAAATTATATTGTCTAACATTAAAAAAGAATGGAAGAATATTCAGATGTGAATTATATAAAATAAAATTTTAAATGGATTCAACTAGAAGTGTGGAAATTGTGTATTTATAAACACTAATATAACCCCTCTAAGAATTAACTAACATTATAATTTAATATTCCTTTTGAAAATTAATTTTTCAAAAAATATAGTATTGAACATTGGGTATAATGTTGTAATTTAAGTGTGGGGTAGATGGGCATTCATTATGTTCATTAAATGTAACTCATTTTTTATGCATCACAAATACCCCATATATGATAATTTTCTTTCACTTTCGTGAAATTAAATCTTTTTTGGTTTGTGTAAATAAGAATTTTAGGGTATTATATGTTGAACTAATGAAAAATTTCACCAATTGGACCATGGGAAGATGCCTTAACATATTTAGGTTGATTCCATTAAATCTAAAATTATAGTTATTGGGTGATTTTTGAGTGTTTTCTCCAATTGGTTTGTGGAATTAATGCTAAAAATAGGAAAATGCGACCTGATAAGTTAGGATGTTGAGTAATTTCAACAATAACATGAGGAAGCATCAACCTAAATGTGAAATTATATAATTTTACTATGTTACATGGAACAACATAGAAATAAAAACCAATAAATAATTATTATTTATCATTTAAATTTGATGTAAAAGGAGAAATTGGGATCCCAAGATGAGTATATGAGACAAGGGTATTGGGTGTGTTTCAGTAAATAATTCCAAATCAATAAGTGTTATGCATAATTCATTTCATATATTAATGGCTGAGAACAAATAATAAAAGGTTCTAATGTAAAAAATGAGCTTATGTAAGTAAGGAGAATATTTAACCTAGATGATCAAGGGGACAAGTGTTTTATAACAATAATTTTTTAGTTATATAAAAAATGTGGGAAGTTAACCCTTTTTTTAGGAACCTATTAGAGTGTTTTTATTTGTTCTTTATATTATGGATCCAATTCCACTTGATTAACTATGGTGTCTTTTCATGGAATTTTAATTTGGGTCTATATTTAATTTTTGAGGTGTCATAGATTCCAAACGAAGGCATGGAAATATATTCCAATGGATACTTTGTTATTATCCTTTACCTGATTATGTTCACACACACTGAAACCCTTTTTAAAAATTCAATTTAATTACAAGATTAATTATTTGTACAATATTTTATGTGTGGTGTATTTTGATGTGGAACTATTTTATCATTCATTGACACATCTATTTTGGGTTTATTAAAAGAGTTTAAATAATAAATTTTTTATTTAATAGAGATTTTGTGAATATGGAGGAAAATTTGATAAATTTTATATTCATATAAAATATTTTTTAATGTTTGATTTTTAGTAGTTAATTTTCCTTTTTTATCTAATTAAATTTCTTATAATTTTTGAAGAATAAGTTTTTCCACTTTTCAATCGAAAACAAACTTATTTAGTGGATTTCACTTTTTCTATACTTTTGTGTTTTAATGTACTTGCATTCATGAAATGACTACGTGGGGGAAAATCGGAAAAATGAAGAAATTAGGATACACTGGATTCATCTATGTAGACCCAATAAACTATGTTAAGTGATTTTCCTACATCATAAACTCGCACATCAAGGGAAAAACCATGCGAAAGTAATGATCTACATTGGGTAAATCATCTATGTTGATCCAAAATGGATCTATCAGTGAATTGACTATATGAGAACTGACTACATCAATAACCAATAACATAAAAAGATTCACCTATTTCAATAATTATCTACATAGTCAAATTCCCTATATAGATCACTCAGATACGTCATTCTGAAAAGGATACATGGAATAAAATGGATATATTATAATGATGGACATGTGGGAAAAAAAGAATATGTGGAAAATTCGGCAATGTAGTTCCTTCAGTCAGAGGTGAATCATACAGTACAGAGGGAAATCCCAAAATCTATACATACACATGATAACCATCAAGTATTTCTACAATGATTAAAATTTCATGAAAAAAATTTGGGTATAGAGTTGGTATTTGTTTTCCAGAAAGACAGTTATTCTACGATTCAAGTGAACCACGACCCACCACATTGATTTCAAAATCTATTTTTAAATTTAAATGCTTCATTTTTTATTTAAGATAATGTTTAATCTTATTCTTAGGAGGTCTTGAGATGGGAAAAATTCTAGGAACCTCTACATATAGAATGTAACTCTTTCTCCCACTAGTCCTTGAGACAAGACACGTTCTGTAGTTTTTTCTAGTTACTTTTACAATAATTCTATTTTTTTATATTTTGGAAAATACATATATGGGATTATCCTTCTTCTTATAAGTGTTTTTATCTCAAACCTTTAGTGATGAAGGGATACTTTTCAAGTCCCTGTTTGGGATGTGAAAACCCGATGATACATATAAGTCTTCATGTCATGAAAAACATCATCTTCATTATTTATAATTTAAAAACAATGACTCTAAATGTTGTAAGGTTATAGATCAACCATTCAAGTTTATTTTTATTCACACATTCACTATTAATTGAGATAGAGGTGTGGAAGAGGGGAGCATTCTTCAACTTAATTTGGTCTTAAAAAGATCTATAGAATTTTAGGCCAATGATATATATCATATTAGTGGACCAACCTAAATCTAGGCATATTTATTTTAAACTATAATTTTTTCTCTATAAATTATACTTATATATCTATTTCCTATTTATACATAAGTTTTTCATTATTTTACCTACTCCCTCTATGTTTTCAGCTATGTATCTGCTGTTTCTTTCTTTTTAAAACACAAATACAAAACTAATTTTTTTTTTGAGAAGTCCATGAGGAAATTAGACACTGCATCCTTAATATCGACCCCAGAGTTGTCCATTAGGCTATATAGGGATAGAAATTTATTTTTGACTGTCCTCGTAACATGTAACTCATTAACCAGCCTTGTGAGAAGGCTATAAAAATGAAATATGTCTCCGCATACATGCTATAGTCCACATGTATACACAAACTATGTCTTCATTCTCGAAAGGATTAAAATGAGATGATTACCGTAATGAAATTATGATAATCATATCTTTGTTAATCTGACAAAAATATTTTATTATATGGGAATGGTTTATATAGAATTAATTTAGGTAGAATAAGTAAAATGATTATGCTCATTTTAGATGGTCGCATCCTCTTTGAAGAACCTCATTTGGATCTCCCCTTAATGTCCATGGGGATGATATTTTATAAATACACATTCCACTAGAATGTATCAATAGATGTTTATAAGAGTCTTTTTTAATTTTTTTTATGGAAAGTGTCTCATGATATGAGATTAAGTGAGGATAGGTGTTTTCCGTCTATAAAAGTTTCTAGGGGATTCTATAGAATTACTTAAAGTATTAAATTGATAAAAATTAATTTTCATTTTAAAGTGTAAAAAATGATGTATATATTTATATAGAAGAAAATATTGATATAATTATATATATTAATATAATTTTTTTTAAATCATATGTAATGTTTAAAAATCTAATTTATTTAATCCCTCGTTAATCCTTTTCATGATTATTGTTCTATCAATGTTTCTTACACATTGGGGGTAACAAATGTTACTATCAATGAAAAAGTGACACATTATTTTAAAATATTGTAAAATATAAATATTAGCCCCTTAGTTTTTTAAAATATAATATTTTTACGAATTTATAATCATTTAAAAACATATTATTCATCAAAAAAAATTCATTCTGAGGACTATTTATATGGTTGAGTTTAATAATAATATATTGATATCAATTTAGTTTAAATATAAAAATTTGAGACATAAATAATAAATTACATTTATTTAAAAAATATATAATTACCATAGCTCGTTAATTTTTTTTACCTTTGGTTTTTTCAGAATAATTTCCTTGATTTTTCTACTGATTCACTAGAATTGTGTTAGTCTTTCATAAGAATATAATGTTATTATTTCATCACTAAAAAATAACAAACAATTACCCAAATAAAATTAATTAATTCAAATTTCAAAGAAACATTTATAAAAAAACAGAATATATATTTATTCTAAATAAAAAATATTAGAGATATTAAAACTATGAGAGAGTAGTTTTTTATTTATTATTTAAATTAAAAAAATTAAGTTGATTATCAAAGAAACATTTCCCCAAGATTCCATAAATTTGAATATTTGATGATTATTTGTTTACCCACAAACAACGAATTTAAATTAACTGTATTTTTTATATATTTTAGATGAACAATGACTATATTTTAATAATATTTATAGGATTTACTCTTACTAAGGTGACATATATTTACCATGGTTACTAATCATTAAGAAAAATTGTTGAAATAATTAAGAAATATGAACTCTATTATTCCATATACGGAATAACTTTTATCTAATAAAGTCCTAATAAGTTTAAAAATTTATTTTTAAAATAAACTCATAAAATGTGATGGAAATTTGACTTCTATAAAAATCAATATTTCTGAATAATATTGATTATAGACAAAAAAATTCATAAATATGATTCAAAATAAATTAGTTGTGTTACTTAAAATCAAAATAAAGTAATTAAATTTTAAATTAAATTAAATACAAAAAAGGTGCATTGTAAATACTAGAATGAAAAAGACAATTTTCTACAAAAATGGGATTTCTTCACTATTTACTGAAAAAACGGTCATTCAAAAAAAATAGAAAAATATTAACTTAAGATAATTATGATAATATTATCTCAATAATACTATAATTTTGTTAAAAATACAATTTATAAATGTAAAATAAATTGTTTTGATATTTACTAGAAAGAAAAAAAATCCTTTTTTAAGAATAAAATAAATTTACTAAAAATTGAGGGCCCATTTCCCATGAATTAATCAATAAAATTATATTGAGTATGAACATTATATATATATAATAATTTGGATACAGTTATTCATATCTTCTAATTCAATAGCTTGGTTATAATGGTGATATTTAAATAATTGTAGTTTTATAGTATATCATATTTCAATTAATGATTAGTGTTACGTGTTATGAATGATTTCTAGAATAATATTAGTTTAAAAAAAATTCTAGGTTTATACATTATATTCCTTAATAAAAGTGATTAATCGAAATTTTATCCCATTTTGATTAAAAAACAGTAATTATTTTTTAATAAATACCATGCAATGGAAGATAAAACATATGATTCTGATGGGAATATAATTTAAATATTATTTTTTTTTGAAAACCCATAATTTAGAAAGTTGTAATAAAATATAATATTGAGTAAAGGATGGAGAAAACATGATGTTCACTAGGAATAATAAAAAATAGTATATTCAAATAATGATAAAATTAGTTCTAAATGAAAATATGCACATGGAGGAGGAAAATAATGTCCAAGGAATAATAGAGAGTGGTAGAGGAAATGATCATGAGATAGTTAATAAACCAAAACCAAAATTTTGTAGTGGATAAATTACACCATAAAATAACTATAAATGAATGTAATTGGGTAACATTTTTTCTTGACGATCCTTTTCTTAATGTTATTAAATTTCCTTAATATCAAGACTTAGATCATAATGTAACATTCTTATTTATTTTCACCAATTACATAAATTAAATTTCATCATTTTGTTATGTGTATCAATATGTTTCCAAATTTATGTCACCATTTACAAAAAATTATGTGTATGAATATATAATTACTAAAGGACTGTAGTCAAATTATAATTGACTATGAAATATATGAATGTTTTAAATTATATTATTGATTCCTTTATTAAAAGCAAAATGGTTGGAACAAGATATGATAATACCCAAATAAACTATTACATGAATATGTGAAACATTAATATTTAAAACATTAATGATAACACATATGGTCTACCTTAGATAAATCTAAAAATAAAAAAGCCAAAAATATTTTAAAATATGTTGTTCCAAAAATATCATCAATTACTAAAGAGTCATATAATATAGCAAACCTCACTAAAATTAAAATAATAATAAAAAAATTAACTAGAATTGATATCCTTTCGTGATCATATATATATCAAAAAATATTAGTTTCACAAAAAATAACATTTATCCATAAATATTTAAAATATATATAATAACCATAATTACCTCAATGGAGTATCCTTCATAAATCGCCGTGAAATGATTAAATCACTCCAAAGTATAATCAATTATAAAATCAAGATATAATTTTCTCTATTGAAAATAAGATAAAACACAAATTTATAAACCCATGATGGTAGCCATAAATCTTTTGTTTACCTCACCTGAATGCTTTTATATTTCTAAATCTATATAAATTCTTTTCTAATAGTAACTACAACACCTACGAACCCCCACTATTAGATCTAGTTTTAAAAATATAATACATTCATTTCCTTCATTGACACTGATAATCTTGTCCCAATTTTAGCCTTCAAAGGCATACAACATAAAATAGAAATATTTTATTACATAGTTACAAGAGTAAATTTTAGGTTTATTGTGTTTATTGAATTAGGAAAACCACTTAAATAGAAAAAATCCATGTATTTATGGGCACACTTTTTAATTACACACATATTTTATTATTCATCATTAAGTCTTCAAAATCCTCCATAAAATACTTCACACCCAAAAACAATATAGATATTATTCATTCAGTATATTTTTTCATAACCGAGTAACATAAATTAGAAAATAAGGGTGATATCATACACTCATTAATGGTTACAATAAACATTAATAATTGAATATCATAACTTTTATATAGATGAGAAATATGGTTTGATGACATAATAAAATTGAAGAATCATAATATAAGAGAATTTAGAGTCATAAAAATAATGTTAATGAATCATGATACATTAAATAAGATTTTAATATATTAAAAAAATAAAATATGTAAATAATAATGATCCTTGTGAATATAATCCTTGAGAAAATTTTCTTGTATAACTCATGGTAAACATTTAAAAATTGATTCAGTATCACGGAAAACGAAACATTCATCCCAGAATAATATAAATTGATAATTAACATATCATTAAGGAGTAACCTATAACCATTAAACCCATTCATCTATTAGGAGTAACACATAATAAATTAACTATTTCATCTATCGGGAGTAACATAACTACATCTTATCTTCCTATTAACAAAAATATAGCTAACTCTGTCTCTTTATTGAAAGTATTTGATTGATAAAATGGACCAACCAAAAACATATTTGAAAATTTCACTTAATTATTTCTTATTAGTTGTTAGTAACACTTTAATCAATAATATAAAAGCTTCTTAATGTCAACCAAAACACATATATGATTATATTTCCCCAAAATTATCATATTCAGATTTAACAATGTAAAAGAAACAGTATTCTTGATGATATCTTTGAAACATAAACATAACCAATTTTGAAAAAGGATGATAATTCTATAAAACTATCATCTACTCAATAATTAATTGGAATTATTGATGGATCTTTACATTGGTTAAATAACAATTAGATAAACATTTAAAATGTATCTAGAAAAATTTGATAAATGAAAATTTTATTTTGGTATTATTTTAAAAAATAATAAATCCCCAAAAATTGTGAAAACTATTTTCCATGAAAACAATGAGGAATAATTTAAATATAATCTTAAAAAAATGAATAGTTATGGTGTTGATAAGATTATATCATGTAATCAATGTATAAAATAAAAATTCATTTCAATATAGTGTAAAGAGAGTCATAAGTTACACAAGTGGAAGGCATTAAAACTGTCCACTTTAAAACCATTAACATGAATGAACATGATAATTAATGATATCATTAAGAGTTAATTTATGTTTAAGGAAGAACATTAGAGAAATATGATAAAGAACAAATAGGAAGAGTTTTATTAATAATAATTAAAAATATTAAAATAATGTTTTCCAGGAAAAACCATTATACGACCGTTAAAACCAAATAACATTTGGAAGAAAGAACATAACAGGATCATAACATTCCATGGTTATAAAAAAAATTAATGATATAATATTTCTAGATTTATTATAATAAAATATTAATCAATATAGATATATAAATCAATACATGTCTCAGTGATGGATGTTTGAGAAGAGAAACGAATTCGATTCTGCTAATTCTTGAATCAAAAATCCATTAAATTAAGGAACATATCATGATTATATAAAACCCATATTTTAAATAAATAATATTAAGAAAAACATTTATAGGTTAGTAAGTAAACCATATAGAAAACATGGTTAATAAAATGAATTATAAATCAAAGAAGTAAAATTGAGACAATAAAAATATAGTAACTTTTATAACATTCAAAAATATATATCATCAAAGTGGTAATATAAAATAAACATTAAATAGAATAAACAATGATTCCTTTATAATATAATCTCTCGATAGGAAAAATTTTCACCATATTAAAAAGTTTGTTCATAATAGAGAACATTTATCAAAGGATCAATATTGAGATATAAAATATTTACAAAGATCATATCTGTGATGTGATATTTAGTTATTGAGGTGATTATGTTTGAAAATTGTAAAAAAAATGAAATAAAAAATAACATAATAAATATTCCTTCACAAATATTAAATTTGTTATATAGATAATGAAGCATATTTGTATCTAAGTGAATGGAAATTATGTTTTGAAAACCCTATCCTCGAGTCCTGGTTAAATATGTACATTCTATAATTCCTAAATAATAAATTTATATTAGCTATTTAACTTTTGAATATAATTTTTATATTTATTATGTTATAATTAAAACTTTTATTTCATTTATTTCAATGAATTACATAATTAGTTAATCGGTTATGTCCACCTCATGGGTTTTGGGGATGTCCAGTTCCTAATTTAAAAGCTACGTCTATATGTTAACCCTGGTCAATGAAGTCATGGTTCCATCATCTATAGAATAATAATCAGAAAATAATTTTAATTTATATATATTAAAAAAATGTAATCACCCATGTATGTAGGACATGAAAAAAAATCACATCACATCATGGAGGTGGTATTGTACATGTATACAAAAGAGAAATTGTCATATTTAATTGGTAGAAGGGTAATATGAAATATAATATATTGTTATTGATTCATAATAATTGTTTTATGTATATCATATATTTTTATTAAATATATCATAATAATCAACCTTGTGAGGTGGTGATGAAAAACAAGACACATCGCTCCATGCAGGCAGTAGTCCACACATATCCACAAATGATGTTTCCAATCCCCATTGGATATAAAAATAGATGAAAATTTTTATTAAATTAGAATAAAAACCTGAAATAATAATAATAATAATAATTTTATTATATTGGAATGGTTTGGAAATAATTAATGGAGGTATAAGTAGAATTATAATGAAAATGCTCAGTTGATATGATTACCACATCATTATAGAACCACCATTGGATCTCTCTTTAAACAATATAGGGATTGTATTATAACATGAAAAGAACCTCTATAATGTATCAATAGAATTTAAGAAGTGTTTTTTTTAATGTTTTGGTGGATTGATGTGGCTCAATATATGCGACGAATAATAGAGATGTGGTGCACCTATATACGAGAGGTAAGGGGAGCGCTTTTAGTTAAATAATGATTAAAATTAATATAAAATAATCATCTTGTAATGTTGTCTCCAAAATTATATATTTAAAATAAAGGATGGATATATTTTGAAATAATCTCATATAATAAAATTTAGATGATTTTTTGTGACGTTTTACCCCTTTTCCCTTAGTTTTAATCACTAGCATTTAATGGAAGTTTAAACTGCTGCTAAATTGTTCTATGATGGTTTTGGAAAAAACTCTTGTAAATTTTCTATGGTTATATGTTCACTGAATGTTATTCATTACCTTTGGAAAATGATCTAGTGGTGGAATTTTATATTTTTTAATTTTTTTTCTAATATTCATAATAAATTTTATTTATTGTTTTAATATATTATAATTTTTGGAATTAATTTATTATTTATTATTTATTAGTTTTCATTTTTTTTAAATTTTATAATTGTTGTTATAAATATATATTTTTTATTTAGTATTTATTACAATTCACATGCCCATGACCATGAACATTCATATGTATATGCACATACATATACAATATATAGAAATTCTACACTGGGTGAGATTTAAACCCCTAAACTCTTGTCTAATATCAAAATAATTTACCACTCATGCAATCTCTTCATGTGGTGAATAAATAAAATTTAATACACACACACACACACATATATTGATTTGAAAAAAATAATACATAACAAATAGATACAAAAATATAATTAATAATTAATACTTTATAATTAAATAATTAATAAGTAATTATTAATATTTATTTGTTACCAAGAACTATTTAATAAATAAAATATAGAAGATTAATATATAAATTCAATATAAATGTATAAAATATATATATATAGATATATAATATTGTAATTAGTGGTAAATAATAAATAATAAAGAATAATCTGTAAATAATAAATGGTAAACAGTAAATATTAAATAATAAATAATAAATAATAAATAATAAATAATAAATAACAAATATTAAATAATAAATATGTAACTAATAATATGATAATAATAAATTAATAATAAAAGAAGAAAAATGAAATAAAATAACAATTAATGTATGAACAATAAAAAATAAAAATTAAATAAATAAAAAATTAGTAATAAGATAATAATGGAAAATAAAAAAATAATGACAATAAATAAGATTTTGCTAATAAATTTAAAATATAATATTCTTAAATTAATAAATATTGATAATAAATTAATAAATAAATTAATAAATAATGAATACACAATAAATTAAAAATCAGTGAATAAAATATAAATTATAAATAAATATAAATAAATAAATAAATAAATAGTAAAAAATTTGTAAATATATACTATATAATGAATAAATATTACATACTAAATAAATAATAAAATAATAAAAAATAATGAGTAATAAATAATAAATAATAAATAATAAAATAATAAGTGGATATAAAATTGTATAAATATATATAACAAAATATACACAAATATAAATAGACTCATTTATGTTGCAAAATTAAATATAATCACAGTCAAATATATAATTTTATATTAATATATATACATATATATATATATATTTAAACAGAAGTAAATATAAATATCCCTCTATTTATATTTACCCATATACGATATAAAAATATATAATCATAAATATTTATAAATATTAGAAAAATTATATAAATATACACATCTAATAATAAATTCATAAAAAATTAATGTAATTGATAATATGTTACCAAAAGAGGGGAAATCACAATACTTGCATCACTATTAAATTAATAGTAATGTAAATAAAAATATTTCTATTTCTATTAATACACACATTTATGTATATATTAGAAATATTTACAGATGTGTATATATATATATGTATATTCATATAGTTATACTGTAAATTCATTTATATACTATATTTAATGATAATGATATATTTATATAATTAGAGATTTATATATGATGTATACACACAATATTATTAACACATGGCATCATATTAATATTTCCCAATAGAAACACAAATATATATATATACATATATAATTATATTATAATATAATCATAAATACGGATTTTTTATTGACACTCGCACGTTTTATATAAGCAATACATGTATATCTATATATATAAAAATCAATACATTTTATAAGGCAAGAAAAATAGATAATTATTTATTTTAAAGGAAATGAAATAAAATATTTATTTCTACATGGTTTATATGTTTTAAATTATATATATTTGTAAATATGTATTTATATAAGATATTAATTATATGTAAATATACAAAAATATGTATATATTTTATTATAAATAAAACACAATTGTAAAAAATTATAAAAATGAAAAACTATAATACCAATCTAATTGTAATCCTTAGGAATAAATTCATTCCCCCAATGAGAAAAAAGACAATAATACCCCTTAAACGAGGATGAAATCTCTTTGAATGTTAACAAATTTGGATATCATAATGAAAATCTAAAATTTCAAGGCCTTATAGGACATTATTCCCCAAAAAATGTGACTGGGGTATCCCTTAATAAATAGTTTATTGAGGTCATAATAGGATTTGATTTGATATATGGTAGATCCCAAACAGACACCTAGAACAAAACTTTTAGGAGTTTAAAGTTCAAGTCTGATTTCAAACATTTCATGAAACTATAATAAATATTATTCCTTTAATTATGACAAATGTTTAATCAATGTGGTTATAGTTCATTTATAAGAATTTATTTGACTAATTTTGGAATGAAAGGAGACCCCTGAATCAAAAGTTATAGTCATTTGATATTGATGTTTTATTTTCAATTTGTTGAAAACATATAATGTTTGAAATGATTTTTAACTAATAATTACACATATTTTTTAATTAACAAATTATAATTAATTAAAATGGAAAATAATAAGCTATATGTTATTAAACAATAAATACAGAATAATATTTTAATTTTTTATTTTTTATTTTTTATTTTTTTAGTGAAGGTTTTTTAAAACTACAGCTATTTCACAGCTAGTTTTAAAAAACCACCCATATTTTCTAAATGATTCTTAAAACCCTGTAGCTATAAATTAATGTGATTTAAAATTTTAAAAAAATTGTTAGTTTGATTCAAAACTGCTATTAAAACACTTTTTTCTTGTATTGTTTACCATTTCGATGATAACCATAATATCAATGTTTTTTAATATTTAGCGTTCAATGAAGTTAATATAAAGGAATAAGATACCAGTAAATAGACATTTTTAGAAATTATATACAATATACCATTTTCATGGAATGATATAATATTTTATTGAATTTATATCATTTTATCAAATAATAATTAATATAAAATAACATTAATGTCATTTTTGGGACTATTCATATAAATATCTTCAAAAAATATCATGAAATAAATTTTGTATGAATATAAAATTTTAACACATAATTATTTAATATTATGTATACAAAAAATTTCTTTAAACCCATTACTCACCAAAAGAAAAATTTTAATTTTTTTAAAAAAATAAATTACATGATTTTTCAACTACTTTGTAACAGCCCGAGATTTTATGAAAAATATTCTTTATTTCACTAATGTCTTGTGTTGTACGCTACACCAAAAGGATCTTGCACAACACGCATCCTTGACATGCCTTGCATTACACGCAATCACAACCTTCCTCGATAGCGTGTGTAGTACGCAATACTGAGTTTCACGAAACAACGATATTCTATTAAAATATTATTAAAACTAGCCGTTATGAATAGTAATAACCACTTTTTAAATTTTAGAAATATTAGCTCTCAAAATGGACTTCATTTTTGGATTCGGAGTATCGAATTTAGCCTAAGGTGAAATTTTGGTACTTTTCGGATAACTTTCATATTCTGATGAATAGTGAAAATTACTAAATTATAATTAAAAACAACTTTTTTAATCGAAATAATTAATAGTGATAAATAATTAATTTGAGTGGTTTTAAAGTATATTTATAATATATTTTTACAATTTAATACAATGTTGGTCATTGGATGTAATTTCACATTTAAACCAGACATAATCAAGTGTCAATCTTTTGATAGATATTGTTTCTTAAAAACACGCTATTTGTTTTAACAGCGGGATTTAATTATAAAATTAATTAATGCAATTTCTATGTTATGAATTTGGTAAAATAGACTTCATTTTTGAATTTGGAATATGAAATATAGCTTAGGATGAAATTTTGGCATTTTTCTGAAAACTTTCAATTTTTGATGAATAGTGAAACCACTAAGTGGTAGGTTAAAAACTGAATTTTGCATAAAACATAATTTTACCGCTTCTATGAATGGAATTTCGAAAATCCGACAGACACGGTTAATATCAAGGACTAAAATGTGGTTCAATGAGATGAAAATAATTTTTGGTGAATAGTAACTTTTTACTTTTTTTTACCACGGTTAATAGTAAATAGGGTAACTAAGGGTAAATATGATATTACTATTACCCTAACACGTGTCCTAATTCTATTGTATAAGTGTAATTCGACCAAAAACAACCTTATAAATATAATATGACCATTTAGGTCCACTTGGATTAGATTATGACATTTAATATTATTTTATTTAATGAATAGTTAAAATAGTTAAAATCAAAGTTTAATAACTAAAACATTTTTAATATGGGGTTATACATAAGGTAAATTAGACTATAAATATTCATTAGAAGTTAAAAATATTTCCTACATAATGATATTTTATTTATAATTTTTAGACTTTAAATAAATTAATTTATTTATGACACAACGATGATGCAGTAATTACCCTTTTAAGGAAATATTAACATAATTGATGTTATAAATGCTCAAATGAATGTAATTTGAGACTTTTTATGAATTCCACTAATTTTCTAGGTTACTATGATATATTAGTGTTGATTTAATCAACATGGTTCGAACATATAATTCTGTGATGACTTTCACAAAAATCATATATCAAATAGTGTCAAAATTGACACAAAATAGTTTTTAAATCAAATATTATATTATTAATTGTTATTTTATTCCTAAAAATCTAATGTTCGGCCAAATGACATAGATAAAGATATATATATTAATAATAAACAATTTGGGGTTCGTTTGGCATGTTATAGTAAGTGTATTAACCATATAGTGAAAGAAAACAAAAAGACACGGTAAAAGTTAAATTATTTAACTTAAAGTTAAATCTATTTGATAAGGTTAAAATAATACCCTAAACTTGTCTACATCCTATTGGATGATAGGATTTCGACCCATCCCCACTTTAGCTTCGAAATAAGACCCTTTGGAACCATTATAAACCGATTTTGACTTTAATATAAAATAATATTTTGAGATATTCCTAAGGTGCCCCTCTCCTCCCTTATAGAAGGGTACCTCCTCCCCCTCCTCCTCACACCAATTTGAGCACTCAAGCTCGGACAACCCCTACCAAAATCCCTTCTCCACTTCCCTAGAATAATCCTAGAGGTCCTGGTCTTCTTCAAAGACCAATCATAGTTCCCTAAGTGGAGGATTCAAAGAAGCGTTTCAAAGAAGAGGTAATATCCATTACCGATCTTTTCAATTTCTTTCTTCTTCAACTTCTTCTTCTTTAGTTATTTCATGATAATGTAATAACATCAGTATTTCTTATATACCGATATGTTATTATAAATATTAAACAACTCTAATTCACCTTCTAGCCATCCTACGGAAAAATGAAATCACCGCGCGTGCGTACGTACGGAATACCGTCTCCACACTGTAGTGTAATATATTTTCCGTCACCACCTTAATTGGATTGGTATAATGGTGTAATGAGTAACTATATATGATTATTATAAAGTTATATTGATACTGAAATAGTATACATACACTTCAACACAATTCCACGACCATGGGAACGATATCATCGCTCGTGCGTACGTACGGACTACCGTCTCCACAACGCGATGAGATTCATTCTCCATGTTAACCATTTAAGAATGATTAAAAAGTATATATAAGAAATAATAATGAAATATATGACATTATAAAGCTATTGGATTTATTTATATATGTATGTCATCTACTTACTTCCATTCAAGACAATAAGGAAAGGAAAACAGCGTTCATGCGTACGTACGGACTACCGTCTCCATGAACGGTGTTTTTCATTTAATTTATCTATCTATTATATATATATATATATACTGAATATATATGATATATAAATCATATTTTATATTCTGGAAGTAAGTAAATCATGATATAAGTAATAATAATTTCAAGAACAACAAGTCAAAACACCTACGATAAATGAAACGATTTTACCCAAAACGCTTGTTTAACATGGAATTTACAAAAGAACGGGTAATATAAAGTCATAAGTGAACCATATATGATATCATAAAAATGAATATGATTCTTTAATAAGTCAATGACATTATTTAAATCATTATACAGGAGGTTCAGACACATACGAAGCAAATCGGACCTATGGTAAGGGAAATATCACAATCTCATTTTTATCCGAGATTGTTTGTACTTTGGTATTTACTGGGGTGTATTTTATCATCCACATCCATCTTCCCTTAATATGTAATATTATTTCCATTAACTTACAATAATTTAAATCCAATTTTACACTTCGGTGAGTTTTCAGTAAAGGATATGAAAGTAATTTTTATCGTTTTTTTCGTACGAGGTACTTTTTGACTTTTCCGAAAAAAGTACGAAGAATGTTTTTTTTAACTTATACGGCATGAATGGATTTTTAAAACAATATTTCAATGAATCTTCCTTTACGAGTTTTAATGTTTATTTTTAATCAACTTCTTTTAGTTTAAAACGGTATGACATGTTAAGAAAGGAAAAGTATTTTTGAAGTAGAAAGGATATTTTCCTCAAAGTTCAAGTGTTTTATCAAAATTATTTTCCATCTAAGATAATAAAGGGGTTATGTTTTTATCCCTATTATTACATTGATTTTATTATGTTGAGATGGAATTATTTTTATGAATTCCTTTATTTTATATGAATTGTTTTATGATGTCATGTTGTTTAAGAATCCCATTTTTATTACATGGGTTACGCTATGATTTATGATTTATGATTACGTGGCACACATAAGAAAGGATTCATTATAAGATGGGTGGGACCTATATCTCCCTCCAATGCATTGGGTAAAGATTTTATATCTCATGAGATAGACATGGCTGGAATGGTAGGTAATACCGGTTCAGTGAAACAGGACTGAAACGAGGGTTACTCGATTCAGAAAGGGACTTTGTCCACTAAGATAGTCTTGACAATGAGTCTTGACTAACAAGAAATGATTCTCTATGATTATGTGTGAATGCCACAAAGTTTCATGTTTTATGTTATGATTATTGTGATTACATTTTACTACCATGATTTATCCCATGTTATGAAATTATGCTCTCTTTTGCAGGTTATGATTTCCAAAATGTTATGTTTTTATTAATACAATGTGATTCATATTTCTTTTGTTTACCCTTACTGAGCATTTGAGCTCACCCTTTTATGTTTTCTTTTCCCCAGGATATAAAGAAAGGTTTTAGGTAAAAAAAAGGAAGATCTTTATGGGAGATGTTGAAGATCTTTCACCACGATTAGAAGATTTTATTCCGAGTTTCCAAAGACACTAAACTATTACGATCCTTGTATGTATGTTTTTGTTATGTACTAAGTATTCCGCAAAAGTAATGTAAAGTCCATGTAAGTCAGGCTTCGGGTCTCTACAGTTGGTATCAGAGGAATGGTTTAGTCAACCTTTGGAAACTAGGATGCGAAAACGTTAGTGCGATCCCTAGAGATATTTCTACGGTATGTCTAGGGATGTCCCTAAGGTTAAGTATACATATAAGTTATAGTACTAGAACTACGCTAACGATCATAGAATTAAACCTAAGATGTTAAAGGTACTCCCCCTTTATTATGTTGTTTTCCCTAGCATGATTTTTGCCTCTCACACTATTCTTTTTGGGTTTTAGACGATGGCTGGAACCCGAAGGAACCGTGTTGATCAATGTAATGGACAATGCAATGATTGTCCTCCTGAACAAACAAATGTTATGGGAGATGGAGTGCAAAATCTTATTGCTATACTTACACAAGATATGAATCATTCTGGAATTCCAAATGAGCAGAGAAGGGAACAATATTCTATTGAGTCCTTCATGAGGCAACGTCCACCTTCTTTCAGTGGGTCTTCTGATCCACTTGTTGCTGAACAATGGATCAGTACCACTGAAAAGATATTTTAAGTTCTTCAATGTTTTGAACATGATAAAGTCATCTTAGCAGTATATCGTTTGGAAGGTGAAGCTTATCAATGGTGGAATCTTATCAAGAATACAAGGCAAAGAGATGAAATTGAGTCCATGGAATGGGATGAGTTCAAGAACTTATTTTTCAATAAGTACTTCCCTCGTATTCTTCGAACAAAGATGGAGAAGGAGTTTCTTGAACTAAAGCAAAAGGATGATGAATCTGTTGGTATATAGGAAGCGAATTTTACAAGACTTGCAAGGTATGCATCTGGCATTATCATCCAACCTGAAAGTAAAGTTGATCGATTTTTTTAGTGTCTTAAAACCAAGTCTTCGAAGGGAATTAGCTATAAGAGACTTCAGTAGCTATGAAGAAATTGTACGTTGTGCTATCAAGGTAGAAATGGAAGTTGGTGTTACATATCCATCTTATGGTTTTGAAAAGAAACGAAAGATGGAGTTCAAGGAGAAATCTCAGAATAATGGTGAAAAGAAGATGAATGTTTCCTTATGCACAAAGTGTGGAAAGAAGCATGGTGGAGATTGTCTTAAAGGGACTAGAAAATGTTTTAAGTGTGGAAAAGAAGGTCATCGAGCAGTTGAGTGTCGAAGTAATGGAAAAAGGGTTTCTAATGATGTGAATGAAGCAAACACTGTAGAGAACGCACCACCAACACTTAAATGCTTCAAGTGCAAGGAAATGGGGCATTATGCTAATAAATGCCCTAATCCAAGGGTTAGTGATGATCAACATGAGAAACCACTGAAGGCAAAGGACAAAGGGAAGTCACATGCGATCACTATTGGCAATGTTGAATATGACAACGATGTGGTGGAATGATTAAGTTTTTATGTAATGGGATTTCAAAATAATGTTGTATCATTGAGTATTTCAATATTTATTAATGTGGTATTCAAAGTGATTGAGATATTTTTTAGAAATAAGATGATATGCGCATAATGAAGGGAAAACGAGAAAATGAAATGTTTAATAGTATTCATGAGCTCATGATTGATATAAGGACTAAGTGATATCATGGTTTGAGTATATAGAATTTTGAGGATTTTGGTATGTGGAAAGTGTTAACATTAAACTGCATTCATGTTTTCACTAAGGTATTCAAGAGAATACATGATTAAGGACTTTGAATGTTTGGAATGTGACCAACAGAACATATCTTATGATATATGGGGATCAACGATGGTATTAAATCTCTGGTAATCGTTTTAACTATGTTGTGAGAGTGGATTGCAGTATTATGGATAAGCCTAAAGATTGGAATGGATTATATTGGGCATAGGTTAGTATTGTTTAAGGATAAAAGTTTTCTCGATATTATTGATGGGATGTTATAGTAATGTAGTTTTAGAAAAAGGACAACCTGCAGGACGGGCGACAGCCCATCGCTTCGGACAAGGCTGTGGGAATCAAACCCACAACCGAAGTGCGACTGGTCTTTATTGCCTACCACTGGCCTACAGGAAGTCCCTGTTTAGTAGAAACTAGTTTTATTATATTAAGCAGTATGATATATGAAATATAAGTCCATTTTAGGAACCATATGTGATTAATCACACTATAGATCGACTTATGTATATAATTTTTGCTAACCTTTTGTTTGAGACAGATGGAATGACCCGTCATTCTATCACATGATCTGCTAACACTTCACGAATAACAAATTCAACTTCATTAATTTAAGAGATTAAGTGGAAATTGTTCAAGGCATGAACAACAGTGAGATTGTACCAAAGTAAAGAATGTATTTATTCTAATTCAAATTTTCAACATTAGGGAAATGATCTTGAAAACCAAAAATGTTGTCCTAGTGATCTTATACCTAATGAATCAGATGGTACCTTAGATCGTCACAAATTTATGGATTTGTGATTTACTGGATTTTCCATAGCCATGTTCTCTACCACTCTCCATCAGAACATGATGGTTAGATTTCTCTTCCATATCCATATTTTCACCTATGTGGAAACCCAGTGATTAGTTTATTTGGGTAATCGTTACATTTCATACTTTTGTTTTTAAAGCCAAGTTTTGGTATTCCTTTTTACGATGTGGGTTTCTATTAAAGAAACTTTCGAATAGTAAACCATTTATAACCCCGACGAATTTCGAGGGCGAAATTCATTTTAAGGGGGGTAGAATGTAAGAGCCCGAGATTTTATGAAAAATATTCTTTATTTCACTAATGTATTGTGTTGTACGCTACACCAAAAGGAGCTTGCACAACACGCATCCTTGACTTGCCTTGCATTACACACAATCGCAACCTTCCTCGATAGCGTGTGTAGTACGCAATACTGAGTTTCACGAAACGACGATATGCTATTAAAATATTATTAAAACTAGCCGTTATGAATAGTAATAACCACTTTTTAAATTTTAGAAATTTTAGTTCTCAAAATGGACTTCATTTTTGGATTCGGAGTCTCGAATTTAGCCTAAGGTGAAATTTTGGTACTTTTCGGATAACTTTCATATTCTGATGAATAGTGAAAATTACTAAATTATAATTAAAAACAACTTTTTTAATCGAAATAATTAATAGTGATAAATAATTAATTTGAGTGGTTTTAAAGTATATTTAGAATATATTTTTACAATTTAATACAATGTTGGTCATTGGATGTAATTTTACATTTAAACCAGACATAATCAAGTGTCAATCTTTTGATAGATATTGTTTCTTAAAAACACGCTATTTGTTTTAACAGCGGGATTTAATTATAAAATTAATTAATGCAATTTATATGTTATGAATTTGGTAAAATAGACTTCATTTTTGAATTTGGAATATAAAATATAGCTTAGGATGAAATTTTGGCATTTTTCTGAAAACTTTCAATTTTTGATGAATAGTGAAACCACTAAGTGGTAGGTTAAAAACAGAATTTTGCATAAAACTTAATTTTACCGCTTCTGTGAATGGAATTTCGAAAATCCGACAGACACGGTTAATATCAAGGACTAAAATGTGGTTCAATGAGATGAAAATAATTTTTGGTGAATAGTAACTTTTTACTTTTTTTACCACGGTTAATAGTAAATAGGGTAACTAAGGGTAAATATGATATTACTATTACCCTAACACATGTCCTAATTCTATTGTATAAGTGTAATTCGACCAAAAACAACCTTATAAATATAATATGACCATTTGGGTCCACTTGGATTAGATTATGACATTTAATATTATTTTATTTAATGAATAGTTAAAATAGTTATAATCAAAGTTTAATAACTAAAACATTTTTAATATGGGGTTATACATAAGGTAAATTAGACTATAAATATTCATTAGAATTTAAAAAGATTTCCTACATAATGATATTTTATTTATAATTTTTAGACTTTAAATAAATTAATTTATTTATGACACAACGCTGATGCAGTAATTACCCTTTTAAGAAAATATTAACATAATTGATGTTATAAATGCTCAAATGAATGTAATTTGAGACTTTTTATGAATTCCACTAATTTTCTAAGTTACTATGATATATTAGTGTTGATTTAATCAACTTGGTTCGAACATATAATTCTGTTATGACTTTCACAAAAATCATATATCAAATAGTGTCAAAATTGAGACAAAATAGTTTTTAAATCAAATATTATATTATTAATTGTTATTTTACTCCTAAAAATCTAAGGTTCGGCCAAATGACATAGATAAGGATATATATATTAATAATAAACAATTTGGGGTTCGATTGGCATGTTATAGTAAGTGTATTAACCATATAGTGAAAGAAAACAAAAAGACACGGTAAAAGTTAAATTATTTAACTTAGAGTTAAATCTATTTGATAAGGTTAAAATAATACCCTAAACTTGTCTACATCCTATTGGATGATAGGATTTCGACCCATCCCCACTTTAGCTTCGAAATAAGACCCTTTGGAACCATTATAAACCGATTTTGACTTTAATATAAAATAATATTTTGAGATATTCCTAAGGTGCCCCTCTCCTCCCTTATAGAAGGGTACCTCCTCCCCCTCCTCCTCACACCAATTTGAGCACTCAAGCTCGGACAACCCCTGCCAAAATCCCTTCTCCACATCCCTAGAATAATTCTAGAGGTCCTGGTCTTCTTCAAAGACCAATCTTAGTTCCCTAAGTGGAGGATTCAAAGAAGCGTTTCAAAGAAGAGGTAATATCCATTACCGATCTGTTCAATTTCTTTCTTCTTCAACTTCTTCTTCTTTAGTTGTTTCATGATAAAGTAATAACATCAGTATGTCTTATATACCGATATGTTATTATAAATATGAAAGAACTCTAATTCACCTTCTATCCATCCTACGGAAAAATGAAATCACCGTGCGTGCGTACGTACGGAATACCGTCTCCACGCCGTGGTGTAATATATTTTCCGTCACCACCTTAATTAGATTGGTATAATGGTGTAATGAGTAACTATATATGATTACTATAAAGTTATATTGATACTGAAATAGTATACATACACTTCAACACAATTCCACGACCATGGGAACGATATCATCGCTCGTGCGTACGTACGGACTACCGTCTCCACGACGCGATTAGATTCATTCTCCATGTTAACCATTTAAGAATGATTAAAAAGTATATATAAGAAATAATAATGAAATATATGACATTATAAAGATACTGGATTTATGTATATATGTATGTCATCTACTTACTTCCATTCAAGACAATAAGGAAAGGAAAACAGCGTTCATGCGTACGTACGGACTACCGTCTCCATGAACGGTGTTTTTCATTTCATTTATCTATCTATTATATATATATATACTGAATATATATGATATATAAATCATATTTTATATTCTGGAAGTAAGTAAATCATGATATAAGTAATAATAATGTCAAGAACAACAAGTCAAAACACCTACGATAAATGAAACGATTTTACCCAAAACGCTTGTTTAACATGGAATTTACAAAAGAATGGGTAATATAAAGTCATAAGTGAACCATATATGATATCATAACAATGAATATGATACTGTAATAAGTCAATGACATTATTTAAATCATTATACAGGAGGTTCGGACACATACGAAACAAATCGGACCTAAGGTAAGGGAAATATCAAAATCTCATTTTTATCCGAGATTGTTTGTACTTTGGTATTTACAGGGGTGTATTTTATCATCCACATCCATGTTCCCTTAATATGTAATATTATTTCCATTCACTTAAAATAATTTAAATCCAATTTTACCCTTCGGTGAGTTTTCAGTAAAGGATATGAAAGGAATCTTTTGTCGTTTTTTTCGTACGAGGTACTTTTTGACTTTTCCGAAAAAAGTACCAAGAATGTTTTTTTAAACTTATACATCATGAATGGATTTTTAAAACAATATTTCCAAGAATATTCCTTTACAAGTTTTCATGTTTATTTTTAATCAACTTCTTTTAGTTTAAAACGGTATGACATGTTAAGAAAGGAAAAGTATTTTTGAAGTAGAAAGGATATTTTCCTCAAAGTTCAAGTGTTTTATCAAAATTATTTTCCATCTAAGATAATAAAGGGGTTCTGTTTTTATCCCTATTATTACATTGATTTGATTATGATGAGATGGAATTATTTTTATGAATTCCTTTATCTTATATGAATTGTTTTATGATGTGATGTTGTTTAAGAATCCCATTTTTATTACATGGGTTACGCTCTGATTTATGATTTATGATTATGTGGCACACATAAGAAAGGATTCATTATAAGATGGATGGGACCTATATCTCCCTCCAATTAATTGGGTAAAGATTTTATATCTAATGAGATAGACATGGCTGGAATGGTAGGTTATACCGGTTCAGTGAAACAGGACTGAAACGAGGGTTACTCGATTTAGAAAGGGACTTTATCCACTAAGATAGTCTTGGCAATGAGTCTTGACTAACAAGAAATGATTCTCTATGATTATGTGTGAATAACACACAGATTCATGTTTTAAGTTATGATTATTGTGATTACATTTCACTACCATGATTTATCCCATGTTATGAAATTATGCTCTCTTTTGCAAGTTATGATTTCCAAAATGTTATGTTCTTATGAATACGATGTAATTGATATTTCTTTTGTTTACCCTTACTGAGCATTTGAGCTCACCCTTTTATGTTTTCTTTTCCCCAGGATATAAAGAAAGGTTTTAGGTAAAAAAAGGAAGATCTTTATGGGAGATGTTGAAGATCTTTTACCACAATTAGAAGATCTTATTCCGAGTTTCCAAAGACACTAAGCTATTATGATCCTTGTGTGTGTGTTTTTGTTATGTATTAAGTATTCCGAAAAAGTAATGTAAAGTCCATGTAAGTCAGGCTTCGGGTCTCTACATACTTGAATAAGAACGATGTCTATGTTATGTAAGAATTTATTATTATTATTTTTTCAGTCAAAATTATAAAATAAATTACAATAAAAAAAATTAATTCATATTTTAAAGAACAATTTATGATGGATAATAAAATATTTTATTCCTTATGAAAAAATATTTGTGATATAAAAACAAATGGGGTGACATTTTCTATTTATTGTTTACTTATAATAACATTAAGGTAAATATAGAAGAAAAATGGAAAAAAGTCTCAATATCATATCATATTGGATGATTATGGTCATCCTAAATGCATCCGGTAAAAATATATCAGGTGTTAGATAGATTTTGAGGCCTTTTCACCTTATTATTAACAATAATTTTTGTAATTACCCTTATTAATGCGACAAATATTTTCCATGGTTAATATTAACTAGAAGAAAAGTAATGTATCAATATTTAAAAAAAATATTAAATTTTAATTCAAAATTTGGAAATTTTTTATCAATATATATCCCTATAACATTCAAAAATTACTTTTAAAATTAACTCCTATAATGGAATGAAATACTATTTTTCAACAAAAAACATTTTCAAGAATAAAAATGATATTATATCAAAATTATGCACAATGTTCACTGTAATGAAATTAATTGGATTATTTCAAATTTAAATTTACTATATAAATTATTAAGTAAAATTAAAAAATGACATTATTATTACCTGAATGGAAATTAAAATAATCTATGATATTGGTGTTTTTTCACTTTTATAGAAAATTTAATCTTTTCCAAAAAATATCAAAATATCATCCTAATATATTTTTCTTATTTTGATTTTAAACCTAATATAATTTTTGTGGTAAAAATTATATATAAGTGGAAAAAAATAATTATAATATTTAATCAGAAAATGAAATATAACCAATAGTATTGAAAACATATTTTTTCATTACAAATGACATTACTAAAAATTGAGTGCTTATTTCCTATTAACTAATAAAGATGTTTTTATTGAGTAGGACCATTATATATATATATATTTCATAATGTATTTACACCTATTAATATCCTCCAATTCAATGTCTATGTTATAATGGTCATATATAAAAAAATAATGACAATAAATAAGATTTTTCTAATAAATTAATAATATAATATTCTAAAATTAATAAATATTGATAATAAATTAATAAATAAATTAATAAATAATGAATACACAATAAATTAAAAATCAGTGAATAAAAAATCAATTATAAATAAATATAAATAAATATATAAATAAATAGTAAAAAATTTGTAAATATATGTTATATAATGAATAAATATTACATAATAAATAAATAAAATAATAATAAAAAAATAATAAGTAATAAATGATAAATAATAAAATAATAAAATAATAAATGGATATAAAATTGTATAAATATATATAACAAAATATACACAAATATAAATAGACTCATTTATGTTGCAAAATTAAATATAATCACAGTCATATATATAATTTTATATTAATATATACATATATATATATATATTTAAACAGAAGTAAATCTAAATATCCCTCTATTTATATTTACCCATATACGATATAAAAATATATAATCATAAATATGTATAAATATTAGAAAAATTATATAAATATACACATATGATAATAAATTCATAAAAAATTAATGTAATTGATAATATGTTACCAAAAGAGGGGAAATCACAATACTTGCATCACTATTAAATTAATAGTAATGTAAATAAAAATATTTATATTTCTATTAATACACACATATATGTATATATTAGAAATATTTACAGATGTGTATATATATATGTATATTCATATAGTTATACTGTAAATTCATTTGTATACTATATTTAATGATAATGATATATTTATATAAATAGAGATTTATATATGATGTATACACACAATATTATTAACACATGGCATCATATTAATATTTCCCATTAGAAAAAAAATTATATATATATATATATACATATATAATTATATTATAATATAAACATAAATACTGAATTTTTATTGACACTCACACGTTTTATATAAGCAATACATGTATATGTATATATATTAAAATCAATACATTTTATAAGGCAAGAAAAATAGATAATTATTTATTTTAATGGAAATGAAATAAAATATTTACTTCTACATGGTTTATATGTTTTAAATTATATATATTTGTAAATATGTATTTATATAAGATATTAATTATATGTAAATATACGAAAATATGTATATATTTTATTATTAATAAAACTACATTGTGAAAAATTATAAAAATGAAAAACTATAATATCAATATAATTGTAATCCTTAGGAATAAATTCATTCCCCCAATGAGAAAAAAGACAATAATACCCCTTACACGAGGATGAAATCTCTTTGAATGTTAACAAATTTGGATATCCTAATGAAAATCTAAAATTTTGAGGCCTTATAGGACATTATTCCCCAAAAAATGTGACTGGGGTATCCCTTAATAAATAGTTTATTGAGGTCATAATAGGATTTGATTTGATATATGGTAGATCCCAAACAGACACCTAGAACAAAACATTTAGGAGTTTAAAGTTCAAGTCTGATTTCAAACATTTCATGAAACTATAATAAATATTATTCCTTTAATTATGACAAATGTTTAATCAATGTGGTTATAGTTCATTTATAAGAATTTATTTGACTCATTTTGGAGTGAAAGGAGACCCCTGAATCAATAGTTATAGTCATTTGATGTTGATGTTTTATTTTCAATTTGTTGAAATCATATTATGTTTGAAATGATTTTTAACTAATAATTACAACTATTTTTTAATTAACACATTATAATTAATTAAAATGGAAAATAATAAGCTATATGTTATTAAACAATAAATACAGAATAATATTTTAATATTTTATTTTTTATTTTTTATTTTTTTAGTGAAGGTTTTTTTAAAACTACAGCTATTTCACAGCTAGTTTTAAAAAACCACCCATATTTTCTAAATGATTCTTAAAACCCTGTAGCTAAAAATTAATGTGATTTAAAATTTTAAAAAAATAGTTATTTTGATTCAAAACTGCTGTTAAAGCAATTTTTTCTTGTATTGTTTACCATTTCGATGATAACCATAATATCAATGTTTTTTAATATTTAGGGTTCAATGAAGTTAATATAAGGGAATAAGATACCAGTAAATAGACATTGGTAGAAATTATATACAATATACCATTTTCATGGAATGATATAATATTTTATTGAATTTATATCATTTTATCAAATAATAATTAATATAAAATAACATTAATGTCATTTTTGGGACTATTCATATAAATATCTTCAAAAAATATCATGAAATAAATTTTGTATGAATATAAAATTTTAACACATAATTATTTAATATTATGTATATAAAAAATTTCTTTAAACCCATTACTCACCAAAAGAAAAATTTTAATTTTTTTTTAAAAATAAATTACATGATTTTTCAACTACTTGAATAAGAACGATGTCTGTATTATGTAATAATTTATTATTATTATTTATACCGTCAAAATTAAAAATAAATTACAATAAAAAAATTAATTCATATTTTAAAGAACAATTTATGATGGATAATAAAATATTTTTTTCCTTATGAAAAAATATTTGTGATATAAAAACAAATGCGGTGACAATTTCTATTTATTGTTTACTTATAATAACATTAAGGTAAATATCGAAGAAAAATGGAAAAAAGACTCAATATCATATCATATTGGATGATTATGGTCATCCTAAATGCATCCGGTAAAAATATATCAGGTGTTAGATAGATTTTTGAGGCCTTTTCACCTTATTATTAACTATAATTTTTGTAATTACCCTTATTAATGCGAAAAATATTTTCCATGGTTAATATTAACTAGAAAAAAAGTAATGTATCACTATTTAAAAAAATATTAAATTTTAATTCAAAATTTGGAAATTTTTTATCTATATATATCCCTATAACATTCAAAAATTACTTTTAAAATTAACTCCTATAATGGAATGAAATACTATTTTTCAACAAAAAAACATTTTCAAGTATAAAAATGATATTATATCAAAATTATGCACAATGTTCACTGTAATGAAATTACTTGGATTATTTCAAATTTAAATTTACTATATAATTTATAAAGTAAAATTAAAAAATGACATTATTATTACCTAAATGGAAATGAAAATAATCTATGATATTGGTGTTTTTTCACTTTTATAGAAAATTTAATCTTTTCCAAAAAATATCAAAATATCATCCTATGATATTTTTCTTATTTTGATTTTAAACGTAATATAATTTTTGTGGTAAAAATTATATATAAGTGGAAAAAAATAATTATAATATTTAATTAGAAAATGAAATATAACCAAGAGTAATGAAAACATATTTTTTCATTACAAATGACATTACTAAAAATTGAGTGCTTATTTCCTATTAACTAATAAAAATGTTTTTATTGAGTAGGACCATTATATATATATATATATTTCATAATGTATTTACACCTATTAATATCCTCCAATTCAATGTCTATGTTATAATGGTCATATATAAAAAAATAATGACAATAAATAAGATTTTGCTAATAAATTAAAAATATAATATTCTTAAATTAATAAACATTGATAATAAATTAATAAATAAATTAATAAATAATGAATACACAATAAATTAAAATTCAGTGAATAAAAAATAAATTATAAATAAATATAAATAAATAAATAGTAAAAAATTTGTAAATATATACTATATAATAAATAAATATTACATATTAAATAAATAATAAAATAATAAAAAATAATAAGTAATAAATAATAAATAATAAAATAATAAAATAATAAGTGGATATAAAATTGTATAAATATATATAACAAAATATACACAAATATAAATAGACTCATTTATGTTGCAAAATTAAATATAATCACAGTCATATATATAATTTTATATTAATATATATATATATATATATATTTAAACAGAAGTAAATATAAATATCCCTCTATTTATATTTACCCATATATGATATAAAAATATATAATCATAAATATGTATAAATATTAGAAAGATTATATAAATATACACATCTAATAATAAATTCATAAAAAATTAATGTAATTGACAATATGTTACCAAAAGAGGGGAAATCACAATACTTGCATCACTATTAAATTAATAGTAATGTAAATAAAAATATTTATATTTCTATTAATACAAACATATTTGTATATATTAGAAATATTTACAGATGTGTATATATATATGTATATTCATATAGTTATACTGTAAATTCATTTATATACAATATTTAATGATAATGATATATTTATAGAAATAGAGATTTATATATGATGTATACACACAATATTATTAACACATGGCATCATATTAATATTTCCCAATAGAAACACAAATATATATATATATACATATATAATTATATTATAATATAAACATAAATACTGATTTTTTATTGACACTCACACATTTTATATAAGAAATACATGTATATGTATATATATAAAAATCAATACATTTTATAAGGCAAGAAAAATAGATAATTATTTATTTTAAAGGAATTGAAATAAAATATTTATTTCTACATGGTTTATATGTTTTAAATTATATATATTTGTAAATATGTATTTATATAAGATATTAATTATATGTAAATATACGAAAATGTGTATATATTTTATTATAAATAAAACTACATTGTGAAAAATTATATAAATTAAAAACTATAATATCAATCTAATTGTAATCCTTAGGAATAAATTCATTCCCCCAATGAGAAAAAAGACAATAATACCCCTTAAACGAGGATGAAATATCTTTGAATGTTAACAAATTTGGATATCCTAATGAAAATCTAAAATTTCGATGCCTTATAGGACATTATTCCCCAAAAAATGTGACTGGGGTATCCCTTAATAAATAGTGTATTGAGGTCATAATAGGATTTGATTTGATATACGGTAGATCCCAAACAGACACCTAGAACAAAACCTTTAGGAGTTTAAAGTTCAAGTCTGCTTTCAAACATTTCATGAAACTATAATAAATATTTTTCCTTTAATTATGAAAAATGTTTAATCAATGTGGTTATAGTTCATTTATAATAATTTATTTGACTCATTTTGGAGTGAAAGGAGACCCCTGAATCAAAAGTTATAGTCATTTGATGTTGATGTTTTATTTTCAATTTGTTGAAAACATATTATGTTTGAAATGATTTTTAACTAACAATTACAAATATTTTTTAATTAACACATTATAATTAATTAAAATGGAAAATAATAAGCTATATGTTATTAAACAATAAATACAGAATAATATTTTAAATATTTATTTTTTATTTTTTATTTTTTTAGTGAAGGTTTTTTTAAAACTACAGATATTTCATAGCTAGTTTTAAAAAACCACCCATATTTTATAAATGATTCTTAAAACCCTGTAGCTAAAAATTAATGTGATTTAAAATTTTAAAAAAATAGTTAGTTTGATTCAAAACTACTGTTAAAACACTTTTTTCTTGTATTTTTTACCATTTCGATGATAACCATAATATCAATGTTTTTTAATATTTAGGGTTCAATGAAGTTAATATAAAGTAATAAGATACCAGTAAATAGACATTGGTAGAAATTATATACAATATACCATTTTCATGGAATGATATAATATTTTATTGAATTTATATCATTTTATCAAATAATAATTAATATAAAATAACATTAATGTCATTTTTGGGACTATTCATATAAATATCTTCAAAAAATATCATGAAATAAATTTTGTATGAATATAAAATTTTAACACAGAATTATTTAATATTATGTATATAAAAAATTTCTTTAAACCCATTAACCACCAAAAGAAAAATTTTAATATTTTTTTTAAACAAATTACATGATTTTTCAACTACTTGAATAAGAACGATGTCTGTATTTTGTAAGAATTTATTATTATTATTTTTTCAGTAAAAATTAAAAATAAATTACAATAAAAAAAATTAATTCATATTTTAAAGAACAATTTATGATGGATAATATAATATTTTTTTCCTTATGAAAAAATATTTGTGATATAAAAACAAATGGGGTGACATTTTCTATTTATTGTTTACTTATAATAACATTAAGGTAAATATCGAAGAAAAATGGAAAAAAGTCTCAATATCATATCATATTGGATGATTATGGTCATCCTAAATGCATCCAGTAAAAATATATCAGGTGTTAGATAGATTTTTGAGGCCTTCTCACCTTATTATTACCTATAATTTTTGTAATTACCCTTATTAATGCGACAAAGATTTTCCATGGTTAATATTAACTATAAAAAAAGTAATGTATCACTATTTAAACAAAATATTAAATTTTAATTCAAAATTTGGAAATTTTTTATCAATATATATCCCTATAACATTCAAAATTTACTTTTAAAATTAACTCCTATAATGGAATGAAATACTATTTTTCAACAAAAAAACATTTTCAAGTATAAAAATTATATTGTATCAAAATTATGCACAATGTTCACTGTAATGAAATTACTTGGATTATTTCAAATTTAAATTTACTATATAAATTATAAAGTAAAATTAAAAAATGACATTATTATTACCAGAATGGAAATGAAAATAATCTATGATATTGGTGTTTTTTCACTTTTAAAGAAAATTTATTCTTTTCCAAAAAAATATCAAAATATCATCCTAAGATATTTTTCTTATTTTTATTTTAAACCTAATATAATTTTTGTGGTAAAAATTATATATAAGTGGAAAAAAATAATTATAATATTTAATCAGAAAATGATATATAACCAATAGTAATGAAAACATATTTTTTCATTACAAATGACATTACTAAAAATTGAGTGCTTATTTCCTATTACCTAATAAAGATGTTTTTATTGAGTAGGACCATTATATATATATATATATATTTCATAATGTATTTACACCTATTAATATCCTCCAATTCAATCTCTAGGTTATAATGGTCATATATAAATAATAAATTTTCTTTAGTGCGTCACAATTTTTTATTGTGTTATAAAACCTCTTCTATTTATCACATAACAACTTGTCTATGATATCCAAGGTATTTTTTTTCTATCTCAAACCATGTCCCTCTTTATACCCATGTAAATTCCTCTATAATTCCCTCTATCCACTCTAAGATTCGATCTCACATATTCTTATATATAGACATAGATCCATCACATGATGGAAAAATCTCTTCATCAAAACACATCATGCTTTGGTGGAATCATCCCACTAGTATTTCAAACTACACCCCATTCTATCATTAAATGGAGTTACTCACTTGGAATAGGGTGTACTTCCCTCTCACCCAAATTCTTTAGTCCAATGACACTCATTCAACCACAAATATTTTAAGGTGTCCGATTCAAGGATACTAAAGTCTCGTCTCACCTCCTGATATCTACCCTTGTTCTATTGCCAACTCAACTGACAATTTATCCCAAGAATACATGGACATTATAATATTCAATATTGACCAATGTAATAAGTATCACTTATTCTAACTATAACATTATCAAAGTCATTTCATAGCTTTCTATAGGGTTCTCTTAGTATCTAATCATTTTTCCAGTTCCATGAAATCACGGTGGAATGAAAATTCATATGAAAATAAGAATATGTATTTGAATTAATTATACCACCACATCTAATATATAGTTACCATCCCTACAATGATATAATATTCCTCGATAAATAATTTCATACATCATATAGGTACAAACCAATTACCAAGATCTTATATCAAGAAAAAATAATAATAATTAATTATAACAATTTATAATTAGTTATTTATTTTACTCAAGAGGAACACTCACCAATAAATTCACTAGGTAATTCTAAAATAAAAAAAATCAATGAAATCCCAGAGGTTCATTCTCTCATAAAAACCTCAAGATAAGAATAGGAAAATTACAATCATTAAAGATAGATTCCATGATGATTTAGTTGAATTGAACCCAAACCCTATAAAAGAGGAATCCAAATAATGGTATTATGAAGGGGAATATAACATATGGGAATGAAATAAATAACTAACCTTATAAAACTACAAAATATCTAAAAAATTTCCCTTCCATATGTGATATTGAAGAGAAGATGATTAGGTGGAGAGATGGAAAAATGTTTGTCTCATAACTCCTTGATCCACTTAATTCATTAAGGGTGCCAACTATAAAATTTAATGTTTTCCCATATTTTAAAAACATTATTTGGTAATTTTCTTGATGGGACCCATTCTTAGGAAATGATTTTCACAGCTAGGAAGTAGCCACTATGTGACCCTTGGGTCATGAAATGAGACACCATAATAAAGAAGAACACACAAACAATTTATACTACTCATCATGATGTGACCCCTATAATTAAGAATTGGAAAAACCCTAATGTGAACCAAAATACTATTTCATAGGCCTATATGTCATTAATCCCTCTTTTCCATGGAAAAAACCTTCTACCTCTAAAATGATAAATTATTAAAATTCATCATGACATGACCCTATAGGTTATGACATGGACATCCTTTTTCTATAGAATTATACACTGGAATAGTGTAAGAGTCATTATAAACATAATTATGCGTCACCACCATAATATAAGTCCCTAAAATATAGAATTATGAGAAAATTTATTTTTTTTTCTTCATCCAAAAACCCACACAAAAAATCCACCCCATTGTGAGACACATCAGTTAGAGAATAAACCACTTCCTCCTTATATTGGAAACTCCTTAGGATAATGAATGATCCTAAGAAAACCCTTATCATGTAATTACTATCATCAATAATGAAACCATGGTAGAATTATATAGAAATATGTAAATTATTTATTCAAATTGTGCTATGGTCCAAAAAAGAAAATTTATTCCAAATTTTTTATCGCATTACAAAATAGATCATTACACCATTCAAGAAATAAGAATTCATAATATATAAATTTATTTTAAAATTAATATGATCAATAATATTCTATAACATTATTAATGTTTTGTGTCTTGTAAAAGGAAAAAATGAAAAATCAAAATCAACACCTTCAACCTACGAGTATCGACCGAAAACTAATCTGGGATTGTCTCTTAAAACTCCAACATTGTAGTTGATATTGTTTCCAAAAATACAATTTTTTTCCTAATATCATTATTCCCATATAATCTTGGTAGAAGATCCCACGTAACATTCATTTCTATATGATGTAACTCCTCATTCATTTATTTTAACCCATCTTTGTATTCAACAACATTAAAAAATACTTTTTGATCAATTTTTAAAGACCCATAATATTTATGTAATTTTTTTTGTAAATGGGAATTTTACGAGTCTTTGAAAATTTATGGCACGTGATTCCGAGGCCTGGTGTTCCCGGAATGAATTTCTGAACTTGTTTTAGGGAACGTTCAGTAAATGTTCGAGTTGGATTTTTTAAATTTTCAACTGGTGCTTAGAATAGAAATCTGATGGCGCTTTTTAACTCACAACACTGATATTCAATAAGGGGACCTTCAACTTGTTCACAATAGGTTGAGGGTGAAAGATAGAATTTGGAGTTTTCATGGAAATAGAAATAGAAATAAAACAATATTTTATTTTATTTTTCTTTTTGTTGAAACCTCTCATTTTGATGGTTTAAAGGTGGGGACCACCTGAACTAAATCCTCCCACATGGGTTACGGTGGTGGATACCACCTGAGACTAAAACCCCCCATAAACTCCCCCTTTAATGGGAGAAACCCTTGAACATCCATACTAATGAGGAATTAACGCCTAGAATTCCTCCCATTAATTAATTATGCCTCGTCAAATGATTAATGTGGACAAATTGTTTTGTGCCAACAATTTATAATTGAAAAAATATGATTTATTTTGGTTGGAAATTATTTTGAGAGAATTCATTGGCAAAGATAGATGCATGGGGGAGATCTTTCGAGAGACATTCTCTAACAAAGAACACTTCTCCTTTGGCAAATATTTCTCCAACAAATAACACTATCGAAGGATCTCCAATGATGAACAAACTGATGATCTAGGAAATTCCGATGTCACCGACATCACCCCTTCCATCATTAACAAGCAATAAAGGTAGTGTTTAGTTTTGTATGATTATATATTCCCATGTTCTTCCCTTTTAAAACAAATAACGTGGATCTACACTCTAACTAGTTGATCTGAAAATGATTTCCTTTGTGGGTTGGGAAATAAAAAATTATAGGGTGGTTGTTTGAATTTTTTCCCCTTACCCATTCTTAATGATTCATCGTAAATCAAGAAGAGATTAAAGTCACGTTCTACCACTCTAACGTGGAGGATGCGGGCCAACTAAACATGGCCTAACCCCTCCACCGTTCTTCATAAATGGTTTCTTCTTTGTGATGGAGGAGGGAAGTTACAATCCTCCGTGGGGCAAGAGAATGGCGGCCAACACCACAGTTGGCCGTGATGAAGGTGACGGCACCGCCCTGCGGTCACCACTTCCCGCAGGATCCACGGCCCTGCAGCCCCTCCCGCCCGCGGCCTCCGCCACCCCATGGTCCCACCGCTATCACCCTCCGCCACCCCGCGGCCGCCGCTGCCCGTGGCATCCGCCGCCTCGCAGTATCTGCCGCCCCCGCCCCCCTACCCCGCGGCCCCCACTCCCCCGCGTCCCCCGCTGCCCACTTCCCCTGCCGCCCCACGGCCTCTACCACCCCGCTGTCTCCGTCGCCCCTGGTGTCCGCCGCCTGTGGCCCCGCGCCGCCCCGCAACCTCCACGACCCTACGCCGACCGCGACCTCACCATCTCGTGGCCTCCTTCCCTCGCCATTCTAGGGCCCTCTATTTCCCCGCGGCCTCGCCATCCCACAGCCCACCGCGGCGCTGCGTCCTCACCACCATTGCAACCTCAGCGCCGCCCCCACAGCCTCACCACCCTCACAACGTCGTCTCCGCCCCCGCGACCATGTACTTCCCTTGTAGCCCAGTGGCCTTCACTACACACTCTCGGCCCTATGACCTCCGCACTTCCCTCGTGATCCCCTGCAGCCTCGCACCACCCTGACGGTCTCGTGGCCCCTGCCCCGCACCATCGGCCGCTGCCCTGGCATGGCTGCCCAGTGTGGGCTGGGCCTGGTCGGCCCGATTGGGTCGGACCAGACTCGGTCCAACTTCTAACTTTTCACTCTATCAACTTTAACTTTGGAATTTGGAGTCTATTTGATGAACATTTAGTGATTCTAGCAGCCTTGTAGTGAGACAGTCCCTTTGAGTATACCCCACTGGAGTTTTTGATAATGTTGGAGTACGGTCGGGTTGGATCTAGCACGAATCCAACTGGGCCCATGGGACTAAAAGGATAATAACTCACAGACTGGGCATCCGATTGACGCAACATCTATTTCTTTGAGACCCCTATGGTGAAGCGTTCCATTTTGTTACTTCTTCAGGGGACTTCGTGGCAGTTGGAGTATCAACCAGTGGCTTGAGAAGCAGACCCTCTTGGAGACGAGCAGGCTTATCGTGGGAACCCTGTAGTTGGCTGCGAATTGAGGAAGAGATCCTTCATGGGTCTGTGATTGAGGTTACCACATGGAACTACTCTAGGATTCCATACGAGAGTACCCAAGTGATCATGTGTGGGTCATTACATAGTGATCCTGTGTGGGTCAGCACCTACCGATCCTGTGTGGGTCAGTAGCGAGTGATCCTGTGTGGGTCCGCACCGAGCGATCCTGTGTGGGTCAACACCGAGCGATCCTGTGTGGGTCAGAACGTAGAGATCCTATGTGGGTATGATGATGATTAGTGATCATTCGTGGGACAACCTCTTAACAGAGTAAGATGATTCATTAGTTACATCTAGTCATCTCTACTACTGTACCTAAGTTATACCTGGTGTGAGCTGAGTTTGTACTTGAGTGGTACATTCATTTGTGGTAATACCTTGGTGGTATTCTTCTATATAGAGTACCTATGTGTTACTTACCTTTATAGTATTCCTTCCTTTTTGGAACAGTTGATCTTTTGAAATTTGAGTTGGACTCTGTGTTTCCTCATGATTGAGATTGGTATACTTGATAACTTAGGTATATGTATGGGAATATAACTAAGTTGGATTTTTAGTTGATTTAATTCTTTTTGGATTATCCTTTGTGGATTTGGTGAGACCTTGAGGGTCTCAGGGTCCCTACTGAGTATGTTTATACTCACCCCTGCACGGGCTATGCCCGCACCTCGTTGTGTTTGGTGCAGACGATGGACAACGCTGACTAAGGACAAGAGTACTAGGACTAGAGGTAGCTTGGAGGTGGACCTTAGACGAGGCATACCACAGAGACGACCAATCGAGAGTTGTACCTACCCTTCAGGTAGGATCCTTGGTGGGTGATCACATGAGTTGTTTTATTTTACATGTACTTTCAGTTTCTTGTACTTTCCAGTTTGGCTTGTATTCTAGCCCCTTTTACCTACTGTATGCACTCTTTTTAATATTCAGTTTAGTTGAAGTTGTATCTTGATGTGTGATTCGTTGTGTGTGTTTACATGTTATAAAGGAAATTCCTTCCCAGTTTTAGGGAATACGCCTTCGATGATAGTTACCAGCCCCTAGCCTATAGTAGTCGGGCTTGGGGTAGTCACATCACGGGCCCCTGAGGGACATTTTGTGACAAGTTGGTATCATAGGAGTCGGTTATACCATATAACATAGGACTCTTATCTTTTTAACATAAATAGGGTTAAGTGTAGTGAGTATGGTTATCAGTTTAGGGAATCCAGTGTTGGGGCGGCAGTATGCGTATCTATACACCAGGACCCTGACTTTTGATTTTTGACTCAGTGCACGAAAACAATGATTGTGTGTGTGTTTTCAAGAGTTTTCTTTATGATCTCTCTATTTAAGCTCACCAGGTATAACTTATTGATCATGGCACACCTATTTCTTTTCCGGATGCATCCATGCAGATAGCCAACTAGGGTTCCAAATATAGTACGCAGTGATAGCCCACCAGCCAATGAGGCCTTGGTGGAGGGCCCTCTTCCCATTGAGGCACCAATGGAGGCACCAGCAGTACCATTACCCATTAGGTCACCAATGCCTCTTTCCCCAAAAACAGAAGGTGCACGCCGCATGAGCATGTTTCATGAGTTTCAGTGCCAGAGGCAACCCAGGTTCAAGGGAGAGATGGACCCACAAGCGGCTGAGGATTAGATGGAGGCTGTGGTGAGATTATTCCGACTAGTAGGGACAACAACCGATCTTATGGTGATCCATCCGCCAGCCTTGTACATGCACCATCAGGCAGATGGTGGAGGATGATGCTTCTGGATCACGACGAGGTGACGCTTCCCTGGGTAGACTTCGAGAGCCAATTTTGGGTAGAGTTTGTCCCAGTGACTCTTCAGGCAGTGCGCATACAAAATCTTCTTCATCTACAGCAGGGTAGCCTGAATGTGACTTAGTACTCAGTGAGGTTCACTGGCCTCTCATGCTACTCCAGAGATATGGTGCGAGACCCATTCTTCAGGGCCCAGACATTTGAACATGGACTAAAACGGGAGATCAGGGCTTCAATGACTTCCCTTAGCATCCCGACGCAGGTGGGGGTGTTATAGAGAGCTCTCTTAGTGGAGGGTTTCCTTGCTAAGCAGTCACCAGTAGTGATACCCACCACCATTCATCACGTAGTAGAGTCTTCTATAGCTAGTAGCAGACAGATGTTACAGAGGTCCAAGAGGACCATACATACAAGTGCCCGACCGCATGATTCAGAGTCGGTTGTGCGGGGCAGCTGAGGTAGAGCCAGTCATGCAAGGAGTGGTCAGTGTTACGCATGTGGCGGGAAGGTTCACATGGCTTGTGACAATCCAAACCTCCGTATGGATGATCAGTAGATAGTCGATGGACCGCACAGGCATAGATAAAGTTTTGGCCGAGGAGGACCACAGGGAGATGACAGACGTGGAAGAGGAGCTGGCCGTGCAGCTGGTGGTGGGCGACGATTCGAGATGTTACCACCACTAGCACCAGGTGGTACAATAAGACCATAGGGGGAAGGAGGACAGGGGAGATCTCATCTTCAGGTAGCTTCGGCCTATGACCACAGCGCTCCAAAGATGATATGAGGTACAATCTGTTTCTACTCCACCTTAACTGCAGTTCTTATAGCGACATGTGGAAGTCATTATTTTATTTCCACTTCCCACGTTTATAGCTCTAAGATTATGATGGAGCCGTTGGCTCGATCCTTATGGTTAGAGACTCCTACAGGAGCATATTCGACGATTACGCACTGATGCCAGCAGTGTGAGCTTACTCTAGGAGGTAAGAGATTCTGCTGGGATCTCTTAGTTGTAGAATCAAGGCCTTATGACGTCATCATGGGTATGGAATTGATATCTATAATCCATGCTCAGATTGACTGTATTAGAAAAAAAGTAAGGTATGTCCTCATGGATGGGAACAAGTTTACCTTCACTAATGATAAGGGATTCTTTTCAGCACATGATAGATTTACCCAGAGGAGGGTGCAACCGATCACTCATCAGTTGGATTCCCTTACACTCAAATCGGTTGATGTAGAGAGTCTGAGATATCCTATATTGGTGTACCAGTATGCAGATGTCTTCCCTGATGATTTTCTGGGTCTGCCTCCTCATAGAGAGGTGGCATTTTACATTGACTTGTACCACAAGACGAGAAAGATATCTACACCAGCATATCGGATGGCTCCCGCGTAGATTTGTGAGTTGTGGGTAAATCTAGAGGACTTGCATGGGAAGGGATTCATTCGGTCTAGTGTTTCTCCTTGGGAAACACCAATTTTGTTTTCCAAGAAAGCGGATGGGATCTTGATACTTTTTATTGACTATAAACACCAGAATCAGGTGACCGTGAAGAACAAGTACCGACTCCAGAGGATTGAAGACCTCTTTGATCAGATTAAGGGAGCACAATGGTTCTTGAAGATATACCTCAGATTAGGGTATCGCCAACTCAGAGTACGAGGCGCGAATGTGCAAGAAGACGTATTTTAGATTTCTGTATTGCTATTACGAGTTCTTGGTTATGCCATTCAGTGTAACCAACGCTCCATCAATGTTCATGGGACTCATGAATAGGATCTTTCATCCATTCATTGATCACTTTGTAGTAGTCTTCGTTGATGACATTCTGATTTACTCTATTACTAAGGGGAAGTGTTCCTATCATTTGAAGGTAGTATTGGAAACACTCCAAGAGCACCAGCTTTATGGTATTCTCTCGAAGTGGTAGTTCTGGATATGAGAGGTTCACTTTCAAGGACACTTCATCTCAGAGGTTGGAGTTGTAGTGGATCTAGAAACTATTGAGGCGATACAATATTGGGATACACCCAGGTGTGTGACAAGGATACAGAGTTTCTCGGGTTTGGTCAGACACTATCGTAGATTTGTGCCATATTTCTCCAGAGTTGTAGCACCAATATCAGCGTTGACGAAGAAGGGGTAACCCTTCGTGTGGTCGGAGAGATGCCAGTAGAGTTTTCAGTAGATGAGGCAGAGTTTGACTATTTACCCCCATCATGAGGCTTCTGGATGTGGGTGTAGGGTACATAGTCTACTGCGACACATCATGGACTGGTATCAGATATGTCCTGAGGCAAAGGTGAGCAGTAATGGCATATGGGTATCGATAGATGAGAAACAATGAGTAGAACTACGCTACCCATGACCTGGAGTTAGCAGCAGTTGTCTTCTCCTTGAAGATGTGGTGACATTAGTTTATGACCGAGCATTTTATAGTTTACTCTGATCATAGGAGTCTTAGGTATATCATCTCTCAGAAGGACCAGAACCTAAGACAGCGACGTTGACTTGATTTCATTTAGGACTATGACTTTTAGATAGTCTATACTCATTGGAAGAGTGTAACGACCCAATGTTTTTCAATGGAAATTACCTTCTTATATTTATGTCATAAAATAAAATGAAAACACAACATAATGAACTACTAAGTGATAAGTGACCTTTAACCATCATTTTGTCACTTATTTGTTTGGAATTTTAAAAATCTAATATACACGGTTGTTCTCAAGATGATTTTTGGAGTCTAATGTAATAAAAAATAATTTTCAGTGAATAGTAATGTACCCTTAGGAATAGTAACATACCCTAATGAATAGTAACATGAACCTTATAAAAATTAAATCATCCAACATAAGAGTAACCATACCCATGAATAATTAAATAAAATTTATACATCTCAGAAAGTGACAATTTGACCATAGTAAACATTTTGGAATTTTTTAAGTCATAAATAATTAATTATAATTAAATAATTAATTTTAAAAAAAAATTATTTTCCTATAATTTATTAATTATTTATCAAATTAATGCCTTATAGTTTTTAAATAATATTATATGACCCTATATAATTTTTCAAAGCACTATAAAATCAGTTTTAATCTTAAATACTGTTTTTTAAGTAAATTATGATTTTAATTAAATATTAAATTAATAATATTTAGAAAACTATTTTTGAAAAATGGACTTCCTTTTTGGATTCTACACATCAAAAAATGGTTGGGTTAAATTTTTGGGATTTTTCTAAAATAAATGAATTTTTTATGATTAGTGAAATACCATAATTTACAAAAATAAGTTAAATAAGCTAATTATAGAGTCATGTGTGATGTTCTGCTGATGTAAGCCCACTTGGTTTGGGATCACATGATACAATTACTATTCATGGTTATTCAATACTCACTATTCCTTTTGTTAGGGTAAATTAATAAACTAATGAATTTTATATTAAGGATACCCCTCTCCCCTCCACTATAAAAAACACACTTCACACCATCATTTCCTCACACCTCTCAAGCTCTAAGCCTTCTCAAAACACTGCCCAAAAATCCTCCCTAGCCCCTCTCCCACTTCCAAGATCTTATGGTCTCATAAAAAGAATAATCCTAGCTTCCTTAATGAGAATCTCAAGAGGAGGATTTAAGAGGTAGTTTCTCTCCCTCTTCTCCTTTAATTTCCTTTCATGTTCAAGTTGATTTATTGATCTCTCACCACATATCTTCATCCAAATGGTATTTTAACTCCATTATTATAAATTTAATGTAATTTTATAATGCTAATGGGAAATAATATCATCCAACCCCCTTTCCCTATTCCTTTTATTTTATTAGAGGGAACGTTGTTCGTGAGGTGTTAATTTATCACCTTCAAAAAACGACATGTTTTCTTCTGCCATTTCTACCTTCAGATCTGGTCATGAAACCATTTTTATGGTTGAAACAGAATATGTGACATGTATTATCTCCTATTTCAAGTTATAGATCTAAATTATTACCATATTTCTATGATAAAGTAAAAGAAGTTCATTATGATCCAAAAATCACTCAAATTAACCAAAATAATCATCATTTAATTCTTATATAATGATTCATCCACATGGATCAAATATCATTCATTATAAAATCACTAAAACACCTGTAATATAATTAATAACATGTAATATCCATTCTGTATGTTTACCCATGTTCTACCCAAACTTCAATTTAATAATACAAGTGAACCACTCAAGAATACCATAAAAACAAACATTCCCGAATAATGTTTTTAAACTCTATAACTCCTCCAAAGGCACATAAAACCACATAATGAAACCATAATGAACCATATTAATTTAAAAAATGTTCTTGATTCTAATTAATTAATATAATGTCATTATATAGGAAATTAAAGAGAAAGAAGCATTTAGATACAAGGTAAGGTGAAATTCTCGAACCAAACTTTCATCCTTCAGGTTCTCCCTCTTTCACTCCTTTTGATATGGTTAATCCTTAAAAATATTTTCTTTATAATTATCTTTAGTCTTCTGGGATATACATGTTTGTCACTAGTATTTATGGGAAACCAAATGTTTTCCAAAAGAACTCTTCTTTCAAGGACATACCTCTTACTTCTCATTCAGGATTGACGGTTCTTGTAACATGTATTTTATTCCCTCATTCTTTTGGGAACCCAATGTTTATGAATGTTTTCTTATGAGACTAAAACCATTCCTTTTGATGGGTTCATTATGTTAATTTTTGTTAGATGTTCATTGTGGCATGCATGATAAATGATAATGTTATGATGTGACGAGTGCACCCATAATTATATAGCGCAATATGAATGTTTAAATGTGACGGGTGCACTTGGAATTATATAGTGCTCCAATGCATTGGGTAAATTGATGAAACTCATGATTAAATGTGAAATGATGTGTGAAAAATATTCTATCTTGGTTCACAAGTATGTGTGGTAGTTAACCACTAAGACATGATGTTTCATTTTTATGCATTTCCACATTTCAAGTCTTATATATGCTTCCTCTCATGTTCATGATCTTTATCACATGTTATGATTATGATCACCCCATGCTATATTTTTCTTATCTATCCTCTTACTTGGCTTTTAGCTCAACCCTTTTTATGTATATCCTCAGGTGGCTACATGTACTAAGGAGAGGACAAGTGCCAATAAGAAGCTAGAGAAGAAGAAATTAAATAAATGATTATGCTTGATGTTGTATTTGTTATGTGTGGTCCTAGATTTCCCAAGACACTAAACCTTTTTATCCTCTATGTGTAATACTGTTATGTTTTTTATCTCTAAAATGATGTATTAGTAATGTAAGAAAAGGATTGGGTCACTATCGTTGGTATCAGAGGGAGGTTTAGTTAATTTGGGAATTAGGATTAGTGAACCCTAGAGGAAACCTATAGCATGAGACTAAGTAAAAATATGCACACAAGTATATTTACCTAGGGATCCCATATGTTATGTTTTTGGTATAAATTTTTAAAATGAATAATTTATTCATGACTTTTTTACTTATGTTTTGTTTTAACCTTTTCTATTTTAGAAAATGGTGGGAACCAAGAGAAATCAGGCCAATAACTCATGAGAGGGACACTGAAACAATTTACCGAATGACATCCCCAAGGATTTGGTAGGTGGAGTTCAAAACTTCATGGAAATGCTTACCCAATTATCTCAGGTAATGAATAATAATCATAATAATGGGGAACTTTCTCCTTCACCAAAGAGGGAAGAAATGGATATCTAATGTTTTATGCGGTAACGACCAGTGACGTTTTGTGGATCTTCTGATCCACTAGTTGCGGAACAGTGGTTCAACTCCATGGAGAAGATCTTTTTTGTTCTTCACTATTTTGATATGGAGAGGGTGACCCTACTCATTTATCTTCTAGATAGAGAAGCCGATCAATGATGGGATTTAATTAAGAACACCAAGCCAAGGGAAGAAATTGAAGAGATATAATGGGAAGACTTTAAGATAATGTTTCTTAATAAGTACTTCCCATGAACTATTCGCATGAAGATAGACAGAGAATTCATAGAGCTCAAGAAAAAAGAAGGAGAATCTTTCACAACATATGAAGTGAATTTCACAAGGCTTGCAAGGTACGCTTCAGGTTTTGTTATAAAAAATGATAGCAAAAATGATAGATTCTTTAGTGGATTAAAACCACACCTTTGAAAGGCTCATGAATTTCGAGACTTTGGGAGTTATGAAGAAGTTGTACGATGTGATCTCAAATCGGAGATGGAGTTTGGGGAATGGTCCCATGGCTATGGGTATAAGAAACGAAAGATGGAGTTTCAAGCGGGAGGATCTAACGACAAAAGTGGGAAGAAAAAACAACGACCCACATGCCAAAAATGTGGGAAGTTGCACCATTGGAACTGCCTTAAAGGGACAGGGAAGTGGTTCAAGTGTGGGAAAAAAAGGACACCATGCTCAAGAGTGTCAAAAAGACACAAAAGGGAAGGAGAATATAGTTAATTAAAGTAGAGAACCACTCATGGTTCAATGCTACAACTGTAAGGAGCTAGGGCACTATGCAAACCAGTGCACTAATCCTTGATCTCTCGAGGGTAATCAGTGTCAACATCCACCAATGCCAAAGGAACAAGGGAAGGCTTATGCCATCACTACTACAGAGGTGGATCATGATATTGAATTCATACAAGGTACACTTCCTATTCACTCAAGAATGGAAAAAGTCTTATTTTATTCTGGTTCTATGCATTCCTTCATATCTTTCAAGTTTTATGAACTATAGAATCGAAGCCCCGAAACCTTGAAGTATAGATATCTGTAAAAATACTAAGTGGTCAAATCATTGCAAGCCAAGTGTTTGACTCTTATCCCATTGGCATATATGGGAAGATTCTTCTGGTAAATCTCGTAATAATTCCCTTGGTGTAATTCGACGCTATAATGAGAATGGATTTTCTCTCGTTATATAGATCACATATCAACTGCCAGGAAAAGGAAATATATTTTCATATTCCTATCCATCCCATACTCCACTTCAAATTCAAGGATGATCATGAATCTCCTTTGAAAAATCCTTCAAGGGTCTGGGTGTTGATTCCCTATGAAGAAGCATACCTCGCCCAAATGGTTGAGTCGAAGGAAAGTGCCAACCTTGAGTAAACAGCCATCGTGAGGGAATAATGCGATGTATTTCCCGAAGAGTTACCCTAAAATTCCCTGGATCGTGAGGAAGAGTTCTCAATTTAACTCAAGCCCAGAGCTACTCTAATCACTATGTGTCCCTATAGTATGGCTCCTATTTAACTGGTGGAGTTAAAGAAGCAGCTACAAGTGCATCTAGACAAAAGGTTCATACGCCCTAGAGCGTCACCTTGGGGTGCATCAGTGCTCTTTGTGAAGAAGAAGGATGGAACAATGCGGTTGTGTATCGATTATCGGGAACTCAACAAGATCACCATAAAGAACAAGTATCTTCTTCGAAGGATTGATGACTTGTTCGATTAGTTAAGAGGAGCTCAATAATTCTCAAAGGTGTATCTTCATTTTGGATATCATCAGTTAAAGGAGAGGAAGGAAGATATTCAGAAGACTGCATTCCGTACAAGGTATGGGCACTTTGAGTTTTTGGTGATGCCCTTCAGACATACTAATTCCCCTCCAATATTCATGGATTTGATGAATAGAGTCTTTAGACATTACCTCGAAATTTTTTTGTAGTGTTTATCGATGATATTCTCATCTACTCCAAGAGAAAGGAGGAACATGAAGAACATCTAAGACTTGTGTTGGTGAAAATAAGAAAGGAGAATTTTTACACCATGTTTAGAATGTTTGACTTTTGGATGAAGAAAGACATTTTCTTGGGGCATGTGATCACAAGTGAAGGAATTTCTATGGATCCTTCAAAGACAAAGGCGATTGAGGAATGGCCCCTGCCCTCTAGTGTGACAAATATCTGCAGTTTTCATGGATTAGCTGGGTACTACCGACATTTTGTGATAAAATTCTCAAGATTTTCAAGCCTTATATATAATTTAACAAGGAAAGGGGTAAAGTATGTCTGGATAGAAGAATGTTAGGGAAGCTTTAAGGAGCTGAAGTGAAGGCTGATCACTGCAACTGTACTCACACTACCAAAAAGTGGAGAAAGTTTTGTGATATACAGTGATGCTTTAAAGAAAGTCTTGGGTTGTGTACTCATTCAAAATGATAATGTGATAGCCTATGCCTCACGAAAGGTGAAGATCCATGAACAGAACTACCTAACGTATGATCTAGAGCTGGAAGCTGTGATTTTTGCTTTGAAAATATGGTGGCACTTCCTTTATGGTGAGAAGTGTGACATATACACCAACCAAAAGAGCCTAAAATATATATTCACACAAAAGGATCTCAACATGCCTAAAATGAGATATTTAGAGCTAATTAAGAATTACTATTTCTCTATTCACTATCATCATGGAATGGAGAACAATGTAGATGATGCTCTAAGAAGAAAATAACCTACAACTATATCCATGATAGGGATTGAGAAAGACCCTATATTCTTAGATATGAAAAGAATTGATTTGGAAATCATAAGGGCAGGGGATACATCCTACCTTGCCCAAATGATTGGCCAAACATCCATCCAGGAGAAGATTAAGGAAGCACAAAGAGATAATGTGGAGATATAGAAGAGGGTGAATGTAGTAAATGAACGAAAGTTGTAGGAGTTCCATATCGATGATGATGGTGTGATTCGGTTTGGAATGCGGCTTTGTGTGCCTTCATCACCTGGGATAAAGAAGGAGCTAATGGATAATGCACATAACTCAATATTCTCTATCCATCCTGAGAGTACCAAAATGTTACGTGATCTCTGAGAACACTTATGGTGGAATTTCATAAAGAAGGAGATTGCAGAATATATATCAGGGAGCTTGGTATATCCGCAAGTTAAAGTTGAGCGACCAAAGTCCAAAGGTATGATGAAGCCATTGCCTATAACCATGTGGAAATGGGAAAATGTTACTATGGACTTTTTCAGGGGTCTCCCGAAGACTTCAAAGGGAAATAATGTGATATGGGTTGTGGATGACTGACTCACCAAGACTGCCCATTTTATCACTATTCGGGAAGACCTCTCACTTGAACAACTTGCAAAGAAATATGTGAAGAAGGGGTGAGACTGCACGGTGTTCCACTCTCAATTGTATCTGACTGTGATCCAAGTTTCACATTAAAGTTCTGGAGAAGCCTTCAACATGCTTTCAGTACTGAATTAAATTTCATCATGGCATATCACCCCCAAACTGATGGCCAGTCCGAATGGACTATTCAGAAACATTAAGATATGCTAAGAGCCTGCTCTCTTGAATTCAAAGGAGGTTGGGATCAGCATATCCCATTGGTTGAGTTCTTATACAACAATATCTTCCACTCGAGTATCCAGATGGCTCCATATGAATCTCTATATAGAAAGCGATGTAGATCTCCAACCTGTTGGGATGAAGTTGGAGAAAGAAAGCTACTTGGACCCAATCTTGTTTAAGAGATGACAGAGAAGGTTCATGTCATCCAGAAACACATGAAAGATGCTCAAAGTCAGAAAAAGAGCTATGATGACAACTATTAAAGGGAATTGGAGTTTTCCGTTGGAGATAATTTCTTCCTTCGAATATCTCCATGGAAGAGAGTCATGTGATTTGGGAAGAAAGGGAAGCTAAGCTCAAGGTATATTGGCCCCTTTGAGATCCTTGACCGTATAGGATCTGTCACCTATTTTCTTGAAATTCAGCCAAATATGGCTCAAGTTCATGATGTGTTTCACATATCACTACTGATGAAGTACATACCAGACCCTCACATGTACTAAACTCAAAGGTGGTGCAGCTGTAAGATGATCTCTCCAATGAAGAGCTTCCAGTAAAGATTCTGAATCAGAGAGAGAAGGTTCTATGCAAAAAGACAACCCATTTTGTCAAAGTGTTATGGAGGAACCATAAATTTGAGGAAGCAACTTTGGAACTAGAAAAGGCAATGAAGGAGAAACACCCTTACCTGTTTGTGTAAAGTGAAATTTCAGGGGCGAAATATCTTAAGGGGGGAAGAATGTAATGACCCAATGTTTTTCAATGGAAATTCTCTTATTATATTTATGTCATAAAATAACATGAAACACAACATAATGAACTAATAAGTTATAAGTGACCTTTAAACATCATTTTTTCACTTATTTGTTTGGAATTTTAAAAACCAGACATACACGGTTGTGCTCAAGATGATTTTTGGAGTCTAATGAAACAAATATAATTTTTAGTGAATAACAATGTACCCTTAGGAATAGTAACATACCCTTATGAATAGTAATATGATACTTATGAATATTATATCATCAAACATAAGAGTAACCATACCCATGAATAATTAAATAAAATTTATACACCTTAGAATGTCACTATTTGACCATAGTAAACATTTTAGAATTTTGTAAATCATAAATAATTAATTATAAATAATTAATTAATTTAAAAGGAAATGTATTTTCTTAAAATGTATTCATTATTTATCAAATAAATATCTTATAGATTTTAAATAATTTTATAAGACCACATGTAATTTTTGAAAGCACTATAAAATCAGTTTTAATCTTATAAACTCCTTTTTAAATAAATTCTGATTTTAATTAAATATTAAATTAATAATATTTAGGAAATTATTTTTGAAAAATTGACTTCATTTTTAGATTCTACACATCAAAAAATGGCTGGGGTAAATTTTTGGGATTTTTCTAAGATACTTGATTTTTTATGAATAGTGAAATACCGTAATTTACAAAAATAAGCTAAATAAGCTAATTATAGAGTCATGTGTGATGTTCTGTTGATGTAAGCTCACTTGGTTCTGGATCACATGATAACATTACTATTCTTGGTCATTCAAGACTCACTATTCTTTGTCTTAGGGGAAATTAATAAACTAATGAATTTTATATTAAGGAAACCCCTCTCCCCTCCACTATAAAAACCACACTTCACACCCTCATTTCCTCAGACCTCTCAATCTCCAATCCATTTCTAAACTCCGACTAAACATCCTAAATAGCCCCTATCCCACGTAAAAGAGCTTCTGGTCTCATCAAAAGACCAACCCTAGCTTCCTTAAGGAGAATCTCAAGAGGAGGATTTAAGAGGTAATTTCTCTCCCTCTTCTCCTTTAATTTCCTTTCAAGTTCATGTTCATTTATTGATCTCTCACCACCTATCTTCATCCAAATGGTATTATAACTCCATTATTATACATTTAATGGAATTTTATGATGCTAATGGGATATTATATCATCCAAACCCATTTTATTCTTCCTTTTATTTTATTAATGGGAATGTTGTTCGTGAGGTGTTAATTTATCAACTTCAAAAAAAAACATGTTTTCTTCTTCCATTTCTACCTTCAAATATGGCCATGAAATCATTTTTGTCATTGAACCAGGATATTTTAAATCCATTATATCCTATTTAATGTTCTGGAAGTAACTTATGACCATATTTATAGTGATAAAGTAAAACAAGTTCCTTATGGTCGCAAAATCACTCAAATTAACGCAAATAATCATTATTTAATTCTTATCTAATGATTCATACACATGGATCTAATATCATTCCTTATAAAATTATTAAAAAATTTATAATATCATTAATAACATGTAATATCAATTCTGTATGTTTACCCATGTTCTACCAAAACGTCAATTTATGAATACAAGTGAACCACTCAAGAAAACCATAAAAACAAACATTGCCAAATAATGTTTTTAAACCCTATAACTCATCCAAAGGCACATAAAATCACATAATGAAATAATAATGAACCATATTAATGAAAAAAATGTTCTATATTTCTAATTAATGAATATAATGTCTTTATATAGGAAATTAAAGAGAAGGAAGCATTCAGATATAGGGTAAGGGGAAATTATCGAACCAAACTTTCATCCTTTGGGTTCTCCCTCTTTTACTATTTTTGATATGGTTACTCCTTAAAAATCACTTGTTCATAATTATCTTTAATATTTTAGTATATATATGTTTGTCCATGGTATTTATGAGAAACCAAAGGTTTTCCAAAAGAACTCTTCTTTCAAGAACACACCTTTTACTTCTCATTCAAGATTGATGGTTCTTGTAACATGTATGTTATTCTCTCATTCTTTTGGGAAACCAATGTTTATGAATGTGTTCTTATGAGAAGAAACCCATTACTTTTCATGGGTTCTTTATGTTAATTTATATTATATGTTCATTGTGGCATTCATGATAAATGAAAATGTTATGATGTGATGGGTACGCCAGGAATTATATAGTGCATTATAAATGTTTAAATGTGACCGGTGCGCCCGGAATTATATAGTTCTCTAATGGATTGGTTAATGTGATGAAACTCATGAGTAAATGTTAAATGATGTGTGAAAAATATTCAAGTGTGGTTCACAAGTATGTGTGGTAGTCAACCACTATCAGATGATGTTTCATTTTTATGCATTGCCACATTTCAGGTATTATATATGCTTCCTATAATGTTCATGATATTTTTAACATGTTATGATTATGATCACCCCATGATATATTGTTCTTATCTATCATCATACTGGACTTCTAGCTCACCCCTTTTGATGTATATTCTCAGGTGCTACATGTACTAAGGAGACGACAAGTGCCAATAATAAGCTAGAGAAGATGAAATTAAATAAATGTTTATGCATGATGTTGTAATTTTTATGTGTGGTCCTAGATTTCCCAAGACACTAAACCTTTGTATCATCTATGTGTAATACTATTATGTTTTTATCTTTAAAATTATGTAATAGTAATGTAATAAAAGGCTCAGGTCGCTATAAAGGGTATTGTTGTAGCAGATGCACTCACTAGGAGATCTGGTATACAACTGCTTGGTGAGGTGACGAAGCAGCTGGCTGCTTTGTAGATATACATTGTGGATGGAGATGGTGCAGCTTTCCTTAAGTCTCTTACAGTCACTCCCACACTTTTTCAGTGAGTTGAGGAGGCGCAGCATGGGGATGTTGACTGCGAGGCTCAACGTGCTCAGATATCCACAGGGCATGCACCTGATGGATTTTCGATAGATGGGGAGCACATCACCCTTTTCAGAGGACATACCATGGTACCTGTGTCACTTCGGGAGGAATTGTTGAAGGTGTTCCACACATCCCCTCTAGAAGTACATACAGGAGTGGTGAAGATGTACCAGGACCATCAATGACAGCACTGGTGGCCGAGAATTAAGAAAGTAGTATCAATGTTTGTCTCCCAGTGCCTCACATGTCAGTAAGTGAAGGCAGAGCATCAGGTACCAGAAGGCTTAGTTCAGCCTTTAGAGGTTCTAGAGTGGATGTGGGATGAGATATTCATGGACCTTGTGACAGGACTTCAACATACATCCAGAGATCATAATTCTATTTAGGTGATCCTCAATTGACTCACCAAGTTGTCCCACTTCCTACAAATTAGATAGAAGGGTTTAAAAGAGAGCTTGGGTTGCCTCTATATGCATAAGATTTTGCGGATACATGGAGTACCCTTGATGATTGTCTTGGATCATGATGCACGTTTTACTTCCTAGATATGGAAGGGGTTGTAGGAGGCATTCAGGACACAACTTCATTTGAGCACTTCCTTCCATCCTCGGATGGATGGTCAGACTGAGCAGGTCATTCAGACCCTTGAGGACATGCTATGTACTTGCGTCCTCAACTTAGGTCACAACTGGGATGATCACATGCCTTTGGTGGAGTTTTCATACAAAAACAACTATCACTCAACTATTGGGATGAATCCTTTTAAGGCATTGTATGGGAAACCTTACAGATCACCTTTCTGCTACACTAACCTAGGGGAGTCTGCACTAGTGGGACCAGAGATGGTACTGGCTACTACAGAGAATGTGTAGATCATCCAGAAGAAGATATAGACTGCACTGAGCAGGAAAAAGTATTATGCCGATAGGAGATAGAGACATCTAGGGTTTGAGGATGGTGACCACATATTTTTATGAGTCTCACCCCAAGGAGGTTTGCAGAGATCTAGACGAGATGAAAAGTTATCTCTGAGATTCATCAGACCTTTTTAGGTCCTTATCAGAGTTGGTGAGGTGGCATACCTCTTAGCTATTCCACCTCATTTTCATTGGGTGCATGACGTCTTCCACATATATCAGATGGGGAGATACGTTCACGATGCTTCTCACGTCATCGACCACAGAGAGATGGACGCCGACAATGGGGTGAATTTTACGGAGGTTCCAGTAGAGATTGAGGATTGAAAGGAGTGGGTCCTTCGTCAATGGTCGATACCTCTGGTGCATGTTCGTTTGCAACACGGGAACCTCCAGGAGATAACATGGTCGTGGGAGTCCCAGATTCATGCTCTGTACCCCCACTTGTTCTCATAGTTTGAGTTGTGGATTACAGAGACACAAAGCCCTGAGGTGGGGAGAATATAAAGACCCATAATTTCTATTTTTTTTAAATGGTAATTTTACAAGTCCACGAAAATTGAAGGTGCATGATTCCATGGCCCGATGGCCCGAAATGAATTTCAGAACTTGTTTTTTGGTACATTCAGTAATCATGCGAGTGGGTTTTTGTAACTTTTCAACCGGTGCTTGGAATTGAATACTGAGGGCATCGTTGAACTCGCAACACTGATATTCACTTAAGGGGACCTTCACCTTGACCATAGTAGGTCCAGGGTGAATGATAGAATATGGGTTTTTCATGGAACTATAAATAAAATAAAATATTATTTTATTTTATTTTTCTTTTTTTTGAAACCTTTCATGTGGTTGTTTTAAAGATGGGGGCCACCTGAACTAAAACCTCCCACATGGGTTATGGTGGTGGGGACCACCTGAGACTAAAATCCCCCTTGAACTCCCCTCTTAATAGGAGAAAAGCCTTGAACGTCCTCATTAATGATGAATTAACCCACAGAATTCCACCCATTAATTAATTATTCCTTGTAAACTAATTAATGTTTCCAACTTGTTTTGTGCCAACAATTTAAAATTGGACCAAAAAATTTAAATTTTTTTGGCTATTCTTTTGAGAGAATTTTTTGGAAAAGGTAGAAGCTTGGGGGAGATCTTTGGAGAATCATTCTCCAACTAAGTACTCTTCTCCTTCGATGAATATTTCTCCAATGAAGAACACCTTTGAAGGATCTCCAACAACGAATGAACTGACGATTGGGGGACCGACGACATCACCGATTTCACCCCTTCCAATATTAACAAGCAATCAAGGTAGGTGTTTAGTTTTTTATGATTATATATTTCCTTGTTCTTCCCTTCTAAATCAAATAATGAAGATCGACTCTCTAACTAGTTGATCCATAGATGATTTATTTTGCGGGTTTGGAAATAATCAATTGTAGGGTGGTTGTTAAAATTTCTTTCCCTTACCCATTCTTGTCGATTCACTATAATTCAGGAAGAGATTATAGCTGCTTACTACTGCTCTAATGCAGAGGGTGCGGGCCAAACAAACATGACCCAACCCCTCCTCTGTTCTTCATAATTTTTTTTTCTTTTAGATAGAGGAGGGTGGAAATCAACCTCAGTGGGGCATGAGAACGGCGGCTGACACCAAAACCGGCTGCGACGAAGGCGCCGACACAATGACGTCGCCCCACAACCACCACCGCTCGTGGCCTCCACTACACCATGGACCCCGCCTCCCACGACCTCCAACCCCCTGCGGCCCCCACCCCCTGTGGCCTCCTTCATCCATGGACTCTACCTCCCGTGGCCCAGCACAGCCTGTGGCCCTACGCTGCCAGTGGCCCTGCGCCGCCCACGACCTCCGCCCTGCCCCGTGCCGCCATGTGGCATCCACCACCTCACCCCTACCGCAGACTCACCATCCCGTGGCCTTTTCATCCACACCATCCCACGGACTATCCACCCATGTGGCATTATCACCACCCCCGCAGCCCCCACGACCTCACACTTCCCTCACGACCCTGCGACCACTGTGCTGCCCTCGCGGCCCCACAGGCTCCGCGCCGCCCCTACGTTCCCCCGTGGCATCACACCACCATCAACATCCAGCGACCCCTACACCACACCGCATGCCTCTGCCCAGACTGGGCCGCCCAGTGTGGGCCACCTAGCATGGGCCGGGCCGGACCCAGCGGTCCAGGTTGACCAGAATCGGGTCGAGTTAGTCCAACCTGGTCAGACCAGTCCCGGGCCAACATCGAACTTTTTTGTGCTATCAGACATAACTTTGGAACTAGGCATCGGTTTGATGAACCATTAGTGGAACTGGAAACCTTGCAGTGAGACAATACATTTGAGTATAACCCACTAGAGTTTTGGATAATGATGGAGTACAGTCAGGTTGGATCGAGCACGAATCCCATTGGGCCCTCAGGACTAAAAGGATAATAACTCACAAACCAGGATTTTGATGGACACACCATCAGTTGCATTGATATCCCTATGGAGTGACGGTCATTTTTGATACTTCTTCGTCGAATTTCATGGAAGTTGGATTATCAAATGGTGTCTTGAGGAGAGGACCCTCTTAGAGATGAGCAAGCTTATCACGTGAACCTAGTAGCTGGCTGTAACTTGGGGAAGAGATACTTTGTGGGTCTGTGATTGAGGGTCCCAAATGGAACTGCTCTAGGATTCCATGCAGGACAACCTAAGTGATCCTATGAGGGTCAACACCTAGAGATCATGTGTGGGTCAGCACCTAGCGATCCTGTGTGGGTCAGCACCGAGCGATCCTTTGTGGGTCAACACCGAGCGATCCTGTGTGGGTCATCATCGAGTGATACTATGTGGTTCATCACCTAAAGATCCTATGTGGGTCTGATGATGATTAGAGATCCTTCGTGGGTCTACATCTTAATAGTGTAAGATGATTCAATAGTTACATCTAATCATCTCTACTATTGTACCTAAGTTTTACCTGGTGTGAGCTGAGTTCGTACCTAAGCGGTACATTCGTTTGTGGTAATACCTTAATGGTACTCCTATGTGTGGAATACCTGTGTGGTACTTACCTTTGTGGTATTTCTTCCTTAGTGGAACAGATGATATTTAGGCTTTTTAGTTGGACTATGTGTTTCCTAACGTTTGAGATGGGTATACTTGTTAACTTAGGTATATGAATGGGAATATACCTAAGTTGGGTTGTCAGTTGATTTCATGCTTTGTGGATTACACTTTTTGGATTTTGTGATACCTTGAGGGTCTCGAGGTCTCAACTGAGTATCATTATACTCACCCTTGGATGGGCTATGCCTGCACCTCATTGTATTTGGTGCATACAACGAACATCGCTTACTGAGGATGAGTGTACCAGGACTGGAGGTAGCTCAAAGGTGGACCTTAGACGAGGCTTACCGCATAGACGAACGATCAAGAGTTGTACCTACCATTTAGGTAGGATCCTTGGTGGGTGATCATAGGAGTTGTTTCAGTTTACATGAACATTTAGTTTCTTGTACTTTCAGTTGGGCTTGTATTCTAGCCCCTTTTACTTACTGTACTCACTCTGTTTACCATTCTGTTTACCTGAGTCCATATCATGTTGTGTGCTTGGTTACCTGTGTTTACAGGTTATAAAGGCAATGTCTTCCTAGATTTAAGGAATACACCTTCGATTCTAGTCACCTTCCCCTAGCCTATGGAAGGTGGGCTTGGGGTAGTCACGGAACGTGCCCTGAGGGACAGGTTGTGACACAATTTGTGTAATAATTTTTTTTGATTGATAAAAAGTCATATTCTCATAAAAATTAGGGAATTATTTTTTGATTATATTTTCCTATTTCACATGTTTTTTATGTTTCTGATATATATACTTATCATCTCCACTAGCATATTCATTTTCAATGGTATAATCTGTCATGAACCGATCCATAGTGGTGATCGAGCTAAATTACCAGAAGCCCACCTCTATAGGCCAGGGGGTGGAGACAAGAATCATAGGCATAACTAACATGGGTAGGCCATTTCCTAAGTACCTATACAAACACACACCTCCCACTTATTGAAAATGTGTAGAGGGAATAAAAAAAATGAAAAACTACTGTAAATAAACCAAAAGATGCATGGACCAATAAATAGAACGATGCACAAGAGTGTAAATGGAGACGTAATGTGAAAAAATACATTCCCAACCAGAAATTTATCCCATATTGATAGAAACCATGCTATGTAAATAATGTGAGAGAGATGATATTTGGAATCCCAATATATGACCATTGTATGTGGTCCAAGCCCTATGCATCCCCAAACTCCTCTATAATCATGATATACCTATCTGATGTCTTCAAAAGACATAACACATGCTCTAAAATTTCCAAGAAGTAGTGAGTATATACATACCTAGTTAAATGACCCAAAATTTGTGGTTGATAAGTAAGACAAAAAAATGTAGAAGAAGCAATAAATAGAACAATGTATGGTAAAAGTGTACAGGTCAACCCAATAAGTGGGTGAATGTAAACTCATCAAAACATAAATAGCTTGAATCTGTGAGAATATGAACATCCCATCGATCCTTATCTACCTATAGTAGAATAATATACTCTTCCAACTATGAGATGCTAGACATAGAAAGAATGTGACATTCTATAAGGATCTTCACATATCCTTGGAGGAGTGTAACAAAAAAAGGAGTAGGTTCTAAAAAATAATATATATATATATATGTATGTATATATGATCAGTCATAGAAACCTAAATTAGATAGTAAGGGTTCTCCATCTCAAATCTCATCTCAAGAAGAGTAACAAATATTTCCAAGAGAAACCATAAATAATGCCTAGAAGCTAACTTGTCCTCCCTAAACATGATAGTAAAAGGGAATCAATAACTGCACATCGATACTATACACTTTAGGAAGCACTGACTCACCCGCGTAGTTTTATGTCGTGTAAGAAGAATGTGTCTCTATGGAGAAATTTTCCCTCTTCCTTGTGAGTCTAAAGCTATGTCAAACCATGTCTCATCACTATGCTACATAGTCAATGGGTTACTCGTTTTTGGAATAGATCTCATGACCTATAATAATATAAAGGACCAAATCATGTAGTCACTATGGAATGGAACAACCCATACCAACTGGAGGGTACTGCTTGGGATGGTCATTGGGGAATGCTAATACCCAGTTCTCCAAGAGGGTAACCCCAATCAGCCGTTAGGGAAATTCCACTCCCTGGCCTGAATAGAGGGATACACCTAAAATATGTTATCATAGAACACCATTACCCATCCCAGTAAGATGGAATGCTGGGAATATTGAGTAACTCCACTTCTATATAATATTGGATGGTTACTCATAAGGAACATCAGGGAATTCCACTACCCATCCCGGATGGAGGGTAAGCCAAATACAATTATGGTGAAACTGTTTGATCACTTCCACTATTGAGTATCACCTCAATGCGTCATGATTGAAAAATCTTGCATCATATCTCAAAAGCTACATCGAGGGGCACCATTGTGTTCAATGTTGGAAAATACACATGATAGAATTCTTGGATTCCCAAATTATATAACCAGTGTGAAAGTTGTATTTAACAAAATATGAAAAAGGGTTTCTTCGTGGTCCCCAACAATGAATTTAAAATAATTACCCAATAGTGGTCCCAATAAGTATACGTTAATTTTAGGGTCATGAATCCATAACCGATTCATCAAACGGATGTCATACGAATAAGCTATGTCTCATAAAATATTTCACAACACTAATAATAATAATAATAATAATAATAGAAATAAAAATAAAAATAATATTTTTCTTAGGAATTTCAAGACCTTGAGTCGTGAGCCCACATTAAGTATCTAACATTGTTCTCGAAATGACCGTCTCAAGGTCATGGTCACGTTGCCGCATATAGCGCGTAAATTGAATTTCATATGAGGGATTTTTTTACTAATATATGGATTTACAATAATAAAAATATTTTTAATATTGGATGTTTTGAAGACCCTATCCATGTCTTGGAAAAAGGTATTCAACATCAGACGTAAAATGAATGTTGTGAAATAAGAATCATGCAACCATTGTCAGTTCATTAAATGGACACCCTACAGTGAAGTTATAATAGAAAAAAAATATACTACTAATAATAATAATATTATTATTATAATTATTTTATTATTATAATTAAATATTTTATATGATAAAGATAAGGGAGGTGGCCATTCCACCCCATTCTCCACGTTCTAATGTTTCTACCCCTCCCCCAAATTTTTCATTAGTTTTTTATTTTGCCTCCCATATTCTATACAAACATACTTCCCAAATTTCTCTACAAACCTAATTCTTTATTCCGACACCCTTTTCCTTTGGAAACCCTAACATCCCCCCTCGTTTCAGCTGCCCTAACCGGCCAACTACACCACAACCACAAATCTACACCGATAATCCCCTGGATCTCTGCATCCATCCATCATGGATCACTTTCGAAAAACACCATCCCGGCTGCCATGAGCTTATATATACCACACCACCCTTCCATATGTTCTTCAAGTGCTTCCCCACCCTTCCCTGGTCTCGTCTGACACTGCACCACCTTGAAAAAATTCCATGGATTTCACATTACCTGGGAGGAAGCGCACAAGAAAGAAATATATTTGTATATATTCATGAATGTGGTGGATAAAAAACAAAAAATCTCAATTAAATGAAATCTTAAAATAAATATTAGGATTAATTGTTCAGTTACTCAATTATACAAAAGGATATATTATGTTATCCTGTTAATGAATTCGAACAACGAGATATGCGATGAATTCTTAAACTTAATCAGAAAATTCCTGAAGAATGAAAAAAGTTGTTGGGAATAAATCAAAAACGCAAATGTCCTACCTCAATATTGGATCAAACTCTGATGAAATTGTGGTATCCAACCTCAGAATATGATCCATTGTGTTATACAATTTATTTAATTAATTATATCTGTGAAATATAATGTATATTTAATCTTTTTTTAAAAATTAATTCTGGGATCAATGGGCCTAAGAATCGGACTCTGTCTTAGTTCCTATGTCTGGAAATATATATAGAACTATTTTAAAGACTTGAAATGAAAAAATGGGTCTCTACATCATTCCATCCATCAATAATTTTATGCTTGAAAATAAAAACTATGAAAAAAATCGGGACACTGAGCCCACACATGGCTCTCCCGCTCCAAGGAACTCTCTTGCATGTTTCTATGCTACCAAAACTTGCAAATCCAATTGATGGTCCATAAACATATAGTACTCTCCTGTCGATCCTAGATCACCACTAGATTCTCTATAAAGGTGACAATGTCTTCGATTTCTAACTCTCCCTATTTGAGGACATGCATATGATCATGCATGTACTAACATAGATGCGATAATTGGAAGACATCGTGAACCCACTCTAGTTTTAGGGGTAGGGAAAGGTGGTATGAATCTTCTCAAACCCTACAAAAAATCTCAAATGGCATGATGAAACTTTGAGATAGCTGGATTCCATGGGAAATCCAATGCATTCCAAATTTTTTAAAGACTCTAATGAAGGAATTGTCTCCCTAATTTAACTTCAATGGTCTATGATAGTGATCTACATAATATTTCATTATTCTTTGGGCCGTATAAATCTGTTAATGGATGACCTATACATTCTCTATTGTCACCTAAACTAACTCTAGGCCCATGATGAATGACTCTCCTACCTCCATCCATTATAAGTTTGACCTTTAGGGTCTCCAGTATAGGGGATCAAAAGTTTCCATGTATATGGTATAGTGGTAGGTCTTTTTTTACACAAACTCTACCAAAGGTAGGTAATCCTCCATGCTTCAGCTGAAATCCAACACGTAGTACCTTAGCATATACTCTAATATCTAGAGAGTTTCCTCAGTATTCCCATATATCTGGGGTGAAAGGTTTTAATCATATACATCTAGGTATTAAATACCTCCTGTAGGCCTCTCCAAATTCTTGTTATAAATCTTGCACCCTGATCGAAGATAATTTTTGAGGTACCCCAGGAAGGAGAATGATAAACTATACATACAACTTCCCCAAACACTCCATTGAACTCTGTTCCCAAATAGAAAGGATGTGTGATAAATTCATGAGTGGTTCTACAGTCACCTAGATAGCTTTAGGGACCTTGGATGTGTTGAGAAACCTTGTGGTGAAGTCCATGGATATGCCTTCCCAATTTTACTTTGGGATCTCAAGGGGCTGCACTAGACCCACCAATGCATATATTTCACCCATTTGACAGGCATGGTATAGTGAGATGAAATCACATATGATTCGTGTCATGATGGACCACAAAAACTAACACATAATATTTTTGTACCTCTTCCCCACACCAGGATCTACAATTAATTTATAAGGGTAGAACAACTGCATAACCTCCTACCGTATCATGACTAAAACAACTATTTTTTTTAGGGAATTAGATCACGTGATTCCCTCATTCATAATATTCATCTCACATATATCCCATGGATATCTGATCATATAGATCATCCCAGTCAATGTTTCCCAATTTGAAATCTTCCATACACTCATGAAATGAAGGATTCAACACCATCAAATATAGAAAAATTGTACCCTCCTCCTCTACCAAAATTAGCGATAGGGAGCTTAAATACATCGAAGCTTCTTGCAGTTGGTGATCATGGGAATTCATTATATGGGAATTAGTTATAACATTTCCCTTTCATAGAGTATGGATTATCTCATATTCTTTGTTTTGTTGGAACTCTAACTAGTATCACTGCATCAGGATCATGTTTTCCTAAGTGAAGACATACCTGAGACTTGGTGGACTGGGTAAACTCCAAAGAGATCTCCCAGAACATAGTGCCTCCACATCCTCAAGGAAAATACTATGAATACTATCTCAATATCATGAGTTACATAGTTATGCTAATGGTGTGTCAACTTCCTAGACCCGGATTAAATTACTACCTCTTGTTGTATTAACATGCAATAAAGGATAGATCTTTATGAATTTCATACACCAAACTCAATTCCTTCCACTAGTTATCTCAAAAATAGAGAACTTGTCAGACGCTTCCTCAAAACATCAAGAGACCTATTGATCTTTTTACACCAGATAAATAGATAACCTTTCCACATCAAGGAGGTAAGATGGGTTGTGATTCCAGATAATTCTACCAAAACTCTCCTATAGTACCCCTGTCAAACCAATATATCGTCACACTTCTGAAACATTCGTGGGTGGATCCCAAGAAATCATATTTGTGATCATTTTTGAATCCATGGCTAAACCTTTTTTAGAAATGACATGCGCCAAAAATTGAACATCGTGGATCTAGAACTGGAACTTTGAGATCTTTCTATAAAGCGGGTGCTCTCAAAGTAAATCAACAACCATCTTCAAGTGCTCTTTATTATCCTCTTCAGTGGTAGAGTAAATGAGTATTCCATCAATGAAGATAATAACAAACGATTCCACTTACGGGTAGAAGACATAGTTTATTAGAGGCATAAGGATGGGTTATTTATAACACCACAAGGAATCACTAGGAAATCATAGTTTTCATAGTGAAATTGAGATGACATCTTCATAATATTTTCCATGAGAACCCACAACTGGTGGTAGATGGACCTCAAATAAATCTTGGGGAACAATCTCACATAGCATAAAATATCAAAGAGGTCATCAATACTCATCATGGGTTACTTGTTCAATATCATTTCTTGTTTTAGGTGATGACAATCCACGTAAATCGATAAGCTATTTTCTACCTTCTTTGTGAATATAACTGGAGATAAAATTTATCAAAAAGGTCCTTCAACTTTTACCATGGCTCTTGGATCATGGTTGGCGCCATCTGATATGCCGTAGAAGATATTGGGTCATTTGATGGTTGGATGTCAATGAAAAACACAATCTCTAGCCTCAGAGGTTGTCCCATAACATTTTCGAGGAATCCATCCATATAATCCTCACTAAATGAAGGAACCCACATACATAAACAGTCTATTTCACCAAGGGATACACTTAATAATGGATGGATAATATGCTCAAGCCTCTTACCCACTACACTCACATTCCCTGCTATGAGGTCTATCTCACTGAAAAAGGGGATCCTTGTCCCATTAATGCATATGAATCTGACTAGCTTGTTATGATAGTCAATCGAGAATTGAACCATGGAAATCTATTCCATGCCCAATATGAAATTATAAGTTTCCATCATGATGACCATAATGCCCCATGTGATCCTCTATCCTATAAGAGATATTATGCACTACTAGAAGATGAATGACATAGAATAAGTGGTCCTTGTAGGAACCTTTGGAGAAAGTTGTTGTGACTGTGCCTCTACTAAGAGCATGAACTCACATACCAGGAGTATCGACATAAAATAATGATTGGTAATTGTGTCTACTAATACTAATGAAATTGTAGAATAAACATAGATCATACATCGAAGCATATCATGTACTACGAGATCATAGACATCTATAGAATGTAGCTGTCTATGGCCCCAGATGCCATCCACTATAGCCTAATGTGGGCTTCCCCGTGGGGGTGGTGGAATAACCCCATAGAAACATCACCTAGCTGCATCTCCTCGTGATCCTCTTCCATTATTTCCTCTCTATGGACCAACCCATACCCACCTGAATGATCCCAGATCATGGAATCGTCTCTACTGCAGTGGTCCATCTATTATCTATCTGGGATGTTCAGCAGACCTAGTCAGGCAGTCCCATTCCATGTGACCCTAAACAACACTAGAATAGATCAGACCATCTCTAAGATGTTATGGTGCTCTGTACTACCACTTCACTATATGACCACATTTGTATGCCTTATAAAAAAAGGGTCTCCTATTCCAATATATACAGCGCCTTCTAGAAATTGCAGATGACTAAAGTCTGCTGCAACCACTGCCAAATCCAGCTATCAGGCGTCCCTATGGAAGAAATATCTCTTTCACAAGTGCCCACTCCATGACCCTAGAATAGGTGGGGATGAACAAGGGCACAACACTAGATCAAATATATCTGTATAGTCCATATTTAAACATCCATTCTCAGAAGTATCCATCATCGATCATGTCGAGAGTGTATAGCCTAAGGTCTTTGAAACATTACATATAATCTTCTACTATCATTATTCCATATTTAGTCTCCAGATGCTCAAGAATTTTAATATATCATATATAGGAGGGGTAGTACTCCTCAAAGAAATAGATTCTATATAGCATCCCATGGGAGCGCCAACTCATCGTGCAATATAGTAACCATGCTCCAAAAACATCTAGCCACTCCATGGAAAATACTAGCTTCCCAAGCCACCTTCTGGTCAATTGGGATCTGAAAAATATTGAATATACAGACCACTGACTCAAGAAAATATTTATCAACATGGGGATGTAGCTCACTATGGAACCTCATCGGTCTCTAGTGATGGAACTCACTGACGTCCATCATCATATGCAGGTCCTCATCCAGCTCTACTGGGATGATCTACTTCTCAACTGGTTTAGGTGCTGCTACCTACGCACCATTATGAAGGGGATCACATGATGAACCCTAAACTGAGCCCCCACCCCTAGCATGGCCATAATCCTGAACAATAGCTAGTATCCTAGATAAATTTCATCATGGAGGCGTATTGAAAATTGTTATAGAGTCCCATGGTCAGGTGAATATATATATATATATATATATATATATATATACGTAAAAACAATTGGGAGTTTAATTAATAAAGAAAATAAAATACTCAATTCTATATGATGGGTATGCCATTGTTCCCTGAAACAACTTTATGAGGGTGTTGAGTTAAGAAGACAGTAATCAAGGTCCAAGTGAATGTATGTTTCAGCTTCCCACAATATCCCTATACTCCCTTTTCTAAGATCCGCACAAGTGATACATTGAAATTATTTCTCTAAACCTAACCAAACATCCTAAGGGGAAACATCCAAACAACTTCCCAAGGGATGAACTTTCCCTGAAACCAATCTTTCATGACTCGACTAATGCTAGGTATCGAGCCCCAACTACCCCAAGCATGCATCCATATTCCATGGGTGGAGACATGAATCAAAATCATAACTAAAATGGGTATTCCATTTACTAATTACTTTTACAAAAAAAACCTCCGACAAAATTCAAAATTGAAGAGGGATAAAAATAAAAGATTAAACACTTATTTAAGTAATCCAAAATATGCATGGACCACAAAACATAATGAAGTAGTGTAGTGTAAAGTGAAAATTAAAGGAAAAAATACATGCCCAACCAAGAACGTTTCCCAATCTAATAGAAAACTGGGAAACCACATCAGATGAGATAGCTAAGTCCCAGAATTCAATCCTATGACCACCAAACGTGTTCCAGGAAACCTACATCACTATGATCCTTTATTGTTATGAGAGAAATATCCTATATCTTAAAATGTTATGACAGGTGTTGGGAAAATACCATGTTGGGTTGATTATATTCATACCCGGAAGAACACATCATAAAATGATGATTGAGGAATAATAGATACAACTAAAGAAGATGCACTAGACAGAAGAAGGTGTGGTAAAATAATACAACTAAATCTAATAAGAGATTTAAAGTAAACTCATCCAAAAAGAATATGATGTGAATGTATATATGTTGAAATTCATGTTGAGTCTAAGTTACCATTTTTAGGAGAGTAGAAACATCTATTTATGAGAATATAGGCAGGAAATGAACATGGAATGTCCCACATGTCTTCACCTCTCTTTGAAAGAGATAAAAAACAAGGAGTGGGTACTATAAAAAGAAATATATACATTATTAGAAAAATAATCCCATATGAGAGAGTATGTGGATATCCATATCATAGCTCATCCCAAGAAGAGTAACAAATAGTTCCAAGAGAAACCATACATGATTCGTATAACCTCACACATATGTCCTTAACATGAAAGTCAAAGTTAATCAATCACCACACCATGATAAAATCCTATTTGTGTGGGACTAACTTTCCAGACTGGTTTTATGTCATCTCACATGAATCCATCTTAGTGGGGAAACAATACCACTTTCTTGCGAGTCCAAATCTATTTCAAACCTTGTCTAATCACTATGAAATACATTCAAGGGGTTACTTGTTTTAGGAAATAATCTCATGCCCTAGTACAATAGGAGGGTCTTACTCTAGTAGTCATCAACGCATGCCACTTCCCAGCCCAGCTAGAGGGTTCCAATCAGAAAGTTCATATCAGGATTCCAATACCTAGTTATACTAGAGTGTTATCCCAGTGATTCATCAGAGAAACACCACTGCCCCAGCCGACTAGAGGGTTACACTTGGAAGATGTCATTAGGGAACTCCACCTCCCATCCCTATTGGAGGGTAAGCCCAGAATGTTTATTAACTCCACCACCTAGTCCTACTGCAGGGTAAGCCCAATACTGCTCTAATGAATTATAATGATAAATTCCTTCATCAGGTGTCTCATCAGTGCATCATGGTCATAATGTCTTCAATCAAAACATAAAATCCACATTGAGGGTTATCATCACGTTCAAATTGGAAAAAACTGCATGATAGACTACATGGTTTCCCGAATTGGACAACTAGTGTGAAAGTACAATTTCACTGTAATACACATAAGTAGTGCTTCATGGGACCCACCTACATATCTGAATAAACTGCACATCATTTGTCCCAAAATTTATGCCTTAATTTCAGTATTATGACTTTGTTGATGGTTCGTCAAACATACACCATACAGAGAAGCTATGTCTGATACAATATTTCACAACACAAATAACAATAATAATAATATTATTATACTATAGAATTTCATGCGCCCAATCCAGAATCCCACATAATTTATCCAACATTGGTCTTGAAATGACCATATCAGGGTCACGGTCATGCTTCTGTAGATGGAACATAAATTGAATGTCAAATTATGGAGTTATGATCGAATACTGGTTTAACAATAATAAAAATGTTATTAACATCAGACATTTTGAGGACCCGATCCATATCTCAAAAGGTAGTATTCAACATTGGTCATAAAATGAATGTTGTGAAATCAGGATCAGACTACCATTAACGGCTCGTCAAATAGATGCCCAACAGAGGAGTTATGATAGAAAAAAAAATTTATAATAACAATAAAAATAATATTATTATTATTGTTATTAATTTATTATTAAAATTATTATTTTCATAATATAAACAGAAGTTAGGAGGCCACGCCACCACCTGATCAACATGCTAAAGTATTTTCCCCTCCCCTAATTAATTTTTATTATATTTTTTCCTCTTTTTTTACTTTCCCTCCCCTATTATATTCTCTCTTCTTTCCCAATTTTCTATGAAATCCCAAATTGTCCATCCACCAACCTTACCCCTTCGAAAATTTAATGGCCTACTGCATTTCTGTCACTATAACCATCCAAATGCAATACAACCACAGATCTACACATGTAGATCTGATATCTTCACCCATCGTCTCCAAGATATCCACATCCATCCACCATAGATCACCACCATGCCGCACCTTTCTGACCACCAAGTTTTTACCGACGCTTCAAATCCCTTACTTGAGCTTGTCTGGTGCCACACACCACCCTTCTCAGGGCTCATCTAATGCTACACCACCTGGATGAAAATCATTTTCTAACCCGGATTTGGCATCACTTGAGAGGGAACAGATACAAGAGAAATATGCATGTATATATGCATAAATGGAATGGAGAAATATTGAAAAATTATTAATTTAAGGATAATTTTTCAAAATATGAAGAGGAATAGTTCAAAAATTTATCTATACAAAAGGACAAATTAATTCAACAAGTTTTTGAACTCGAACTATGAGATATGCGATGGTGTCGTAATCATAATCACCGAATTCACAAAAAATGAAAAAGGGTTGGGTAAAAATCAACAAATCAAAGGTCATAACTCATTATTGGATTGATTGACAATGAAATCAAACATTCTAGTGTAAAAGAAAGATCTATAGTGTTCCCCGTGATATTATTTACCATGATCCAATTTTCGTCCTCTAATATGAACTTACCAATGGAGGGGGAATTGGAGCTCTAGATTCCTTCTAGGTTTTATGCATCCAACCTTGGAATATTAGTCATGGTATTGTACTTATATGATTATCATTTATGTTTAAAATTAATTAATTAATAAATTAAATAATTTATTAATACACTGAACATACCACAAACGTGAATGGGGTTTAAACTTCCCCCACCAACTAATTTTATATTACGCCTTGGGTAAACTCTACATTCCAGTCCCAACCATGGTCTTAGATTTCTTATCCAATTAACGATTTGATATTTATCACATTTTATTTAATTAACCTCTTGTGTGAAATATAAAATATATTTAATATTTTTATAAAATTAATTTTGGGCACACCAGACCACATAATTGCACGTTGTCTCAGTGATTTTCCCTGGAAATATATAAATAAATATTTAAAAGTATTACAAGGAAAAACATGGACTTTAAATAATAAGAATCAATATTAGTGTTATCATACTCAATTAAAAATTATTGTTCATTTATTTTTTTTCAAAATTTAAAATCATTCTATATCTATAATTTCAAAATATTACTTTTTTTACACACCAAAATTATAATTATTTTCAATAACGTTAAATGATATTTATTAAAACATGACAACAATTAGAACAATTAATTAATAATTCCTTGTAATTTTCAGTACCCCTTTGGATTTTATTTTAACTCTAACAAGTCACAACAACTCATAAAATCAAATACATTATAAAAGAGAAATGTATTGATATTTCACCATTGGATAATTTTTTTAGGGAATTCCATCCTTTAATTATAAGTAATTTTTAATAGTGATTTTTATGTACTACGCTTTAACAAAATCCCTCATATCTCCAACATTTTCACTAAAAACGTTAGTATATTTAATAAATGGGGAAGTGGGTTTTTAGCATTCACCCATTTTGATATGAACTTGAAAACATTACAGGTAATATGGAAAATTAAACAAGTGAAAGTGAAATTATATTCTTCCATATTTAGCTGCAAGCCCCTGAAACTATTCTTGAGAATGTATTTTGCTAAAATATTAACAATTTTATTCTTTATAAGAATTAATTCCATAATAATAATAAAATTTTCAACATTTTATTTCTTGAAATGATATCATATGTCAATGTGTCGACATCTAGAGTGCATCCCTAGATTTATGGAAAGATAAATTTTACATTCATTAACACATGATATTCTCAATGGATTCTCAATTCTCACAATCATGTCATTATATTTCTATTTTGTAAAAGTAATATATGTACATGAATGTGTTGTGACCACAGACTCAACCTCTATAGTTATTATTGTCAGTATGATTTTCATCTTTAAATTTATTCTCACACAATGTTTTACCATAATGAATATAACAATTGTTATTGATTTCCTATTATTACAGTCTTCATTACAATCAAAATTACATTATCCTAATAGGTTCATGTTCTCACATATTCTATATATAATCCTCTATTTCTATTTCCATTTGATATATTTTAGAACTCTCTTAAAATATATCAAGCGTTATTATTTTGGATCTCTTTGATGAAAATAATAGAAGAAAAATAATAAATAATGGAAGGTAGAGATTATTTTATTTAGGGGAACTTTTAAATCAATTTTATGAATTAATTTTTATTTCCTCTAAACTATGAATCTTAATTAATTAGTTTCACCCTATCATTCCAGGGTGTGGATACTACATTGGAACCCTATATCTAAAAATTCACTAATAATTCCTCAAATTAAGATTCCAATGATATAAAACTGCAAAAAATCAGAAAAAATGAAATATAAATAATAAAATCAACTCTACAAGAAGAAAATTTAAAAATTCCTTTTAATTTTTGCTTTAAATCATTGATAAAATAATTATTTTCCTAATAAAATTATTTCAAAAACAAAATTAGTGACAAAAAGATTACATGTTCTCATATAATAAACATAAATATTTCTATAAAATTTGAATTTAATGGAATGTAACCCCCATAGGAATCAATATTGGTTTGAATAACATTATTTAAGGACTTTTTTAAACTACATATATGATTCCTTAATTTTTATACCATGGTTCCATTAGTGTTCAGAAAAAACTTTTTGGTTTTCTAATATACACATTTACTCCAAGATCTATATTCCTTAAGGAAGAGTTTACAACCATATGATAGAATTTTGAAATTCATATGAGATGAATTTTCTTTTATAATTATTACGGATTCATTTCTTGAAATATGATTTTTAGTTAAAATCAAATCCTTCAACTAGATAGTCTCATTATAAAACATCTCAAGAATTGTTTCATGGAACTCAGACGTTTTCCTTGATATTTTTTATGAACAAGCACTTAGCCCCAATGAAATTAATCACCTTTTGTTGGGAAAAAATCTCTCAAGGAATCATTGAAGCATTTTTGAGGTGATTGTGTTTTTTGAAAAAGTGGACAATTGTGTTGTGATTGTTGACAATGAAAACCATGACATACAAATTTGTTGACAAAGGGGATTTATTGGTGGCTTGTCGAGTTCAAGAGCTGAGGTCAATGATCCATGTTTGATTAAAGAACATTGATAAAAGGACTGGATGATCTGGAGGCGGTACAAAAGAACAAATACAAGGTGTCGGCGTTTTCCAGTGTTTTCCAAATTTTTGGGCCTAAAAATTGACAAATGAAGAAAAGTGGTTTTTGGTAAAGGGACTTGCATACCGTGTACCTGAAGGCTTGAAAACATTCCTTCCATATGTTTTTCATGATCAGATCATCAAAATATGGAAAAGGGATAAGTGTCGAGCAAGTATTGGTGGTATCGTGCAGATGACTTGCACCCCGTGAAGAGACTAGAACGTCGATGCCTTGGAAGCTTGGGAACTTGCGCGCCTGTGGTTTTTCAAGATCAGAAGATCAAAATATGGAAAAGTAAAGAGGTTTGCGCAAGTTTGGAATTAGGTCGCGCAAATGATTTGTAGGGGACGAGACTTGCGCGTCGAGACTTGCGTGCTGAGGGTTGACTTGCATGCCATCGTGCAGGGTGGTCAATTTGCCTATAAATACTGGACCACCCTTCCTCATTCTTCACCGAACTTCAACAATTTGAAGATTCAGAGCTCCAGTCGCGTAGGTGTGGTGGTCGCGTAAGTGGTGTGTGGTCGTGCAGGTGAAGTTGTGCGCCAGTGTGAGGAGTTGCGCGCCAGTCTGAGAAGTTGCGCGCCAGTTGGAAGTTGCACGCCAATGTTGGTTTGGGAGTCAAAGGAAGAGAGTCACACAAGTTTGGAGTTGAGGAAGCTTGTGTCATGAAAGTGTGTGAGCTGGACTTGCACGCCAGTTGTGACTTGTGCTTCGAGATAAACTTTCACGCCAAGTAAGGTTTATTTCCAGCAGTGATTTTCGGGCTGCGTGGAAGCTGGAAGTTTTCCCGATACCTTCAGTGCAAAGAGATATTCATCTACGGGTGAAAGTTGTACTTCAAAAGAGCATATACATACAGAGGAAGATGCATTCCATCATGAAAATGAAGAGACCTATAGGTCTATAAACTGTGAGTGGATTCCTTCCAAGAGCAGTGAGCAAAGGAAGAGAAAGAAGATGATCCTCTCCAGCGGTAGTGAGCCAGAGAGAGAGAAACGGGGAGTGACCCTTGGGAAAGCAGTGAGCTGACCCTAAACTTGTAAAGGCAGTGATCTTGGGATTATAAGGGATCTAGCCCGAACCTTGTAATCCACAGCTAGTGAAGTTTAGTGGAATTGGTACGACCGGAAACATGTCGGCGTATGATCCATGGACATAGCCTCGTGAGGGTGAGCCAAGTAAAAATCTCAGTGTCTGGTTTCTAACTTCCCTGCATTGCATTTAATGCATCATCATTAGATAAATAAGTAAAGAAGTGATCATAGTTTACACACAAGAGAAAACAAAGTGACCCTTGTAATAAAGAGGTTAAGATCCATTGGGGTAGGAAGAAAATTGAAAACGAATATCCATACCTTGATTCACCCCCCTCTCTTGGTATATAGGCTCCTATTGGTCCTAACACCTTTCATTGGGAAAATATAAAAAGTATCATTATAATGAAAGAAATATTTCACCACATTTATTTCATTTATCTATTATTTGTTCTCAATAGCCTTAGCCGCAGTTTGTTTTTCAACTTATGAAATAACAGTTGTTTGGTTTTTAGATGTTAGGTTCTATATGATTTCATGGAATATTATATTTAAATTTATTATATCTAGAATCATCTATATCACCATTAGTCTAAACTATATGAATATAATCATTATCTAGTTAATTTATAACTTCTTCCTCACACATTTTACCTGATATTTTCATATTATCAATATATATTTTTTCAAACTATGCTTGCTTTCCCAGACTAATATTGTGTTAATTTTCAATTTTCTTAAAATTTGACTTGTTTACAAACATATGCAGACATTTATTTTATCCATTTTCCCTATTTATTAAATAAATATCACATGGAGACTCGATGATTAGCTTTCATAATAAATGATTCCTTATCTATATGATTAACCTTCATAAAGAATACACATCCAAAAACATTAAATTACATAAATGTATGATTTTTCTTATTGATAATATCCTAATATTTCATGTTTAATTGATTCCTCAACAACAACTAATTTTGAATTTTTATAGATAAAATCCCAAATTCTATCTATTTTTTATAAATACTGAACTCTACTGGAATTGTTATTCTTATCTCAACCAAAATTTTATATTTTAACCATGGAACTCCATTTTATGAAGTCTACATAAAGAACTATATTTATGGAATTTCACATTAATTGTACGAAATTATTCAAATGAATTTATAGTGAACTCTATTCCATTAAAAATTCATAGGTTCTTTTTATAAACTCATAAATCATTATCAATACCTATTATTAACATTTTGAACAGCATCCTAGTTTTGGATTTTCACATCACAAAATTAACAGTAGTACTTTATATAAAATATTAATGAATGTGATAAAATAATAATCATCTCTCAAGGATCGATGACCTAGTAGCCAACATACATCAGATTGAATCAATTAATTTGGAATATTTGATTGAATATCCACTCACTTTTTGCTTCTATATATATTTTTGACATGTTTCATGAATATACTCCATTTATCAATTCAATTTAAGAATGTATATTATCATATATCCAACTTTAATCATTCTCAAACTCCATTGACCAAGATATCCAGGTCTTATATTACAAAGCTTGTTATGATATTTTGATCTCAATTAAGTAGTAGTTTTATAATTACCAAATTGAAATAAATTTACACTGGTTCTTTCCCCATTATAATTACTATTCCAATATTTAATAAACATATGATGCATGGATTCCTTATAAAAATTAGATCATTAAAATAAAAAAATATGGGATAAAACTCAATAGATTGATTTTGAGAACTTAGAGGAAATGAAATTAATTTTATTTCAATTCATTGGCCTTGGTTTTAGCTATATAACATCCAATGATTTTCAAGGTTATATTTTTGAAAAAGTTAACTAAGACTCTATAATGTCCTTAATATTCTTTATAATTTATTTCTACTATCATTTTAGATGAAAAAAACTATCAATTATTAATAGATTACAACTTTTTCATACTTTAAGAACGAAATTAATAATATGAGACTTTTTTCCTTTATTTCCATTATGAAAATTCTCAATGATATAATCTTTTAGTGTCTATCATGGAATGACTTAAAACCACTGTTCTAGAAAATAACCATATTTTTAATATATTACGTCAATTTATTCAATGAAATTAAATCTATTTTTAAGGGATAAATTTATAGAACTTATATAGACAAATTTTTTCTTTTAAAATAAATTTCTCATCATCCCTAGATATCTCCCCATCATATAATTCTCTTTCTAGATGTATGAAAATGGAATGTTTCATATGAAAAAATAATAATAATACCTAAATCTCTATAGTAGGAACAATATTTGTGAAAGCACGACCTTTCCTTAGTATTGTAATATAATCGATGAAAACAAACGAGATATCTATGTTCATTAAAAAATTATTTCATTATTTTTCTATGAAAATATATTTTCTGAATTTACCCTCACTATCAATTGATACAAAGTTTTACTTTAAATATTTTTATAATCCGTTATAATGAAAATGGTTATTTGAGAACCTATAATTTTAGATGACGGGGTTTGTGTAACAGTAGAATACATCTGAGATGTTTATACCTAATTACGTAGTCTTGAATATGTAACATCTAAAGGTGATTCAAATTGAACATCGAAGACATGATTGTACAATGTTTTATTACATTATATGGTATATTTATATTGAATACACCATGATTTTTATTACTAAACTCTTCATATTTAATAAAATATATTAAATCAAAATAATTAATCATTTTTTATTATTATGAAATTCCCAGCAGGTTATATTTAATTTACTCAATATAGTTATTGTATTTTAAAAATTAGTTCATATTTACCTTCTTTCTCATTCGCAAGAAGATTGATGCTTTTAATAAATATTTTTATTTGACCAGGACATGATTCATAATCACATTTCATCATATATTCCATATAATCACTTCAACATCCACATCAAAAAATGATGTGACTTGAGGTTATTAAATATGATCCCATTAGGTTTTTTGTTTTAGTGGTAAATTCAATATATAATAGACTGATTTGTGTTGAGCCTTCATCATCTTTTTCATTTCTATACTAATTTTGTATAATACTTATTCGATATTTATTTTATACAATTTTATCATTTTTTATTTTTAACCATTTATTTTTGGGAACAACTTATTTTTTCTTATAATTAAAAATTTCACTATTAATTTTGTTCTGTAAACCAATTGAAAAGTTCCCAATTCAATAAAAACAATGAATTTTATAGGAATATTAACTTTTTTTACCCCTACATATTCTGATTTTTAATGAAAAAATAGCTTTAAGTATCTCCTAATTTTAATCTCTCTCTTCATTATCTTTATATTATATGAATTATTTATCCTTAAAAAATTTACACATTATATATTTTATATATTTAAATGTAATTTTATTCTCTAATTTATTGTTATTTTTCAAAATGGATGCCTTTTAAATTTTCAATGAATGAATAAAATTATACAAGTATTCAATAGGAATGTTTTCTCTATCCTCTAGTGTAGAATCCTTTTCATCAAACTTATCATTGAAATTTTTCATAACCCTATTTACAATGTTTGATTCTTCTAGAATATCTTGAATGACAGTTATGTTTCTAGATATTTCATTTACCATTGTGAGATATTTATTAATATTATCATCATTATCAACTAATATATCATTAAATTCTTCTCCCTAATTTTCAGGCCTAAAATTTTTCACATTGGAATTCTATTTATAAATTTTTTATATATTATCACATATATATTTAGTCATATTTATTTTCATTACCCTTGTAAATACTCTATAATGTTGAGATGTCAGAGTTACATTCCTTTTATTCGATCAACCTCCAAATTCCATTTATCTATAAATGTCAATGGAGTATCACTCTCAACAACTATAAATTACACTATAATATCGTCAAAAAATTCTCTTCCATGAGAAATAAGATAGTGAATCACTTTATTTTTTTAGACAAGATAATTATTAACATCAAATATCATAACACCTATAAGATTAAAAGATTTCAGATTCTCCATCATTATTTCTAAAAACATATCAACAAGTTTGAAGGTACCCAGATTTCATTTGATACCACATGAAATGTTATGGTAATAATTTTTATAATATTGATATGGGGGTTGAATCACTATTAATTTTATTTATAATTTATCTCATAATATAAATTAATTTTTCTTGATTTTTTAAGATCAATATCCATTGAAGTAAATATTATCTCACCCAAATGAATAAAATGAATAATGAAAAATATATCCAATGATATTTTTATAATGTTATACCCCATGGTCTATTACTAAATCCTTGAGGTGTTTGGGTTGATTCCAGGACATAAATTTTGTTACTAATACGATTAGTGATTAAAAAAGATATATTCATATATATATTTATCTAGAACATATTTTATATCGGCTCTCATCAGTTACAATGTGTCCTTTTAAATCACTAATGAATAAAATTTTCAATCAAATATTTGATGACACTGTATAATATAACATGGTATTGTTAAAAAAATGGTTTCTGAGTGTAAATGTTTTATATTTGATACACACATGAATGTATACAGTGTAATCATCATCTTAATATTTGAGTGGTAAATCATTGAAAATATATTATACCATAACATTATATTCATCCTCACTATTAGTTAGAATTTTAATCGACTATAAAAATCTGAGATATTGTATCTTGTTTCCCTTTCACACTTCTTATTCTTATTACACATCAAGACTATAAAAAATGAATATATATATATATAGTAGTCAGGTAGAACATACTCAACTCATCACTATTCTTATTTCTTCTTTACCTTTATATTCTCTCTTCTCTTGTACCATTTATTATAATAGGGGATGATCTAATAGTTCCATGTTGCCTAAATTCATCTAATCCTCTTATTGTTCCTAATCAATATAGATGATATAAATTCTCAAAATTTTACTAAATACCCTTAATTTATTTTTTGATAAATAATGTATTAAATGGAATTAAGTATCTATATCTTCTTATCACATTAATCACTAACTCATTTATTCTTTTTATTTTATTTTTATATCCATTTTGGAAAATAACTATTTTATTATTTTACATATTCAATATTTTGAAATCCTATCATATTATAAAATTTGATCATATTAATATTCTTAACAAAATCACATGGTACAAATCCCCATGATCTATGCATTCTGTTACTATTTTGAAAAAATTATCATAAAATTATCATTATATTTACATATTATCTCAGCTAATTTTTCAGATATACCTAAGGGTATCATTTAGTTATCTATTATAATTATTCAAATATTTCCATATATAAAATCCAAGTGTTTTTTTATAATTGATTTCAAATTATTATATTTTAAATATAAAACTTCTCACACTAAGATCCTGCAAATTATATAGTATCATCTGGGGAGAAAGAGAAGGAAGAAGTAGTAGAAGAATAAAGACAATGAGAATTGAGTTAATCAAGGATTTCTCTGCAATTTCATATATATATATATTATAGACTATTGATGTATAATAACATATTTAATTGGTAAATATCATCTTTCTATAATTTCTATGATTTGTATTTTCTATTGAATTTCTTTTGTCTTTGAAGAAGTATAAAAAATAATGTCAATTGATATATTAATCGATTTTCATTATGAAATTTAGAATATGAGTAAATGGAATTTATGATATTATTACATTAGATTAAAAATTTTCATTATATATACTTGGTTGAAGAAGATGTTACCACCATTTCATGTAGTGTAATCTGGGAGTATATTGGAGTTATTATTTAATAGAAAGTCTGAAAGACCCATTGTAACTAGTAGTAGTCAGTATAAATAACAGTAGGGAGAATATGTTTTTTTATAGATAACTACTATAATTTATTTTAGTACTAGTGAAAAAATCTATGTATTAGACTTGATCCAAACACAAAAATAAAATTTTCAACCACCGTAATTGAGAATGTTGTAAATATATGATGTATTATGTATATCATTCTTTAAATTCTGTATAATGGTGAGGTAATTATGAAATGAATGGATCATGATATTAATCGATCACAGTGGTAAATTTTTAATAGGATATAAAATATAAAAAAGTAACATTGATTCAACCTGCCAATCCCAATGTAACATAATTGATTAAATGAGAATTTTTTCGATATTACATCGAACCCCCCTTGTATTATCATGAATGATAATTATATTTAAATTATTATTAGGTCCAGTATTTCCCTTCCCTATATATCAAAATTCTCAATTGAAACCACTAATACAAGATATAAAATAAAAATACAATGAATTATTATTCAGTTATATCAATTTAATATAAAATTATTAATATTATTATTAGCCAATGGAAACATTAACTATGTTTCTAACCCTTATATTTTATCTAGAGAAACATTTTGGGAAAATAGGTACCTGAACCTTATTATTATACAAATTTTTAAGAATATATCATATCAATAATCTGAATTTAAACATTATCATTGTTTTTCATGTGTGTGTGTATATGTATAGAAATGAAATCAAAGAAATAAATACATTCCTATTTATTATCATGGTCAGTTATACTACTTCTTCATAGAGTTTTAAAATATTTTATAAAAACGTTTTTTATATTCAACCAATATTTAATTTTCCATTGAAAAAAATTAAATAATTACTTTTAATGGACCCAAAAAACATATCCCTATTGTAGCTGATCCTAGTCATTTTTTTCATTTTCTTAATGTCACTTTGTGGGTTAGTGGGAACCGCACATACCAAAACCCAAATACAACCTGACCACATCATCCAAGCGGGAAACCAAATTCATCAACCCAAAACTGTGAATTCAAAATTAAAAAGTGAACCTCAAACCAGGCACTGCAAACCACCATGGGCCGCAAGCCATCACCATATTTGATGTCATTAATTCCAAGATATTATTTATATTTACATGACCTACATAACTCACCAACCTTCATAATTCCTTTTGATCTCACATTCTCACCTTGTGGAAAATTATAACTCCACACCGTAAATATGAAAACTGAATTTATATAATAATTTTTAATAATAACATTGAATAAATAAATAAATATTTTTTCCAAATTCTATATCTATGCTCTATATTTGACTAAAACATATTCATTATGAAATGTATCTTACTGCACGGGAAATTTTTTTATGTTGCTAGTCTACCCATGAAAATCATATATTCTTACTCATACTTATTAATCATTTATTTATATTCATTACAATATAGAATGATATTTGTTTTCCTATTCCAAATACACTTTATACATATCTATTTACATTGACTGGTAGTCTAAGAAGCTTCAGAACCACCCATAAATAAAAATATCCTAGTAAAAATAATCATAGAAAACTAATTAAGAATTTTAATGAATGAAAAACCCATTGTACCAAAGATATAGTGAGATCCATATTAGTATCAATAGAATTCTAGCTATCCCCTTTATAAAGACCCATACTTTACATACATTGTTAATACTTCAAAATTGAAGCACACTTATTACAACATATGACAAAACCACAAAGGACCGTATAGGTATAGTGTCTTTAGAAACTGGGAAACATAAACAACTGGTTCATAAATCTTCTACAGTGTCTCCCATTTATTTCATCATATCTAGGGTACCTTTTAGCATATTCTACTTAATATCCATCTTCCTGACCTGGGGAAAAGAAAACATAAAAGGGTGAGCTCAAATGCTCAGCAAGGGAAAATAAAGGAAATAAAAATCATATCATATCTTTTTGAAAATCAAAACCTGCAAAAGAGATCATAATATCTTAACATGGAATAAATCATAGAAGTGAAAATGAGATCCCCATAATCATAACATAAAACTTGAAACTTTGTGGCATGCACACATAATCATGGAAAATCATTTCTTGTTAGTCATGACTCATTGCCAAGACTATCTTAGTGGACAAAGTCCCTTTCTGAACCGAGTTCACTCCTCATTTCAGTCCTGTATCACTGAACCGAAATAACCTTCCGTTCCAGCCATGTCTATCTCATGAGATATAAAATCTTTACCCAATGCATTGGAGGGAGATATAGGTCCCACCCATCTTATAATGAATCCTTTCTTATGTGTGCCACATAATCATAAATCTTACATCATCACATAACCCATGTAATAAAAATGGGATTCTTAAACAACATGACATCATAAAACAATTCATATAAGATAAAGGAATTCATAAAAATAATTCCATCACAACATGATCAAATCAATTTAATAATAGGGATAAAAACAAGAACCCTTTATTATCTTAGATGGAAAATAATTTTAATAAAACACTTGAACTCCATTCTTGAGGAAAATATCCTTTCTTCTTCAAAAACATTTTTCCTTTCATAACATGTCATACAACATTAAAATAAAAGAAGTTGATTAAAAATAAACTTGAAAACTTGTAAAGGAAGCTTCTTTGAAGTAATGTTTTAAAAATCCATTCATGCCGTATAAGTTAAAAAAAACATTCTTCGTACTTTTGTCGGAAAAGTCAAAAAGTACCTCGTATGACAAAAGATTCTTTTCATAGATATTACTAAAAACTCACCGAAGGGTAAAAATGGATTTAAACAATTGTAGGTGGATGGAAATAATATTACATATTGATGAAACATGGATGTGGATGATAAAATACACCCCAGTAAATACTTATGAATAAACAATCTCGGATAAAAATGAGATTGTGATATTTCCCTTACCTTAGGTCCGATTTGCTTTGTTCGTGTCCGAAGCTCCTGTATAATGGTTTAAATAATGTTATTGACTTATTCCAGAATCATACATATTGATATGATATCATATATGATCATATTATTAGCTTCTTGTTAGTAATATTTCATTGTTACATGTTACTCGGGTCTTTATTGCCTTTTGTTCTTACGCGTGTTTTGCCGAATAAATTCTTATTCTTATTTCAAGGTTATAGATACCTTATATCCAGAATGGTATTAGTGTAACATATATCATATTTATTCATTCAATTCATTTATATAATTACTATGTAATGATGATCATGTAGAACGAGTAGCATCACATCGTGGAGACGGTATTCCGTACGTACGCACGAGTGATGATATCGTTCCTATGATCGTGGAAATGTATTGGAGTATATATATATTATTTCAGTATCAATATTACTTTATAATAATAATAAATAGTTACTCATTACACCGTTATACCCATCCTTGTAAAGTGATGGTGGAAAAATAGATTACACCACGGCGTGGAGACGGTATTCCGTACGTACGCACGCGCGGTGATTTCATTTTTCCGTAGGATGGATAGAAGGTGAATTAGGGTTGTTTCATATTTATAATAACATATCAGTATGTAAGTAATACTGATGTTATTACTTCATCATGAAACAACTAAAGAAGAAGAAGTTGAAGAAGAAAGAAATTGAAAAGATCGATAATGGATATTACCTCTTCTTTGGAACGCCTCTTTGAATCCTCCACTTAAGGAACTAAGAGTGGTCTTTGGAGAAGAACAGGACCTCTAGGACTATTCTAGGGAAGTGGAGAGGAGAAAATGGCAGGGGTTGGCCGAGCTTGAGTGCTCAATTTGGTGTGAGGAGGAGGGGGAGGAGGTGCCCTTTTATAAGGGAGGAGAGGGGCACCTTAGGAATATCTCAAAATATTATTTTATATTAAAGTCAAAATCGGTTTATAATGGTTCCAAAGGGTCTTATTTCGAAGATAAAGTGGGGAAGGGTCGAAATCCTATCAACCAATAGGATTTAGACATGTTTAGGGTATTATTTTAACCTTATCAATTAGATTTAACTCTAAGTTAAATAATTTATCTTTTACCATGTCTTTTTGTTTTCTTTCACTATATGGTTAATACACTTACTATAACATGCCAAAAGAACCCCAAATTGTTTATTATTAAACTATATATCCTTATATAAGTCATTTAGCCGAACCTTAGATTTTTAGGAATACAATAACAATTAATAATATAATATTTGATTTAAAAACTATTTTGTGTCAATTTTGACACTATTTGATATATGATTTTTGTGAAAGTCATAACAGAATTATATGTTCGAACCAAGTTGATTAAATCAACACTAATATATCATAGTAACCTAGAAAATTAGTGGAATTCATAAAAAGTCTTAAATTACATTTATTGCGGTGTTTATAACATCAATTATGTCAATATTTCATTAATAAGATAATTAATGCATCATCATTGTGTCATAAATAAATTAATTTATTTAAAGTCTAAAAATTACAAATAAAATACCATTATGTAGGAAATCTTTTTATCTTTTTAATGAATATTTACAATCGAATTTATCTTATGTATAACCCCATATTATAAATGATTTACTTATTAAACTTTGATTTTAACTATTTTAACCCTTCTTTAAATAAATTAATAATAAATGTCCTAATCTAATCCAAGTGGGCCTAAATGGTCATATTTTATTCCTAAGTTTGTTTTTGGTCGAATTACACTTGTTCAATAGAATTAGGACATGTGTTAGGGTAATAGTAATATCATATTTACCCTTAGTTACCCTATTTACTATTAACCGCGGTAAAAAAAAGTAAAAAGTTACTATTCACCAAAAATTATTTTCATCTCATTGAACCACATTTTAGTCCTTGATATTAACCGTGTCTCTCGGATTTTCGAAATTCCATTCACAGAAGCGGTAAAATTATGTTTTATGCAAAATTTGGTTTTTAACCTACCACTTAGTGGTTTCACTATTCATCAAAAAATTGAAAGTTTTCAGAAAAATACCAAAATTTCACCCTAGGCTAATTTCGATATTCTGAGTCCAAAAATGAAGTCCATTTTGAAAAATAATATTTATAAAATTTCAAAAAGTGGTTATTACTATTCATAACGGCTAGTTTTAATAGCATATTGTTGTTTAGTGAAACTCGGTATTGCGTACGATGCAAGCTATCGAGGAAGGTCGCGATTGCGTGTAAAGCAAGCCAAGCAAGTGTTGTGTAGAAAAATATTCCTTTGATGATTTATATAACATAAAAGTCTCGGGTGTTACATTCTACCCCCCTTAAAAAGAATTTCGCCCTCGAAATTCGTCACTTTGTAACAAAAAAATGAGGATACTTCTCCCTCATCATATCCTCAAGCTCCCATGTAGCTTCTTCAAGTTGGTGGTTCCTCCATAAAACTTTCACCAAGCGAGTGGTCTTGTTTCGTAGGACTTTTTCGCTACGATCCAGAATCTCTATCGGCTGTTCTTCATAAGAAAGATCTTGCTCCAGCGGTACAACTTCTGAGCTGAGTACATGTGAAGGATCTGGTATGTACTTTCTCAGGAGAGATACATGGAACACATCGTGAACTTGAGAGAGATTCGGTGGAAGCGCCAATCGGTAAGCTACCTTCCCAACACGATCCAGTATTTCGAATGGACCGATATATCTAGGGTTCAACTTCCCCTTCTTTCCAAATCACATAACCCTCTTCCAGGGAGATATTCGTAAGAACACTTTATCACCTACTTCAAACTCTAGGTCTTTTCTTCGGCTGTCGGCATAACATTTCTGTCGACTCTGAGCTGCTCTTATGTGTTGTTGAATAGATCTGACCTTTTCTGCCATTTCATCAACGAGATCAGGTCCTAATAGCTTTCTTTCCCCAACTTCATCCCAGCAAGTTGGAGTCCTGCATTTCTTTCCATAGAGAGCTTCATAAGGAGCCATCTGAATACTGGAGTGAAAGCTATTATTATAAGAAAATTCCACCAAAGGTAGGTGTTGATCCCAACCTCCTTTGAAATCCATAGAGCAAGCTCTCAACATATCTTCTAGGGTTTGAATTGTTCTCTTAGACTGACCGTCTGTCTGGGGATGATAAGCAGTGCTGAAACTCAACTCTGTATCCAGAGTATGCTGAAGACTTCGCCAGAACATCGAGGTAAATCTCGGATCCCGATCAGATATAATAGAAAGTGGTACTCCATGCAATCTTACCACTTCCTTTACATATATCCTGGCAAGCTGATCTAGAGAGAAATCATCTCTAATAGGAATGAAGTGTGCAGACTTTGTAAGACGATCAACTATGACCCAGATAGCATTATTGCCTTTGGATGTTTTAGGAAGTCCTGTGACAAAGTCCATAGTGATGTTTTCCCATTTCCATTTGGGTATGGGTAATGGTTGTAACATCCCCTTAGACTTTTGCCTCTCAGCTTTAACTTGTTGACAAACCAAGCATCGAGAGACATATTCAGCAACATCTCTTTTCTTGCCATCCCACCAGAAGTACTCTTTCAGGTCCCTATACATCTTCGTGCTTCCAGGATGAATAGAGAATGATGAACTATGAGCCTCATCCAGCAGCTCCTTCTTTAATTCGGGGATGGGAGGAACACAAACCCGATTCCTGAACTTTATTATCCCATCACAAACAAGGTTGAATTCAGGAACATTTCTCACCTTCTTTTGTAACTCGGCATCTTCTTTCTGTGCCTCTTTAATCTTCACATGTATAGATGGTTGAACATTCATTTGAGAAAGATAAGATTTTTCCCCTTCCATTATAATTCCAAGATCCATCCTTTGTAAATCCATAAATATTGGATCTTTTGTGATCCTCATAATGGATAAACTAGCATGGTCTTGTCGACTTAATGCATCTGCCACCTTGTTTGCATTCCCAGGGTGGTAATGGATTGAGCAGTCATAATCCTTAATCAGCTCCAACCATCTTCTTTGACGCATATTCAAATCCTTTTGTGTGAAAATATACTTTAAACTTTTATGATCAGTATAAATATCACACCTTTCACCATAAAGGTAATGCCTCCAAATCTTTAATGCAAAGATTACCGCAGCCAACTCCAAATCATGTGTTGGGTAATTTTGCTCATGGATTTTCAACTGTCGTGAGGAATAAGCTATCACCATATCATTTTGCATAAGAACACACCCCAATCCCTTCTTGGATGCATCACTGTAGATCACAAACCTTTCTCCACTACAAGGCAGTGTGAGCACAGGTGCACTGGATAACCTTCTTTTCAACTCCTTGAAATTCTCTTCACATTCCTCTATCCAGACAAACATAACTCCTTTCCGAGTCAACTTGGTGATTGGATTAGATAATCGTGAAAAATCTTTTACAAAACGTCGATAATATCCAGCCAAACCAAGAAAACTTCGGATCTCAGTTACTGTTGTTGGTCTTGACCATCTTTCGATAACCTCTGTTTTTGCTGGATCCACAGATATCCCCTCTTTTGAGATTATATGACCCAAAAATGCAACTTTTTGAAGCCAAAATTCTCACTTGGTAAATTTGGCATAAAGCTTCTCCTTTCTCAGGGTCTTCAATATAATTCTCAAGTGATCTTCATGCTCTTCCTTGCTCTTTGAAAAGACAAGAATATCGTCTATAAAGACTACCACAAATTGATCAAGATAGTCTCTAAAGACTCTATTCATTAGATCCATGAAGATAGCAGGGGCATTAGTAAGACCAAATGGCATCACTATAAATTCATAGTGTCCATACCTTGTACGGAAAGCCGTCTTTGGTATATCCTCCCTTTTGACCCTTAATTGATGATACCCTGAATGAAGATCAATCTTGGAAAAGTATTGAGCTCCGCGTAGTTGGTCAAATAAGTCATCAATGCGTGGGAGAGGATATTTGTTCTTGATAGTGATCTTGTTAAGTTCTCGATAATCAATGCAAAGTCTCATTGATCCATCTTTCTTCTTAACAAATAGAACAGGTGCTCCCCAAGGTGACGCACTAGGGCGTATGAATCCCTTATCAAGATTATCTTGGAGTTGCTTCTTCAATTCCTGCAACTCAATTGGGGCCATTCTATAAGGTGTCTTTGAAATAGGCAAAGCACCCGGTACGAGTTCTATTGAAAACTCAACTTCACGATTTGGTGGAAGACCCGGCAATTCCTCCGGAAAGACATCATCAAACTCCCGTACAATGGGCATATTCTTAATCGTGAGTTTCTCACCAACCATTTGAGATAAATAACCTTCATTTAGTGGAATCAATACCCATAAGATGGAAGAAATTTCCATTGGAAGGTTATGTTCATCCTTGCATTGATAGACGATCGTAGATTGATCTGGAATATGAAATGTGACTTCCCTTCTTTGGCAATCGATATGAGCTCCATGTAGAGAAAGCCAATCCATGCCAAGAATCACATCAAATTCCACTAAAGGAAGGATCACAAGATTTGCAGGAAGCACTTTCCCACAAACTTCGATCGGAGAAGAATTATAAACTTTTGATGCGATTGATGTGCCATTAGGTGTTGTCACAGCTAACTCAACATCTAATTGTTGAGGTAATACGGTGATACCCTTAGAAAAGTCTTCATAAATAAAAGAGTGGGTGGATCCAGAATCAAATAAAACATTTGCTACTTTATAGTGGATGGTAAGTGTACCTTTCACCACTTCGTTATCGTACTCCACATCGCTGATAGAAATTGCATGTGACTTTCCTTTGTCTTTAGCCTTAAGAGTTTGTTGACGTCGACCATCATCATCAACCCTTGGATTTGGGCATTGATTGGCATAATGCCCCATCTCCTTGCACTTGAAACATTGAAGTGTAGTAGGTTCATTCTGTGTATCCCTTCCTTTGTTTGCGTCATTAGACATCTTCTTCCCATTATCACGGCATTCAAATGCCCGATGACCTTCTTTTCCACATTTAAAACATTTACTTGTCCCTTTAAGACAACTCCCTCCATGTTTCTTTCCACACTTTGAGCATAAGGAAAAGCTCATCTTCTTTTCCGTGTGCTCTTTAGATCTTTCTTTGAATTCCATCTTCCTCTTCTTATCAAACCCATGTGACTGATGGGTTACTCCAATCTCCATCTCGACTTTGAGAGCACATCGAACGATTTCCTCGTAGATATTGAAGTCCCTTATGGATAACGCCCTTCAAAGACTTGGTTTTAAGCCACTAAAGAATCGATCGATCTTACTCTCAGGTTGGATAATAATACCAGAAGCGTACCTTGCAAGTCTTGTAAAATTTGCTTCATAGGTACCAACAGATTCATCATCCCTTTGCTTCAGTTCAAGAAACTCTTTCTCCATCTTTGTTCGGAGAATACGAGGGAAGTACTTATTGAAAAATAAGTTCTTGAACTCGTCCCATTCCATAGACTCAATTTCATCCCTTTGCCTCGTATTCTTAACAAGATTCCACCATTGATCAGCATCTCCTTCCAAACGATACACTGCTAGGATGACTTTATCATGCTCAGAACATTGAAGAACTGAAAATATCTTTTCAGTAGTACTAATCCATTGTTCAGCAACTAATGGATCAGTAGACCCGCTGAAAGAAGGTGGACGCTGCCTCATGAAGGATTCAACAGAATGTTGCTCCCTCCTTTGCTCGTTTGGAAATCCTGCATGATTCATAGCTTGAGAAAGTTGTGTGAGCATGGCTACATGATTTTGCATTCCAGATCCCATATCGTTTGGTTTCTCAGGGGGACAATCATTGCATTGCCCATCGCATTCCGCATTAACACGGTTCCTTCGGGTTCCAGCCATTGACTAAAACCAAGAAGAATAGTGTGAGCAACACTAATTATAATAGGAAACCACATAATTCAAGAATAAAATTTTCATGCTTAAGGTCTTATCCTAGGTTATTCAAGGCCATTTCTAAAACACTAAGATTGTGTTCTATGCTTAGACTTATCCTTAGGGTTCTTACTAAGGCTTTCACATCCTAGTTTCCAAAGGTTGACTATACCTTTCCTCTGATACCAACTATAACGACCCATACTTTACATACATTGTTAATACTTCAAAATTGAAGCACACTTATTACAACATATGACAAAACCACAAAGGACCGTATAGGTATAGTGTCTTTAGAAACAGGGAAACATAAACAACTGGTTCATAAATCTTCTACAGTGTCACCCATTTATTTCATCATATCTAGGGTCCCTTTTAGCATATTCTACTTAATATCCATCTTCCTGACCTGGGGAAAAGAAAACATAAAATGGTGAGCTCAAATGCTCAGCAAGGGCAAATAAAGGAAATAAAAATCATATCATATCTTTTTGAAAATCAAAACATGCAAAAGAGATCATAATATCTTAACATGGAATAAATCATAGAAGTGAAAATGAGATCCCCATAATCATAACATAAAACTTGAAACTTTGTGGCATGCACACATAATCATGGAAAATCATTTCTTGTTAGTCATGACTCATTTCCAAGACTATCTTAGTGGACAAAGTCCCTTTCTGAACCGAGTTCACACCTCGTTTCAGTCCTGTATCACTGAACCGAAATAACCTTCCGTTCCAGCCATGTCTATCTCATGAGATATAAAATCTTTACCCAATGCATTGGAGGGAGATATAGGTCCCACCCATCTTATAATGAATCCTTTCTTATGTGTGCCACATAATCATAAATCTTACATCATCACATAACCCATGTAATAAAAATGGGATTCTTAAACAACATGACATCATAAAACAATTCATATAAGATAAAGGAATTCATAAAAATAATTCCATCACAACATGATAAAATCAATTTAATAATAGGGATAAAAACAGAACCCTTTATTATCTTAGATGGAAAATAATTTTGATAAAACACTTGAACTCCATTCTTGAGGAAAATATCCTTTCTTCTTCAAAAACATTTTTCCTTTCATAACATGTCATACAACTTTAAAATAAAAGAAGTTGATTAAAAATAAACTTGAAAACTTGTAAAGGAAGCTTCTTTGAAGTAATGTTTTAAAAATCCATTCATGCCGTATAAGTTAAAAAAAACATTCTTCGTACTTTTGTCGGAAAAGTCAAAAAGTACCTCGTATGACAAAAGATTCCTTTCATAGATATTACTAAAAACTCACCGAAGGGTAAAAATGGATTTAAACAATTGTAGGTGGATGGAAATAATATTACATATTGATGAAACATGGATGTGGATGATAAAATACACCCCAGTAAATACTTATGAATAAACAATCTCGGATAAAAATGAGATTGTGATATTTGCCTTACCTTAGGTCCGATTTGCTTTGTTCGTGTCCGAAGCTCCTTTATAATGGTTTAAATAATGTTATTGACTTATTCCAGAATCATAAATATTTATATGATATCATATATGATCATATTCTTAGCTTCTTGTTAGTAATATTTCATTGTTACTTGTTACTCGGGTCTTTATTGCCTTTTGTTCTTACGCGTGTTTTGCCGAATAAATTCTTATTCTTATTTCAAGGTTATAGATACCTTATATCCAGAATGGTATTAGTGTAACCTATATCATATTTATTCATTCAATTCATTTATATAATTACTATGTAATGATGATCATGTAGAACGAGTCACATCACATCGTGGAGACGGTATTCCGTACGTACGCACGAGTGATGATATCGTTCCTATGATCGTGGAAATGTATTGGAGTATATATATATTATTTCAGTATCAATATTACTTTATAATAATCATAAATAGTTACTCATTACACCGTTATACCCATCCTTGTAAAGTGATGGTGGAAAAATAGATTACACCACGACGTGGAGACGGTATTCCGTACGTACGCACGCGTGGTGATTTCATTTTTCCGTAGGATGGATAGAAGGTGAATTAGGGTTGTTTCATATTTATAATAACATATCAGTATGTAAGTAATACTGATGTTATTACTTCATCATGAAACAACTAAAGAAGAAAAAGTTGAAGAAGAAAGAAATTGAAAAGATCGGTAATGGATATTACCTCTTCTTTGGAACGCCTCTTTGAATCCTCCACTTAAGGAACTAAGAGTGGTCTTTGGAGAAGAACAAGACCTCTAGGACTATTCTAGGGAAGTGGAGAGGAGAAAATGGCAGGGGTTGGCCGAGCTTGAGTGCTCAATTTGGTGTGAGGAGGAGGGGGAGGAGGTGCCCTTTTATAAGGGAGGAGAGGGGCACCTTAGGAATATCTCAAAATATTATTTTATATTAAAGTCAAAATCGGTTTATAATGGTTCCAAAGGGTCTTATTTCGAAGATAAAGTGGGGAAGGGTCGAAATCCTATCAACCAATAGGATTTAGACAAGTTTAGGGTATTATTTTAACCTTATCAATTAGATTTAACTCTAAGTTAAATAATTTAACTTTTACCATGTCTTTTTGTTTTCTTTCACTATATGGTTAATACACTTACTATAACATGCCAAACGAACCCCAAATTGTTTATTTTTAAAATATATATCCTTATCTAAGTAATGTGGCCGAACCTTAGATTTTTAGGAATACAATAACAATTAATAATATAATATTTGATTTAAAAACTATTTTGTGTCAATTTTGACACTATTTGATATATGATTTTTGTGAAAGTCATAACAGAATTATATGTTCGAACCAAGTTGATTAAATCAACGCTAATATATCATAGTAACCTAGAAAATTAGTGTAATTCATAAAAAGTCTTAAATTACATTTATTTTGGTGTTTATAACATCAATTATGTCAATATTTCATTAATAAGAAAATTACTGCATCATCATTGTGTCATAAATAAATTAATTTATTTAAAGTCTAAAAATTACAAATAAAATACCATTATGTAGGAAATACTTTTAGATTTCTAATGAATATTTACAATCGAATTTATCTTATGTATAACCCCATATTATAAATGATTTACTTATTAAACTTTGATTTTAACTATTTTAACCCTTCTTTAAAGAAATTAATAATAAATGTCCTAATCTAATCCAAGTGGGCCTAAATGGTCATATTTTATTCCTAAGTTTGTTTTTGGTCGAATTACACTTGTCCAATAGAATTAGGACATGTTTTAGGGTAATAGTAATATCATATTTACCCTTAGTTACCCTATTTACTATTAACCGCGGTAAAAAAAAGTAAAAAGTTACTATTCACCAAAAATTATTTTCATCTCATTGAACCACATTTTAGTCCTTGATATTAACCGTGTCTCTCGGATTTTCTAAATTCCATTCACAGAAGCGGTAAAATTAAGTTTTATGCAAAATTCGGTTTTTAACCTACCACTTAGTGGTTTCACTATTCATCAAAAATTGAAAGTTTTCAGAAAAATACCAAAATTTCACCCTAGGCTAATTTCGATATTCTGAGTCCAAAAATGAAGTCCATTTTGAAAAATAAAATTTATAAAATTTCAAAAAGTGGTTATTACTATTCATAACTGCTAGTTTTAATAGCATATTGTTGTTTAGTGAAACTCGGTATTGCGTACGACGCAAGCTATCGAGGAAGGTCGTGATTGCGTGTAAAGCAAGCCAAGCAAGTGTTGTGTAGAAAAAGATTCCTTTGATGATTTATATAGCATAAAAGTCTCGGGTGTTACACCCTTTGTCCTTTACATTAGTAAGAGATTTAGTGTCCATAATTGATATAGTAAGAGGAATGATGATAGGATTGGTAAAGGTAGTTGTAGGTGATGAGAAAACAATATTATATTTAAATTGTAATAGTATAAAATTCATCATGGAATTTTTAGAACTGTGGTAGTAAGGACTTGGTGGAAGAAAATGGGATCTTGAAAAATATACTGAAAATTACTCTAACATACCCAATAGAGTTGAACGAGTTGATCAATGCAGTACAATAGACTATACTGATAAACAAAAAAAAGGTATAGGGGAACATGGTTGATGTTATCATCTAATCCCCAAAAAATATTACACCTTACATATATATATATTTATATATATGATTTTGTGATTGAAAAAAATGAATACTCACCTAGTTAATCATTTATTCCATTCCCATATGTTGAATATGTTACCCATTATGAGAATTTTCAAACTTTTAATCTATTCATAATCCAACATAATTCGGGGAAAATATTGAATTTATTAATGTCAGCGTACATTAAATCAATATCATGTAAATATTGATATTAATGTTCCATTGACCATGTTATACAGTGAATAATAAAATTTTTAAAACTATATTGTAAGTTGTTAAGATAGTTAATAAAATATTAAATGTATAAAAAATATATTAAAAAAATTATATATCAGTTTAGAGTGATATATAATTTAAAAAAAATACATATTTCATTAAGTATAAAAATAATATATTAATATTAACTTAAGTAGATTAATTCATAATGATATTGAATACTATATATAAACATATTCCTTAATAGTGATTAATAATTATAAATTTATAAAGGTGATAAATAATAATGTTTAGTATTGATAAATATATCTATTTTTAAAAGTTTATAAGTTTAGTGGTCTAATTTATAAAAGTATATATAAAAAATATAATTTTATAAAATATAAATCTATATATGTATATATAATGTCTAAATGTGTAATTTAATTTTGCATATAATTTATTTATTATCAGATCTTGGGATTACATGTAAGAAAACAACACAAACACCTAGGCAACACCATATGTGAAGCCTCATCCCTCACTACAAGGATTGACCAGCATCCACCAAACCTATTGTAATACATTTGATAGCCATCAGTCCCATTGAAGAAAATAAAATTACATGAACCAATGGAACAATGGAAATAAGGCCTTAAATGTTTTTCTTTAATTCCCAATGGACTAGACTACCCAATGTTCTATCACCAGTTGAATCCCCTCTTATGACTTATTAGTAGTTATGAAACTGTGTCACCAGTCTGAATCTTGCATCACCCCACATTCCAAGAATAGACATATCATGATACCTTCTGATCCACTTTGATAGTGAATATTTCAAACCACAAAAAATATATTGGAATAGGGTTAGGTTATAGGTTTCATCACATGTATCTCTCTTTCAAGCTTCCCAATTGGTGATGCATTCCATGGAACCCTACTACATCATATGTTAAGCATACAACAATATCTGACTAGTCCCTATAGATTCATAATAACTAGTAGGGTACCCATGTATCTAAAATAATAAATATATTGGGATAAGTGGATAGTTTATAGGACATAGTTATCCCTTTTCACTTTCAAGGTCTCAAAATGGTGGTGTTTACTTGTCACTATACTCCACCACCAACCTGAGGTGACGATTAATTTTTTATTATTAGTACAATTTCTATGTTTTCAAAAAATGATTATCGGCGTCAATGTATCTTGAAGTACCTGAGGTCATGTATTCCATGTGGCCTATAGGAATAATCTTGTGGTATAAATTTTCTTTATTCTACCAGTATCCAATGACAATCAAGATGTTGAAGCATGAGGCATAGATTCCACGTGATATTCTCTTCTCAATAGAAAAATGAGGTGCCTCAACCCCATCCACAACTGAACCTATACTAAATCTAAAATAGAAAATTCGGTATATATGATCACTAATGTTCCCAAACCTGGGGTGAGAAATAAATCTCAGTAGACCACCCCCAACAGTGGCCCTAATATCTAATATGATAAAAATTGAATGAAATAAATGATATTCCAAGAAAATCCAAACAATAACTAACTTAGAAGTAAAAAGTGTAAGTAATAATTAAATAATATAAGAAAGAAACATAAAATAACACCATAAATCCTTAGGTTCTATCATTCCTCTCATGATAAACCAAACTCGCTCTAGAAAAATGAAGAGGTCTTGGAACACATTTCTCACTGAGCAACATAACCACCAGAAAAATACTCCAAATAAAAAAAACATCCTAGATATATAACATGAAAAAACAAAAATGAAAGAACCTAGGATCTCTCCCTAGAAATATAATATAATAACTCAAATGTATGTGGTTCTGGGACATGAATACTATGATCTGATGTAGAGAAATGATCATCTAGGTCAATACCATAAGAGAACCTATCAAATTTCTAAGAGTCTGGAAGAATTATTCAGGATAAATCAAAATCAAAAAATTTCACAAATTCATGAATGATTCACTTAGGGTGCATAAGAGCACGTGTAAAACATAAACCACTTCATAATTGTCATAACATCCATGAGTTTGAATCCCATATGAAAAATTAATACAAAACAAGTGGTTTTATCCATCTAGATTTCCCATTATCACCACAGAACAACCTAACACTTGAAACCCAATAAAAGATAGAATTAAATAATTATTAGGGACCATGAATAGTCCAATATTATCTCAAATATCTCATCATACCATATAATACAAATAAATAAGAACATAAAATAACCAAATCCACAAGCCATAATAACCTAGGTTAGACTATTCCCAAAACCATTAATAAAACCTCTTGAAATAAAAAAAATATCATGGTCAATTGATCATGAGGAATATTCATTGGTCCTCTAAACATCAAAATTAATGGTAAACTCTATGAGGGGATCCTATGGCCTATGTAGATCTTTGATCAAATTGCATCACATGAAACATCATCCAAACAAATTTCACATAACATATCATTGAATAACTCCAACAACAAAATGGAATTCAAAATAGGTTCTTCAAACCCATCTCATATCTAGTCAATGATAACAATCCATACCTAGTATCCCAAAATTCCATTCTAGACTACAGGATCTATCAAAAATGAAAAAAAAGAAACCAAATACCGAATCCCATTCAAGAAACAACTCAATCATGCTTATTGGGAATCATTCAAATAATCTAAATGAAAACCCCTTTATATTCACATGATATGTGAAATAACCAAACCAGGTCTCTCAAAATGGATCACAACTCTGTTCATTAACCCCATTTGGATTCTATAAGAAAACCAAATTATAAACCACCTAATAAACCTAACACTATCCAGAACATCTCAATCATGGTCTATAATATCAATAATGTATAAATAATCATTTAATATGTGAACAATTATTAATCTTAGACCATCTGAATGCCCAATTTAGAATCCTATTGTAATATCCCAGGTAAATAAAGAATATAACATTTTCATATTTATTTATATTTTTGAATTAAATATTAATTTTACTTTAAAGGGGATGCTATGTTCGATTTTGTACCCGATTTGCAACAATTTGTTTCTTTGAAATCATACGTTACACACAACGTTGAGTTATACTAAAAAATAATATAATAATATTTATTATTTTAAATTGTTGTTAAAACATAGTAATTTTATTGGAATTATTGAATATAACTAAGTAAAATATGATTATATATGTTTTTTAAATGTTTTTCAATTTATCTATTAAATGTTAGAGGCATAAAATGTGAATGAATCTAATTTTAATCATAAATACTCAAATGTTCATTAAAAGGCCGATTTACAGCATTTTGATGGAGACCCCCAATAAATCTAGTTTTGGGCACTTTTATATGTTCTATTAGAGAAAATAAAAATATTATCTAGAATCAGGACACCAAAATTTAATTTGGATAATTTTTTTTATTATTATGATAAAATTATTTTTCTAATGAATAGTTAAAATACTATTTTTTAAACTCAAAACTTAATTTTATTCTAATATATTTATAAGGATAAATTGCCTTTTTAATTGTTTTTAAAGTGGGACTATATTATGTTTTTACCATTTAATACAATTTTGGTCATTGGATGTAATTTAAATTTGAAATTGGACATAAATAAGTGTCAATATTTTGATAATTATTATTTCTTAAAAACACGTTTTTTTGACACCTAGAATTAATTTTAAATTAATTTATTCCACTTATGTATTTTGAATTTGGAAAAATTTATTCCATATTCTTAATTAGGAGGTTTAAATTCTTTAAATAGGTAACTATAATTTTTATACATTATGAATCATTACTTCAGTAAAAAATTATTTACCATGGTTAAATGGTAATTCTGGTATATAAGGGTAACATAATATTATTATAATAATATTAAATTACTGTAAAATGTGTCATAATCCTATTTTTTATATATTTCGGACCATTTTCACCCTTTGGACGATTTTGTGACCCCATGGAGCCACTTGGGAGTGATAATGACACTTTATATTAATTAATTTAAAGTGAAGACAAAAATGACAAAAACATATATCTTTTAGTAAATAATTTTTTAAATATTTTAATATAAGTTATCTATTAGACTATAAATATTAATTTGAAATTTAATGTATTTTCCTACATCATGGTATTTTTTTATAATTTTTATAGATCAAATAAATAAAATTATTTATGACACAATAATGATACAATGTTTTCCTCATTAATGAATTATTTAAATAAATAAGATTATAAAGATTAAAACAATTTCCAAAACCTGTCCAATTATTAATGAACGATTTTATTTCGAACATGAGTCATCTTATCTTATACTTTATTATGTATGGGACCTTTTTAAACCTTAAATAATTATATAGTAAAATAATATTTTTAAACATTCCTAAAGAGCCCCTCCTCCCCCTTATAAAAGGACCTCACTTCTAACCCACTCCTCACACATCTCAAGCCCCTTGGATCATCCAACCTCTTCCAAATTAAACTCCCTACATCCTAATACTACTTTTAGAAGCCTTCCCTTAGGAAGAAGGAAATTCATGAAAACCATTTGGTTCAAAACCAAAGTGAGATACCCGATTTAAAGGTAATGTATTCTCTTAAGTTCTTTTGTTTTATTTTACTTCTCCAACCCCATAAATACTTTTTATTTCATTATTTAATAACAAAAACAGTATCCTAAATATATTAAGATACTTTAATGAGAATTATTCAAACTAAACTTACACACACCTCCATATAATGGTTAAAGAACATACAATTTCTGTGGATGGCATACTATTGCCTTACGAAATGATGATTGTTCAATATTCTTCTACCACATATCATGTTGGACTTTATGATGGAAATGTATTTATATATGATATATATTATATTTATTTTTCCACTAGGCTTATGTAATTTTTATTAAAAAACATACCTTTATAATTTCTAATATGTGTAAATATGATAATTTCATTTGAGGAAGTGCAGACAACCGCCTCCCTCAAGGTGATATGATTCATTCATGACATACATAGAATGTATAAAGGATGGAATTAATCAAATTATGTAAAATATATATCATATGTTTTTATATTTTAATTATAATATATCAATGTATCATTAAATTTTTCATTCCATTAAATATGAAATAGAAATGAAGGTAGTGTTCATGCGTACGTATGACTTACCGTCTCTATGAATGGTGCATTTCATTTCTCATCTCCAAATGTTTTGTAATATTATAAATGAAGACATATATAGAAAATATATGATATATATGATATATAAATCATGAATATAATTATGGAGATAATTTATTTTGACCACATGAATAACTTGTAATTATAAGAAGTTTATTTTTGACACAAGTACAAAATATCGACCAAACAACCATTATTAACTTAAATGATTGGATAATGTTTATAACATGGTAATAACTGTTGTAAAAGTAATAATAAACATTAAAAAGTTTATTAAGGAAGTATAAAATAATTTTTGTTGATTGTTCAGGGGATTATAGAATGAACGGGTCAAGTCAGACATGAGGTAATGAGCTTTTTATCTCACTTTTAATTCCATGAGATTTCCATTATTCACCACTTATTTATTGCATGTAATGTATTTTGTAATGAAATATGATATATATTACCATGATTATTTTTATATTCAGGTTATTTAGTGATTAATTTGGTGGTTATTAAATTTTGGTCATACGAAACAATTGATTTCTATGTGGCAAGGAGTTTTCATCTAACTTTTTTAATCTTGTGAGGTTCATGCTATATTTGCCACCATTTCTTTTTGTGGAGTGTATATAATGCCCATTATTGTATTAATTGTGTAACATACTTTAAATTATGGGTATTTACATCTTCATAGTATGATCATACTTTCATGTGGTGTATTTTACATTTGTTACCGAATCGCTAGGGAAACCTTTGACCCTCCTCTTTTTAAACGACTTCTTTTTGTTAGGTATTTTAATTTACATAATCTTATGTTGGTATATCTTATTATATATCCTTATTGATGTAGATTTTATGTCCAAGTGATGAGTTACCATTTGTCTCTCATAAAATATTTTTCTGAAATTTTATGTGACATTGTTAGGTTGTTGAATTTTGTTAAGGGAACTTCTTAACCCTATTTCAATTCTTTGGTTTAAACTTATACTTCTTGATTATGTCATTATATGAGTATGTGTTAATGTCCTTTTATTTTTACACTTAATTTCCACTTATATTGGGTGTATTCTTATCTATCACACATAATTATGTCACTGATTTGTCTTTAATCTAAGTATATGATCATTGCAAGGGACTTATCTAAATTTACATTCCAATGAGACTTATTTGTTGTTATACAACAATTCAATTTTATATGGTTTATATACTATAATTTGATGTATTATATCATGAATCTCTCTATTATCATGATATTATAAACTTTTATTAATGTTTCTCCTCAATTATTTGTATTCATGCATATCTAATTTGGTTAGGAAATTATTATTTAAAATAGAATTTTAAATGTTTTAAATATTTATTATTCTAAATATTTCCCATTAATTTCAATGTATTATAAATTTTGTTATGAATTTATTTTTAAAAATATGAATGTTTGGAATTAAAATTTCTTTCAAAATCATCAAAGTGGTATGGGGCAATTTTATTCCAAAATCACTTTATTAAATGTTTTAAATTGTTTTGAAAATGGTTTGACAAAGCATTTTTTATTACAATATATTGATATGATATATTGTGATTGTAATGTGGAAATGATATATTTACTTTATGATTGTGTTGTGCATTATGATTATGTTATTTTTATTGGGCATTGTTTATGTATACGTGTGGTTCCGTGATAATCCAAGGGTGGGTGAGCCCGAGATAGCTATTCAATGCATTGGGTAACGTGACTGATGTAAACATTAATGTTTCTCCTAAGAGATTTAAGGGATATACTATGATGGGTATTCTAACATAACTCCCTATATAGCTATGACAACTACAATGTACGTATGTTTTTTATTCCACAAGATACCTTTATGATTTATGCTATCTATGTGTTATTCATAAATCCTATGATTCCATAAGGTATGTTATGATTGAAAAGTAGGATTTCCTTGAATTGTATTTATTGATGGGATAATTTTTTCTTTCCCTATTTTATAACCATTAGTGAACTTTTATGCTCATCCCATGATTTTGAAATGTTTTCCACATGACATAAAGATGAATATGGTCATGTACGGGATCAAGGAAAAGTCATGCCATCTAAAACATGGAACTAACATGTTTCGTTTTAAGAGTTTTTATTTTATGAAAAAATGGATACTGAGTATTAGTTTATATTAGTAATGTTCTAGTTGATATTTAATAGTCATGGCCTAATTCTCTAAGACTATAAACCTAAAAAGATCTTCATTGTGAATTATTAATTTAATTCATGATTATATAATGTTTTAATGTTGGGTCCTTATAGTTGGTATCAGAGGTCGGTTTAGAAAACATTAGGGATTATGAGTTTTCATTAAACACAATGTTAGTCCCTATGTGTATTATTTCAGTTGAATCCTTGTTCTATTAATTTTCAGGTCATGGAAAGTCGGTTACAAATGGAAGGAAGAGGATCTCAAATGAAATTCTTATCTCTTCCTGATGACATTCCTACAATAATTATTGCAATGTCGCGTTTCGATGGTTTTAAAACTTTTTCTAGAATACAACTCACTTTCATGTAGTTTTTTGAGATATAAAACACCTCCACTACACCTCTATATCATCATGGATCATGGGTTGTCTTTTATCAATTTCTATTTTCTAAATATTCTCATATTTTAAAGAAAGGTAAATATTATCAAGGAATTTTCAAATATCTTTCTTTATCACTAGATTTTGAAGCATATTTGGATTTTGAAAAAGGTACTGAATAAGGACACCATAGCACATCCTATTTATATTTTCATTTACAATATAGTCTCTTAGAATATACTTATGGTATTTTAGAAGGACCATTGATTGGAAGTTTCAACTCAAACTCGGTCCGACTGTATATAAAAATCATGTTTTATCAGATGTTTTGAAATTATATGGCATAAATGATTATTTTCTGAAACTGTTTTTCTGTGAACACCCATATGACCCAAGTTGTAGAAGGTGCATTTGTACGAAGGAAGAAAGTTATTTTTAAGGACCTCTAAACCATTATTTCAATGCATGGACCTTCTACATATGTGAACATGATGAAGATGAAACCATATGGACACCATGATAAAGGTTTGACGTTCTTCCTCTTATAAATAGTTTTATTTTACCATATGGAGGTGAAAAAATGATAATATATATAAGGCATCATGAATTAAGATGTTTGGGATTTAATGTGTTGGGATGAAAATGAAATGTATAAGAAAACCATTGAGGTTAAAACATGTTAGGGATATTTTTGAGTTTTATAAAATGGATAACTCGTAAGATGGGTGCAACCTATAGCGTCCAGTTAGGCCACATGAATCAAACCCACAACCAAAGGGCAAAAAGGGTTCATTGCTTACAATTGACCTACGTGATGTTCCTTATTAGTATTACATATTATTTTATGTTAAATGATTAAATGGATCAAGAATAAGTTTATTTGTGATCTTATTTTTTATCAAATGGATATCCTTAGTATAGGAAAATGATTTGGTGATTAAGTAATTAAGGTAATTTTAGAAGAATATATGTTTTTATTATGGGAATAATGTGGTTTGGTTTATTTATGGAAATTATTAACCTATCATGAATAATATGTGATTAGGTTAATTACTTTTCAGTATGAGACAATAATAGTAACTGATGTTATTTAGAGATAAATATTAAGATTTATCCTGGAAGACTATATGATTAAATCCTTCTGAGATTTGGGTTTTGGTCAGATTTTGGATTACTCTGAAAAATGCTATGGACAATTGTTTATTTAATGGTCTTTGTTGAACTTTTTCTATTTTTTGACAAATTTTAGAGATTAAGAGTAGTTTTTATTTTTATAAAGGATTATCATTTTGAGGATTATCTGATTGTGTACTAAACAATTTGGGTTTTGTTTGATGTCTAAAGATAGGGGAAATATATAGCACATATTTTTTAGATTATGTGATACTCTAGAAGTTTATTCTAGAACTTCAGGTGTGACCAAGTCATCTTGAATACTTACCGTTTGGAGAAAAGATGTTATTGTTGTATAATTTTATTAAAGGATGACACTCTACATCACAAGTAAGTATATTTGTATACAATATTAGTCTAGTTATTAATAAAATTCTTCAACTCAATGAAAATGGTCTTGAAGAAAAAATGTTATAAACTCTCTTTCATCTTTAGAATTTTAACCAACCACAAATTTATAATATTGTGGTGTCTAAATTTCCATTATCAAGTTCCCAATCACTCTCTATTAATCTATGAGAGTTAGTTTCTCTTCCATATCCATGTTTTCATTGAATCCCAGTATCTTTTCTCTCAGATGACCTTTTAATTTCATTTTCATTCTTTTAAAGTGAAAATTTTAATGACTCTTTTGCTGTTGTGGGACATTCAATGAAGTTTCCAAGACCAATTTTAACATTATGAGGATGCAATTCCCAAAAGGTGGGAAGGATGTAACATCCCAGGTAAATAAAAAATACAAATTTTTCATATTTATTAATATTTGGGAATTAAATATTAATTTTACTTTAAAGGGGATACTATTTTCTATGGAATACCTGATACGTGACAATGGGTTTCTATGAAATCTTATATTTCTCAGAACATTGAGTTATACTGAAAAATAATATAATAATAATATTATTTTAAATGGTAATTAACACATATATAATGTGTTGGAGGAAATGAATATAACTAAATAACATAAGATTATATATGTTTGTTAAATGTTTTTACATTTATCCAATAAATGTTAGAGTCTACACATTTGAATGAATCTAATTTTAAACATAAATACTCTAATATTTATTAAAAGGCCGATTTACCACCTTTTGATGGAGAACCCTCATTAAATCTTGATTTTTTTACCTTTTATATGTAATATTTGACAAAATAAAATTATTCTTTATAATCAAGAAATCAAAATTTACTTTGGTTATATTTTTGGTATTTTTCAGATAAAATTTAATTCATAATGAATAGTGAAAATTTCATTATTTTAAATTCAAAACATCCATTTAATATAATATTTTTATAAGGTTATATTATCTTCTTAATTGGTTTCAAATTGTAATTATATTATCTGATTACCATTTAATCCAATTTTGGTCATTTGACATAATTTCACTTTGATTTTTGACATAAATAAGTGACAATCTTTTGATAGTTGTTAGTTCGTAAAAACACGCCTATTGTTTTAAAAGCATGAATTAATTTTAAATTAATATCCCCCTATTATTTATTTTGAATTTCTAAAAATGGATTCCATGTTTGGAATCATTAGTTACCATTTGTTTAAATAGGTAACGTTTATTTTTAGACATTATGAATATATACTTCAGTAAAAAATTTATTTTCCATGGTTAAAGGGTAAATCAGCTAAATAAAGGTCACAATATATTATAATAATAATATTAAGTTGACCGAAAATGTGTCCTCATCCTATTGGTTGATACATTTCGGACCATGGTCATCCTTGGGTAGATTTTGGGACCCCATGGAGCCACAAGGGGGTGATAATGAAACTTTATATTAATTAATTTATTGTAAACACAAAAATGACATAAAGATATATCTTTTTGTAAATAAATTTTTACATTGGTTTATATAAGTAATATCTTCAACTATAAATATTAATTTAAAATCGAAGAACATTTCCTACATCAGGGTATTTGTATTATAATTTTTAGACATCAAATAAATTAAATTATTTATGACACAATAATGATGCAGTGTTTACCTCATTAATGAATGATTTAAATAAATAAGATATAAAGATTAAAATAATATCAAAAACCTGTCCAATTCTTATTGAATGATTTTATTTAGAACATGAGTCATCTTATATTCTACTTTAATAAGTTTTGGATATTTATAAACAAAAAATAATTATATATTAAAATAATATTTTTAAACATTCTTAAAGAGCCCCTCCTCCGACTTATAAAAAGCCCTCATGTCAAACCCATTACTCACACTTCTAAAGCTTCTTGGAGAATCCAAAATCTATCCAATTAAGCTCAATACATCCCTTTAATCCTACTAGAATCCTTACCTTTGGAAGAATGAAATTCAAGTAAACCATTTGATTCAACCCAAAGGGAGAAACCTGATTTAAAGCTAACATCTTCTCTTAAGTTTATTTGTTTTATTTTACCTCTCCAACCCCATAAAAACTTTTTATTAAATATATTATTAAAAAAGTATACTCAATATAATAGGTTATCTTTATGAGAAGAATTAGAACTAAAATTACACACAACTCCATATAATGGGTAAATAACATACTATTTTTTGTGGACAGTGAACTACTGCCTCTTGAAAGGATGATTGTTCAATCATATCCTACCACCTCTCATGGTGACCATTATGATAGAAATGTATTTATATATGATATATATTATTTTTATGTTTTATCAATTCTTATGTAATTTGTATTTACAAACATACCTTTATGCATTCTAATATGTGTAAAAACAATAATTTCATTTGTGGAAGTGCAGACTACCGCCCCCTCAAGGTGATATGGTTCGTTAATGAAAAACATGGAATTTTTAAGGGATAGAGTTAATGAAATTATGAAAAATATATATATAATGTGATATTATACTAGAATTATAATATACTTATGTATCATTATGTCTTCATTCAATTAAATATGAAATAAAATGAAAGTAGCATTCTTGCATACGCACGGTTTACCATCTCCATGAATGGTGCATTTCATTTCTTATCTCCAAATGTTATGTAATATTATAAATACATACATATACTAGATATATATTATATATCTGATATCTAAATGATGAATATAATTATGGAGATAATGGATTTTTGGCCACATGGACAACATGTAATTATAAGAAGATCATTTTTTACTCAAGTACCAAATATCGACCAAATGACCATTATTAACTTAAATGATTGAATAATGTTTAGAACATGGTAATAAGTTATATAAAATGAATAATAAACTTGTAAAAGGTTCTTTATAAATTATAAATAAAAATTAGTTTATTATTTATGAGATTATATAAAAATGTGTCAAGTCAGACATGAGGTAATAGGTTTCTTATCTCACTTTTAATTGGTGATATTTCCATTGTTCACCACTTATTTATTGCATGTGATGTATTGTCTACTAAAATTTGATATATATTATCATGTTTATAATTATATTCAGGATATTCTGAGATTCATTTGGTTTTTATTAACTTTTGGTTATATGACTCAATTAATTTCTTTTTGGTAAAGAGTTTTCATCTCACTTTTTTATTTCCGTGATATTCATGCTATATTGTTCACCATTTCATTTTTTATGGTGTTTGTGCTGCCCATGATTGTATTAATTGTGTAATATAATTTAAATTATGGGTATTTACATCTTCATTTTATGATCCTTCTTTTATGGGGTGTATTTTTCATATGTTACCAAATCGGTAATGGAACCTTTCACCCTCCTCTTTTTAAAAGACTTATATTTTTATGTCTTTTAATTTACATTTTTATGTTGGGATATGTTATTATATATCCCTAATGATATAAATTTTATGTCCAAGTGACGAGATAACCTTTTTTCTCTCATCAACTCTTTTTTTGAAATTTTATGTGACGTCGTTAGGCTATCGGATTTTTGTATGGGAACTTCTTAAACCAATTTCAATTCTTTGTAATAAACTTCAACTTATTGAATATGTCATGCTATGAATATGTGTGAATGAAATATTATTTTTTACACTTAATTTACACTTATATTGGGTGTATTTTTATTTTTCACACATAATTATTTCATTGATTTGTTTTTAATCTATAGATATGATCTTTTCAAGAGACCTTATCTCAATTTACATTCCATTGAGAGTTATTTGTTGTTATACACCTATTCACTTTTATATGGTGTATATACTGCCCTTTGACGTAATATATCATGAATCTTTCTATTATCACGATATTATAAGCTTTTATTAATGTTATTCCTCAATTATTTTTATTCAATCATCCCTCATTTTGTTAGGAATTCTTTAATTAAAATATTGTTTTAATTAATTTAAAGATTTATTATTTTAAATATTTCTCATTAATGTCCATGTTTTAAAGATGGGTTTGAGGATTTATTTACAAGTACATGAATGTTCTGAAATAAACATTTCATTCATAAGATTCAAATTTGTATGGGACACTTGGATTAAAATATGTCTTTTCTAGATGTTTTAAATGGTTTTGAAAATGGTTTGATGAAGCATTGTTTATTTCAATATCTTGATATGATATATTGTGATTGGAATATGGAAATTTTATCTTTTCCTTTATGATTATTTTATTTGTTAGGATTGTGTTATGGTTATTGGTCATTGTTTACGTATACAGGTGGTCTTCGTGATAATCCTAGGGTAGGTGAGCCTGAGATAGCTCTACAATGCATTGGGTAACATGACAAAGGTAAATGTTAATGTTTCTCCTAAGAGATTTATGTAGTATACTGTGATGAGTATTCCAACTTAACTCCCTATGTAGCTGTGATAGCTATAATGTATGTATGTTTTTTATTCCACTAGATACATTTATTATTTATGATTTCTGTGTGTTAATTGTAAATCTTATGATTTCACATGGTATGTTATGATTTAAAAGTATGGTTTCATTTAATTCTAGTTATTGATGGGATAATGTTTTATTTACTTATTTTATAACCCTTGAAGACCTTTTATGTACATCCCATGTTTTTGAAATGTTTTCCACATGACTTAATGATGAATAGGGTTAAGGACATAATAAAGGAAAAATAATATAGTCTAGAACAAGGAAATAACATGTTTATTTTTAAGTGTTTTTATTTTATGTAAAAAATTGATACTGAGTAGTAGTGTGTACTTGTAATTTTCAGTTTGATATGTAATAGTTTTGGAATATTTCTCTAAAACTGTAAACATGAATAAATCATCAATGTGAATTATTCATTTAATTCAAGATTATATAATGTTTTAAGGTGGGTCCTTATACCTACAAAGGAAGAGGATAAAAATACATCCATAGACGAAGTACATGATATGTGCCTCATTTTCAGGGCATGTACCTCCAACACCCTCACTATGTCATGTACCCCTTCCCGGCATAACATGTACATAAAAAGTAAATAAGATATCTCCATCACATATGGTATGTAACCTATATGGGGTTATTTTCTATGAACCTCAAACGAGTTAAATTAAATTATTCCTTTACAAGTTAGTTCACATACTTCAAATTGGTTCTGGTCAAGTAAGTTAGGCCAAGTGCCTCCCATAGGGGTTGTATGGACATGAACCCTTCCACACCCAACGTGACTATATAGACTATGTCCCTCACACACATACATAGACATAATGTCAACCTCATCTTGAACCCCACACCTATAAAAAATTAAACATGTCGTCTATTATTGATATACATTTTGTGGGATTATGTTTTACAAAATGAAAATCGAATTGTAGAGTATTAAAACCCTAAATCTCCCAAGAAAACACATTTCCCTATGCCATAAGGGGCCACCCAACAACAATAATAATAAATTACCAAAAAATAAATTACAGGTATAGTTAAATTATATTTAAACAATATAATTCTATAGGGTTTAAAAAAATTAATCTTCAATCCAAGATATTTTCTCTACAGCAGAAACATTCTGATATAGGTCGCAGACACCCCCCAATAGTTCCTGCACCCTCTCCCTCTTCCATTTATATATCGAATATGATACAACCACATGGTAGACTGGGTATCACCTATTTGAGATTTCAATAAGAAATGAGAAATATTAATTGAATAATTGAAAGAAATCAAATATGAAAAATGAAAATGGAAAATAGAACCTAAGCCCATCCTAAACGTGCAAAATGAATTTACTCCTCACATGTGTAACACCCCCCCCCAATTCTATAATAAATAATGGATTTAAATATTCAATTTAATGTTCCATTTAGAATATATCAGCATTCATTAATGTGATAATTATAATAATAATATTAATTAATTAATTATAAAATATTACATGATAAAATGAAAAACTTAGAATTCCACAAAATTGTTTTCTTAGAGTAAATACTCTATTATTAAACTAAGATAGTTGTCAAAAAAATTAAATTATATATTCTAAGAAGATAAATTTTAATTTCTAATTTTAAACCATAGAAAAATAAGTCAAATTTACTCCTATTTACTCAATGAAATATGATGTGTTTCACATTAAACACCAAACCTAAATGGTTATTTTACATGAAAAGATATGGTGGTTAACCCTAGACATGAAAATACTGAAATGGTATACCCTTCTAACACCACCTCATTCGTCTATAGATTGGTCTGATAGTTCCTACAACACTCCTGACACGATGGTTTTTCAAACATGACTAATAATATTATACATACAATAGAAGTACCCTTCTCATTATTTCACAACCTAAAAACAACCCCAATGATACACATTCAATTCAATATAGAATGGTGGATATATCTAACAAGGTCACACTAGATTTCTTTCTCAAAAACATCAACCTTCACCTATTTGAAAATCATCATAAAAATAACCTCTATGCTTTAATCCCCCCCAAAAAATGAATAAAATCCTCCAACATCATATGGCTATCTTACCTCCATAAGGATTCCCTTATACCACTCCTCGAGCATCGACCTCAACTATTCTACGAAGACTATGCCAATTGGTTCAACCAATATCATAGTAAATAACAACTAATCATAATAGTAGAACATTCCAATAAACCTCATTATAAAATTAAAATAACACTCATATGATCAAATCCCAACAATCCTAGAATTACATTTCTAAACCACTAACCATACCCCTCTCACATGTTAGTTCTCACAATCCTAGTCACAATTGGTGCTGCTATTAAAATTTGAGGCATATCACACATGCCCCCATGAATTACATGAACACCCATAACCTAAAATTCATTAAAATACAATGATAAATTAACTATGCTACCACTACGCCACTGTGAATACGACCATAAAAAATGAGAAATACGTAAAAAACATCCCCTAAACCATGTAACAAAACAAGTAGGAATCCCAAAACTCTACCTCTAATTACCAAGGAGATCTCCTGAATAATTATAACATTATAAATGAATCTACTGCTTTAGGATAAATTGATCATCATCCACATAACCTCTTATACTCCCTTTCCCTCATTAAGACACTATTGGGTAATCCAAATCCCAAACAAAACCATTACGGTATACATGAATCCTTAATAAAAGGTTTGACATTTCCAAAACTATTGGACATCTCTCCTCAAGATTTAAATGGCCTATCCCAAGAAGAAAATACCCATTATTTAGTTTTAGATAATTCCAATAGAAAGTTATATGAGTTAATCCCATATATGTGTGTGTTGTCACTTCAGGAAAGTGATCATTTGTCATAATTGGAATCACATATAGATAGTCACATGTCATGTGAATCTTATTTACGTTGTATGATTCAGGTGAACATTAATTTTTCTTATGGTCCAAGTCCCAAAATACCTTAAATCATTAATCTAAAAATAGAACTGTGTCATGGAAGATTAAATCATAATATTTTAACAACAAAAACCAAAAATTGAAACACCACATTCTTTGAAACATAGAAATCGTATAAAATTGGTGTTCTCAACAAAGTAGTATGATATTCATCAATTTATATGACACTTTCATATACCTCCTATTTTGAAACATCCCGAGTTTTTGGAATGCATTTTTTTTGAATTAATACTATATTTGATAATTGTTCCACATTCAATAGGATATAATTTACTCCAAATAAATTAAATGAATATTGTTACAAAATGTTAAGAATAATAAAATTTGTAGAAAATAAAATTATTTTAATAAATTGTAAATGTAAAACCATACGATTAAAAACATGAAGTTTTAAAATGTCATTTTTAATAAAAAAAAATCTTTATTATATTATATCTTCATCTAAAAGAAAAATGTACAAATTTTTTAATATTAAATTTTTAAAATGAATTTTATTTTTAAATTTATCATATTAAAATTACCCTAGGATTAATTTTTCATTTTTTTAAAAAATAAAAGAGTTTTACTTCATTATTGAAAAAACAACAATTTTGATAATGTCCCACATTAATAATGTAATATTAACAAAATAAATACATCATAGTTCATGTAATGTTTTAATATATTTAATAAATATATATATTTATTATGTGAAATAAAACATTTAAATTGTAAAAAAATTTAATTATGAAATAAATCATAATCATTTTATGATGATATGAAATTTTTTTCCTGTAATTTTTTTTTCAAACATCAAAAATCAATTTTCAACAAATATATAAACAAAGTTTCTCAAAATAAATTTCATATTATATATTAAAGTTATCATATTATGTAATATGTTCAATTTAATTTGTGGGAATAACAGTTTTATCACTAAAAATAATGTTATATACCATGTTAATCTTTAAATTGTTATGTTTAAAGACTTTCATTATTAATATTGTGTAATTTTTATCTGTCAAAATAAATTAATATTTTTTTATTAAACTGATTTTATAAAATTTAAAACTATATACAAATATAATACGACCCATTTAATAGTTAATCAATAAAAAAAGATAATATGGAAAACACCTATCAATTAAAAATTCATTTTTCACCAATATAGTCTTTCTATTGGATATATATTTTAATGTAAATGATTATTTTCTTTTTTATAACATTATTGGGGTTGTATATATGTTAAATTTAGGGGTATGGAATCAATATTTCACAAGTGTTTTCTCTTTCTATTTTTCTTATAAAATGTATATTACTAATTTATAAAACAATATTCCATCCTAGAAACAAAATAGGTAAAATGTAAAAAAAAATCGTAAATGACTTGAAATAGGTTTAAAAAATGTATTGAAACGAGTTATAAAGTCTTGATAAAACATATATCATCCTCAAATCCATTATTTCTCACTTTTGGAACCAGTGATCCTTGAGTAGTGAATTCCACTATTGATAAATAATGGGTTTTCACAAACATTACCTTTCATTTTGACTTAAAGGGGACACTTCCACCCATTCTGACCTCACCCATTTTTTTGAGTTTGTTATGAAAAATATGAATGATTATTTCATTAGAATCTTGTTTCATTTCTATAAGCCCATAATCTCAAAAATTCATTCTAATCACATTATATCCATGGATACTTTTAATGTAAATTTTGATGTCACAAATTGAGTATTACTTGAAGAATATTTTTCCCTATTCTATAAATTCAAAATCATTCCAAAACAAAGTTATATAATGAAATTTGTATCATTATTATACTTATATATAATTATTTTAATATAAAAAAAATACTTTTTCCATCCCCATCCATATAGAAAAACAATATATTATTGATCATGGATTTTTACGGAATACTACCACCATTATACGGCGTTTTATTTTTTTTCACCACTACCTAACACAACATATTTTTATGAAAGAACTAAATAAAAATAATTAATTATATAAGATAATTTTTTTAAGAGTAAAATTTAATCTACCTTTATTTCTTCACATTATATAGGAAATAAAAAACATTAATCATGTGTTTTGTGGGAATCGCCCCCATGAATTAATATTTTTAATATTTCATTTAGATTATAAGTATTTTTCTAATCCTCTTAAAATATAATTTAAAAACCTAAAAAACATATAACTAATATAATTATGATTCATTTAAAATGATATTATTTCAATATTAAAATTTTATTAACCAAACTCACCATTGGAATTATTGTACATTATTATTTGGATCAGTCTAACCACCTACATGTAAAATTATATAAAACAATATCATTGATATCTATGTGGAAATAAATAATAATTTTATTATTATTTAATAAGAAATAGATTATTATTTTAAGGTTATGGAATGGGTATTTTATGTTTTTAAACTGTTATTGAAATTTAGTTTTCAATCACAAAGAATTACTAAAAAAAGCAGACATCAATTCAACATTAACACAACATAAAAAATTGATTGAATGCGATTATATATTTATAAATTAAATGTAATTAATATATTAAATTACAATATATGATCATTTATGGGTGAAATTATTATCAAATATTGGTTATTGAAGTCGACATCTTAAAGAATATGGGAAACAATTACAGTTACTAACACTTGATGGATAATATAAGCTATATCTATGTAATATATTAAAAATTACTTACCATACAGATAATATAAAAAATTTAATGTAAAAAATTGTTCTTTTTTACATATAATATCATGATTGTTTTTACAAGAGTTCATATTTACTTCAGCATAGCAAATAAATAATTCATGGGTTCATTTGTCACATTTTCAACTCTCTAAGACACATCAGTTATTTACAACCATTACTTCATTTCTGTGATGTATTGACTAAACTATTAATTTTACATATGAAAATATAATATATTTGACGAGTTATTAATTTCTATTTAATGATCTTACTCTCTATATTCTTTAGTTATAACGTGACAAACACTATAAGGGTTTTATCGACTCAAATTCAGATTTATTAAGTCAATGTAAATCCAACATATATACAATTTTAAATATTTATATTATCATTGAATTGACCCATATTAAATTTTATATCTCATTAATCTTTAGGTGAATTAATTCACAACCACAAAAACTATTTTTTAAAAGGTTTTTCAAATTATATGTATAACCTTGTTAGGAACCATTCTGACAAAGGAATCATTTTCTTCCGTTTGTTTTTTATAATTAGGGAAACTGTTTCAAATAATGAAATAATTTTTTAAATTATATTATTCATATATTAATTTACCTGTTTTAAAAAATTAAATAATTTCAATATTTACCTAATGTGGTTATGGCTTTTAAAACACCAAAAAATGTTTAATTAATTCCTTTCATTACATTATTAAAATATGTAGAGTTAATAGTTTTATTTTTTGTTTATTTTAAAGGATCCATTTTTGATAAATATTTAAAATATTTTTTTCAAAATAAATCCATTTTGTTTCCAAATAATTAATTTATTAATGTAATCTATAATTCATATTTTATACTAATGATAGTTTTTTTTATAATTTCTATATTTTCAATTATGTTTTCCTACCAATGCTTATCCCTTAAGAAGCTTTGTTTTAATAAAACAATATTTTTCATTATTACATGATTCCTTTTTTGAAAACATGATTTTTTATTTCATAATATATCTTAAGTTAATGTCATGTGATTTTTTTTAAAAATGTTAAGAACCAAATTACTTTTACATGTTTTATTTATGATATGATATTTATTGATTTTAAATGTCACTCATATGTATGGAATATAAAAAGTGATATCCAATATCATACTCCAATTAATCAGTTTATATTTACATCTGATGAACTTAAAAGGATACATTAGATGACTTATCCAAATACAGAGGGTACATGGGACTATTTATCCCATACCAAAGGGTAAACTATAAGATTTATCCCAATAAAAATTATGTATGAGAGTATTTATTATTACCCTAAGGGTACACATGAGAATTATCAAAAGAGAAATATGGTACATGGATGATTTTAATGTGAAAAATATGTGATTATTGTCTTAGTGGGGATCCATTACTTGTTATTTCTATGATTGCGTTTATTACATACTCATATATCAAATTTTGTACCCATGATCCTTGACTCATGTTTAATGTCCCCTGATTGCAAAAACATTTTAATGTATCATAATTACACACAATTATTTCATTAAAAATGTCCATTAATTTAAAATAACTTATACTTATATCTTGACTTATCTTAAATAGTTATTATTATATTCTATTTTAATATGATATTTCTCCCTTTATCATATTATATTATTTTCTTATGATCTAACCATTTTTAAAATATTGATTCCTTTTCATGTACTATGTTTTCGAATACAACCCATAGTTATGTTTTATTTACTAAGGAATTGAATATGGTACTATATTTAATATATTTAAATTATTGTTTAGATTTTAGTGGTTATAAAAATTATTGGTGGGTTATGTAAGATATATTTTTAATATAGATAATCATTCAAGACACAAAACCTTCATTTTCCCAGTTTTTGCTACTGCTTACTAGATGGAATAAATATTCATATAAAATAGTGAAATAAATGTGTTTATTTTCCCTTGGTTTGTCTAGATGGTATCGAATTAGTGTTCAATTATAGAGGATAATTGTTCCAGAAACATTAGATAAAACACTAGGGATAAGTACAATGGATATGTCTAAATATATGACACCATCATGAAATTTTGGTATTATATTGATTGTGTGGTTTTACAATATATTACATAACTATCAATATAAAACAATTGGATGAAGAATCTAGAATTGAACAACCAATTATAAGAATCCCTAAATGTGGTTTATTGGGTATTAACTCTATCATAAACTAGTGTAAGAAAATGAGTAATAACTGCACACTAGTTATACATTATTATGGGATATTATTTGGTTAATAAAATTAAATTTATATTACATATGAAGGATTTAATAGGTTATAATATTAGGATAAAATTTATATGATTATCTAACCTAATGAAACATAGATTTAAATAGGAGAGATCTTTCTTAAACTAATGGATAAAAAATAACATTGAAGTGTAATATATATTGATGCTGAATTTGTCATGTAATTATCTAAAAATAGTTCTCTTATGATATTTATCACTCATGATTAATCCCTTTTGGTTTTATAAATTGTTGGAGATTTAAAGAACCAAGTTAAAAGTAGATTGCATGGAATATGAGAAAATTGTACTATGTAAAAACCAAATATGATTATAAATCAAGTGAGAAACCTAAAATTTATGAAAAAACACTTATCATGAATTTTAATAAAAAATGTATACTTAGCTGAGAACCTAAAAAAATATTGATTATAATGATAGAGTATCATGAATTATATCTTATTTCATTTTAATTTCTTTTAAACCCTTATATATTTCCATTTGTAATTGAAAACTAAATTTTGTTGACTTTATTTATTTAACAGTTATTGAGTGTAACACCCTGAGATTTTGGAATATATTTTTCTAAATTAAAAGAATGAACAATTTCTTATTCCACTAACAACAACGAACTAAAATGGTTCATTTACAATAAGATAAATAATTTTAAGAATATTTTATATTAACAAAACCTATAGTAAATAAAATTAATATTATCAGTTGTAAATGAATAGTAATATGTCATAAAAAATTAATGTTTTTTAGAAGGAATTTTTCAATAAAAACTATATGATCCTCAGATCCCGACTCCATGATCTAACATTAAAAATATAATATTTACATTTACAGATTTTATATTGATTAGAATGACCCAAAATTCACCATCCAAAACATACAACATCAAATGGGAATATTGGAGAGCTTATATACACAAGGACTCTATATGTTTAATGTTTTTGAGAACTACAAAGTTGTCCTACAAAAACACTTTTATACATAAACCATTAGTTAATAAAAACTTTGTCAGTGTACCGCGATGTTCTTCACATTATGTATCCATCATAATCATAACATATATAAAATATATCACAACCTTGTTAAAAGGAATCCTAGGAAGGGGGAGCCCAAAAAATCACTAAGAGGAAACAAGATAATTAGCAGTTTAATGCCATCAATGAGAAAAATATTTGGGTATGATGAAATAATTAATGCATATGATAATAACATAAGATAATTAATATTTATCAAAACAAATATCATATATAATGAAACATTGAATTAATAATTAACATTTAGAAAAAGTAATATGATTCAACCATAATGAGTTATGTTAAAATAAAAATTGAAAAATAATACGCTAGGACTTGATGCAATCTTAATGAAAATGATGGTAATTTAAAAAATATATTTTTTATAAATCTTACCATCACTATTTTAAATGGAATAACCAACCTGGTAAATTATAACAATCTCTTTAGAGATTCCTATGACCAGATAACTCGATCCCATCACCAACAATGTTGGAGTAAAATATCATCCCTACTCTTCATAATGAGATATGTCTGGGTATTACATAACCTTAAACAATATCCATGAACTAAAAAATAATAATATATGAAATATTTCCCTTTTTAACATAAAAATTATAGTTTTTTCTTTCATATATTGATTTTCCTGGTGAAAATAAATGAATTCCTATAAAATATATTTCAATCATTAATAATCATCCATGATAAAGAATTATGATGGTATCATTACAAAATATCACAAGTGCAGAAGACATAAAATAATGGTTTTGGTTTTTAATTAATTTAAATACAATAAAAAGATCATTATAAACATTCGGGAGGAAGAAACCACTTCCACTTTGAAAATTTCTTTAAAATAACTGAAAATTCACAAAATATTATGAAAGATTTTCGTTGAAAATGACCATGGATAATTATAATGGAATTTTTAATGAATTTAATATTCATAATGGTGGGAAAATTAGTTCATGTCAAATATGTTAAAAATAATCACACAATTCAAAATTTTGTAAATAGATTCAATAGTGTCCCGTGTAGAAAATGCTAAGAAATTACTTTTTAAGAAAATTTAAAATAAAGTAATATATCAATTAAAATAACATTAGGATATCATTGCTTTCCTAAAATAAAAATCTTGATACCACTTTTCAAATAATTGATATTAAAGACAAGTATTCCAAATCTAAAAGACAATATAAGATTTTTTATATCATAAAAACATATTTATTATTGATTCATTAACATATAAGGGTTGAATTTGAAATTAAACTTGTAAATGGAATTCATAAAAATAGGATAAGGAATTAAATGTTTCTCAGGAATAGATGAATATATGACCTCTTTAAAAAAATATTTCACATAGAAAATCACAATAAAATAAGGGATTATAGCATAAAAATCCTTAACATTTTGGTTACAATTTGAGCTTATGACTGATAAATAAATGAAGGAAAATATAATATTAAAAACAATGAATATAATGAAATCCATGATATAATATTTAATTGAAATTAATATAAAATTAAAAAAAGATGACAGGTGAATAAAATAGCCATATGTCCCAAGGAACGTGAATTTAGGATGAGTAACAGTTACAAAGATCATATCATTGAGTTGAGAAATTAATTAATGGATAAATTATGCGTAACAAATATAAATATACACAAAAATGTAAAAAATAAAAAAATTGTAAAAAAAAATTTCTAATATGAACATTACATAATATAATCAATGATGATGTGATATAACCAAATGAAAAGAAATTGAGTTATAACATACCTTATTTATTATTAATATTCGAATCAAAACACCATGGATGATGTAACATTAATTTGAACATAAAATAACTTGAATTAAGAATAATTCATGACTTGGAATGTAAAAGGGTCCTCATATAATTTATATAAGATAAATTAAGTGTATGAAATAAATATATTCCCTAATTATGTGAATTTTAAATGAAATAAATTACCTATAGTCCATACCTTCCACGAACGTCTTTTAACTACAATATAATAGACATATTCAAATTATTAAATTTCATAAAAAATTTATAAGTTTATAAAATTTTTAGTTAATTTTTTTTATTTATTACAATTACCAATTCTATAAATTAACCCGTTTTGTTAGGTGTTTTGGTGGATCTAGTTCATAATTTCAAAATGTATTCAGTGTGATGAGCATTATAATACTAGTAATTATTAAAAAATATTAATAATATTAAAGCTCAAATAGATATAAATGTATTACATAAATAATAATTTTAAAGCCAAACATTAAATATAATCATGGAAAAATAATTATGTTACAATCATGGAGACCGTAGGTCATATGTACACACAAGTAACATTTTCATTTCTCAAAAAAACATTAAGGAAGGAAGGTAAGTATTATTTTATCTTATTAAAATGGTTATTTTTTCATCAGTTTAATATTATTTATATAAATATACATATATATACCATTTATGTGATGCATTGAGGGAAACAATAACATTTTTTTGTGGATGTGGTAATCCACATGTATGCTTGGATAATGTTACCATTTTCTAATGGATGGAAAGGTAAGAAATTATATGATATGTTTTAATTTTATAATGATAAATTTTTGATAGAATACATACATACATACATACATATATATATATATTAAATACATTATGATCACCATATGTGTGAGGTAGTGAGGGAAAATGAATTGTGTTGGTTCTTGTGGAGGTAGACTACCTTTCACACATATGATTATTTCATTTCAAATTTTATAGAAATACGATATGGATTACATTTAAGATATAAATATAAAAAAATCCTGTTATATGAGATAACATCACATTATTATATTGAAAATTTTGGAATGGTTTTGAATTAACGAGATGAAGAAATAAAACTGAAACATTTGGTTAGGAGTTAAACATCTTCTTCGAAAAAACTCCATTATTTTACATAATAAGATCTCTAAAGATTGCGTTATATAAAAAATACGATGTATTTAAAATGGGGAAGGATTTTAGGGAGGTTTTGGGGTAGTTATTTATTGAACCAAATGAATCTTGAGCTGTGGAGAGGATATGAGAGTGGTTGTGATTTTATAAGTGAGGGGATGGGAACTTTGGAATTTTTTAGAAAATTATAATATATATTTTATTTAACTCAGGTAAAAATGATTGAAAAATAAAATTTATTAAATTATAATGGGATATGGTATTAATATAATCATCCAATAAATATTTTTTAGTTTAGATAAATTTTTAAACATTTTATTTTTTATTAAACCTTCAATTAATATTTTTAATCTTTAACAGCAGAAAATATTTTTTCTCTATAAAAGGATAATAAATTTATAAATAAGATAAAAATTTGAAGAAAAATGTAAATTTATTACCATTTGAAATGAAATGCCTCCTGATTAAATATTTTTATAATTTTTATACAATTTAATATAATAGAATTAACATAAAAAAATTAATATTATTTTAAAATATATTTTCAAAATTTGATATTGAAAACAAAAATACTAATCTATATTTAAATTACTATACATTTATCCAAAAATAATAAATTATACCATATTATTTAAGTCATGTGACAAAATAGTTCATCCAAAATTTTTTTTTTTTGTTTTTAAAATCATTAAATATGATTTTGTTCTTATTTCACAAGCATTATGTGGTTATTGCATAGGAATTTATGTCGATTGTTTCATCACTCAAAATTAAAAAAAATTCCCTAATAGAATTAATTTAATCAATTGAAGAAAAATATTTCTGATTGATTAATATATTTTTTTATCTTAATGTTAACATATAATATAAATTTAATAATAGTGTGTGACATTTTATAGTTTTCTTTAATAAAATTTACAAAGTTGTTATATTTAATGAAAAATGGAATATAATATCCAAAACATATAATATTTTACTAATATGTACAATCCCCACTCATAAAATATATTAAAGGAAAGTGTTAGGTTTATTATTATTCCTTATCATATTAGTTTTAAATTAATTTCATGTTTTACCCTTATCGGGGTGAAAATATTTGATGTGGTCAAAATTTCGAATGAACAAAAATAAAATGGAATTATTTAAAAAATTTCATCAACCCCATTAAAAATATGGAAACAATTTTATGAAATTATGTTAATATATGTGAAATAATTTAATTTAAATTTAAACCTATAAATCTCGATGAAAACCATTTTTCAAAAAAATTAAATTATAATTATAGATATATTTTTATACCAAATTCAATTGAAATAATGATCACAGTAAAATTTATTTGATTATTTTTATTTAAAATTAACAAATTATAATGTATAACTTTTCAAAAATAGAATGTTGATTTGTAAATACATGAAAAGAAAAGACCTTTGTCGTTAAAAATCATAGTTTTTTAACTATTAATGGAAAAATCATAATTTTTCAGAAAAGTTTCAAAAATTCATCCAAATCTAATTACTAAATGATTATTTTAAAAATAATGTTAATTTATTCAATATTATATTATTTAATTAAGAATTTTTTCTTTTAAATATAACAATATAATGCATAAAAACTTTACTATGTTATAAATAAATCATATTTATTATAACTAAAAAATTAGAAAATATTCATATATTTAATAAAAATATATAAAAAATAAATAATTAATAATAATAATAAATGAAAAATATTTATCATTAAATTAATTTTTTTGTTACACTCTTCTCCCATTTATAAATTTTATACTTGTAATTTCATTTTATATTTGATAGAGAGTGTTAAAAACATTTTCAAAGTCATTTCCAATGAGTGGAATATAACACATTTGATCATGAAAGGAAAAAAATTAATAATTAGAAATATCACTGTTGGCAATCCACATCATAAAAATGAATAATACATCTTTATTTTCAAAATATTAGAAGATAAATGTAAATGTCATCTAGAATAACACAAAACGAGGTTTCCAAATATGTAAACTTTAGTGATAAGTGAATACATTGACTAGGAATAAATGTATAATTTTGAAATAATTGTGAACTGTGAAAGGGAACATTGATCATAATAAAGATATTGGTCAAATTAATGTTAATGGGCACAAAATCATAAACCAATCAGTTGAAAAATGGCCATAAATTGTTTTAAAAATGATGTTAATAGGATAATTTTTTTATTTCATCATCCTTTTCAAAGTGTTGAGAAGTTAATTAACTATCTAGACTAAGAACATAAGGATATATACATAATTGATATGTTAAATTTCATAAATTAATAAATTCCCCCAAAACTCTCTCATTTTTCTCCTATTTGTGATTATTTAAGATGTGTTTTTCATTCCCGTGAACTAAAATATACTTTTAACTGATCAAATAATGTATAATAGGATAAAAATATATTCCTCATTTATTTAGTTATTAATAAAAAATAAAATGATTAGAATAATGTAAAATTTTATACAATATATATAAATCATCATATGATGAAATAATATATTAATATATAAAATTAAATTATTATACCAAAGGTTCAATATTGATAATCCCATAAATAAATAAAACTACATCAAATATAACTTCAATTACCTAAACATTAAAGAATGTTTTAACAATAATGTTTATCCAAAACCATTAATATTAGATCCCAAAAAATGTAAAATTATTTATTTGAGTTAATCCTTCACAAAAAACCTCAGGGAGACAGATATATTAACCCCAAAAAATTTCACCCATGATATCATTAATCACTTTAAAATCCAAATATGTAAAACCTTAAAATATTTTTCTATTCCATTGAAATTATGATCAACCTTATAATTATGAACCCATTATAGTATCTACAACTATTACATTAAACTCATATTAAATAATATTATTTTTTATATATATCTAAACACACACTCATATATCTAGTTCGAAAACATAATCGTTACATTTATAGCATTGATAACGATAATGTATACCCTATTTCTGTTATACAAATTTCACAAAATCAAATTTAATTGTTATATAACATAAAAAACTGATAACCATTTAGGTTTTATATTTTTATTAAATTATTAAAAAGTTTTACATAATAATTTTGATATATAAAATGGGGGTTCATTAAAATATGTACCATCTCCCACATTATTCTACAGAAAATGTAACATTCATAGTAATAACATACTTGAAACTATTCTTCACAACATGTGGTAAATGAAACATAATAATTGGGGTGCTAAAATAAAAAATAATGTTGGATATACTCATTAATAATTAAATTTTATCAATGATAATAAGATAAAGGTATGAAGACATAATATAAATTCATAGGAAAAAGATAATGGAATTCAAATCTATCAAAACATGTATCATAAATAGTGAAACATGTCATAAAACCTTTACATAAGAAAAGAGTTATAAAAGTAAAAAATCACGATCCTTATGAAACAATCCATGAGAAAATAATACATTATAACTTGATTCAACCATAATTAAAAAAAATTGTTTCTTGGAATATTATTTTTAAATCAACCATAAAATCACACTTTCAAATGGAATATCTGATAAGTAAATTCTTGTAATCCCATAGGAGAAATGATAACTAGTTAACTCCATCCCAATACCAAAATTATTATCGAGGTCTATCAGGATCACATATTATCATAAAAAATGTTCGAAAACCATAAAATAATCACAACATATGAACTATTTTATTTTTGTCATAACAATAACCACTATTGTTTTATAGCTTGATTTACTAGTGGAAAAGAAATATATTACCAGAAAATCACATAAAAATAACAATAAATCATATATAGAAATAATTATTGTGAAATTATTATAACATATCTCCACTGTATTATAAGTAAATTAAAGGATTTTTTTCATTGATGAATAGATATACCATAAAAATATCAATAAAAACATTCTTCATAAAAATACACCATATAATTTTTAAAATCAATTTTAAAAAGTATGAAATAAAAAAATAATATTATTATTATTTTCTATGAAAATAACCCTGTAAAATTATATATAAATATTAATATATAATAATGGTCATGATAGTGTCATAATACATCCATATAATAAATTCTAAAAATATACATACTTCTGTAACATTATTAAAGAGTTTCAAATGAGACAAATATAGTAAATATCAAGAACAATACTTTTAAATCTATTTAAAATTAGGTAATTGATAAGGGTAAAATTTTTTATGGGAAAAATTATGTTCAAAATGTTTCATTCATGATTTTTTTATGAAACATGGATATGTATAGTAATGTTCCATATCTATCTAAAGATACATGATCAGTAAAACATACAATCAACATTCTAGGTGTTTCTTTAAACTATAAGGTTTGTAATGTAAATTAAAAATGTTAAACAAATTAATTATAAATGGAGAAGAAAATTTATTTCATTAAATAATATCGGAACATATGACCCCTCCCAAATAAATAGTGAACTTTGACAATCACGAGATAAGATGATATTATATAATTAAAATCCATACTATTTTGATAATATTTCAATATTTTGTTCATGAAATAAATAAATTCAAATGACACATTTATTACCATGAATATAATTATATCCAAGATATTAAACTTTAATATACTGTATATACACCATATAAAGGAATATAGTTTTATATTATAACAATATGTACAAATGAAAGATAATTTTAGACAAATATCCCTTACAAAGATCATAACATTGTATTTATAATTAATCAATTGAGATATTGTGTTTAAAAAATATAAAATCATACAACACATGTGTAACTAAAATGTAAATAAAACACGGGAATTTTCACACAAAATCATGAAATAATATAATAAATTGAGAAGTGATATTACCCAATGAAAAAAAATTATGTTAAGAAATTACTTATAGCTTTGGTAATATTCAAATCCAATCCTATTGGATAAAGTAAAATGATTTTTTTTCAAAATGGAATTAATTATGTTTTATTCATGATATTACATTTAAAATGGTATGTATATACAACATATACAAAAATATGTTCATAACAATAATTATTTCCCCATTCAAAGAAAATTAAGAAGTAATCCCTTACCTAGAGACCAAACTTGGAACATATGTCCTTTAACTCCTGTAAAATACATTTTTATAAATAATTTATCTATTTATGACCTTTTATTTTTTATTTTATTTATAATTAAACCATTTTTCATTTATTAAAATGGAATATTTAATTACTTAATCAGTTATGTCTGGCGTTTTGTGGATGTTGAGTTCGTAAATTCAAAAACACTACAGTATGCAAACCTATGTAAACAAAATATCTATTAAATCATATCCAAATTAATTTTCATGAAATTATTATAATTTATATATAGTAATTGTAATTTTATAACCAAATTCGAATTATAGTGATGAATAATGAATTAAATTACAATCTTGGAGATGGTAGATCATACGTACACATGAGTAATGTTTCCCTTTTCCAAAAAACATGATGGAAATAGGATTAGTATTATTTTATCATTATAGAATGATGATTATAAAATAAATATAATATTTTTATTATATAAACATTAATATAATATCAAGGTGATGGATTGATGAAAAAATGAAATCTCCTTGTGGAGTTTGTAATATACACATACGCATGAACAATGTCATCATATTTATATGGTTAAATGGGATAGATGATATAATTATTTCATTAATTGTATATATATAAATATATAATAAATCCATAATAATAACGAACCATGATTGGTGGTGATGGAAAAAATAATTACCTCGGTTTTCCGCTATACACTCGAATGATGGTTCCATTTACCATTTGATGAATGATGTAGATGGATTACGGTTAATACATAAGAATTATAAAATATCAATAAATGGGATATAAACAATAATTATATAAAAAATATTGGAATAGTTTTTATATAGGTATAAGAAGTAATAAAACCAAAACATTTAGTTGAAACAATTCATCTTCTTCAACTAACCTCCGTTTTTACCCCTTAATCCCTCTAATGATTGTGTTATTACAAAAATATGTTATAATTAATATTGGTATGGCTGATAGTAATGGTTATTGTTATGTATTCTCTAAAACAAAAGTATCTTGAAATTTTTATATGATAGAATATGGGGCATCCTTTTAAATGTGTTAGAGGGGGATGTTGAAAGTACATGAAATATTCTAATATATTATATGTCTAAATCATGTAATTTTTTTTCTTCAGAATCACATATATTAAATGATAAGGAGGGAATGACCTTTATATAAACATAAAATCCATTTTTTATAAGCTTAGATATAATTTTAATCATAATTTATTATATTAACACTTCTGTCAATCATTTTTAATGTCAATGGAGGTAATAACTTTAACAGTATAAAACGGTTATATAATTAATTGTATGTTATATATTATATGATAAATAAAAAATAGATTAAATCTATCACCATTAATAATACTTATTATCATATTGATAGAATTTTGTTATTCTAAAATAATTTTATAAAATAAATTAATCAATAAATACAGTTAATCATCTTCTTATAAAAAATCAAATAACAAGCCGTTGAAAACAAAAGAAAAAAAATTTGATCTAGAATATAAAACATTTCTCAATAAATAATATCTTATTATTGACTATAAGAATAATATAAATCATTAATTAATAAAAAAATATTAATTTTCATTTTTTAAAAAACATTTCCTTTAATTTTCTTATGCTTGCACAAGAACTATGTCAGTGCTATGTAAAAAAATAAGGTATTTATTACCACACCAAAAATAAAAAATAGATTCTAATAACTAAAAATTTCATTATCCATATTATATAATTTTATATTCATTTATATCTTATTTTTACCCCAATATGAAAATTTATTAGAAATTTTAATGCAAGTGAGTGACATTTTGTTTTTTCATCACTTAAAAGTAATATATAAGCCATGTGAATGAGTAGTGGAACAAATTTTCCTTAAATTATAATCACGATTGAGAATGATTGAGACCTGGTCATAAGATAGATTAAATTCAATTGTTAGAATCATTTTTTGTCTGTATCATTTATATTTCAACCTTAATTATCTGATCTACCCTTCCTAAGGTGACACATATTTATTATGTTAATATTAATAATGGTTAAAAATAAAATGAAATTACACTCAAAATTTTAATCTCATAATAAAAAAATATGGGATCAAAATTTATCAAATTGATTTTCCATAAGTTGTCAAATTTAATTTAAAAATAAACTTCATATTCGTGAGGAAAATAGTTTTTCCAAAAAATGCCTTTTTATGTACAAAAATATTTTTAAATAAATTTCATGTATTATTATAATTCAAAAACAATATTAGGTAAATTTTAATCAAAATAGGCTAGTGTTATTTAAAAAATAATCCATAATATAATGCAAATTTGAAAATAATTAAAAGTAAAATATTTCTTTCAATGAAAATCATTAATTTTTACCATATTTTGAATAATAAAAAATTTCAGAATATTATCCATAATTTATCCTATGTTAAATTTGATATTATTCATTGGAAAATGATATCTATTTTTTCAAATTGAAACTCTATAAATTTAAAAATAGGGTTTATATAATATTTTATATCACATGAAAACCCTATTTGGATAGAAATAAAGTCATTTCATATCGATAGAAAAGTTACCAAATATAATTATAATGAATTTTTAAATGAAAATTATAATTTATTAATTTAATAATATATAAAAATGATTTATAATAACATTAAATGAGTAATTATGAAATAAATATTTATTTATATATTGTATTTTCATCTAAAATACATATTTAAATATCTTAATAACCAGAATTTTTAAAATAAATTTTAGATATCAATTAATAAAGAAAATCTTATCCAATGATGAAATAATCATATTTTTTAAAGAATTATTGTTTTTGGGTGAATAATGGAAACCCAAATATTTCCAATACTATCACTTTTGTGGAATTATCATAATTTAAGAATGACATAAAATCTTGTGAATAATTTTTTATATCAATGATATATATTTAACATGTAATATAATTAATTTAAAAATACTATTTTTTAATTATAAAACTCAGTTTTAATGATTTGGAAAGATAGGAAGTATTTTATTCTAAAAAATCTTTTTTCACAAATATAAAGCATTTATTTTCATTACATATAGAAATTAAATTAATAAAAAAGGATATCATATAATAGATCTAGACGATAATATTTTATAATATGGTCGATTTCATTTTTGGTCATAAAATTTTAATTACAAACATTAATGACTATGACCAAGATAATGGAAAAACCTTAATTCTAGAAGAATTGGGTTTTTAATATTATATTATTTTTATTTAATAAAATAATTTATTATCATCCCAAAGATGAAATTAATATAAGTTTTAAAACTATATAAATATATTATCACTCATTAAATTTGTAATCAATATTGAACTATATTATGAATATAAAATGTCAAATATATAATTTTTCTATAAAATTATTTTTTTATATATTAAATGTTTTTAAAAAAATATTTTAAATTTTTAAAAATTTATATTAATTAAATACATTTTATATATTGGTTTATAAGACCCAAATTTTAAATGTGTGGTTATTTTATATTTTTATTAAAACATATATTACATAGTTAAAAAACTTGTTACCAAGATAAAAAATGAAAATGGTGATATGTAAAAACCTAATTGATAACGACATGAAAAACTTTCAGAATATATGTTCAAATGATATTTAGAATCTATATTGAATAAATATAACCCCAAACTAAATTACATATCTATTTTGAACAATTTATCCACAAATAGATTCATTCTATTTTTTAATAATAAGAGGTGTTCACAAAAGTTCACATTATTCACATATAAAATCAGAAAATTCTACCCTATAATTCCATAACCATTATTATGAAATTATATTTTAAAATATTATATTATTCACATCATCTCGACTTGTCTCCTTTTCACAAGCCTATGGTAACCAAAATTTATCCTAATACCAGCATTTATAATTATTTTGAAAGAGATATTTTGAGGTTCCAAATTTTGCATTACTCAATCTGTATAATTTATTCTTATTGGTTACATTCATAACCTATCCTAATAATAGTTATATAATGACCCAAATATCAACAGTAATGTGAAATTTTATTATATTAATGTAACAACCATTATTAATTCCTTCCCATAAACTTTTAAAATAAAGAGAATGTCAATCAACTGTTTCGGTGGACTACTACCTCCATGAAGTAACATCTTCTATTTTTTTACATATCTTATATTAATATATTATTATGATGAAATTTATAATGATATTATATAATATAACTATTATTTTTAGGAATAAAATTTTAACCCACTATCATTTCCTCTCATTAGTTGGGAAACGAAAATGTTAAGAGTGTTTTGTACACACTACCGCCTCCACAAATTTACCATTTTCATTTTTCATCTTGATTTTATGTATTTATCAAATAATTATAAATATTATTTATGACTAGAAAAATTTTAATAACATCATTATGATACTATTTTTATAATCTTATTTTGAAATAATCAATTGAATAACTATATCCTCCCATTGAATTATTGTTTGGTCATGTTTGATTCGGTCTATCCACACAAATGAAAAATGATATAAAACAATATCATGGATTAATAAAGAACATGAATACATAAAAAATTAATTTAATATGAAAAAATAATTAGTTACTATCTTGGAATGTTTATATTATATAGTCAACCGCTTTTTAAAATATCGTCCTCAATCGCTAATACATACCAAAATAGGCAAAAAATGATTCCATAGCAACACAATATAACTAAAATAATGATGGAATTATATAATATATTTTTAAATTAATGTAATATATATTACATTTCCTTAATAAAATTAATTATTAACATAGTATCCAATAACTGGTACTAAAATAAACTTCTCTAATCTTGCGAGAAATAATTAATCTTACTAACACCCGATGGTAAATCATAAGCTATAAATATATTATATATTCATAATAAATGATCATAAATGAATAATTTTAATGTTATTGAAAATTAATATATTTTTTCAATATAACATTTAGTGTTTTTGGTTTGTTATGAAGGTACAATTTATTCGATTAAAGGGGGAATTAAGGCAAGTGTTTCTCTATCTCATTCTGAAATCCTCATGTCATTTTTAGTGGTTTGCACCATAATTTATTTATAATTGTGTATTTATTACCCAATTTTTTGACATTATAAAATTAAATTCATTATTTTTTTTAATTTCCATTTAATGAAATTAATACCAAGATAATTTGATTATTAAGTTACCAATTCTATAAGGGAATCATTGATTCACTTTCTGTTTCATTGGATCATTATATTTCATCGTAGAATATACTATAAAGGTTTAATTTTATCCTTAAATAAACCAATAATATATATTATATAATCTATATGTCTATATAAATTACTTTTGTGCATTAATAACAACTTAATTGATAAAATGTTTTCAAAAATGAAAGTATAATGATAGTATGAATAAATTCCATTCGTACTAATGAATATTTTTATTCCATGTCCATATTTTACATATAGAAAGAGATTATTTTAATTAAATTCTAATATGTTTTACATTTCATTTTATTTATATTTTCCTTTATATATTTTTTTTAAATTAAATTTTTTCCACATTTACCTAATGTGGTTTTTTCATTAAAACACATATAATTTCCTAGGAAATGTATATATTTTCATTATCTACCACTATAGATTTAATATAAATGTAATCTACTTTATTGAAAGTTTACATTATTTAGGACTCATTGTAGTAATGATTTCAAAAAGTATCTCTTTCCCTTCACAATTTTGTTTGAATGTAATGTTCACTTCATCTTTTATAACATTTTTTAGTTGATTTTTTGAAAACATTTATATAATAATTTATATTTACACCAAGGTTTATCTATCATGATGTGATTTTTTGATAATATTATAAATTTTTTATAATATGATCTATTTTGAAAAATCTTATTTTTTATTTTTTTAGAATTTCATAATTTCATGACATGTGACGTTTTAGAAAAGATTAAGAAACCCATTTTTTTCATTAGGTTCTTCAAGATATGATGATTACTATTTAAAAATGGATTATATATATATATCGATAATGATGGTTGGAGACATATATCAAACACCAATGAATTGTTTAATGTTTATGACCCATGAGCTAAAGAGGGTAAACAATGGAATTTATTCAGAGCCAAAGGATAAAAATGAGTATTTTTTGAAGCAAAAGGGTACATGGGAGGCTTTATCCCAATCCCACGGTTACACGAAAGGATTATATCGTGAAAAAGATGTTATGTAGGTGATTTAACCAATCCATCTATGTAATGAATACTAATATCAGTATTAATGATGTATGTTTTATTGGATTATGTTTATTCTATCCTCTTATGTCAAAATATTTTCACCACACTGCTTAACTCATGTTCAATATTACATGATTATATATTATTATTCCATGGTATATAGTGATTCACTTAAAATTACATATCTTTATATCAAGAATTGGGGATGACTATTATTTTTTCATTATCTTTTTATAATATATTTCACATATTGTCATGTTTCATCATATAATTATGATATTTTCTATAATGATACATCGACATGTTTTACAATGAATAAAATTTTTGTTCCCCCCTTTATTATGTTTCCTTTCAATAAGATAAAAATATGGGTACCACAATTGTGGTGTTTCGAATGTGGTTTAATGTTTTCTGGCCATGAGGAAATTATTAAGACTGTTCTAAAATAATTTGATTGTGTAGTTAATGTATAAAGAACATATACATTTTTTCCTTGATTAACGTGATTATTTTTTATATGGAATGATTATCATGTAAAAAATGAAATCATTGTTTTTATTTTTTTGGATCACCATATAAATACCATACCCAAATATTAATAAAAAATTGATAAAATTTTATACCAGACCTACACGGGTCAACCTAAACCATAAATCGATATAGATTATGATAATGCCTCAATCACACTTTCTCAAAGACTATAGGCCATAAAAAATAGGAAATTTATTAATGAGGTATGGTGGGTATACTATTAATTAAGATCAATATTAAATAATTGTAGAAAATTACCATGAATAGACACTTTCATGAGAATACAACTATTAATAATAAATAAAAAACTAATTAACGATATAATAAACGAGTATTTCATACAAACTCATAGACATATTATAAAAAAAGAACTGATAACCCACTGGGATGGCCACATATATTGATATAATATATAAAGAAAATAAAAAACGATGTATATACCTATAACTCTGATATATTCCTCAAACCATGTATCTAATGATTATTTATCATCTCTAAATTGATCCAAAAACTCCATATGCAAGTCTCTACTTGATTATGCATCAATTAACCTACCCACATATACTATGTAATCTCTTATCATGTAGAAAATATGCATAAAATATGATAATTCACTATATATCCCATATATTGGTAAAAAATAATTCACAGTAGGACACCCATGATAGCGGACCTTACATCTAATCTAATAAAAAGTGCACAAGACATGATATTTTCCCATGATAGTCACCTATATATTGAATAAAAGAAAACATATAGAAAAATAATTTAAAAAAATAATAGAATGTAACAAAACATATTTTTTCAAACCATGAGTTCTAATATTCTATGTATGATAAACGAAACATGATCTTGCTAATTTATTATGACTCATAATATACAAGTCACAAGGAAGAACATCTTTAAAGATTTTTTGAATGAAAATATGGAAATCCAATATGAATAACATGAAAAAACATGATTTCCATACCATTGATATAACCTTACATGTAAAAAACAACCACACACATCTATCAGGCTATATATCTATAATATTATGATCTAAACTGGTCATAAGAACCTCTAGTTTGAGTTATCTATTTAATAAATCCAATCCCTTCAAGTCCTGTAGAACAAATTAGGATATTATATAGATCCACAGTCAGCTTATAGTTCCCGACTGGCCCCCAAGAGAGTATAATCATCCCATTTAAAAATAACACACTCCATGATTGCCTCAACACCCATGAGCCGGAATAACCAAGACAATGATAAAAGAAAAACCACATGTATTACACTCATCTAGATCATCCATCATCTCCCTAGACTATCCTACTTGTAAAAAAATTAGAGGTGATCAAAAAATCAATCTCGGGGACAAGAGTAGTCCAATAATATCTTAAAGGTATCCTCTTAGAAAAAAAATGTGTATGAATGACGTCAAACAACCCAATCTATATGCCAAAAAAATTTTATGTTGGAAAATGCTTAAACCCATTAAGAGAACCCACAATAACAATAAATGACCCTGTAAGGATAAATAACTCTCTAGGCATCCTCATTGATCATCTGTATCTAAATAAGAATAAGACACCCTATAAGGGTTTCATCTACAACAAATTGAACCTCGATCCATTCCCATTGCAAGAGAACTCACATGGCCTCCTGACACACATCCTATCCCCAAGCAACACCAAGTCAATAAGGGAATCATCAAAATTACTCTTAAACATATTTAAACTATACTCAATTAAACCCTTTCATTCATGGAACACCATTTTCCCTTAATCCTAATGGTTATTTGATAACAAAATGTAGACAAACAGAATTGTAAAACCCACCAATGTATCTACTAAGGATGAACATCCAAGAGACATCTGAATAAAGTCAATCTAAATCCATTAGCATTACCAATCCCTATTAACTAACAACCTCAAGAATTTTACTTGGGATCACATAACATCTCACTACCCTTGAGTTTATTCTATAAAAACACTCAATGAAAACAAATCTAAAAAACATACACCATTAATGAAATCTCACTCACATCCTTGAATTACCCCAATCACCAAAAAAACACATAAAATGTGAGAAAACACAATGAATAAGATCTAAATAACATATATATATTATAATTATTATTTATTCAAGTCATGTAATTGACACCAATTTTTATGACAAGAAAATAGTTGAGGATAATTATGAATATTCTAAATCACATTTAATTAAAATTATATTTCAGAATTTGGGGGATTATAATGATTCAAAAATTCATCCACAAATAAGGAATATAGTATATGTGTTAAATGTGAGTGTTAAAATGATAAATTATATAGAATATTGAAGTTATATAATTTTAGATATAAACAATCTTATTTATAATCTTCCAACTGCAACTAAAGAGTACTGAATTTCAATTATATACAATGGAATTTTAATGGATCAATCCAACCATATCCTTTTAAAAAGGAATCAGAATTAACCAATGATATTTTATAATATGGAATACCTAAAAATAACATAGATTTTTGGTGGGAGAAAAAGTAACCATGATTTTCTATGGGGAGTTTCCCTAAACAAGTTATTTCCTAAATAATCATGCATATCCAATTTCACTACCTTTTATTCTAGAGGGAATAACCTTTTGATACTATTTTAAGGTGGTATAACCAGTATAATGTATAATTCAATGTAAAAAAACTTATCAAACAAAAATAAAATACACCATTACTATATATCAACTATGAATATATTTGTTTGGTCTAATAATTATCTTGTCATCCCTTTACATATGTTAAAATGTTGGATTCTAGGAAATATAACAATTCATTAGTTAATAGTAAATAATAGTGATTTAGGAAAACTTGTTGAAATATGTCTCAAATTGAAGTAAATATTAGTTGTTTCATGGTTATCTCTATATAACTGCATTCATTTTCATTAGGCATGACATAGATAAAATAATAATTATAAATTCCTTCTTTGATTTTATGGTCTTTGTAAAAAATATAATCATAAATTCTTCACATGAAGGTATATTTAAATGTATCGATACTATATAAAATGAAATCAGGATTTATAGAAATCATTGGAAGAATAAAAAAATAAAATAATTAATATGTTGGTAAAATTATTCCATAGTGACAAATGTTAATTTCCTTCCAAAACTCTATAAAACTACGTTTAAAAATATTTATATTACTATTAATTCAAACAACAATAAATAAAAGGAATGAATATTAATAACAAGTTTCACTATAGTAATATTTATATCATTCATCATAAATTATTTACATTTTTAATAAAATCAAAAAAATTATTATTTTTTTGAATATGAAAATTAGGAATTAAAAGAATCCTGAATATGCAATTAATAGAAATTAAAAAATTGATGAAAAATGAAACATTAAAATTATTTAAGTTTTTTTATATAAATTATCATATGATAACATTTTCTTATGAGATGATTTTTGTTTGAAAATGGTTTCATATGATAGGAGTTTTGTAAAATGTAGTAATGTTGAAAATTTTCATAACAATAACAATTTCTTATGAAATAGAATCCCTTAAGATAAAGAAAAAATATTTTATTTATAATATAATATGATAGGACATAGGAATATTATATAAGTATTTTTTTCATATGAGAAATGAATAACATGTTCAATGAAATAGTCTTCATAAGATACATTGATTTAGAAATCTAAAAAAAATCTCATATGAATGAAAATGCCAAAGATAGTAGTCGAGTATTGTAGGAAATCCTGCATGATATTGAATCCAAATATTATATTATAGTATAATTTGTAATAATTTCATATTCATGGTGTATATCTTTATACTCATAAAAAAAATGAATTGTTTTAAAATAATTACATAAATGTATAATTTTATTAAATATCCAAGACAATAACAATAAAAAAACTGTATAATAAGAAAAAATACATTTAATCATCATTGTTTTTTTACATGTTGGGGAAGCTATGAAAATATTTGTGGGGTTAAATTAAAACATAAAAAAATAATTTCCAAAATTTTAACTAATCAAATGCATATAAATAATGTGGAATAGTGTGACTTACTAATCATCCCCTTTTTTATAATTAGCAAATTGAACAATATTTCCAAACAAATCTCCACCTCATTTAAAATCTCAAAATCATAAAATTCATAAAATTTTATAACCCTTATATATATAACAAAAAATCCCCCTATATTAAAACATTTCTTCAAAACAGATCATTTAACTCTAAAATTTATATCCCGAAAATTTAAAAAAATTCAATAATAGAATTTATGATTATCACCTAAAATTTAATAATTTGGATTAAAGTCAATTAATTTCATATATATAATTCAATTGATACCTTTAAAAGACTAATATAAATCATACTATATAGTAAAAAAACAAAATAGAAACTATATCCAATTATTGTATTATGATTATAAGATTTTTCAATTTGAATTTTTGTAAAAATGTGCTTCTTTATGTTTAAAATGAGAATATAATGTTTTATAATTGTTTAGATTTAATTTGAAAAATAATCATATTCTAACATGATTAAGGAATTGTTTATCTTCCAGAATTCATTAATTCTATGTATAGATAGTAAAAAAATAATATTAAATTATATAGTCCTGCTTCCCCACAATTTTATATACCCATGAATCTAATTAGAAATTATAAAATGATTCAATAACTTAATATGTAGATTTATATACTATTATACAAAATAGTGATGAAGCTACCAACATAAATATGTTAATAGTTCTAGGGTTCCATGAAATAAGGAAAATATCATTAAATGAAATTATAATGAATAAAAAATAATTAAAAGTAACCAAATGATTCACATGTTGCACAAGGGTTTGTTGTATTATGTTTAGGAGTATTTGTGGAAATAAATTCTATTGTGTAAAAGAAGGATGGAATAAATTTTATAGATCATTCACTAGTATAATGTATATTTTAACCACACTAAAAATATGTAACATCTATAAACCATTGATATTATCTTTTCAAAAATATTTTTTTTATTTGATGTAATATCTACTCCAAACAATTTTTTTTATTATTCTTTGGTTTATTCATTTTTTAAGATTAAAAAAAATATTTATTTTCCATTGAAATATTAATGTTTTATAACATTTATTTCATTATTTTAATAATATATTTAAACATATAAATCTCCTTTGGAAATTTTTTTTGATCATCACAACTTTTTTATTTTTTATATTATAAATATTTTTTGTCCCTTTGTTTACTTTTTAAATTGAGATTAATCAGCCAAGAAAAAATTATATTTCCTTTTTAATTGCTAAGTATTCATTGTCATAAAATACGTTAACTAATTATTTTTACCTTATGTTTAGATATTTACAAATAAATATTCTTAAATTTTTATCATATTAAGATATATTTTTTCATCTCTTATATACTTCATTTGATCCATACTTAGTTTAATTTATATGATATATATTTTTTAAATTTTCTTCATAATATTTGTCACAAAATAATTTTTACTTGATAAATGTATGTATTTTATTTCAAGAATTAGAAGTGTGATCATAATTTTAACATCATTCTCGTTCACTATTAATATTTCCCATTATGGAACGGTTTCAATACATCATAGAAAATCCCCAAGATCACTTAAAATGATGATTAAGAATAATGAATGAAAACATTACTATATTTAAAAATAAATGAATGAATTGTCTTTTCCTTTTTACATATTGAATAATACATATATTCTGAATCTTAAATAAAACACCAACATATGGGTAAATTCTTCTTCTTTTTTTCGTTGTTCTTTTTTTTCAATTTTCATCACTCAACATTCATATATTTTGTGTCCATTTTTTGTTTATTTAGAACCCCAAATATAATTTAAAATAACTTTTCTTCTAAAATTATTATTGTTATTTATTCTACCATTTATTCATTTCTTTTTTCCTTTTCTTTATGATCCCTTTCAAAAAAAAGTTTAATTAAACTTTGTCTTCAACATCTTTAGAAAAATATTGACTTATACATTCAGTAGAAATTTTAGATGATACTTGTTTTGAATTAAAAATAAATAAATTTTCCTTATCATTTTCCTCATTAAAAATATTATTCTACTCAATATCATATTAATGTAGTGATTCAATAATATCATCCATGGTATATTATATAAAATCATTAATTTATTCAATTGAAACATTCATGGAATAAAAATTATTTAGTAGTGTTTGATGGATTGTCTAAATTAAAATATCATACAATATAGTTTCACCATGTGTAGAAATTATATTAAAAATCATAGTAATCCACTTTTATCTCCCACTAAAACAGTCATTATAAAACATCTTATAATGACACAGAACCCTCTGGGCCATTCCTTTGTGAAAATGTACTGTTTGGGGCGTTCTAGGAGGTAATAGTGGCTCAATTTGGGAGATTACCAAAAATGAATTTTTTTAATAATGGTGGATCACCGAACGATGACATCAAATGGTGGCTCACTGAACGGTGGATCACTGATTGCTGGATCATTGAATGGTGGCTCACTAAAAAGTGTCTCACCAAATGGTGTTATCGAACGGTGGCTCTGAATGACGGATCACTAAATAGTGTCTCATCGAGTGGAGTCTCATCGAACGGTGGCTCACTAATTGGTGACACCAAACATAGAACCCAAAACGTGACACAATTATTCACCAAATTGTGACTCATTTTTTATAGTTTTCCAAATTTCCAATTTTCCCCAGTTTCTCCCAAATTTTCAAGGTGTTCCCCTCTTACATTCTACTTAACGTAAATTGTGTTTATATACTAGTTTTTTCATCACTAATGTCATTTTAAATGATATTAATTATATATTTAACATCCTAATACTATAGGCACTTTGAAATAATACAACTGCATGGTCTTGGACAAGATCTGACTTTAATGTGCTTAAAACCATTTTGTGTGACCTTGATATAGGATCTAGATTTATCTATGGTCGAGGTCTTATCTTATATTTTCACTTGGTACATGGATAACATTTCTTTACAAATGAGTTTTGCCCATGTGATGTACCCCTATCCATTTTTCCTTCGAGTTTTCTGTTACTCCTGAACCCCTAGTTTTGACGCAAGGAGGAATTTTGGTCTCTTATAGCTCCTGGTAGGGATTTCCATCATCTCTCTTTAATTGTGTATCATGTGTTGTGGGTGAAATCTTGCATGACAATGAATACTATTGAAACTATTTTTAGGAATATAATAATAAGGAATACATGAAGTTGGGTGAGAGTGAGACGATGATGATCACTTGGTCTGGTATGATATCCTTGATCCATGCCATGAATCTTATTTGTTGTGTTATTTTGAAAATCATGGTCATTGGTGGTCTTTTCTTGTGCACCCAAATTTTTTTATACTTATTTCTATTTTTATATGACTATAAATGTAAATTCTTATTAACCATGTACATCTGGTTAAATAATATGGATTCCCCAGGATTAGACTTTTGATGTGACCACCCATGAATTATAAAAGTTGAATTAAGTAATAGTGTAGAATAAATCTTAATATGCTCTACTATAATTGGTGTGGATGTGCGTTGTGTTCAGTTCTATTGTGTTTTTTGCCTTATGTGGGTTGTATGATGTTGAGTATGGTTTTGGGTACATGGGTGGATGGATGGGTTGGCTAGATGAGTGGTGTAACGTATATTTCTGCAATGGGGCTACAGTTTTTATGGGATTTGTATATGAGGTAGTGCATGAGGTGTGATGAAAACTCAGGGTGAGAGATGGATTAATTATGGAATGGATGGACTTTTTGGGCATTGGGATTACTTTTTTGCAATGGTTGGGAAGTAGGGATATAGGTTTGGGTTGTGTTATTATTTCTTGTTGATGGGTGTGCAGGGTGTATTGTTGTTCTGTAATGGGGTTGCCGAGTTTTTTTGTGAGGGAATTAATTAGGCGGGATAAATTTTAAGAATTATGTGGGTAGTGTCGAGATATGAATGGGTTTCAAATGGGGAGGAAGAATGAAGTGGGTTGTTTTCGGTGTGTTTTGTTAAAGGATGTGTTTAGTGACTTTTAGCCTTTTTAAAATGGGTTTATATATATTGAGTGGTAGTTTTCTGGGTCGAGATGAGATAAATTGATGTATAAATTGATACATATGGAATGAAAATTAGATAAATTAATTGTATTGTGGTATACTTATACTTACAGGATTCACTGTTGGTCGTTGTGACACATGCATGTAGGGGTAGCAGCAAAGGTTGTTTGTGTGGGTTAGTTGCGTGTTTGGAAACCCATATATTGGGATAAAAGTTTTACTACCTATATGTATTAACTTTTATTTCCTACTATTTTCTATATGTACCCCACCCGTGTTGAGAACTATGTGTTGAACAACCCCATTGATATAGGGGAGGCTGTCTTTCCCAATATCCCAGTAGGATGTTGGATGGATGGTAATTGGATCTTCTATGATCCCTCTTCTAGGTATTTACCACCCATGACACTTCGGGGAGGCTGTGATGGCTTGAGTAATGTTACCGAATCTACTTTACTAGTTGTGTGATAGGCGGTTTGTTTTCATGGTTTCATCGAGATGAGTCCTAGGTTTTTCGAGCATAGTATGGTATGTGTGAAGCCCAGGTATATACAGGAAGGATTGTGGTGTTGTAGTGGCATAGGTGTCTATATGTATGATGTGATGTGATTGTGGCCCAGGTGTGTTGGGGTAGGTTTTGACAGTGGGTCTTGTGGAAGAGTGTGGTAGAGTCAGGACATTTGCTGTTAGTGATGAGTCGTTAACTAGTGGGTAGTGGTGTTAGGAACCCAAACACCAATGGAATTTTACATTACATTACATGACTTGTGTTATTTTGTGATAATTCCTTAGTGATGTTGGGGTGGATAATATAACTTTCTAGGAGCTTTTGAGTTTCTATTGTTTTCTCCTAAGGGAATTAGTATGCTTCTCCAACTTGTGCACAAGTGACATTTTTATTTCCCTACTGAGTGGACATGTATTCTCACCCTATGTATATAAAACTCTTTTCAGGGTTCTAAGGAGATTACGCTGACCGTGATGGACCATACTAGCTCTGACGTTGTGGATGGTAGTTGTGTTACAAATTAGTTTCATTTTTGTACTTAACATGGAGTTTTGTTTTTATTTACAGAAGTTTTACTCTATGCATTAATGTGGGGTGGATTTTGGTTTCCATATATAAACATTTACTTGGATATTTTTGAGGTTGATATCTCTTATCTCCTGATATTTGTTACTAGAAAACTATTAATGCCTCCCATTTTGGGATATTTACATACCCTTGGTGTTGGTCCCCACCTCAAGGCCTACTGGATGTGGGATTTGGGGGTCATTATCTCTCCTTCATCATAAGGGAGGATGTTCTCGACACCTTTTTTAACCCCCCTCCTCATCATGAAGAAGGTGGTTCATGATATAATGGTATCAGAGTTGATGGTTGAGAGATAGGATGGTGCTTGGAGTTACACAAAGTTAGGATTTCATGGGTTGGTAGGGTAACAACAACATGTGATCTTGGTGCGTGGCAGAGGTCAGGGAAAACTAGCTAGGACACTAAATTTTATAGCCCCTTGTGATCTGACTCAATGAATCTGAGCTTACAGAATGACCAAGTGAGGCTACACTGATTTTGGGGTAGAGACCCTAGAAAAGGTACATGAAACATGAATACTTGTGTTCTTGTTAGAATTGTACATTTCCAAGAACATAAACTAAGAAATGATTTAAAATGAACACTAACTAAATTCCATACTACTCAGGCTTCGAAGTTCCTTGTTTACCTTTTATCTATAGAACCCGGTCATCATACATGGGTGGCTCTGGAAGTGGAGTCAATGTAGAACCATTCGGCCAATCAGAAAAGGTTTGATCTAGTAGAGGAGGATAACCAGTGGTGGAAGACACTTTGTGACATACAGTGAAGAATCTGGGAATGTACGAGGTAAGTATCTCCGACATGGAGACAGAGAATTGTATTGAAGAGATAGTGATCGCCTTCAGCTTGATCTGAGCTCTGATAGAGTACTGGGTTCCTCTAGAAGTGAGCTAGATAAGGGAAGAAACATGTCATTAGTGGATGCATTACCATAGAGAGAGGAAGTAGATAGATGTTTCATATGATCACTCTGAGAAGGAGTTCCAGGTGTAATTAATTTATTCCATGATGAAGTCTGAGAAGAGGTAAGAGATACTCTCCCTCTAGTAGGGTAGTTTATTGGTGAGGGAATTTGGGATCAAGTTTAAGAATCTCTTACATTTATCTCTATATATCTTTCTGGATAAGGACTCTCTAGGGTGGTTCTTAGAGGAGGCACACTGCCCTTCCCTTTAGTATATGCATACTCCCTTTGCACTACCAACATACATAAAGGTTCATAAGAAGGAAGATGTAGTAGAAAGGATTCAATCATAAGGAGGTCTACCATGAGAGAAAATTTATCTGAGTTCATCCAAGGGGAAGGCTTTCAATATCATGTCTCCGACGTTAGGGCCTTCTAGTTTTTGACAAGTGGGGAGTCGCCCCAATAAATTTTATTTCCAACCATCTGGTCCTCACCCTTTCCACATAGGCCTAGGGATGATGTGTTTTGATTACAGAGGTTGCAGGAACCTCTAGGGATAGTGCCCGACTCAAGCTCAGTATGGAGGAGGGGGAATGTTCAGCACCCGCTGTAAGAGAAGATGCCAACCAAGCCATTCTAGTAGTAGGGACAATAGACTCTTGATGCACCATGTGTGGATGTTGTAAGACGAGTGTGACTTATGGATTCTCCTTAAGAACCTCAACTAGGGCATGTTCTGGGAGGTGGTCGATAGCAGAGGGGAAAAAGATTTGGGGATGGTCAATTTCATGCCATAGAGGAAGCAGTTCTTATGGGGCTAGTGATCTTTTGAGGTACGATCATTTAGTTTAGAACTCTTACTTTTGATTTCATTGATTCTAGAGATTCGTACTCCTTTTTTTTACCCACTATAGCCTATTCCATGGGGCTATACAGAGAGATAATTTCTATTCTCCTGCTATTTAGTACAGTAGTCAGTGGTCAGACTATCTTTTTTTGATGTTTTCTGAAGATATAGACTAATGTAGGTGTTGCATCTGTCCAATGGGGATCCCTTCATGTTACAGATGAAGTCATACAATTTCTTCATTTTCATCTACTATTTGTTTTCATTTCTTGTGATTATTTTAATATTCTAAGGAATATTATTGTTTTTAGACTTACAAGGCCAGCGTGTAACTTTCTTTGGCGAGCGGAGCTATTGGGTGGGTAGTCAGCACATTGAGCCTCTTCTTTCGTTATTATTTGAGCTGTCAGAGGGATCAATGGACACAAAGACAGTGTCATCTCCTAGAGGCTTTGTGTAGTTCTTTTAAATTTTTCCTGACGAGGTTATAACTCTACCACTTTTATGTGACCTTGAGTTTTGTATAGACTTTCAACTCGGTGCTTCTACAATTTCGATAGATCCTTATCAGATGGTGCCTTCGGAGCTGTGGGAGATGTGGAACCAGATCAAAGATATAATGATGGAGGGATTTATCCGGACCAGTGTGTCTTTGTGGGGTGCTCTAGTCATATTTTTAAAGAATGATTATAGTGGTTTGAGTCTGTGTATATACTACCAGAGGTTGAATCAGCTAACAGTCAAGAACCATTACCCTCTCCGGAAGATATATTCTCTTTTTAACTAGTTGAGGGGAGTGATTTGTGTTTCCAAGATTGATATTTTGTTTGTATATCACCCATTGAGGATGAAGGAGGGTGAAATCCTGAAGATTATTTTTAAGTGTAGTTATGGGAACATCATGTTTATAGTTATTCCAATCGGTTTTACCAATTCACCAACCTTGTTCATGGGGATCATAAAATTTGTCTTTCTTGAGTTCCTAGACCGGTTCATCATCATATTCATCGATTACATTCTCATGTACTCATGGTCAAAGGAGGAGCACACCGAGCATCTCAGGACTATCCTAGAGATCCTTCTACAACACAATCTCTATGAAAAGTTATCCAAGTGGATGTTTTGGGCATGGTAGTTCCATTTACATGGTCACATGGTGTCTCCGCACGGCCTATCAGTAGACCAATCAAAGTTTAAGGTAGTTTTTTCTTGCACATCACCGAAGAATGTGGTAGAGGTTTACATTTATCATGGTCTATAGGGCTACTACCAGATATTTGTACATGATTTAGATCGGGTAAAATCCCTATTTATTTCTCTAACTAGAAAGTTCAAATACACTGTGTGGAGTGAGAAGTGTGGAGTAGAATTCACCGATATTAAGGGAAAGTTATTCAGGGACATATTACTCATGTTTCTAGAGGTAGGGGTGATGTTATAAGTGTTCTATGATGCTTCTTGTTTGGGATTGGGTTGAATTTTGATTCATTAATGGGGAGTGATCTCCTCTGGGTTTAGGTGGTTATTTCCCCAAGAACGTAACTTTTCCACCCATGATATAGAATATGCATTGGTCATGTTTGTACAGAAGTTGTGGCGGTATTATCTCATTGGGGAGCACTTTTTGGTCTTCAAAGATCATAAGATCTTGAGGAATATCTTTTCCCAATGACATCTGAACATGAGATAGTAGAGGTGGATAGAGTTTCTCGATGATTATGATTTTGATACCTTGTATAACTCAGAAAAGGGGAATGTATCATCCGATTCATTAATCTAAATGCCGCATAACGATGTTGTTCAAGAATTAGTGTATGCTTGGAGTGCAATGTAGGTGTTTTTTGACATTCACATAGGTGTAGGAATGAATGTAAATAGAATATTACTATTTCAAAAGATATTGTAGTCATTTATGATGTAGAATATAGAGGAGTCTCAATGGGGAGACTCATTGGAGGAGGTGATGGATGAATACTTTGACTAGGGTGATTCTCCAAAGGGACGATCAGTGGCTGGTCAGAATCATATGTTGTTTTATGGGAAGATTCTTGTTCCTGTGGAAGTATAGGATTATGTTCTCCATGTGTTTTATATCTCACCCCTAATGGTACACCAAGTAGTTTCCAAGATGTATTAGGGCTTGAGGGAGTAGTTTTGGTGCCCCGGGATGAACTAGGAAGTGGCAGAGATTCCGGCAAGGTTCTTGGTGTGCCAGTAAGTGATGGATGAACACCATGTTCCTGGTCTTCTACTGTAGCCCTTATATTTCCACAAGTGGAAGTGGTATTACATATCGATGGATTTCATCATAGGATTACCAAGGGATCATGGAGGATGTGATGTAATCTCGGTAGTAGTGGAACAGTTGATCAAGTCATCTCACTTCTTAGAGATCAAGGAGTCAAGCGTAGTAGAAGCCATATTGGATAGGAATGTGGATGAGGTGGTATGGATTCCTGAAATTATAAGTTATATTATCTCTGATTGGGATGCATGTTTCATGTCGTGAGTCAATAGGATATTTCTACAAGCCTTTGGCACATAGTTACACCTCAGCACTACATTACACACTCATATGGTTAGAAAAACAGAGAAGACCATCCCAAAATTGGAGGACATGTTTTGGGCATGTGTTTTGGACCTTATCAGGTCTTCGGTGCGACATTTTCCATTGGTAGTGTTCTCTTACAATAATATTTATCACTCTTATATCGGCATGGATCTATTAAAATAATTATATGGAAGACCATGTCATTCACCCCTATGCTAGACACAAGATATAGAGATGATTTTTCATGATCAAGACATGGTGTAGAGTTTGACATAAAAGGTGTAGAATTTCTATGAGAGGATGATGCTAGAATAGGATTGGCATAATTCATATTCCGATCGTATGAGAATTTCCATGGAAATTGAGGTAGGGGACTATATATTCTTTAAAGTTTCCACTCAACATGGGAAGTGTCAGTTTGGAAGAGGATATAAGCTTTCACCTAGGTTTATTAGACCATTTTTTAAGTTGGAATGAGTTAGTGAGGGGGCATATCAACTGGAATTTCAACCATTTTTTTGGAGTATCGACGACGTCTTTCATGTCTTCTAGATTCTTCGGTATCTTCACAATGACTCCCATGTATTTTATTGGGGAATGTTTGATATAGAGGATGATGTAACATTCATAGAGTGGCTAGTGGAGATCTATGATCATTGGGAGAGGGTGCTTCATGGTAGTATTATTCTATTCTTTCATGTGTGTGGTGGCATGGTGGCCCAGAGGAGAGTACTTGGGAGTGAGAGGCATAGGGTGGTTTATCTTTAAGAGGTATCTTACGGGGTGGTTTTTCGAACCCCTCCTCCTTATAGGATTAGTTTTATATTCTAAAGTATGAGAATAGTTTAAGAAGTATCTGATGTAATGACAGAGAACCCTTCGAGACATTTATTTTTGAATATCTAGTGCTTAGGTCATTCTAGGAAGTAATGGTTGCATAATTTGGGAGTTTTCCAAAAATATAATTTTTCCAAATAGCGGATCACTGAACACTTGCTCAATTAAAGTTTTATCACCGAATGGTGGCTTTCCAAATAGTGGATCTATGAGTGTTATCTTTCCCAATGGTGACACCATATGGTGGATCACAGAATGGTGACACCGATTGGTGGCTGAGGAAATTGTGGCTCACCGAGTGGTGTCTCACCGAATGGTGACACCATGACTCGCCTAATGGTGGGTCACTTCCTACAGTTTTCCAAATTTCTAGTTATCCCTAATTTCTCCATGATTTTCTATTTCCCCCCTATAATGTATTATTTGACATAAATCAAGTTTAAATCCTTATTTGGGCATTTATAAAGGTCTTTCAAAGGATACTAATTATATATTTAATATGATAATGTTTCAGATACTTTTAAATAATCAATCCACATGGTCTTGGACATGATCCAACATTAATGGAATTGAAACCATTTCTTGTTCCGTTGCTATAGGATTTTTTTTCTATGGCCAAGGTCATCTCTTCTCTATTCTATTGGTGTATAGAGAACATTTCTTCTTAGACAAGCAGTGCGCCTGTGCTGTGCCCCCACCCCATGTATAGTTTTCCATAGATTTTTTACTACATTTTCCGCCCCTATTATGGCACAATCAGGAGTTATTATCACCTATTATTCCAGGTAGGTATTTCCTTCATCTATCTTTAATAGTTTATCAAGCGGGGTGGATGTACTCTTGGATCCTTGTGAATACTACCAAAACCATTTTAAAGAAAAAAATAATAATAAATAAAAGAAGGGGGTGGGAGCAAGATGAGTATGAACAATTTATTTTGTATGTTATCCTTGATCCATGTCATGAATCATGTGGGTTGTGTTCTTCTAAAAATCATGTCCATCAATGGTCTTTTCTTGAGCATCCCTGATGGTTTATATGTATAGCTATTTTGAAATGACTATAAAAATAAAATATGATTAACCATGTACATTTGGTTAAATAAAATGGATTCCCGAGGATTAAACTTATCATGTGATCACCCATGAATTATAAATATAGATTTAAAGAATAGTGCGGACCAACTCTAAATATGTTCTGCTTGATTTGGTATGGATATGTGTTGTTTTTGTTTTTGTTGGGTTTTTTCCTTGTGTGGGTTGTATGAGGCTATTTATGGTTGTGGGTACATGGGTTGATAGAGGGGATGGAAATGTAAGTGTGGTATGGTATGGTTGCGCTATGAGGCTACGGTTTTGGTGGTAGTGTCTGTGGTATTTGAGTATGAGGTGGTGCAGGAGGTGTGATGGAATATCAAGTAAAGAGATTTATTTATTATAGAATGGGTGGAGTTTTTGTGCAGTGGGATTACTTCTAGGCAGTGGTTCGTCAGTGGGGCTGCAGGATTGGGATATGTTAGGATTTAATTTTTATGGTTATATAGGGTGTGATTTTGTTTTGTAGGGAGGCTGAAGGGTTTGTTTGTGAGAGTATGAATTAGGTAGTATAACATTGAAGAATGATTATGGTAGTGTTGAGATATGAATGGGTATTAAATGGGGAGGATGAGTAATATCGATAGTTTGATGTGTGTGTTGTTATGGGATGTGTTTATTGGATTTTATCCTTATGAAAACTATTGTAGATGATATAATTGTTTGTTTCTCAGGTACATATGAGATAAATATCTGAATAAATTGATAAATACAGAATGAAAATTAGTTAAGTCAATTGGATGGGGGTATATTTCTGCTTAGAGAAGTGACCATAATTTATGGTGATACGTGCATGTAGGGGTAGCAGCAAAAGTTTTTTTGTGGGATAGTATCTTCTTTGGAAACCCATAAGATGGAATGTGTGTTTTCTTACCTATATGTATAAAATTATAGTTCCTTATGTTTTTCTATATTGACTATGCCCATGTTGTGTACTATGTGATGAAAACCCACATTTCTATGGGGGAGGGAGTCTTTCCCAACATTTTGGTCGGAGGATGGATGAATGGTTATTGGCTATTCAATTCTCCCTCTTATAGGTATTTACCACCCAATACTCTTCGGGTAGGTTGTAGTGGATTGAGGTTTGTTACTAGATCTATGGCAATAGTTGTGTGAGAGGTGGTTTGTTTCCCATGTTTCTTCAGGATGTTAGTCAGGGTGTGATATGCCTGATTCCTAGGTGTCTGCATGCATGATTGTGGTGTGGTAGTGGCCTAGGTAATTTTAAGAAGGATGTGATGTGATTATGGCCCAGGTGTGTGTGGGAATTTTGTGATAGTGGGGCTTAAGGAATAGCATGGTAGCGACATGATGTTCACCATTAGGGATAAGTAGTTAATCCGTGGGAAATGGTATAGGGTACCCAAATACAGATGTGCTTATACATTACTTGACTTTACTTGTGTAATTTGGTGAGTGTGCCCTGGTGTGGTTGGGGTGGATTGTATACGTTTTTAGGTTCTTTTGAGTTTCTATTATTTTCGCACAGGGGAATTAGTATGCTTCACCCGCTTGTGCATGTGCGAAATTGTTTTTTACATACTGAGTATACATGTATTCTCACCCTATGTATATAAACCTATTTTTTAGTTTCTAGGGAGATTGCGCTAACCAAGATGGGTCTTCCTAGCTCGGACATTGGGGATGATTTCTCTATTGCTATTTTCTTTTTTGATACATACCTTGAAGTATTATTTTTTTATTTTCTATAGTTTTACTCTAAACATGCATGTGTGATGGATTTTGGTTTCTTTATATATATTTTTCATTGGAGATATTTTATGTGGATAAATATTATCTCTCGATATTGGTTACTATAAAAAGGGTAATTCCTCTCATTTTGTGAGATTTTTATAACCTTGGTGATGGTCACCACCCTGAGGCCTATTGGAGGTGGAACTCAAGGGTCACTATATATCCTTAATCATGATAAATAATGGTCTCTACACCTTTCCAACCCTTCCCTCATCAAAATCTAGATGGGTAATGACACATATTAAATTCTATAAATTAATCATTATGAAAACCATTAATTGTTATCTATAATTTTTCAGTTCCATAATGTGTGACATTAAATGTATTTCATATTTTAGATTAATTTTTCTAAGATAAAATTTTTCCATATATATTTATACTAAAAGAAAAATATTTTCTAAAAAATTATAACTAAAAAAATATTTCGAAGCATCATCACCGACCAAAGTGTCAAACACAACATTCAATAACTTTTATGACCTTCCCATGATGGTCTAATACTCAATAAAAATATTTTTAAATAATTCCACAATTTTTTCATTATAATATCCATAATCATTTTTATTATAAATATGTTCTATGAAATGATTTAAATTATAAAAGTAAAATATTTTCATAAATGAAAATAGATATTTACATTATTCAATTTATTTTCTATTATACATGTTATTACAGAAAATATAAAAAATTGTACAAGGAAATTAATGATAACATATCCTCATAAAGATCATCCATCTGATACCAATGGTTATTTACCACCTAGTTTTATGTCATGATGATAAGGGGGTGAATTATCAATCATAAAAATAAAATTTAATTAAAATTCAAATATGAAATTTGGTTGATTAATATTAGTTAAAAATACATTCCTAAATAAGGAATGAATTGTATGTGTGAAATGTGAAGGATAATGATAAAATGGATGGAAGAATGTTTTTATATTTGGTAGGATCCAAACGATAATACAGATACTATTTATACCCTAAACAAGGATTTTGTATATCAATTATAAATAGATTCATTTCATAGTTCAAATCCAACCATGACTTTTTGAAAAAGGGATATAAACAGACCAATTATTTTAAGGGATCGATAAGAAACCTAACAATACCTTTTCATTGGATGAGACATAGCCTAAGATTTTATGAATGGAAAAACCTCAACCTTCTTCTTTTTGAATAGATCATGAACAACCTGTTTCAATAACGTTTCAATTGGCAGGAAGAACTTCCCCATAACTTTTAAGGCTCCTATAACTAGTATACTGTAGGATTCATCATAAAAAAAGACCCATAAACAATAAAATATAATTAAACTTTATAAAATTTGTGAACAACATTTTATTTAACTAATGGTATCTGTGTATCATTATAAATTTTTAAATACAAACTTTTGAGAAATCCAAAAATTCAAAGCAAATAATGAAAAATAATTCTCAGAGACTAATTACTGAACTACATATCACATCAATTTAAAGAATATTCACATAATGGTAAATTATATACATCTACATGAATAATCATTAGACATTAAATTTAAAAAAAGGTGTATATTCCTCCATTAATTCCATTGGTTTTGTGAAATATGAATTATAAATAAATCACATGGATGTGGCCATAAATTCCTCACTACTCTTTAAAATTGAATTAGATTTTATAGAAACTCACATTAAAATAAAAAGATTATAAAAAAATTAATACATTAGAAAATAATTTTGTAAACTCATATCTTTTATATATTTTATATTTTGTTCAGGTACATTTATATTCACATAAAACAATGCCAATATGTCAATATACGGTTGTATTTAGGCAATTACAATCATGTCACAATAAATTGAAATAGGGATACAACGACATTATTTTTAATCTCCATAACATGCCATTCAATTCAATTTATATTTTAATACCACACATGATAACTTGGGGAAGAAAAAAATAAAAAGATAACCTATATATCATATAACTAAAATAAAATTATCACTTTGTGATTGGATAATTATGAAGGGAACTTTTCGCTTTACAAATATCCCAAAAAAACATAAGTGTTTGTTGGAAGTCATTTTTAACATGAAAAAATGTGTTATTTTTACGGTAAAAGTTTTTTTTCACTAAACTGTTTTCCATGAATGCATGCCATATAGTGGGTTTTTTATTACTAATAGAGACAGATATAGAATTCCATCACTTTAATCCATCATACATGAACTTTTAGTGATAGATAATAATGGTTATAATAAAAACATTTGATAAAAAAATTATTTATGACATATGTTTTTCAGTCACAATTAACACATCATAATTAATAATTAATTAATATAAAAACCTCCATTCTTCCTCTCCACCTATTTTTTCAGTTGAACCTTTGCACAATACACCTAATTTGTGCCCCCTTCCCTCTGATATACACTATCATAGTTGATTTTTTATAGCTCCGGGTTTGAAAAATCAAGATATGAATATTTCTTATCCAGTATTTCATTTTTTTGCACTTTTTTATTTTAATGGTCCATTAATTTGGGTGATCAAATTCTAGGTTAATGAATTTATCCAATTTTAAGGGTTATTTATATTTTAGGGTTACTGTAAATTTATTATTCCCTAATTGGTTAAGAGTTATTCCAAACGATTTTATGAATTTTATAGATTATTTAGCAATTCGATTTAAAAGATTTGGCCCTTTTCATTTTAGGTTACTAAAGGTATATTATTATATGTTATTACTATAAATAGATATATTTTGAAAATTATTTAGGAATATCTAATATTGACAGAGTTTGTATACATCTATTAAATGGTTTATTTTATTTCATGGCTACAGTGATATGATTTATGATGACTTGTGATAATAATTAAATTCTATCAATGTTGGTAAATGACTTATGATTTTTATATTATGATTTCTTTTATTTGGTATCATCATGTGAATATTTTTCTATAAACACAATGATATATGTATGTATAAATACATACACCCATATATATATATATATTTATATGAGAATATATACATATATAACATTTTTAATGATAAACATAATTTTTTTAATATATATATGTATGCATATATGCGTGTATATAGGTATATATTGATTATATATATATATTTGTAAAAAAACAGTATGAAAATATTTTCGGTATTAATATTAATAAGGAAATTGTGTAATACATATGAATATATATATATATATATATATATATATATATATATCAACTTGTCAACATACAGACATAAATGTTTTAAAAAAATGTGTTAGGTTTTTAATATATATATATATATATTCAAATATATATATATGCATGTATTTTTTTTGGTATATTAACAGGTGAATACACATATATAATAATTTTAAAAAAACATGGTCGGATTTTTAAATATATAAATATATATATATATTATTGTATACTAACAATAAAATATACATATATAAAAGTTTTAAAAAAACCTATATGTTTTTTCAAACCTGTGTGTGTGTTTATATTGATTTGATATGTATATTTTCTTCAAAAATTGAAAAAATATATTTGATAAAGAAATAATTTAATATATATATATATTAATATCGAAATATGTGTATATAAATATTTAAAAAAATTAAGATTTATTATATATATATCTAGGTTTATATAGACTATATATATTTTTTTGATAAATAACAGTGTTATAATATTTTTTGACATATTTAAATTAATTATGAAATTTTGATATATATATTTTTATAAAATAATTTTTTTAAAAATAATATAAGTAAATAGTAATTATTATTATTTAATTTACAATAAATAATAAATAATTTGACAATATCAATAATAAATAGAAGATATTATTGATAGTTAATAAATGTTACTAAAAATTTGCTAAATTGCGGAAATTATTATAATTGGTAACAAAAATCTATAGAAAAAATATTAAACACTAGTAACCATCCAAAATTAGTAAAATTTATTAAATAATTTGTTATAATTTTAAAAATTATTATTCATCAACATGTAATTTATCAATAAGTAAAAAACATAAATTTTTTGTAAAAATTATTAAAAAAATTATATGCATTGTATAAAAATATAAAATGAATAAAACTATTTTAAAAAATCAAAATAATTCTTATATATATTGTGTTAAATAAAATAAATAGTATTAATCGTTAAATAACTTTTAGTAATTAGTAAATAATTATTCAATGATTGTAATAATTAGTAAATATTAGTATTAATGAGTTAACATTATTTATAGTTTATAAGATTTAATATATAATTATAATTTTTGATAAATCAAATAAAACATATATATGAAATACTACATAGAAAAAACTAGAATATAATAATAATTTTTTATTAATAAAAATTATTATTATTAATTATTATTTCTCTTATTTTTAAATATAATTATTGAATTTGAAAGTAGACCTAAATTTTTATTATGCGGTTTTGATTATATAAATCATGAAAAAAATCCAAATTGATCGGGTATAAATCCTACCTACATTGATGTTGTTGAAACATTTGTATCATTTTCATCCTTAAATTTAGAATTCTATTTCTAAAAGAATAATTAAATATCTTTATAAAAAATGTGATTTTAGGAGACTCTAATCCCTTGACAATGTTGAACATCATCTACTGTGTTATTTATTTCTGAAATAATATATTTTTTTATAAACATGTTGAATAGAATTCAGTAGATAATACAAACTCTTTGGTTCTAGATCCAGCATTTTAGATTTCGGTACATGAGGCTATTGGCCTTTTTATTTAGGAAATAAAAACTCAAAATGTTACTCTAAATTATGAATCTGAATCATCTCAATTATATAATTTTTTGAAATCTATTTTGTAAGCCATATATTTGGGGTGTGAGATTATAAAAATTTATGATGTTACAAAATACGTGGATATTAAATAAGATCTTGGAATATCAAATAGTTTCTTTGTCAAATATTATCATTTCCTAAATTATTGTTTCTATAAAGAAGAACATTACCCGACAGGATCAATAAAAGTAAGAGTTTGGTCCATAATTTGTGTCGTTGTTATCAAATAATCATCTTGTGTTCAAATTACAACATCTTGAATTATGGTGTTTATGAATCACTTTATAATTTTTCAACAAATGGATAATCAAGGTATAAAGACACACAGAAATGAATTTCTTGATTTCCTATGAAACAATTGATGTATTTTCTTATTACATACCATTTAAAGAATTATTTTATGTCTCAAAGCACAACTATATTTATGACATTAAATAAATCAAATATTTCAATCATTTAACTATTAAATCATCCATTTAATGGTGATTCATGAAAATACATTTATCAAATTTAATATTGATTTTGTTGAGAACCTCATAACACACATTTAGCTCTTTCTTGGGTTTTTTTAATTTTATACTTATGAGAGTTAATATTCTTATTATACTATTTTAATTACTGTATAAAATTTACCTCGTTTCATTTTGATGAAGGAACCATATATATATTTCCAAGTATTAATTCTCGTACATCCAAATAAAAATAATGATGTTTATTTGAATCCACTAATATATGAGTAAATTTCATTATGGAATAATGGTTAAAACATATTTGATATATTCACAGATTAGAATTTGACAAAGAAGGATGGGTTAATGTAGTTGATAGTTGATTTTTTGATGTATGTCTTATCATTTGGATTCTAGACACATAGTCTAAAATAATATCCATACTACATGGATAGGATGAAAACATTTATTCTATATAATGGGAGAAATAAAAATTATTTTGTCTATCATCAGAGATTTATTCCTATAGATCACCCATTTTGAAAGAATAATTTTTTTATAGAAAGTATAAATTTAAGAAGAGAACCTCCTTATGTTGTCTCATTTATTTAGCTAAAATCTACCATTTATTCCTAACCTCATTTTACTTTTGAACTGACTATAAACAAAAAATATAAATGGTTTTTTTAGAGTTAATAATTAGATAAAGTTGATTATTTTTTGGGAACTTCCATATTGTATTGATTTTTTATTTCATCAGATGTTATATTTAATTAATATTGAGAATAATTTATTTGATTATATATTTAATATTGTGTTGTAAAGACATGGTTTGACCACATATAATGTGATGGTATAGTTAGATCTTCCCAAATTTTCAGACGTCTTTAGCATGAATTATTTGTAGATTAATGATCAAAAAATTTAATGAATCCAAAAATAGTATAAAAATATTACTTATAAATTAATTGATTATTATTTAAATTCATTTTATATTTGAGGTTATGAGATGGTAATGCTTTTATTTTTATCACTCCATTAGAAATATTTATATTTTTTGGTTAAAAAATCTTGACATCCATTTCATAATGGAATGATTACTATTTGTTGTCTTTAGTTTGATCTTAAATTCTTTGAGATGGGAATTATTTACCATAATATTATATTTCTTTTAATTAATTTGTGAGGAAACATAATATTTTTTTAAATTTAGTATTATACTCAATGATATTTTTTTAATATTATGTAAATGGAAAAATATTCTGAATATGCATCTTTGAATTGATTGAAAATTAAATATTTAATTTTCCATATGAATATAAATGTGTAGGGATGGTATTTTTCCAATGGATGTACCCATTATAGAGTTTTATGGAGAAGTTAAAGATGAAGTTATAGAGGAAATCATCAGGTGAAGGGTCAATTAAAATTGAGTAATTTTAAGAGGAAAATTTTAATTTCTTTTCATATTATTTTCAATAGGAATATCCTTCAATATATAACCATATGGTTCACAATGATATAAAGGTTGGTTATTTCATATAACAAAAGTTTTTAGTTTTTAATTAAGTATATATTTTTTATGGTTATCATTATCGATTGATTTCAGATAAAGAAGTACTCATACCTCATACATATGTTTTACTGAATTGTAAATAAATAAACGATTTGTTTAGTATGTACTAATTTGTATTATTTTAAAAAAATTAAAATAGATACCTTTATTTAAAATTTTCTACAGACTATATGGTGACCATATCAAAAAAACATATAAAAAAATTACACTTAATATATTAAAATAACTTAATCAACATAATTTTTTTTATTTTTTTCAATGAATATTAAGTTACATTTCATTCAATGGACCAATATATATTTTTTAATGATATATATTATTAATACATTTTATTATTTCTAGGAAAAACAAGAAAATAAAATTGATAGTCAATTATATTATCTAAAAACAATCTATATAAATTTATAAAATATTATAATATATATGTGGATGTTGGATTTTGAGTCCACATCTGAATATATGGTGATTTAATGAAATCGTTGAATAGTGGATTTAGTTTGAAAGGATATTCTCATAAAGAAAGAAAAGTTGAATTTTTTGGAATGGAGTCCGAAATAATTGAGGTATGTTATCTAAGACTGAATAATGTAATAATGTTCTAATTTCATTGGTTTGATACCAAACTAGGTATGTGAGTTAAACCATTACATGGAGATTTTGAAATTAAATATAATAGTCTTCATTCATGAAAGGAACCACTAATGTTTTCATGTCAATCACATAATGTTTACTATGGAAATTACAATTACATTTCAAGGGATTTTAATGACTGGATGAGTGTAATAAAAATAAAATTTAATGTAAATTAGTTTATTAGAAATGAAAATGATTCTATGGAACTTCAAAATATATAACTTTTCCAGAAACATCCCAAAATATATCTCTCACCTGATGATAAATAAATAACTATGACGAACACCCAAGTTATTGACTGATGACATTGATAATGTTTATAAAGTAATAAGGAATGATAAAATAAATGTAATATGGATATTTATAGTGATTAAGATGAGGATGATGACATTTTCCTTGATGAAGATGATAAATAAGGTGAAAATTGATGTATTATATCGAGGTACTTATTTGTTTTCTATATTTGATATTTTTATTGATAATTATTTATAGGAAATGATTGTTTTTTAGATGGATAGACTCGATGATCTTTTCTGTTTCATCAATGATGACACTAATTATTAGTTTTTAATATTTTCTACATGTATTATAATTTATTAACCTGAAAATGAATTATATTATTTACTGTATTTATCAATTTTGAAAATTTTATTTATATATTAACAAATATTTAGAGGTAAAATTAATATGGTATTGTATTTATTTATAGTAAATTATTATATTCAATTATTTTTTATTTATTTATAACTGATATATGTATTAATAATTATCTAAATGTAAAATCATAACATTATATTATTTATCATTATTTTATAATCCATATTTGTATTAAAAATTTCTTATAGGTAATAATGTTTATTTCAAATGGATGGTGATGATCTTGATAATCTATTTAATTCTCTCATTGATTTCAGACTTAATATTGATAATCTAGATTCATTTGATTAGCATGATTGTTTTCCTATAATGAGGTGTTATTATCATTCATGATTGAAGACTCCAAACATAGTTCTAGAGAGACATCTATCTCTTGATTTTGTTCCTATTTTATGATGTTATATATACATGACTAGTATATTAATTTTATATTAGGCTTTGGTATTAATTCAAATAAAAATATTCTTATTTTTTTATTTTCATTGTTTTTCACATGTAGCTATTGGGGAGGCTGGTACAATTCTATAAAAAATGTTTAGTGCAATGGGTGTAATTGGATGGGGTTATCATTACCATTCATCAGAAGATGATCACCATATAGATTTCATGTCATAAAATAATATATATATATAATAAAATATTTAATTTGGGACATATTTTTTTAATTTTATAAACAAATTGATGGTATTTGATTTCTGATTTACTATGATCTCTTATCTAAGAGGAATGCGATATTTGTATACATTAATTGTTTTCATTCATTCTATACAACCTTCTAATGTGAGTTATGGATAAAGCTTCAGCTTCTGTTTTTTATGACTCTTGCATCTCCTATACATCAAACTATATCTCATCTTAGGTATTGGATGTATTATACTCTGACTATCTAGGATATACTTATAAGTGAAAGTCATCATATGGGCTACATAGATGAGGGGGGATGGTGGTGACACAATGGGTTATAAGTCATACAATTGGTAAAAAACATCAAAATATATAATTTAATATTATTTATTAATGTATATATAATTTAAATACTAATTTTTTGTTGTGTTATGTAGTCCATTGTTGACCCATCTATTTCAGAGTTTGAAAATTATAAAAATATATATATTGGCCCCGATATAAGAGAACTTTTATTTTACTTATGAAAGTATATTAAGTATAATAATTTTTTAAAAAAATTTATTATTATTAATTTTTAATTATTATAAATTCTAATTATATTTTAAGGAAATGTAAGAGGCTATAGAATATTATTCAAGAGAGTGTATCCAAAAGAGAATTATAGGCCACTGGTGGGTTATGTTTGGATAAGGGGTCTTGGATGCATGCAAATTTTCATGGTGTCAAAATATTTTGGGTTATCAATATTAGTTAATGACTGACACATATGAGTTATTAGGTAAATCTACAACACCATTGGTCTACTCGATGGGAGCTTATTGGGATTCATCTTTGTCTGTTGTACCATTTGAGGAGAGTTTAATAGTTCAGGATGAGGAGATACAACGGATGTAGAGAGAGTGTGAGGAGGAGCATGAGAAGCAACATCATAGAGATAATAATATATTATATTATATCAAATGGTTTTCACATGGTGTTGGTATAATATTTCATACCCTTTGAGTGAACCCCATCCATTAGATTCTAGTTTGTTTTTTTATTTTTTTGTTACTATTTTGTCTTTTTGGGTGAAACCAATTATGTTTGAAATGATGTATTAATTGTATTTTTAAAATTTTTTAATATTATTTATTTTTGAAAATATAATCGATTATTAATTTTGGTAATATTACTGATTATATTTTTAATTGTGGTGGAAGGATATTCTGATACAAATAATTTCATGTGTGATAGACCCCTCACAATTGATCATTTAAGAAAATTTCTTGTATTATTCGAGATGGATGAATTGAATTCCATAATTAAATTAAATTTGATAAATTTCATCACATAAGAACATAATAGTGATTATTTTTTTTGATGACCTATTAGAGATGTACTCCCATTGCAAATGACATTATGTTTCTAGAGTCCACCACTAATGTTTCCTAAAAAACATATATTCATGTTGTGAATTATGATAATAATCATAGAATAACATCAAATAATATAGTAAATGTGAGTTATGGGACATAACATAGTTACATAAAAAGTTAAGACTCGATATCATGAACATCTATGCATAGAATAAGATGATAATATCAAAGAATTATAATAATGTAGAAACAACATAAAACCTTCCATCAAAATAATAATTCATGGCTATCTAATGATACCACATAACATAGTGTTCATAGGATAATAAACCATGCAATATATTGAGTATCTAATGAGATAATTTTTTTACTGAATCTATTGGAGGGATATATAATTTTTGTCCCACTCATCACATTCAAATAATGTATTTGAATATGTGAATGATATAAATACAACAGTATAAGTTTTTTATTCTTCCCCTTTAATCCCATTATTATGGATGGTGGGTTGCATACATGGTTTTCAGAAATCAATGAATTATACTTAAAAAAGGGTGAATACACTTGAGTGGCTATTGGGATGGGTATTCATAACACAAATTCTGGGCATGAAAACACCAAGAATAATTATGGCGGCATAATAGGTGTACCTAAATGTAATTTTAATGGGTTAATGATAGTGAAATTTTTTCTCTACATACATGGGAATCATATGTAATGTAATGCAATGAAAAAGAACAAATTTAAATATGAGAATTTATAAAGTAGTCAGATTAATATAAAAAATTACTTAAATAATGAGGAAGTGGAATAACATATCTTACCTAGAGGGAGTGCTTATAAAATATTGGGATGAGCTTCCTAATATAATTTAAAAACCTTGAGATGAATTTAGTGTGAGATATGGGTGGAAATTTGGGTAAAATGTTTTTTACTGATGTGGATAGGGAGGTTGGGTGGGTATTTATTGAAAATGAGAGGGGAATTTGTTATTAATTTATAAACATAGATTTTTGAAACTATATAATAAAATAATAAAAACTAAAAAACAACTTGGGGTTTTACCATGCTTAATATGAATGTTGACTGGCTCGGAAAATTTTATTTGGTTAATAATAGAATTCATTAAAATAATTCTATTCATGGTGTCGAAATGAATCATGTTCTTAATGAATTATTTTTTAAAAAATAAAATATTATAACTGTTTTGAAGGATACATTAAAGTGTTTTAAAATCAATCATGTAAACTTGAGAATAAAATATTTTAAATGGAAAAGAAAATTTTAATTTCAAATGAATTTATAAGTATTTATTACATCATTTTTGGGATTGTATGATTTCAAAATACATACCAGCTATTTATACTGTATTTTATTTTTATCATAAAATTTGTCAATCTCATAATATTCTAAATAATTCACTATTAGATAATTTTAATTTTATAATTTCAAAAATCTTATTTATCCTAGATAAATAATTTTCTATGTATGTAAACTTATATATTGGAATAAAAGTCCTTATCTACAATACAATATTAATGTTTATGAAACAAATAAATTTTTTACCCATATAAAAATCATATTGGACATCATTAAATAATATTATCCCTTAATTTTAAATAATATTATTTAAATAATATATTTTGTGAAAATGAAATTTATTTTAGTCCACTAATTTTTATCATAAATATTTTTTTAACTGAATAATTATATATTTCCCAGGATTTAAATTTTGGTTCCTTTATTTTGAAATCTGATATTATCGAATTGATTATATAATCATCCATATATAAAAATAATAAAAAAGTTGGGTAAATATTTAAAAATTAATTAAAATTAAAATATAAAATTTCATTCTTATATGGTTTAGAAACATTACTATTTCATACCCCATCACACAATCAAAATATAATGTGTGAAATAATTGTACATTATTGGGTGTCTTCAATGAACATGATTTTGATAGTAATATCTATATGATTGAAATTATATTGTAAATGGTTTATCTATTGTTTCAAATATTAAATATCAACATGGTATTGGTTATAGGAAAATCCCAATGATTCCATATCCCTTTGAATCGGTGATAAGTCAGATTCATTGGGTCTAATTTTACTATATGAGGCCATCACATGTCATGTATCTTTCTATTAGATATTATTGTAAACCTTGATATATTTAATTATTAATGGTTTCTATATAATGACAACAATAACCAAATTTATGATTCTTAATAGTATTTTATGTTTGATAGGCAAATTACAAGTATTTTTTTCAGCATTTAGAAAAAAAATGAAATATTGTGCATGTGTTTTCCATAACATCGTACATTAATTATGTATTGATTCAACCAAAACGTAATTTTTTTTATAAAATTTTGGATTTTGACATTCATTCCCCCTTCATTAATTTTACACTCAAAATTTTATTTTGTTCACCAAAATAGATGAGTGTAATTTTTCTTCCTATTCTAGTCCCCATTTTTCCCCGTCGAACTTACTGTTGTACCATAGTACGTTGTCCGTGAGAGTTTTCTTGTTTCATGGAAATTTTTCTCTATCTTGTAGAATCTTCATTAGAATCTCCCATTATGAATGAAAATTCTGAAAAGGCACCACATCATGATTCAATACATGTTAGGGGCCTATATACACTTCATTAAGAGGGTGACATGTAAAACAACTTGTATGTGAGGGAGGTGTGGTGGGACTTCTAGTGGGTATACCATATCTTTGATGTCATCAAAGGCATAAAATGGGAAATTTTTTCTAAAAAATCATTTTACTTATTGTAAATCATCATGAACATATTCTATGATGATTTATAGATTAAAAACTTATCTCTGAACTCAATCTCTAGGTATCCTAAATGATTGTCTACATAGATTTTCTATCAACATCATATATCTATTAGGAAACAGAATTATTTGAAAATTATATATCATCTCTTGAATAAGATCATATATGATCATATTATACTCTCCAACTCCAACCTAAAATGTTGCATCCCATCACCAGTTCTTGTATAAATCCTTATAAGGTTATATTTAAATTCCCAAATAGAAACTATTATTATATTTGAACTCCATTGGGGAAAGGATTTGATCCCAAAATCATTGGAAATACATTTAAGAAGATCTCAGTCTACCCTCTAAAGTTTGAATAGTTCCCTTGGATTTACCATCCATCTAAGGGTGATATGAATTTGTAAATATCAGTTATATATCCAACACTTATGCATGGATTCTAAAATTCAATGGACTAACAAACAAATATAAATTAGATATAATGAAGTGTAGTTCTCCATGATGTCTTACAACTTTTATTAGTTATATCATGGTGAGTTTATCAATTGGGAAATATACCATTATTAACATGAAATATTCTAACATTGTATGGGGATAAACTACCACCCAAATGGATTTATATCTATTATATGTCACGTGGTTTCCTATAAGTAAATCAGTGGTTTTGTTTTCACATTTCCATATTGTTATGTGTAATGGTTTCATCATTCCCTTACACAATTTTCCATAAAAATAGAATTCTTTTCATTATAATAATTGAGGGAATAAATTAAATACTCTCCATTTTCATACTATCCCACCAGAATTGTGGATTCTTATATTTATACATCTTATTACATTCAAGGTTTATTGATAAGGATGAGATACGAAGATCATAAAAAAGTTCCCCCTTTAGCATTGATTTTTCTTGGATACATATCTTGTTTCCAAACCTTATAAATCCATATTTTGAAATTTTTAACTCATTAATATTCCCTACCTTTGTCTATATATCATTATCATATGTTTGGGCCTTCATGATCATTTAATGAATTGATGGTTTATAAGTTATCTGAGAGTGTTATGATGATATTCCTTTTACTATTCCAATATGTATCTACTTCACATATTCAATGACTGGATCCATCTAAATCACCATAATGGATTAGATTATGGATCTATTATAATAATATTATATTGTACTTTATTCATCATTCATGAATGGTAATGGATTTGACTATTTTATTCACTTATTGTCTCTAGCCACCTTCATTGGCCCATACTGAGCTCCATTATTGTGAAAAATAAGTTAATATTTTATGATCCATATATATGTCATAATTATCTCCATAGAGATAGTGTCACCAAATATTCACTGAGAAGATCCAAATAAAAAATTCTAAATCATGAATTTTTTTAGTTATTCTCATGGATTATTAATTGGTTGGAGTCATAAGATACTATTTTTAATCTCTTAATTGCAAAATTGAATCATTTTTTTAATGAATCATTATATATAAAAAAATTACACTCTATTGGTGGGTAATGTGAGATTAAGTGTAATTATAAACCTGTTCATTAACTTTTTATAACTATCCTCTCATTTATTAGTCCAAAAATACATTACTTCATATAGACATAGCTTGGTTAGTGTGTTTGAAAATCATAAGAAGTGTCCTCTAAGTAGATGATATTACCCAGCTAATATATGGAAAATACATATCTTCATCACAAATATTAATGTGGTATAAACATAAATTTCTTATAACATGAATGCATCCAAAAATATCCCTTTAAAACTCTTAAAATTCCAAAGTAATGATAGTTTTTCTATCCAAAAAATGAATTTACCAAACCTTTCATTATAAATTTCATTTCACATGGTCTTAAGTACACCATTCCAAGGATCTTGATTTTCATCTTTTCTTTAAGAGTAGATATTAATATCCTCTATAAAAACTTCCATTTTTTAATGTTAATCACTTAATATTGTATTAACTATGTAAATGAAGGCATATGATGCCTGATTGAGTCCAAATGGAATCCTAGTGAACTCATAGTTCCGTTATGTTATAGGAAATTTAGTCTTTGGGATATCCTCTATCTTTAGATATATAATCTTAACTGAAGATAAAAATTAATTATTTATTATTCCCCAAATATCTGATCAAAGAATACATTATACGAGGGAAGAATATACTTGTTCTTTTTCATGATCTTTTTGACTTCATGTTAATCATTTCAATGGTTCATTGGCTCATCCCACCTCTTGATGAAATAGACTAGTGAACCCCATAGTGAAGTACTTGGGCACATGAAAAGACTATACCTAATATAATTTCATTTATTCTTATATTATTAATGTTAAATAATGGCCATTATGTATAGAGTCTTTGATATTAGTAAAGATTATAGTTTAATTTGGATTTAGAAAATAACCTCTCGTTTAGGAAGAAGACCAGTCAATTAATCAAGGAAAACACTAGTATAACAACTAAAAATGGGGTTTTCATCTTGGTGGATCTTTTACTTAGTCATAATCTTTTTATATAGATACACTTACCTATATAGAAATAATATCCATGATTCAGGTGATGATTACAGAGGAGATCCACCCCATCTTTAAACTTTTGTAGAATTAGAGGGTAATTCATGATATGATGAGTGATTTACTTCTACTAAAAATTTACATTATATGTATATATTGAACTAAAATCAATGTTTAGTGTAAATTTGAATTATGATAAAGGTATAATGATAATAGTTTTTGAATGAACATTCCCACAAATTTTAACATTTTATAAAATATTTATTGATGGTTTCCATCACGATATAAAATCATTTTTGATTGTAGCTCGATGTCCATCAAAAACATTCTACATATGAGAGTGGGGTAAGAATTTCAATTAAGAAAGAGTTACCAACATATGGATTATTGTTTATGTTTAATTCAATATTCATGATCTATCTCATTGATTTTTATATCCTAGGACCTTCCATGTTCCATTGGTATTGGATATTGTTAGTGATTATCATCATTTTTTCCCATTGAATAGATAATTTTAGTGGATAATGCCCAGGATTCCGAAATTTATGACATAGAACTATTAAAGACACCATAGATGGATGCTTATTTTACTCAATAATGTTAATTTAATTATTTATTTTCCCAAAAAAGTAGGTACATTATAACTTATTTTTTCACACATAAAACATCTTTTGATTTCTTTTTGAAATTTCCCTTGGTGTCTCATTCCACATTTTTCACATGTATAAAATTGAAAATTCCATCTTTTATTTCCAGTAACACATGTCCTTATTTGATACATAGTCTTCCAATGTAGAAATGTTTTGGAAAAATTCATATATGTGCACATTGTTAATCATAATTTATGGTTCCTAATTTTAAATTGTCAGAGAAAAACTTATATTAGTAGCCATCTGTTTAGGAATCTCATTTGCGAAGTCATCAGAGTTCCCATGTTATTGGTTATTGACATGATCCCTCATATTTACATCCATTGAATACTATAATCTATAATTATGGATGATAATTATCAATATATAAACATATATATGGAAATTAGGAAAATTGAAATGATAACCCACAAATGACTTGTATTATTTATCCAATGAATTTTTAGCTATCAATCTATGTTACAAAAAATATATTTTGTAAAATTAAATTTCATATAAATCAGTATTCACTTGATAATTTTTTAAATAGAACATATGTATTTAAAAAGTCATATCCCCTAGAAGTACCAAACCAAGCATTCACCAAGGTCTACTTTTCATCTTGAAGGTATTTTTTATCATACTAAACAATGATCTCTTTCATGGATATTACCCCAATGTGCATATTTTCAAAACAAATATCAACTTGTAATGTCTAGGAATGTATTTTTTTCTTAGAAACTACTCATTATGTACATTAACAAAATTAAAATATGTTTTCGAATACCTTTTCATATTCATTACCTTTTTTTGAATGTATTCTTTTTATAATCCCTAAAAAAACTACACTATTCTCTGATACCAACATAGACAACTCGTATCTATTCTACACTATATTTCCTGATCTCTTACATTAAGTTACACATTAGTTAATAAAAAAATATAAAGAGTGCAATTGAATTTGGATAATTAGATACATATCACAATAAATTAAAACAGGGATACAATGGCATAATTTATAATCTCCATAAGATACCCTTATATTTTACTGATCTTATAAAGCTACAAAAGAGAACCATGGGTCATATATATGAAGTGGGTGATATATAAATCCTATGAAGGGAATAATGGAAACCAATAATAAGGTAAATAGGTACATGTTATTAAATGGATATAATATGGATATATAAAAATGTGAGATTTAAAATAATTAAAATTGAATAAAGACATAGTATGATAACAAAAATGAATCCTAGGAATGTTGAAACAAAAAAAATCTCACTATAAGAATAATTCATGGATAAACATAGATATATCACACTTTATTGTGATTAGGACCACCACCGATGAACCATAAATTTTATCTCATGAAATAAAAACATTACTAAATATATTAGTGGGCTATATAATTATATCCCCACACATCACATTTATATCAATGATATGTACTGGTGTGCCACATTGATCATAGATCATAGGAACATCTTTCATCACATTTAATAAATTTATTAAGGAGTTTTAGTTGCATAAATAGAAGCACCAAATAAAATTATGATAGATAAACGTGGTGAATTACCTTGAGTGGAAATGGATATAGGTATTCAGGAGATAAATTTTTGGTAAGGAACATCGTAAAATAATTTCTCGAATATAAAGAGTGTACATAATGATTCATAAAAGGGGTTAATGAGGTGAGGGGTGATATTTCATTACATAGGAATCATGAGAACAATAAATAGAAGTTTAAAAAATATTTCAACGTGAAAAATTATAAATACAATCGCATAATTCAATGAATATACTTGAATAAAGAGGGAGTGGATGAGAATCCCTTACAAAGAGTGGGTGCTTCTAAAAGATTGGGAGGTTCTTATTATGAGATTTAGAACAATAATGGAAGAATTTTAATCAGTAAACAGAGATAAAAATTATGATAAATGGTTTTTGATTGAAGAAGAAAGGGTTGTTAGGTCGGTATTTATAGAAAAAGAGTTGAAAATTATTTTATAATATCTTTATAAATGTTTTTTACTTTAACTAAAACAATAATGAAAATAAAAAACCCATGATTATATAAAATGGTTTCTGTAAGTGAATAGGGGGTTGATATATATTTTTAAGTTAATAACCAAACTCATTAAAATAATACCATTCATTATGTATAAGTTATTAATGTTAAAAAAGATTAATTTTCAAAACCATAAAATATTATAAAGTGTCTGGAATATTTATTATTTTTTTTAAAAATTTATAAATAAAAATAATTTTACAGTGGAAGTATTTTTTTTGGTTTTTTATTCCATTCATAATATTTATTACATCACTTTTGGGCTATTAAATTTCATAATATGTACCAATTATATATATAACATATTTTATTTTTTTACTTCAAAATATCACTATCTCTAAAAATATAAAATTTTACTATTGACTAATTGGACATGAAAATTTTCAAAATGATATTTATTTTACCAAAATAATTTCTAAAAGATAAAAGTAACACTATTGTTTACAACATATTTATTGGATAACTGATGTTTTTAAGAAAAAATACCTTTTGGACCTTATAAAAATTATATACGACTTCATTAAATAATATTATAATTTAAATTTAAATAAAGAAATTTATCAATACTATTTTATTGATTTTTTTATCAAAAAATTGATTTATAAAAATGTGAGTTTTAATTTAATCTATTTATATTTACCAAAAAACTTATTTTATTATTTATATATCAAAATATATTTTTTAACAAACTCAATATATAAACATAAATAAATATTACTAAATAATTAAAAAGGATATATATATATATATAGTAAATATATTATTAAAGAGTAAATATAAAAAATCATTCAACAACATTTACATACATTTCCCCTTATTACACAACTGTACACCCTAAGGGTACGGTTTTTGATAGTAATTATTTCTTAGGGTTGTTCATAAAACATGGTTTTTGTATTTATAACAATAAGATTTACCATTTCCTATAAATATTTTCTCTGTATATTTAGTTGTTTAATCTTGTTTTGTTTTAGGTCTTGGGAAAACCCCGGTGATGTCATCTCCCTCAGAAGATCCGATAAATGGGATTACTATAATGTGAACCTATTGGATGAGGCTATCACTTAATCATTATATGTAAAATTCCTTTTATCATAAACCATAATATAAATTAATTTTAATTTTCAATATGTAATATTTATATTATGTAAAATTATAATTCTTAATGATAGTTTTTGTTTGATTGAAGTGTTATGGCTATATTTGATATTAGTATAAGAAAAAAAGTAGTGAATATATTTTATATATCTAAAATACGTAATAAAGTATTTATTTATTCATAAGGGTATTTTATATATTAATGTTTGGATCATAATAATAATTCAATAATGTTATATGTAATTATTATGATAATTCACTAGAAAATACGTAAGAGAGACACATTATTTTATATCGTATTCAAATTTCCCTCAAGATAATATGTAAATATTAAAAACATGTTACACCATCATGATATCTATTTATTCAACAATTAATTTTTCCACATTGTAAATCATAGAGTCTAAAAAATTAATAATTATTTATAGAATAATTAATTAAAAATAACTAGAATTAAAATTTTCAATGAATAGAAATATAAAATAATTTAGAAAAAGGGGAATATTTTATAAAATTATAGTATTTAATAATATATATGTTTTTATAAGATATTATTTTTTATGATAGTATTTTAATATGATATTATTTTTATATAATTTTATTTTTGTAAGATTCATAAAATGAGTACAAAAAATAATAAATTATAAAATTATGTATGAAATAAAATCCCATAAAATAAAAAACACATTAGATAATATTATTTTTAATTAGAGAAAAAAATTAGATAATTTTATTTTTTGATATGAATAATAAATATGATAAAAAATGAAATAAATTTAATGTGAACGAGTGAATGTGAATAATAAAAATAAATTTCATTGGAAAGAAAATGAAAAATAAAGGAATTTCATATTAAAGGAAATAATATATTTTATAGAGTCCTAATATAGTATAGTAGTCAATCCCAAAATTATTATATATCTTGTTTATATGATTTATAAGTTATCCAAAACATGAAAATGTCAAAATGAAATTTATTTTATAATTTATTTAGTTACACAAATAGCCTAAAGGAATATTAAAAATAACAACAAAGTAATGGGAAAAAATAAATTATCAATAAAATATAAAAAAATTTAATCATCATTCTTCTCTTCTAGAAATATTGGAAAATAACAAAATATTGTGCATTGAATTGAAAACTAAACAAATAACATTTTTATTATAACTATTTATAATATATATATATATATAAGGGATAAATATGCACTCAATTTGTCATTCACTAATGATTCATCACCTAATTTTATAGTGGAATAACCCTACTCCAATATCACATATTTGAATTGAAAATTTGATTCAATTTGATTTATATATTCAGAAAATAATGTTTTTAAATCATAATATTATAAAATATTTAATGTGAGAACATGAGAAAATAAATTATCTACTTAAACCACATAGTTATAAATCTAAAGATCATACTCCAACCTAAATAACTAATAAACTCAAAGATGTATCCCTAAATGACCATAAAAAAGAACACATATATTCTAAAATTAAACAAAAAATTCATACATTATCTATAATAATTTGGAATATAAAATATTAAGAGAAATTATATCATATTGGAATCCACAGAAGTACAGACATAGAATAGGAAACTAAAAAAATAGTTGAAGGAAAATTATCTTGATTTTTTATAGGCCATGAAAATTTCAATGAAATTATGCATTAAAAAATTCAATATTTTTACTACTCTTCCTAATGATATACTAGAACGACAAGATAACTTCTACATAATGATAAATTCATTGGGGACACAAGTAGGAAAATTTAATTTTAGTTTATTTTGATTCAAAAATTGATGATGTAACATTGAGTTTCATATAATTATTGTTTAATTTAATTTTCTAGAATATAATAGATTTGTTGTTTGTAAACATATATTATAATGATGACAGTTCATATTCACTACAAGATATCTAATATTTAACTTCATTAGTCAAATATTATGCATCACTTATTTTCCCATGTAATTCATTATGAGTGACCTGATTATATTGTAATGTTTGTAAATATTGATAGTGATTTTCACTTAGATATATTCCATTAGATATTTTTGTTACATATTGGGTTAAATTTCATAAATGTTTCTCTATTTATCTATAATACATCATTTAATATACTAATTGATATTTAATTTCAACATGATATATTTATAGTAGTGTTTACTCCCAATATTCCAAATTTCATAATTTTTCATTTGAAAAAAGAAATTGGGCGTATTGTGAAATTTATGTGTCTGAAGTGGAAATAAAAAACATCAAAAAACATAGAATGGTTGGATTTACAAGTATAATTGATAACCCTCTTCTATATTTTATTTATTAATTTTATTATCCTCATACTACACTAATTAGATATTTATTTTGTTGGGAACACATATCTTGTTTATCTTTGAAACAAGGAAATACATTTGATGAACTAGGTCTTTATGATTTTCCTTTCATAAAAACTATATTAACATCACCCCTCATTTGTTATAATGATAAAATAAGGAATACAAGGTTAATGTAAAACTGAGTAACTTGGGTGGTACTATGGAATCATTTATTAAATTCCCGCCAACAAACATGTTTTAATGAAATGTTTAGTTAAGAAATAGTAAATTGAATGGATAAAAAGAATTCATAAGAGAATTTCATTATTTTTTTACTATTCATGATTATTTTATATAAATTAACACCATTTATTTAATATTAAAATATTTTTTATATTTTTAGTGATTTTATTATATATATTCATTGAATAATTAAAATAGACATTTGATTCTAAGAATTGAAGAATTTTAATTTTATAATAATAAATTGTTTGAATTAATTCTTTTATAAAATGAAAGTATTGGAAAATTACAATGATATTAATTTTATTGAGATAAATATCTCCTTGGTGAATCAAAGGATGAATGAATTGCAATGGGACAGACTTTTTTTAAAATCAATGTAACTCATCCTAGATTAATATTAGTTTACTTAATATCAAAAAAATAAAAACAATGGTAAAAAATTTCGTATTATGTTATCCTAATGTGTATTTTTAATTCCTTATAAATCATTCATAGTATTTTATAATTTTTAGCCTTGTCTATCAATTTTATCAATAATAATCATATTTTTTTTACAAATTCGGTCTTTCTAATTGCAAATCATTGATTTCCTTAGTCTAATTACTAATGTTACGTTACAATCATAAATATTTAACACATATCAACTTATTTTTTATTATGTTTTTCATTGGTGAGGAAGATCAAATTTATTTCAATTCACATTTTACATTACAATGGTGAAATATAAAATAAGTATCTATTATAAAAAATTATGAATCCTAAATTAATGGGGGGGGGAGGTTACATTACGTTGATGCTTTTTATAATAATAAATTGTTATATATTTTGAAACTAGACCCCCTACAAAATTCGATAATACATGATGAAAATATTATTGTTTTAAATTAATCGGTATATTATCAATTAAGAATCATTAAATATTTAATTTTATTTATTAATATATATATATATATATTGTAAAATATAATCATGAAAATAAAAGATATTATATGGTTGTCCTATAGATATTACATTTAGATATCCTAAAAATATTCTGATTTTAATGATTAAAATATACTGATTTTTTTTACCCTTTATATTTATATTTAACATGCCATAATATCACCAGAATTGAGAGATAATTTCCATATCCTTTTGAAACTACAATTCATGATCATCTTAAATATATTATTTTAATAATCATAAAAGACTAAGTATTATATATTTGCAATATTCCTGTGATATTTCATATCATAATTACAAAATTAATGATATATATATATATATTAAATTAAAAATAAATAAGACATAAATAATTATCAAAAATTGAATGAGGGATGAGGAAATCAACATTAAAAACTAAAATAACTACAAGAATCTCATAATGTAAATATATGATGTTAATATTCATACAGGAAACAAATAAAAAAATAAAAAAATATATTTAGTATTAGATGATAGGAAAAATAACCCAGATCGTGCACTAACTATATTATACACTATCCCGATGAAGCAGAATACATGAATGGACTCCTCTTAAATTGGATTCAATATATAAGAATCATTAATTGATATATATATAATGTATTAGATAAAAACAAAATGGGTGTTATGATATTTATATGATGACATTATAATTAACTTCATCATCAATATATGTTTAAAAATAATGAAGAATAATGATAAAGATTAATTAGAGAGACTCAAAGTAAGTAAAAATCAACTAATATTTCATTATATAAGTTCACTTCTATTTATTATTGTCTAGATGAACTATATTTAAATTACTTGATGAATAAGATCCTGAAATTTTGAATTTTATTTGTGGATGTGTACAATGGAAATGTTGTTATCTAATACATTATTTCTCTGGATAATTTCATATTTGATATACTAAGAACTCAATGTTGTATTTCCTAATCATCTAAAATAAATGGTGAATAATATATATCAAGATAATAAAATTCAACCATGATAGTCAAATTAATAGATGGCCACATATTAATTTATGAAGGCTAGAGTGATCTAAGAAACTATGGATAGATGTGATTCCATGCTCAAAGATAAAATGAATATATTTATCAATTTTATAATTTGAACTCTACATATTTAACTATAGAGAGATAACTTAAAATAAGAGAATATATATATAATATTATACAATAGTTATTTCTATAATAATCACATGAAAAATATAGAAAAATAGAGTTAAAATATATAATTATAAAGAATAATCCCTTACATCACTATACCTTCCATTGATCTTCTTCATTTTCACTTTTTAGTATAAAGATGATTTTACCTGGGATATCCTAATAGTATCATCCCCACGTAGAAGACTTATCTTTTTCAAGTATTATATTCACTTAAAAGGGTCAAATGAACCCCTCCATTGTATTAACTACACCAGTATATGATCATTTATAATATAAGTTTTAGGGATATGATCTTGTTCTCAAATGGTTGTTGATCAAATATTACATAATGATAGGAAACGTTTTAACAGAAATTATATATCAATAAAGCTATAGGGAAATGGATATTTATATTTCAATTTAAATTGGGATCTTCTAGTATTTTTTTAATATAGACATAAGTGTCTTTAACCTCTTTCAGTTAAATTTCATGAAGGTTACAATGATTATAAATAATACCCAATGTAAAATATGGGATATAGTGATTTCTAATCCTAAAATAAATAAAATTTCATATTTTTGTTTATTCAAAAAAATCATCTTACTTTATTCCATATATTTACTTTCAGAAATAATATTTTTTTAACTTGAAGTACATTTATGAGAATGAACAATTCAGAGAGTAATCCTGAATATTAAAACATAAAATCCTATAGATTTCCATTATATTTTTTATTACCTAAATAATTTATCAAATACTATTCTTACAATAATTAATTTAAAATACATAATTAAATGAAATATATTCAATTATGTAGAGAGTCATTTTTTGATCATCTATAATCCTACTGATAATTTTTTTTTCTTCATTTGTTACACACTTTATTCATTTTTCATCATAATTTATTGTTCAATTTTTTAATGTGAATTTTATTGTATGCTACCTTTTAGTCATATAATGTCAATTAAACCCCTTCTTAATTCTTATATCAAAATGCCATTTATTTTACTTTCAATGATCTAATAGGGGTATCTACCTTTTTTCTATATTTTCCCTATTTTTAGTGTTTTCTATTCCTATAGATCCCTTATTATAAACATATCTAGCTATAATATCACTGTTATTTGATTCTGATCTATAATTTTAGTCATTAGATTGATATGGTGGGTAGAAATTTACATGATCCTTCATATAATTCTATTTTCAAAAGACATGTCGATTAATTTGGTGTAAAGTGGGAAATTATTTACATTACTCCATATTTGAAAATACCATTAGTTCATTGGTATTTAAAACTATTTTTCCTCTCAAATAAGTTTAGTTTATTATTTATATTATTTATTTGAGAAAGATATTTTTTCATAGATTCATTAAGTTCTTACGAGATAAAAAACTGATTTTATAAATCATTATTATTTTGTAATGTAAAAATGTTTTTAACTCAACATTTTCTTAATTAAAATATTTTTTTATTCATAATTATATTACTTAGTCATAATTGATATGATGATTTATGTTAAATTTATAAAGTGAATTTAATGGTAAACAATTTTAGATTAGTCATATGACTTGTGTTAATGTTATATTCTTATGATAATTATCTAATTTTATTTATTCTAGAAAACATCATGGGTGCCTTGGATAGCTAGGTTTAAATTCATATGAATAGTGCTATAATAGTTGTGTTTATAATCTATCTAGTGTTGTAAAGACCTAGACCATAATAGTCCATATTTAGTGGTTATATTATTACATAAGAATATGATATAAATAATCACATCCCAAAAGAAAAAATATTTTATTAGTCTTGGTAAACTAGATATAGAATAGAAATTTACATTACATTTTAAACATAAAATATAAATGAAAATTTCATTGAGAAATCCATTATTCTTCTTGTGAAATATCTTCCTATTAATCCCAAAAAACATCATGGATTAATTATGAAAATAAATAATAAGAAGGGGAGGAACACATATTCTCTGTAAAGATATAAATATAGTGGATTTTATCATGAATAAATAACTAAAATTAATATGAAAATAGAAATAAATTAAATACATTCCATTTAAATAATTAATTTACCATAATATGGAAGGAATAAATGATTATTAATCCATATAAATAGTCATAATTGAATTAAAAAATACTTGTATATTATAAATAATAGAATAATTACATGAAAAAAATAATAATTTCATAATGTGGGAATGGATAATATCAAAAATTCGAGACATATTGTCAAGAGTATTCACAATTTGGATTTAATTTTGGTGTAAAACCCAATCCGATTTGGATAAATTATTTTTTGAATGGGTCCTATCAAAATTTCATTAGGATTATTATAAATCGTCCCCACCCATCCCATACTATGTATAATTAATTACTCATATTAATGTTCTAAATCATAATCATTATATAAATTCATATTGAAAAATAAATATATTAATTATTAATACATACCCCCATTCAAATGAACCTAACTGTAAATCATCAAGAGTAAAAGGATTAATGGTAATAAAATCATGCATCCAAAGTCAAATATATCATAACCAATCTAGTTATATAATAATCATGGTATCAATATAAGTTATCCCCCAGGAAGAATAATTAGAATAAGGGTTTTTTCATGGTTTAATATAAATTGAATGAATAGATATATTTAAATATTTTTGAGGAAAATAAACATTATAATTTCAAAATAACCATTTAAAACAAAAAGTTCTAAAAAATTGAAAATAATTTTATTCAAGATATCTATTGAAACATATAAAACATTATTTAAATTTTTCAGTGTCCAGTATAGAGAGAAGCTATGTTCTTGTCCTACATGTTAAAAAATATTTTTTTTGACATTTTCAATAAAGGAAAAACGATCCATGTTGGGAAAATGAATTGAACATTTATTTTAAAAAAATTAAATTTTGAAGTGTGTAAAAAATAATTTAATAAATAATTTGTGAATGCATAAAAAACATTAGACAATATCATTTGAATAAAAATTCATTTTGGTGAAAAATGAACTTCGAATAAAGGGACGAATAATGTCAGATTTTCATAGAAACATTTTCTCTATCATTATAATTACCAATTGGTGAAAAAATTATATATTAAGTATGAATTTATAAAATTACTAGATAATAAGAAAATATATTGGATTTATTATAGAAATAATAAAATTCTGTTGAGGGATACCAAAATAATAAGAATCCTGAAAAAAATGAGATTGCCATGTAAACCATATACAAATTGATAACTTTTTAATAATAATCCCCAAGAAAGAAATAGGTTCAAATAAAAGATTAAATAATATTAATATAAATATATTAATGATATAAAATTTTAAAATTTTTATTATGTGAAACACAAAGTGGAATAAGTTGTGAATATTGCGTATTTCACGCGAAAGTAAAAGTGAGTTGAGAAACTCATAACTCATAATTGCATTCCATCATATGTGTTTGAAACACCAATATAATAAAAAATGGATGTTTATGAATATATTATCAAATCGTATTCATATATATCATACCATATATGATTTACATGTAGTCTTTTATCACTCTTTTACTAACAACTACACCTAAAAATAACTGTTTTTGCTGATAATTGGTTCATTTTTTAGTTTTTTATAAGTTTGGTAATTTTAGACCATTAAATTTGATCATGGTTACATAATATATAGGATTTTAACCATTATATAAATATTAAATATATTACTCATATATTTATTTATAGTATTATTTTAATGTTAAATGTAGAAAATGGATTACACTATTCATAAAGACAGTAGGTCGTATGTATACAATAATGTTGTTTCCATTTTTCTCAATGTTTGTAAAGAAAGTAAAATAAATACTAATTAAAATTGTATAATAATAATTATTTCTTGTATAGAATTTATATTAACTATATACATACTTATTACAGTCTATGTAAAAATAAAATGAAAAAAATCACAATATTAGGTGGTGGAGGTAGTCCACACGTAAGCACAAGCGACATTATTTTTTTATAACAGATTGGAAGTTAAGAAGTAATATGTAATATTATATTTACATAATAATGGTTAGTTAATAAATATCTTATATATTAAATTTCATAACAATAATATACTTCATGTAAAGAATAAGTTAAAAACAATCCTCAACGATTCGCAAAGCTATAGTCCACTATATATACGAGCGAAAATATTGTCTCCTCCAGAGAATTGAATGTAGGAATGTAAATGACTGATAAAAATTAAAAAATTAATAAATATTAATAAATAATATATATATTTTTTATATACATCATTATATATAGCCTTAACTGATGGTTATAAAAAACTAATTACATTAGTTCGCAAGGTAGTAGTCTGGTGTACATGGGATAAACATTTTTTCATTTGATAGAAGTGGAGGATACAGGAATATAATTAACTTAATATTTATATATATAGATATTATTTTATGTTTATATAATATTATAATTATCTAACAAGGTCTTAATTTGTTCAAATATGAAATCAATCAAATACACACTTTTAAGGATTTTACGTTTTCTTTAGAGCCTTGTTATGTTTTTTGGTAACTAATTATAAGAAGAAATAATTAATCAAAATACGGCCTCTTTGATTTAGGGAGGTAAGTATAAAAATTTATTTTGTAAGTTCGTTGATGTTTCAACAAGTTTTGGATGTGTGAAAATGGAGGAGAGGTGTTATCATTATATAAGTGGGGTAGAGGGAACACATGGAATTTTTTAGAAGATAAAGTGATACTGATGTTTTTAGGATCCAAATACCTCCAAATTAGGTAATTATAGAACATAAAAAGTGATAAAGTCTATATATTTATCCTTATAATTCTTTTTGATAAGATTTAGGTCATTTGTTACCATTATCCTCATAGTTTATCCCCGATAAACTCATTTTTACCATTACATTAGTGATTAATTATAAGTATTTTCAATATTCATTACAGTAAAAAATTTATTTTACCTTATTAAAAATTAAAAATTATTATTATTTTAAATATTTAATCCATTTTTTCAAATTTAATTCACATATTCTAGAATATTTAATTTAAAATTGAACTGTAGAGGCGACGAATGAGATGTTTTTCAAGGAAAAAATTATCATCATCATAGAATGTTTATATATCAAATTTAAATATGAATTTTTTTAAAATAACATAAATTAGATAAAATGAAATATAATTGAACTAATTTTACTTTATAACCAATTTATAATATGATATAACTTTTTAAATAAATTTAATGATTATAATGATTTCAATAAAAATTAATATTTTTCCCTAAACCTCAAACAAATTATTCCTTTTCATAAATTCACTAAAATCCACCCAAAGATAATTCTGACATGTATATATGCAAATATATTATTATTTACAGAATAATGTTTTTTAATATTATTAAAAATCAACATTAAATTATATGTGCAATGCGGGACTAATTGACCTTTATGAAAATTATTATTTTTTCCAGAAAACATATATTCCTCTATCAAATAGTTATTATTTTGTTTCTAATTAATAAATATTTATTTAGTTTATTTTAAAAAAATTTAATCTATATTTTTTTTAATTATTTAACAATTACTATTCATAAATTCCATCTTAACAACTGGGTTATAATGGTCGTGTTTAAAAAATAATATTTTAGTAGAGTATCACATTTTGTTTATACCCTGAACTATGTGCATCAAATTATATAAAAGAGATTGAAATTATTTAAAAATATATATTTTTTAAAGTCTCAAGGTGTTATATTATCTTCTATCATTAGTTTATGTGTCGTACATGCTATCAGACATCATATAAAAAAAATTAAAACATTATGTATCCAATTATTTCCCTTAAATAAAATGTGCCATTTTAGTTTAATCTTGATTTCAGAAAGTAAAGGTTTTAAATTTTAATATTCCTTTTTTGGAAACCCACCACAAAAAAATTGTTAATAAAAAATCATACTGATTTGAAATAATTGGAGTTACAAAGGCCTTCTAGAATAACACAAAACCCGGTTTTCAAGTATAAGAACATTGTTCGAATGTGAAGAAACATACATGGAAGTTAAGAATGAATAATTATTGAGAGTGATACAGATAATTCATCACATGAATGTGAGTGGTCTATGAAAAGGTATAGATAAAAAACCGTATGTTGATGATTAGATAAAATACCATTTTATTCATTTGATATAAAGTAAAGTGGATAAATTTTTTTGAATATCCTTTTCATAATTTTGAGTAAGTATTTTACTATCATGATAGATAATAATAGAAAATATACTTACCTAATATATATTTATATATAATTTCATCCTTTGGATGAATTTTTTATTACACTTTTAAATTTATATCACTGTTCTTTGTATGTTCCAAGAGAAAAAAATTTATCTTCTAATATATGGTAATATCAATAAATGTTTAACCAACTATAATTATGTATTTAATAATACATAAATTGTTAGAAAAATTTATCTAATATAATATATTATCCATTATTACCTAAAAATTAACTCTAAATATTCATCTTATTTCTTTTCATAAATTAATATCCTTAAGAATCACCTGAAATATGTCTACCCAAATTCAATGTTAAAACATTTAGAAGTGAGTTCACTAAATCAAAATTATATTCCCCAGACAATATAAATTGGTTCTTAAAGTCACATTATGTGAATACCTTGTTCACCATAATAGCATAATGAAAAAATTCATACTTCCAAAAATAAAATATCATTTCTTCAAATATATCCTACAAATCCAGGCATAGAGTATACTAAAAAAGTGATAACTTAAAACATCTAATAATGAAATAATTTCATAGTCACTAATACTATCTCATAAAAATCACTTTATCATTACAGTTTTAGCATAAAGAACATGTTATGGTTAATATTACCTCAATCATGTGTTTTCTAGAAAGATCAACTTACCTCTGAATCCAACATCATGGTAATTTCTACCACTGAAAATATACTCTCATATCCTTAATGAAAATATACTACAATAAAATCCTTATAAATTTCATAATTCATATGACCAAAATGTCATTGATAAAATAATTCAATCAATAAATATGAAATCAAAATATAGAAGGTCATTAATCATTACACATTAATATATATGTATTTATATTTATCTATTAATGTCAGATATAGAAAATGGATTACATCGTTCATTGAGAAGGTAGGTCATACATTCACATGAATATAGTTATAACTTTTTCTTGATCGATAGAAAAAATTTGAATAAATATTAATGTATCATAAAAAAATAATTATAATGTACTATAAAAATGTATATTAATCAAATATATTATTATTAACATCTATTTAAAAATTAAATAGAAAACATTTCACATCACTAAGTGGTGGTGATAATATACATGTACGGATGAGCAAAGTCATTATTTTCTAAAGGAATGAAATGTAATAAGTTATATGTGAAATTATATTTAAAAAATTAACTTTATATCATAAATATCAAATATATTAATTCACTATGACATTACTATATTTCATGTAATGTGTATGCGAAAACAAATAACATAGCTTCACAGAGAAGTATTCTATGGTACATATGAGAAAAGTTGTCTTGTCCCCCCTGGAATGGAAAGTGGGTATGTATATATGATATATTAATCATAAAATTAAATAATACATATATATTATATAAATATATTAAATAAATCATTATATTCATCACTAAAAGGTAGTTATGGAAAATGAATTAGTTTATTTCACAAGGCGGTAGTTCACCATACACACAATTGACTATTTTGATTCCCATTTGATGGAAATAAAGATGGTTATGATTTATGAAATTAAATTAAAATATTGTAAGTATATAGGATATATTTTTATTTTTATATTATCATATTTTATAACATTTTGATGGATTTGGAATGATAAATGAAACAAAAATATATGATTAATAATTTTACCTCATCTTCAGAGAACCTCATTAGGTTGATAACTAAATCCATCATAAGAGGTCTTGAAAATAAAAATAATGAATATATATTTTGGGGGAGAAAATTATGGATGTTTTTACGGTAGGTATTGAACTAACCAAAGGGTCTTGTAATTGTGAAAAAAGGAGGAGAGTGTGTGTCCTTTTATTAGTGGGGGATGTGACACCCATACAATTTTTAAAAGATAAAGGGATACCCATGTTTTTATCAATAACAAAGCATAAATAATGGTTAATTATGAAACATTAAATGATATAAGATCTTTATATGTCTATAAAATGAGATGTTAAATTTTTTGGTCAATTATAACCCTTATATTTTTATATTAACCCATGGTAGAGCCATTTTTACCATAACAACAATAATTAAATATTAAAATTTTCACTATTCAAAGTCTTAAAAAATTATGTTGAAGATATAAAATAATATAAATTAATATGACTTAAAAAATTAATCCATTTTTCTAAATTAAATTAATTAACTAGTGGAAAAAACATAAAACCAATCCACAAATATTACCAAAGCGCTATTTTCCAAAGAGAAAGTTCCCATAACTATACAATGATTTAATATCAAAATTCATTATGAAATAAATTACAATGCCCTAGATTAGTTAAAATTAATGTAGTTTTACTAGTTTTACAATAAAATATTAAAATATAATTTATTTTTTAAAATAATTTGAATGAAAATGTATTCTTCAAAAAAACAAATAATTTTCACTATTTATCAAAACATTATTCTCTTCCAAAAAAATATCAGCAAATAATCCGATATCAATTTTTACATGAATATTTCAAATTTATATTTTATTTTTTAAATTAAATTTTCTATAATGGAGAATAATTAATTTTAAATTATTTTTTCAAATTTCGATTAATCTTTCTTTAAAAGTTTCATTTTTCAAAAAGAATTTAATTCTTTATCAAATAGTAGTTATTTATTTATAATAATTAGATATCCACTTAATTTATAATATAAATGTCTAAAGAAAATAATTTTTATAATTTAGTTATTGTTATTCATCCATCTCAATTTAAATTCTAAGTTATCCTTAACATGTGTAAATAAATATATTTTGATAGAGTATCACATTTCATTTAAACATGACATTTCATGTTTCACAAGATATCATAGAGATTGAATTTACATAAAAATAAATTTATCACAATGTCACAGGGTGTTATATTATCTTCGAATCTTGGTCTTCAATGTCATACACTCTATTGAATATGATGTTTGTCTTTTAAAATATTCGGGAGTTAGAAGTATTCTCTTGTAAGAACTATACTCAGAATAGGGGGTTTCTGCTAGATAATTTCACTTGAAGAACATAGAGGTCAATGAAATTATATTACATCATTAAATGGGATATTTTTCTAATTAATTTATAACATATATTTTTTCCTTATAACCTTGATTGTTATAATTTTATGATTTATATATACCGATTATTTATTTTCATGATGTTTTATATGATATAGAGGGATAATTTTGTGATGCTTTTTATAGGATTATTATTCATTTCAATGAAATAGGTGTTATTATGATTATATTTTCATTCATTTTATTTAATTTTATTCAATTTTGGTAATTGATATTTAATTTCTTAAATCATATCATTTACCCCCTCTTATTGGTTTTTTTCAAAAAATATGAATGATATTCGAATATAAAATGAAAATATTATTTTTTTGTATTATATATCATAATGTTATCAATATATTTGTTACTATTTGTTTCTATAAACTATATTTATCATTATAAATTATTGGTTAAGCTAAATATGTATAATAATAAATTCAACTAAATAACAATAATTTTAATTTTAATTTTTTTATTTATTAAATAAATATATATTTTCATTATATAATTTTCAAATTAGCAGTTTATTATATTTTAATAAAATTAATTTAATAGAATTTGGTTTTACTTGAATAGTCTAGGTCAACTATGGTACCCCTGGTGTTGAATCATATAGTTATCTTTTGCAACTTTTTTTTTGGAAACTATCATTTATGACATTTTATTGTTGTGACCCACTCTCCATTAAACACTCCCTCACCCATATATAATAGTAATGTAAATATTCTTATCACCCAGATATTTTTTTGATTTTCTACATCAATGATGAATCCAAATTATTGTTGATTTTATGTTCATGTGAGATATATATTATATTAGTATTTAAGGATTTCAGTGATTGTAAGTCTTTAACAATTAGAAAAAATGTTTTGGATGGTATCAACCATTTATCAGGGTTGGTATCAACAACATACATATTTTAATATAGTTTTATTTATTATCGTAATAATAGTATTTATGAAATTATTATTCACTTTAATAAACATCATCTTTATTTTGATTCAAGATGTATCTTCATGTGTGAAAAAAGATCATCTCCCTTAATCTCGATTTTTGGATTCCATAATTGTAACACCCCAGGTAAATAAAGAATATGACATTTCATATTTATCCATATTTGTGAATAAAATATTTAAATGACTTTAAAGGGGACGCTATGCTCGATGGCGTGCCCAACACGCAACAGCGAGTTTCTTGGGAATCTTACGTTGCACTCTAATAATAAAATAATATTATTTTAAATGGTAGTTAACATATAGCCGTTGTATTGGAGGTAATGGATATAAATAACTAAAATAGGATTATATATGTTTTTAAATGTTTTTACATTTATCCAATAAAAGATAAAGGCTTAAAATACAGAAAGAATTCAATTTTAGGCGTATATGCCCTAGTTTTCACTAAAGGTTCACTTATCGCCTTTTGATGGTGTAATGTCATTAAATATAGTTTTGATAACTCTTATACATTCTTTTGGACCAAAGATAACTCTTCTTTAGAATCGGGACATTAAATTTTACTTTCTGTAAATTTTTGGTATTTTTCTGATAAAGTTCATTTTTTTAATGAATAGTATAAAATGTTGTATTTTAATTCAAAACCGCTTTTTAATATAATTTATTTATATGATTATATTATATTTTTAATTGGTTTTAAAGTGAAATTAGAAAATATTTTTACCATTAAATCCAATAGTGGTCGTTGGAATTAATTTCACTTTGAAATCAGACTTAAACTAATGTCAATCTTTTGATACTTATTGTTTTATAAAAACACGCTATTTGCTCTGACAACGGGATTTAATTATTAAATTAATTAATGTGACTAATATGTTTTGAATTTTGTAAAACAGACTTCATTTTTGAATTCAGAATATCAAATATAGCTTAGGGTGAATTTTTGGGATTTTTCAGAAAAACTTCAATTTTTGATGATTAGTGAAACCACTAAGTGGTACTTATAAAAACTGATTTTCCGTTTAAATGAAAATTTTCCATCTTTGTGTTTTGATTTTCAAAAATCTGACATACATGGTTGTCATTAAGAAGTAAAATGTGGTTCAATGGGATTAAAATAATTTTTTTGGTGAATAGTAACTTATTAAGTTTTTAATCGCGATTAGTGGTAATTAGTGTAGTTTAAGGTAAAAATGATATTATAAGAATGTGAAAACACCATGACACATGTCCTACACCTATTGGGTTAGTCATGGCCGACCAAGACAAGCCATGGGTCAACTTGGGGACCCCATGGAGACACTATGGTTGGGAAATGACATAAATAACTTTTTATTTAATGTAAAAGTAAAAATGACACAAACATAATATGTTTTACGAAAATAATTTTTATATGGGGTTATAAAGATCCGATTTTTGATTATAAATAGTCATTGGAAAGATAACAATATTTCCTACATCATAGTAGTTTTTTTATAATTTTTCGACATTAAATAAATTAAATTATTTATGACATAATAATGATGCAGTGATGACATCATTATTTGACAATTTAAATAAAATGGAAAGATAATGTAAAATCTATGAACTAAACATGTACAAAACCAATTGGATGAGTGGATTTAGAACCCTTATCACCATATCCACTAATTCTATCAATATGGGACCTTTTAAAACCGAAAAACATTTTCAAATAAAGTAATATTTCTTTACTTTCCAAAAGTGCCCCTCCTCTCCTCTTATAAAAGGCCCCCACCTCTACCTCATTATACACACTCCTCAAGCCTTTGGATCGGCCAACCCCTGCCCATTTACTCTCTCCACATCCCTCTCCTCATCCTAGAGTATTCCCTTTGGGAAGAATCCTTTCAAAGTAAGCCTTTAGGCTCAAATCAAAAGGAGTTACACTTTTAAAGGTAATTCATTCTCTCATGTTCATTTGTTTTATTTTGCTTCTCCAACCCCCTAAACTCTTTTTATTTACTTATTTTGTAACAACACCATTATCTTAAATATACTAGTATGTTGTTATAAGATTTATTCGATCTACACTCTCACAAAACTACATCAAATGGTTAATGAACATACGGTTTCCGTGGATGGCGAAATTCTGCCTCCCGAAACGATGATTGTTCAATACTCATTTAACACCTTCAAAGGTGGCCATTATGATGTCACTATTTTTATATATGATATATAATATGTTTATGTTTTACTTATTCTTCTGTATTTTTCATTTGTGTCTTACCTTTATGGCTTCCATTATGGGTATACGCGATATCTTCATTTTAGGAAGTGCGGACTACCGCCCCCTCAAAGTGATGTGATTCGTTAATGCCATACGTGGGACGTATAAAGGATGGATTTAATGATGTTATACTGGAATTATTATATACCTCTATATCATTATTATTTCTTTCCATTAAAGTATGAGATAGAAATGAAAGTAGCGTTCATGCGTACGTACGGCTTACGGTCTCCATGAACGGTGCATTTCATTTCTTATCCCCAAATGTAATGTTCTATTTAAAGTACATGTATATAATGGATATATATAATGAATGATATATCTAAATGATGAATATAATTCTTTAATTAAAATATACATACCTCTCATTTAGTTTTAATTCCATTAATACGACATAGAAATGAAAGTAGCGTTCATGCGTACGTACGGGTTACCGTCTCCATGAACGGTGCATTTCATTTCTTTCCTATAAATGATTATGTGATTTTATAAATACATGTATATTCTGGATATATATGATATATATGATATCCAAATCAGGAATGTCATTTTTTGATATAAAGAACCTTTGACCACACGAACAACATGTAATTGTAAGAAGTCCACTTTCGACATAAGAACCAAATATCGACAAAACAAACATTATTAACTTAAATGGTTACATAATGTTTATAACATGGAAATAAGTGATATAAATGGAATAATGAACTTTAAAAAGGTTCTTAATCAAGTAGAAATTAACTCATGTTTATTATTCAGGACGTTAAAGAATGATCGAGTCAAGTCGGACCCAAGGTAAGGGATCCTACACCTCTCTTTCTTTTTAAGTACACTCTTTTATGTCATTCCTTTTAAAGCTCATCATTATTGTTATTGGGATGTTATTTTATATTAATATTACTGTAATTTTTATGTTCATGTGATTAGAGACCCTATTCTCTCTCATCAATCCATTTTGGAAGTTTTGAGTGGCGCCGTTAGGCTGCCGAATTTTCGTAAGGGATTTTTCATCTCACTTTTATTCCCGTGAGATTTATGCTACATTTGGCACAAATTCCTTTGAGTGGTGTATTTACTGCCCATTATTCTACTATTTGTGTAATATAATTTCGTTTATGAGTATTTACATCAATGATCTATTGTCTTTCTTTCATGGGGTGTATGTTTTGAAAGATACCCAAGTCGGTAAGGGAACCTTTCACCCTCCTCTTTTTTAAAATACTTCTTTTGTTTGGTCTTTTAATTTACATATTGTTATGTTGGGATATGTTCTCAAATATCCTTATTGATGTAAATTTTATTTCCAAGTGATGAGATACACTTTTTATCTCTCATCAACTCATTTTGATGTGATGCCGTTAGGCTGTCAAGGGAACTTTTTAACCCAATTTCGATTTATTTGGGTTCAACATGTAGTCATTGAATATGTCATCCATTGAATATGTGTGAATGACCTTTTATTGTTTTACACTTAATATCCACTTATATTGGGTGTATTTATATTTGTCACACATATTTTTGAGATTTAGTTGTCCTTAATTTAAGGATACCTTCTTTATAAGGGATTTCATCACATTTGACATTTCTATTGAGGGTTCATTGTTGTTATGCACCAATTCACTCTTATATGGTGTATATACTGTCCTTTGGAGAATTATATCATGAATCCATTTATTCTCATGATATTATAAAGTTCTGAATAAATGTTACTCCTCAATTATTCTATTCAAGTGTCTCTAATTTTGATAAAACCCCTTTAACCAAAATATCGTTTTAAATGTTATTATTATTTGTTCTTATTAATATCCATGTTTTCAAAATGGTTTTAAGGATTTATTTATATGGATATTAATGGTTTAAAATTTTAAGCTTCAAGGTGGTATGGGACACTTTGACTCAAAAATCTCTTTATTAAATGTTTTAAATGGTTTTGAAAATGGTTTTAATAAAGGATTCTATTATGATATATTGTGATGTGGAAATGTTATCATTAATTTATATTGGTTTTATGTTTTATGATTTTATATTGGTACTTGGACATTTTAACGGGTGGTTACGTTATAAACCATATGACGGGTGGTGCCGTGAATACCAGGACAGGTGGTTACGTTATAACCTCCAATGCATTGGGTATGGAAGTCGGTCATATGGCTATTCCATTAAGTATGTATGGAAAATGGTCGTATGGCTATTCCATTAAGTGATATGTGTGGAAGTCGACCGTATGGTTATTCCACTTAAGTATGTTTATGTCCCAAGCTACCTTTATATATTTTATGTGTTCTTTATATGGGTTTTATGGTAATCCTTTGGTTACAAAAAGGTAAGTAATGATACTTTTTTTTAGTGAAAAGTTTTTACTACTTCATGAAGGTGAAAAGTATTACATTGATAAAGTATTCATGGTTTACTTGTTGTTTTGAAAAACTAACAGTTTTCATTCTTTGTGTATCCCTTACTGAGCTTCTTATGCTCATCCCAAGTTTTTGAAATGTTTTTCACAGGACATAGCGTGGGATAGGGTCAAGGATGGGATCAAGGTAAAGTCATGCTACCTAAAACATGGAACTATACATGTTTCTTTTAAAGAGTTTTTATTTTATGTATATTTAGTAGAAGCGACTACTTTTTAATCTTTTGAGATGTAATAGTTATGTCCTAATTCTCTAAAACTCTAAACCTAAAAAGATCCTCAATGTGAATTACTCATTTAATTCAATATTAAGTAAGGTTTAAGGCTGGGGCCTTATAGTTGGTATCAAAGGTCGGTTTAGATAACTTTAGAGGTTAGGGTATTCTTTAAGCATAAGTGACATTACCATAATGGTTAGCATTTCAGAAAGAGTCCTAGTTTTAGATAAAGTGAATGAGTAAGTGTATCTTAGTGTTTACCTTACTCATTAGTACATGATGGTTTTGTTGATATACTCACACTGACATTTCTGTTTTTAGTATGGCTGGATCTCGCAGGCAGCAAAGTGACAATTGGTTTGAAGGAAACTGTGGTGGATCTATGATTAAGATACTAGATAAAATAGAGGATTCAATGAGGAAACTCATGGTTGTTCTAAACCAACTATCAAGGAGTCATGATCAACAACTTCAACCTTGGTGAGTTCTCTAGTGCATCATGTACGAGGTGGCCAACTCGATGTGGAAATTCAGGTAATAATTATTAAGGTAACCATTAGGGTTTATATGATCCTTACTTTTGAGGTAATTATGGGTTATTATATGTTCTGATGGAAAATGAAAGGAATGAGATAAAATTGAAGATAAATTATGTTATGGTTATTTTTGATGATTTTATCCCTTTTTGGGAAATGATTTAAGAATTATATAGTTTTGGAAAAAGGACAACACGCAGACCGTGTGACAACCCATTGCGTCGGACAAAGCTGCGGGAATCGAACCCACAACCAATGTGCGACTGGTATTTGTCACCTACCACTGGACTACATGAAGTCCCTGGTTAGTTTGACTGATTCATTCTAGTTATATGATTTTATGAATTAAGAGTAAGTTGATTTTGGGTTATTTATGAAAATGATTAACCTATCATGGAGGATATGTGATTAGGTTAATTACTTTTCAAAACGAGACCTTAGGAGCAACTGATATTGTTTGGAGATAAATGTTACGATTTATTTTGGAAGACTATGTGACTAAATCCTTCAAATATTTGGGTTTCAATCTTATATTGGTTTACTTTGAAGAATTTTATGGACAAGTTGATTATAGAATGGTCCTCGTTGAACTTTGGGTTTTGTTGGACAAATTTTGGAGATTAAGAATAGATTTTCTTTTTATAAAGGGTTATCCTTTTCTGGATTATCTGATGTTGTACTAGCCTTTTTGGTTTTGGTTTTGGTTAAAGTCTAAAGACATGGGAATTATATAGTTCTATTTTGTGGATTAGGTGATCCTCTAGAAGTTGATTATAGTACTCTTAATGTGAATAAGTCTTCCTAAATACTCGTCTTTTGGAGAAAATATGAGTTTGTGTAAGGAATCTAATAAAAGTTGAAAGTCAATATGATAAGTGATTATGTTTCCTTATGAATAAATTCCTCAATAAAAAGTAACTTAAAACAAAAATGTTTTCTATTAACTTTTCCTACTGGGAAATCGAATACCGTTTAACCCATCACAAGTTTGTGATTTTCTCGTGGTTAACTTTCTCCTAAACATGTTTTCTATCACTCTCCATCAGAACATGACCCTTTGTTTTTTCCTCCAAGTCCATATTTTCATACTTGAAATCCTAGTATGGGTTAACTCGGGTGACCTTTGTACTTATCTTTCCTTATTTTAAAGTGTTTGTTTTACCGACTTTTGTTCCGATGTGGGACTTTCAAGGATGTTTCCAAGCGCAATTTTAAAATTGCGAGGACGCAATTCCCAAAAGGGGGGATGGATGTAACACCCCAGGTAAATAAAGAATATGACATTTCAAATTTATCCATATTTGTGAATAAAATATTTAAATGACTTTAAAGGGGACGCTATGCTCGATGGCATACCCAACACGCAACAACGAGTTTCTTGGGAACCTTACGTTGCACTCTAATAATAAAATAATATTATTTTAAATGGTAGTTAACATGTAGCCATTGTATTGGTGGGAATGGATATAAATAACTAAAATATGATTATATATGTTTTTAAATGTTTTTACATTTATCCAATAAAAGATAATGGCTTAAAATACATAAAGAATTCAATTTTAGGCGTATATGCCCTAGTTTTCACTAAAGGTTCACTTATCGCCTTTTGATGGCGTACTGTCATTAAATATATTTTTGATCACTCTTATATATTCTTTTGGACCAAATAAAACTCTTCTTTATAATCGGGACATTAAATTTTACTTTGTGTAAATTTTTGGTATTTTTCTGATAAAGTTCATTTTTTTAATGAATAGTGTAAAATGTTGTATTTTAATTCAAAACCGCTTTTTAATATAATTTATTTATATGATTATATTATCTTTTGAATTGGTTTTAAAGTGAAATTAGAAAATATTTTTACCATTAAATCCAATAGTGGTCGTTGGAATTAATTTCACTTTGAAATCAGACTTAAACTAATGTCAATCTTTTGATACTTATTGTTTTATAAAAACACGTTATTTGCTCTGACAGCGGGAATTAATTATTAAATCAATTAATGTGACTAATATGTTTTGAATTTTGTAAAACGGACTTCATTTTTGAATTCAGAATATCAAATATATCTTAGGGTGAATTTTTGGGATTTTTCTGAAAAACTTCAATTTTTGATGAATAGTGAAACCACTAAGTGGTACTTATAAAAACTGATTTTCCGTTTAAATGAAATTTTTCCATATTTGTGTTTTGATTTTAAAAAATCCGACATACATGGTTGTCATTAAGAAGTAAAATGTGGTTCAATGGGATTAAAATATTTTTTTGGAGAAATAGTAACTTATTAAGATTTTAATCGCGATTAGTGGTAATTAGTGTAGTTTAAGGTAAAAATGATATTATAAGAATGTGAAAACACCATGAAACTTATCCTACACCTATTGGGTGCGTCATGGCCGACCAAGGCAAGCCATGGGTCAACTTGGGGACCCCATAGAGACACTTTGGTTGGGAAATGACATAAATAACTTTTTATTTAATGTAAAAGTAAAAATGACACAAACATAATATGTTTTACAAAAATAATTTTTATATGGGGTTATAAAGATCATATTTTTGATTATAAATAGTCATTGGAAAGATAAAAATATTTCCTACATCATAGTAGTTTTTTTATAATTTTTAGACATTAAATAAATTAAATTATTTATGACATAATAATGATGCAGCGATGACATCATTATTTGACGATTTAAATAAAATGCAAAGATAATGTAAAATCTATGAACTACACATGTCCAAAACCAATTGGATGAGTGGATTTCGAACCATTATCACCTTATCCACGAATTCTATCAATTTGGGACATTTTAAAACCGAAACACATTTTCAAATAAAGTAATATTTCTTTACTTTCCAAAAGTGCCCCTCCTCTCCTCTTATAAAAGGCCCCCACCTCTACCTCATTACACACACTCCTCAAGCCTTTGGCTCGGCCAAACCCTGCCCATTTACTCTCTCCACATCCCTCTCCTCATCCTAGTGGATTCCCTTTGGGCAGAATCCTTTCAAAGTAAGCCTTTAGGCTCAAATCAAAAGGAGTTACACTTTTAAAGGTATTTCATTCTCTCATGTTCATTTGTTTTATTTTGCTTCTCCAACCCCCTAAACTCTTTTTATTTACTTATTTTGTAACACAAACAGTATCTTCAATATACTAGGATGTTTTTATAATATTTATTCGAGCTACACTATCACAAAACTACATCAAATGGTTAATGAACATACAGTTTCCGTGGATGGCGAAATTATGCCTCCCGAAACGATGATTGTTCAATACTCATTTAACACCTTCAAAGGTGGACATTATGATGTCACTATTTTTATATATGATATATAATATGTTTATGTTTTACTTATGCTTCTGTATTTTTCATTTGTGTCTTACCTTTATGGCTTCCATTATGGGTATACGCGATATCTTCATTTTAGGAAGTGCGGACTACCGCCCCCTCAAAGTGATGTGATTCGTTAATGCCATACGTGGGACGTATAAAGGATGGATTTAATGATGTTATACTGGAATTATTATATACCTCTATATCATTATTATTTCTTTCCATTAAAGTATGAGATAGAAATGAAAGTAGCGTTCATGCGTACGTACGGCTTACCGTCTCCATGAACGGTGCATTTCATTTCTTATCCCCAAATGTAATGTTCTATTTAAAGTACATGTATATAATGGATATATATAATGAATGATATATCTAAATTATTAATATAATTCTGTAATTAAAATATACATACCTCTCATTTAGTTTTAATTCCATTAATACGACATAGAAATGAAAGTAGCGTTCATGCGTACGTACGGCTTACCGTCTCCATGAACGATGCATTTCATTTCTTTCCTCTAAATGATTATGTGATTTTATAAATACATGTATATGCTGGATATATATGATATATATGATATCCAAATCAGTAATGTCATTTTTTGATATAAAGAACCTTTGACCACACGAACAACATGTAATTGTAAGAAGTCCACTTTCGACATAAGAACCAAATATCGACAAAACAAACATTATTAACTTAAATGGTTACATAATGTTTATAACATGGAAATAAGTGATATAAAAGGAATAATGAACTTTAAAAAGGTTCTTAATCAAGTAGAAATTAACTCATGTTTATTATTCAGGACGTTAAAGAATGATCGAGTCAAGTCGGACCCAAGGTAAGGGATCCTACACCTCTCTTTCTTTTTAAGTACACTCTTTTATGTCATTCCTTTTAAAGCTCATTATTATTGTTATTGGGATGTTCTTTTATATTAATATTACTGTAATCTTTATGTTCATGTGATTAGAGACCCTATTCTCTCTCATCAATCCATTTTGGAAGTTTTGAGTGGCGCCGTTAGGCTGCCGAATATTCGTAAGGGATTTTTCATCTCACTTTTATTCCCGTGAGATTTATGATACATTTGGCACAAATTCCTTTGAGTGGTGTATGTACTGCACATTATTCTACTATTTGTGTAATATAATTTCGTTTATGAGTATTTACATCAATGATCTATTGTCTTTCTTTCATGGGGTGTATGTTTTGAAAGATACCCAAGTCGGTAAGGGAACCTTTCACCCTCCTCTTTTTTAAAAGACTTCTTTTGTTTGGTCTTTATTTTACATATTGTTATGTTGGGATATGTTCTAATATATCCTTATTGATGTAAATTCTATGTCCAAGTGATGAGATACACTTTTTATCTCTCATCAACTCATTTGGATGTGATGCTGTTAGGCTGTCAAGGGAACTTTTTAACCCAATTTCGATTTCTTTGGGTTCAACATGTAGTCATTGAATATGTCATCCATTTAATATGTGTGAATGACCTTTTATTGTTCTACACTTAATATCCACTTATATTGGGTGTATTTATATTTTTGACACATATTTTTGAGATTGATTTGTCCTTAATTTAAGGACACCTTCTTTATAAGGGATTTCATCACATTTGACATTTCTATTGAGGGTTCATTGTTGTTATGCACCAATTCACTCTTATATGGTGTATATACTGTCCTTTGGAGAATTATATCATTAATCCATTTATTCTCATGATATTATAAAGTTCTGAATAAATGTTACTCCTCAATTATTGTATTCAAGTGTCTCTAATTTTGGTAAAACCCCTTTAACCAAAATATCGTTTTAAATGTTTTAATTATTTGTTCTTATTAATATCCATGTTTTCAAAATGGTTTTAAGGATTTATTTATATGGATATTAATGGTTTAAAATTTTAATCTTCAAGGTGGTATGGGACACTTTGATTAAAAATCTCTTTATTAAATGTTTTAAATGGTTTTGAAAATGGTTTTGATAAAGGATTCTATTATGATATATTCTGATGTGGAAATGTTATCATTCCTTTATATTGGTTTTATGTTTTATGATTTTATATTGGTACTTGGACATTTTAACGGTCGGTTACGTTATAAACCATACGACAGGTGGTGCCGTGAATACCAGGACGGGTGGTTACGTTATAACCTCCAATGCATTGGGTATGGAAGTCGGACGTATGGATATTCCATTAAGTATGTATGGAAATTGGCCGTATGGCTATTCCATTAAGTGATATGTGTGGAAGTCGACCGTATGGTTATTCCACTTAAGTATGTTTATGTCCCAAGTTACCTTTATATATGTTATGTGTTCTTTATATGGGTTTTATGGTAATCCTTTGGTTACAAAAAGGTAAGTAATGATACTTTTTTTTTTCAGTGAAAAGTTTTTACTACTTCATGAAGGTGAAAAGTATTACATTGATAAAGTATTCATGGTTTACTTGTTGTTTTGAAAAACTAACAGTTTTCATTCTTTGTGTATCCCTTACTGAGCTTATTATGCTCATCCCAAGTTTTTGAAATGTTTTTCACAGGACATAGCGTGGGATAGGGTCAAGGATGGGATCAAGGGAAAGTCATGCTACCTAAAACATGGAACTATACATGTTTCTTTTAAAGAGTTTTTATTTTATGGAAATTTAGTAGAAGCGACCACTTTGTAATCTTTTGAGATGTAATAGTTATGTCCTAATTCTCTAAAACTCTAAACCTGAAAAGATCCTCAATGTGAATTACTCATTTAATTCAAAATTAAGTAAGGTTTATGGCTGGGGCCTTATAATAATAATATAATCATGGTTTCAGGCACATTAGTATTCTTTAATATGATTAAATAATGACTAGAGTGTGCATGGTAGTGTCCCTATAAACCACGATATTATTATTTTTTATATTAATCCTCAATATGATCCATAATAGATCATCATTCCTTGATATAAATATTTCTTATTATATTATCACTTATTAGTATTATCTTATCTTTCATTGATAAGAAAATTATCTCTATTCATATTGTATTGAATTTCTATTTATCAAAAAATGATTATATTTGTTTTCCCTTATTTTACATTGTAAAAATATCATTACTAATATTTCCATTATAATATATCAAAAATCACCATGATTTTAAAAATCTAATTCTACTTCATCTAATATGGTAAAAAATTTCACCATTTAAAATGAAAAATATTTTTTAAAAACATTATTTTAAAATATATGTTAATTCTTATTCCATGAGCTAATTTGTTAATATTTATTCAAAAACCAACTAATATTATACAGAATCATTGTGGAATTTCTGAATAGTTTCAGAATATTTTAATCATCTTGTCCAACACAAAATTATTTGAGTTTTATTTTATAAAATGTTGCGTAACTAATGACCACTTTTTAAATGTAAGATGGTCGTTATGATTTTTTTTCATTTCCCAACATTTATTTATTATAAAGTTAGAAAAAACTAATCTATTGAAAATAAATCTTATTGAAATAACTCTTTCAATTTGAATATTTATGGTGTTTCTATCATTATATTCAAAATAAATCTTTAAGTATTTTTAATGACTATTACTGGCTTCCCATTTATTCCAATCCTTTTTCATTTTTACATTTTAAATCATACATGGTTAGATAAAAGTTACTCATACATTATTATTTTAATGTATCATATTACAATTAACGTGAATAATATAATGTATTAATGATTAGTTTTAAATACCAATAAATATAAAGGAAATTCCCGCCACTATTATAGAGTAGAAGATGACACTTATAATAAATAAAATTACTCTTAATAAAATTCTGGATCATAGAAACATTAGTATTTTCACAATATCATGAAAATATAATCAAAAATAAACATTACAATACATTAAAAAACTTAAGATTCAACAATTTAATACTTGAATATTTATAATTTCTCATTAAAAATCCATAAGTCCTATGTTGTAATCTTAATGGATTCCTGGAGAATTGTAATCAATATAAATGGGTGATATCAAATTCTCATTAAGGGATAGATTACAACACATCTATACTACATAAGAAAGTAGTAGATAATATGATAAGAATAAACTTATTCCACAAAAAATGGAACAGAAATCATAATATATACATCCATTATATAAAAATATATAAATTCACAGACAATAATAAGTGATCTCATAGGGATGGAATGTATAATTTCAGACATCATAGACATATATATATGTCTCTTTTCCAATAAATCATATATGAATAGGTAAACTATATACAATATAACTTTTTTAATTTGTCTCTAGATACCTACCAAAACATTGAGGGGTTATATAATTACATTCCCATCCCATTACATAATAAGTCCAACACATTCATTATAAGAATAAAAAAATAAAAAATAATACATATCCAAATGTTACATAAGAAACCTCATATATAATCAAATATTTGTAAGATGTTTCAATATATTTAATAAAATTTATAGACAAAATAACAATATTTCCTCATTCAATGGAGTAATATTTTTATATGGGTGAATTTCCCATAATAAAACCTGAATCAATAAGATATTATTATTGTAATTGATTGTAAACTTTTAAATTAAATGAATAAAATGTTTTAGTAAATGGAACTTTCATAGTGTAGATGTATCAATAGAAAATTTTCATTGAGTTATACAATTATCCATGGAGGATACCAATGCAATGATTGAAAAATCACCCCAATACCCAGTCTTATAGATCATGTGAAACTCTTATATACATTAAATATATTAATAAAATTTTTGTTTCCAAAATATACCAATATATTAAAATCCATGAATAGGTTTTATAATGTTCTCGTGAATCATAAATATAATATCCCTTGAGTGTATCAAATGTTGTGTAAAGTTCAGCCATTTTTTCCAGTAATTTATGAACAAAATAAAAATTTATTGAGGAGGACAAGAAAATTAATGGAGAATAATGGATTAAGGACCCCTACATGGAAATAATTATTTCATCGTAAAAGGATTAATATGATATAATAACAAACATTTCTCTAAAAACGTATAAAATGGAAGGTAATATTGTGGAAACATAATAATATAATATAATGGAATAAAATGTTTTTTTACATGGTATATAATGTTAAATTATACTATAAGAGAAGGATTGTAATTCAAATTAAACATAAGGGATTTTGAGATTTGACCTTGAAATATAGCTTCTTAATGCATAATAAGATAACATTATAAATATAAAACTCTTTGAAGGGATTATTCAAAATAAATGTGAGAGGATAACCCTGATAACTAATTTTGGAAGGATTGGGAGTTGATAGATACATTGGTATTTTTAAAAGGAAAGGGAATATTATTTATAAATTTAGAAACATAGGAATTCTAAATATAGGTTTTGGAAAAAGAAATGAAATTGGATTAACAATTGTTTGAGTTAATGATTTTTGAAATTAAGGGAATGGGTTTTGATGTTTTCTTTTGTTTGAACCAGACAGAAATTTTATAATTTAACTTTGACCATGGCTGTATTATTATTCCACACCATATTATTTTCATGGCCTTAAATTCTTTTTTAGAAATTGAGTAGTTATTTATAGTTTTGGGATATCATTAACATAAATGTTATTAACAATGTAAATATTGTTTGGTCATTTATTCACTAATAATAGTTATTACATCATTTCTACATAATTTTTATATCAAATACATAATGTATAATTATATTATATTGTACTATTTACCTAAAAATTTCATATTTTATAAAATTAAGACAAATTGACAAATTTATAATTTTTATTTATTTGTTTCTAATTTAAGAAATTATTTTGAAAGTTATTTTTTTATATATGAATGTTTTAATTAAAAATTTAAATGCATGGGGTACTTCAAAATCATTGTTTGGAACTAAATATTGAAAATAATTTTTTAATTCTATTAATTTTAGATATGACATATGTATTGTTATAATCAATATAAATACTATTTACAGGTTATCTCATGTACAAATGTCACCCCCTCATAAATTATTCTCCCTCTAAATCAATTTCTCTACTCATTTCCACAAAAATCAGTCCCACCCTCTCAAAAACTTTATTCTATACACCTAGGGGTTTTCCTCTAACATCGGTTCCCAATACCCCCTCAAATACACTATGAGCCTCAACACTCTCTGCCTCTGACTACTCCATGTATAGTAGCTCCACCTCTAGCTGCTCTAAATCCTACGCCTCATGATTATACACCTCTTTCTCCTCTAACATTGTCTTCACCACCTCTACTTTCTATGTTTCTTCCTTATCCAAATATATGTGCTCCTCCTCCACCTCGTCCACCACTGCCTACCCAACCTCCCCCTACTTTACCTCTAACTCCTCCACCTCTTCCTTCTCCTCATCCTCTACCTCTAGCTCCTCCAACTCTATATAGTCTACCTCTGCCAGCATCACCACCATCTAATCCACTATCCACACCTCCTCTACCTCCACCTCCCCCTCCACTGATTCTACCACTACCTCCATTGCTATCTCATCTCCATCTCCACAAGTTCTACTGCCTCCTATTTTGACTCATCCTCGTCCACCTTGTCTTCCTCTGTGTGATCTCCCTCCAAATTCTATGCCTCTTCCATCTTTTTCATTTTATCTAGGGTTTGGATAACCTCTCCCAACATCCATCAGTTCTTTCAATCAATCTGGTATAGAGACCACTTCGTCCATTAATTCAAGGTATTCATGATGAATCTTAAAATTTTTTCTTGTGGAAACCTATCTTAACATCCATCCTAGAGATTTTTATACATGAACGACATATATTTTGACTATTTTTTATGGAAACTTAGTGAGATTATTTTATTTATCTAGATTCTGATGTGTGGATTCATTTTATTACAGGAGATGGGTCACATCAAAATATGTGTATTTCATATTATGGTGCATGTTTAGATGTAGTTAGTACATGGAGATTCTATTGGGACTATCCTTTATTTCTTATTATCCCCTTTCAATTACCCAGATTGATTATTTATTTGATTTACTTTCTAGTAGAAATATATCTTCACATTGTTCCTTATTATATATATAAATTCATACTAAGTTTATTCATTTTTTCAGTGATGTTTTTATTGTTTTCCTTTTTTGTCCAATGTGTGGATTCTATTGATTTCAAGAGACAGATTAACATAAAAGAACATGTTCTTTCATTGTGGTGTGTTGGTTCAGTTGAAGATGGTACATGGATTTCATTAACTTCTTTCTATGTATGCTCAATAAATCTACAAAACTAATTATTTTTTAGAGACTTTTACCACACACTCTATGATGGATTTATTCATGTTGTTCATGTTTGGGAAATTCTAATTCTTTTTTCTCTATTTCTTTTGGTCCTCCATTAATCCACATTCTTCCATTAATTTTTCATTAATTATCCAATTCCTATGATCATAAAATATGCTAAAATTTAAATAAATACAGAATATTATGTCCTATAATGTTATTTTTGATGATTTGATAATGTGTAGTAATAAGAAAATCTATATATAATTATGCATTTTTAACACAAATATTGATAGTATCAAATAAAATTTATATACAGCTTTAAAATCAAATCAATTTTCATGCTTCTATATAATATACAATCAAAATTGTTATTGTATGTGGGATTCAATAGTCATTTTCATGTAAAGTTTCACGTACCATTGAAAATTAAAACTTCCGACACATTTACAATATTAATTGTTATAAACATTATTATGTATTAGTTAATAATAATGTAATTTTTATTGTCAATCCATATTCTTTGATAAATTATGATTTTAGTATTCATTTTAATGTACAGATTCTATATGCCCACATAAAACTATAATGTTTTAATATGACTATCAACATGCCTCTTTATAATATTTGTTGAAAAATTTAACCTCAAATATGATTCAATAGTTTTTGAAATGTACAATTTTAAATACTATTTATACTGATGTTCTTAATTTAATAATTATATTCAATGGATGTAAATAAGGATCATTATCTTGATTTGAGTTTATAATTAGTTTTTGTATTATATTCTTTGGAATCGTAGTATCATGTATTATTTCTCCTTAAGTTTAATAGTTATGTAGAATCTTCTTTCTTTTGGGAGATCTAAACATAAATAATATTTGATTGTTGACTATCTTCTTCCCCTTAGTAAAACTGGATTTTCATGGTATTCTATTTTATTAACTTTTAAAAACCAATTCCATAGTGAATTTTATTTGAAGTTCAGTTTCATTCATGTAATTTAATTTACCATCCCCAAAATAATTTATCTTTTTATTAAAATTTTAATTAATGTTTTCTACTTTATTTATGATGTCCTAATAGTTTCTCCACTTGTATTACCACAATATATTCAATTTCATTATGATATAAATATATTCAATATTTATTTTTATTATCATCTTTGTAAAAGATTACTCTATTATTAAATATAATATTTGACTTATAGAATTGTGGAAATACATGGACAATTATTATTTCTATTTGTTTCTCAAGTATCTTTATTAAAATTTATTAATGAATTTTTTTCCAAGACTCTTATAAATGTTATTATACAATTGTATGTATAACAGAAATGTTACTATTATAATGGTCAAGTTTCATACAGCCAAAATATGTTGGTTATATTCCAATGGTTATATTTACTCATATTTATTCATTAATCTAACACTAAAATCATTTCTATACATCTCATAGATTCTATACCACGCATATTAATTTTATTTTTGTTTTCTTCAAAATAAAAATGTATCTCAGATACATGTGATTCCATTTTTATTGTGATTATCTAGTGTAAAATAATATAGTGATATCATAAATTCTTATGTGTCTTATATTATTAATTTTTTATTTTATAAAAAATGAAATTTAATATTTTTTGGCTTTATAATAATATGTTTTATATTATGATAAAAAAATAGAATTTTCATTATTTACCAATCTATTTTATGAAATATTATTATCTATAGTAAAATCATTAATTTACAACTTACATTCCTTATTATTATTATCATATTATTTCAACAGTAAATATATTTCATCAATCTTAAATAATTACAAGTATCTCTACAGTATGGGGGAATAGATCTTACCTTTTTAATAACTTTTGATTTAACATTAATCCTAACATAGCTGTAATCAAAATTATCATTCCAAACTTTTGATTATTTTATAATTTATAAATATATATGATTTGATAAAAAAATCTAAGAGTTTAAAAAAAGGGGAAAAATTTTTCTTCAAGATATAAAGGATTAGTAATCATGATTTATGTGGATCACATGAAAAACTATTCCTTTGTCACACTTTTTGTTTCATTAGTCATAATTTATTATCCTATTTTTTTTCCCTACTATATACACTATGGAAATATACAACATGATAAATCCATAATAACCCAAAATGAAATATAAATTTTCCATCACAAAACATAAATAAATATTGAATGACTCACTACATTATTACTAGAGTGGAACCACCAAAGAGGGAAAGAAGATGATTTTCAAAAGGAAGAGAACTCATAAGGGTGATTTTTTTGCAAGTTATTCTGAAAAAGAGGTTATTGATATCCTATTTTGGTAATCAATAATGATACAATTCATGATGGGAATTGGGAATTTATAGTGTATATACACCAAGATAATCAAATGAATACGTTAGGAAATACCCATCCACCAATAAATAATTAAATACAAACTTGTGGGAATATATAGTGTTTTAGATGTTCACATTATGAAATTTGTTCTACACTATGTATGACATGCCATTCCCCTATCCCATCAAATGCACCACTCCATGTATGAAAGTGGTGGATGAGATATAATAACCCTAAAATACCACCTTCAATAGGAACATGGTTGGAAATTAGAATGATGGGTATAAAAGGAAAACATATAAAAGAAAATACCATCTATAGTAAATATAGAATTAGAATTTTTCATAAAAATCAACATGAAAATCAATAATATATTAATAAATATGAATCCAAGATATCCCACAATCTCTGAATAATTTATAAAAATTAAATAATGGAATCTAAATATATTCAAAATGATAGAACCTATAATAAAAAATCAACACTACATCCAATTCTGATGATTGTGATGATTAATTTGGTCTCATAAATCCTACTTCAATCCTAGAAATGGGTTCATATATTCATATTGGGTCATCAGCATGTATACATTGTAAGATCATACATAAGTTATCTCTTACAATTGTGAAATAGAATACAAATTCAATAGTGAATAAATATATGAACCAACTAGAAGATAAATATATCAAATATCCATCCTAACCTCATGAGATAATTCTCACTAAAAATGCATCTAGGTATAATAATCTAACATAAAAATAACATAATTAATTTTTTTCATTTTTCCAATTCCTCGCTAATTATCCACTCTAACACCCCAACATCACATGTCATGTTCTCTCATCCCTTTAACACCAATGCAACACCTATTTATCGGTCTATGATGTGTTTAAATACATACCCCAAACTATCTTAGCCTCCCACAAGGTCAACCATTCCATAATTGAATCAATGGAAATTCATATTATGTCTTTATAATGTAACCTAGGCCATAATGTATCATGATCATGAAGGACATAAACTCCACTATATATTAAATCCTCATTGTCAGTGGTAATTTCTGTCACACAACTTCATCTCTATGAATTGTCACTAACTAATCCATCATCATCCATTACTCACCAACAATTTTGTACAACCATCTTATATGAATTTCGAATGAAAATTGTGGAATAATGGATTGTTAACTATCTATTTCACTTCCAACCTAGATAATGGGGAAACATTTGGAACCCAAAACTATGGAAATTTGAATGGTTTCTCAAAATTAGTTGGGTGAATTTGATAAAAACATGAAAATATACGATATATAATATCACATAGTACAAACCTATATTTTCACATCAAAGAACCCCATTGTATCAAAAACACTACCACATTATTCTCCATTGTACACCACCAATTGTTTCCATTATTAATTCTACAAACCACATAAACAAGCCATACAGGATTCCCAATTCATCTACCCTTTAAAAGTTAACCAATTTGAAAATTTACTACTCATCTTCTATCTCATACTTATTAATACATTTCATTAAAAATTTAATAAAAACAACATAAAAATCACTTCCCATTTTAATTCCCATTTTATTTCAACTATTTAATTCAAATTATGATGTAAGAATTCCATACCATATACATTTTATTATACCAGTAAAATTCATTCCATCGCTACCAAGAAACTGTCGCAAGAATTCCACATGAAAAACCATCCACCTAAAAATATCATATGTTGATTTACATTCCAAATCTGTCACTAAAACCAACCTCACTCACAATTAACATCATAAATTAACAACCACACATCATCTATCTTTATAAGTCTATTCAATAATCATTTCTTCATTTCTCAACACATCATAATTTGAACCAATCACCAAAATCACCATACTATCTCCAAAAGATCCCCATATTAAACATGAGGAATAAAAATATGAAAATAATTTTATAGCAATGATATAATCCTTCAATGTTTCTATAATTTAATCATGGAATTTAATAAAATTATTTATTTTCTACTAGGTGTATTATAAAAAAAATATATATTTTCATGGGAATCCAATTCATTAAACATAGATATGTGATCATATATTTTTGAATAGTGAGTATAATAGATCAAAAAATAATGGTTAAAAAATTATAATAACTAAAATATAAACTAGGCTATACAAAAATAATATTCTATGATCGCAAAACAAGAATGAAAAAAGAAATTGGAAAAACCACAAACATATGTTAAATCATCTGATTCATACTTTACCTTCAAATTAAATTTGAATAATTAATTATATTCTTTTTTAACACATAAAATCATCCAAAAATATTAAGAAAGTATGAAACTATCATATATACATGTAATAGGAGAGGACAACGATCCCCTACCTCAATCAAATGTTAAACATTTTGTAGGCTGCAATAAATGATCAAAAATCAGTATCCATTAAATGAATCAAAAAAACAACTATGGAAGATCCACAAGAAGAATGACATGTAGAAAAAAGTATATCGGATAAGTAAGAGTAACTTGATTCATGATATATGAATTCAGATGAAAAAATGTGTTCAAATTAGAAATAATGTTATATAATGGGTGATAATAGGATACATGGTTGACTAGGTCTGGATAGAGGAAGAAAAACCAAACAATGTTAGCTAGGATTGTAATTTTTATATATGATTCTTTGAAAATTTTCACAATGGTTTTGGGTATCTCAAAATGAATTTCATGATCATTGTTCAAAGGGTGATCCAAAATTAATGCATTTACACCACTAATTATAATGAATTTTAAAATCTATGTTGAATCATTTTGACTACGACCACATCTTACATAATTGTATACTATATGGAATTTCATCCCAAAATGCCTGCCACAACCATCCTCTATAGTGTTGTGCCCAAAATTTGGTCAATTTCACCCCACCTAACCCAAGGCCATGCCCTTGTGTGCTCTAGGTCACAGTTTCCACCTACATCTTGTGTCTTGACTCTTCTACGCACGTCCCATGAAACCACACCCTTCCCCACATCATTGTGGTCACAAGACTGCCTATCACTCTATTATATGCACTAAACAGAATATAATCCTTTGGATCTTTTCCCTCCACCATTTTTGAAAGGTAGATGTTCCTTGAAAAAAACCCACAAAAAATGGAGGTCCATGGTGTTCTACTCACCATAGTTTACACCATCACCAAACAGATAAATCTACAACCAACCTATAAATAATCATGGCCAAAAATATTTTCACACACTTAAAAATCTATAAAGGATTAAAAATAGTATGAACCACACCCACAAATATGGTGTGGTATCCTTTGGAATTTCCAAAGCTCCCCCAAAGCCTCGCAAACACTTACAAACTAACACTTAGACCAATAAATCCCTAAAAAAATAAAGGAAGGGATTAACAAATATTTACCCTCATATTAGATAATACTACACCAATTCCCATCATATAAAATGAAAATAAGACATGACAAACAATAGAGAAAGGGAAAATTCTAAATAACCAACTGACGAGATTAATCTTAGAGAGATTATTAAATCCTTAAAACAACGACCAATAAAGAATGATTTCCATGATTAAAAAGAAATATTCAAAAATTAGTGAAAATCTATCCATTACATCACACTAGGAAATGAAAAATACAAAAACACTCAAAATAACATAGGATACAATTCACACATATTTCTTTCATGTTCTCAGGTACTCTCATCCAGGACACCATGCCTCTACAAAACAATTACCAATGGAATACAATATCCATGAACCACCATCCATATTGGTCATGGATGTCAAATTATTAATTAAAAAAAATATTATCCTCAATATATAAGTCCCTCCATTCAATGACATGGGGGAAACATGAATATTTTAATGTAGTTGTGATAAGTTGAAGGCATTGTAGATTATGTCTTTCTAGTGTGAGAGATCCAACTAATACACCACATTGACACCATAGTCTAATATATCAACAGTCCATATAAATTGTTGACAATGTTTGCATACCTAAACAACCTCTACCACCCCAGGTGTGGGTAAACCATATATAGAACATTTTCACTAAGATAAAAATATAGGGGCCTTTTATAATAATAATAAGTATACTTTTTATGGTATTTCACCAAAACATATACACTTAGACCATCTGGACCTTCTATATAATTGACTTCACAACATCAATACTTAGGGATACTAACTCCCCAAACATGTTCCAATACAATGGATAACAACACATCAATCCATAAAATGATTTAAATAGGGTAATTATCATTGATGATTCATTGTTATTTCTATATGAAAACAAAACCAATGATTTGGGTTTCAATAATGATCATCCAGTATATATATTGAAATCATGTAAAATATCCTCTAGAATTTGGATAGTCCTCTACGCTTTCCCATAATACTAGTGATGATACGTAATGATAAGGAATAATTAGAGGAAAAAATAATCCTTTAATACTCTCTATACTGTTGAGGTAAAATTATGTTTCCAATTAGAAATATTTGTTTTATTTACTATGTGATGCTAGAAAATTTCATCTAGATAACACCTTGTACGATCTTCAAAGAAAATTGACTCATGGATTTCCCAAAATTTAGATGATGTCACTAGATGGTAAATGAACCCCCAATAAACATCTTATCCTCCTTGGTCCAAGTGAAACATGGTCATGAAAAAAATCTAAATTTCATTCCCTATTCACTTGAGGACATTTAAAGGCTTCCAAAAAGAAATAGTAATATCATGTTGGGTTTTTTCAAATGACAATCAAAATCATGCAAAAAACAACACCAATGAAAATTTCATATGAGGACATAAATTCATATTCCTCAGGTCATGATTTTTATTAAACACACACACATTCACCAAAAACAAGATATTTTAAGCTCATAGGGAATTTCAGGACACATCAACACTAGAATAAACAACATTCCCTAAAACAAAATCTTTTTATTACCATTGTTCAACAACCCCTGTAGATTATCACCATGCTTGAAAATGCCTTGCATCACCTCCACCTATGAGTATCCCAATTTATACTCCTCCAACTATATAATTAATTATGATTCTAAAAAAATATGAGAAAGGGAACAAATCCCACTGGCCTTCCTTGTGTCATGATGGATTGATGAAAAAGCATCTACCACTCTCTAAGAATCATCAAACTCCAAAATGATTTATCCTTGTGGATTTATTCTCTTTGTATTAGACAAAATGATTCATTTATCTATTGTATTGTATAACTCCAAATAATGAGCATGGAGTAACTACATACACTGCCACTAGCATAGATTTATATGTTACTTACAGAAGAAAAACCTAAGAGACTTATATTACTTGAGGAACCAAAATGATAACAGATGTGTTAATTTCACAACATCTTTAGAGATAACATTATTTATACTAACTCTAGGTCATGTGTAATATAGTTACACTTTTAGGGATACAACATCCAAGAACTATAACAGATCAACACCCTTTACTACATAGGTTGAAATAAATACCTAGATATCAAGCTTAAAAAATACCTCAAATATCACCCCATCCTCTGGTAACAAATGAATTAGGCACTAATAAATCATTTATTTAGGTAGTCAGAATTTTCATAACAATGATAAGTCCATGTGAAATCATGGTTATTCTTGTTCAAGTGTGTCAGCATTACTATTAACTATGTTTAATCAAACACAATCCTCTAATAATATACCATAAGACCAAGGAGGTTGTGAACCTCTACCATGTACATGGCCTAATCCCATGAAACAATAGAACATATCACCGATGGGGCAAATCAAACCCTATTGGAACATTACATACATGAGAAAATTATCTTCCTACATCTAGAATAGTCATTGAAAAATAATTCAATATAGTTGGTGGTATCAATGAACCAACAAAAAAATATGTGATTATTAATATGCTCCTCCTCTAACATTGACTATATAATGTTGTTTTCAATGAAAATTTAATGAGCCATGATTTTATTAAATATAATTTCATAAATAATGTTGAGTATTTGGTCAACTAGATTTTTTATTTGGAATATGAATACTCCAATCATATAAAAATTACCATTTCAGTTTTTGTCAAAAATGTGTGATTACTAGTGTAAAATTTAATTATATTGATAATAAAAGATTGTTAATTTCAATGAATTATTTCAATTACATTTTGTATTTTCTATCTATTGAATAAATTTAATAAATACTCTACAATAAAATTAATTTAATTTTTCATACTGATATGAATATATTATTAATCATCAAACTATTATTTGGTTGTAAATTAGGTTAAGAAAATATAATGGTTAAATAAAATTCTCTCCGCAAAACATTTTTTTTATATTTTAAATCATTCAATTTAAATGTTTGTTTTGGGTTATTTAAAAATTAAAATATACTATATAGAGTTTAAATTTAGTTTCATAACCTAATTTGTTTTAATAAGGTTTACATTATTGTTTTTATACAATATTAATTACATTGTTTAAAAACAAGTTCCAATGTTAAAAAAAAAATTAAAATCTAACAATTTTATTATGAAGGACTAAAAATATGTTAAAAATATGTTTGAAAACTAATTTTAGAGGAATTCATGTAATTATGATCCACACATCATTATTTAAAAATTTTGTGCTATTAACTATTTAATAGTGTTATTCCATCATTGAAAAATTAATGGGTATTTAAAGAACTAAAATTTTCATCACTTATAAGATGGGATCGATTACAAAACATTTCTCATCCCATTAAAAAGAATTATATCTACCAAAACATTAATCTTGTCTCTCCAAAACTCTATAAACACTTCATTTCAACCTAGCCATGGAATTTGATATCAATGTTCTAATCCCATAAAAGGGCAAGGATATTTGAATCTATATATATGGAAGGGACAAATCCTTCCTCAACTAATTCCTCAATGACATGTCACTCATGATGTACCCAACATATCCCACTTATCCGTGAACTGTTATAATCATGGTTTAAAAAATACATCTAAGTACATGAGTTTTAACATGAATTAATGATAATAATAAATTCTATGAACAAACATAAATGTTTGTAGATAAGAATCTTTGATGAAACCAAAACAAATAGAATTATTATGGGTGGGTATGTTCTCATAATATCATGTATTGGATATTTCCATGTGAGAACTTCATGAGAAAAAGCCTCAAATACTTACAATTCCTATCAGCTAAAATTTTATTTCCTATGTGGCTCATAAGAGTATGTTACCCAACTACAAAAAATTATTTTAAAATATCATCATATCACATCAATGATATCGTCATATTAGGGACCTGCTATAACCTTATCAATGCGATATATACTATATTAAATTATTTCATTAATGTCATGGAAAATATCAAATAATAAGAAATAATATGTTTCATTAATATTAAATACATTGAATATACATGTAAATAAATTACAATGAATTAGTCCTAGGACACTAAGTCCAATAGTTGTTAGGGATAAGTAACTACTATGAGTGATAATTTACAGAACTGGTGATTAAAAAATGAAAATATAAATTAATTTAGTCGACTTGAAAATTTATGTGATGTATGTTATCTAGATGTTAGTGTTTAAATCAAATCCAACCCACCTATCAATGGGTAAACTATACTAGATTACCTTTGATGAAGGTTTGTGTGAATGATTCATGTAAAGACCTGGAAATTTCATGGGAAATGTTTTCTAAATATTCTTTGGGATTTTACAAGAACGCAGTTTCTAACGGCGGGTGATTCCGAGGCCTGGTGTGCCCGAAATCATTTTCCGAAGATTAGCTCAGGTACATTCAGTGAACGAACGAGCGGGTTTTTCTAACATTTGAACCGGTGCTTGGAATCGAATTCTGAGGGCACCGATGGAAACGTAGCACAAGTTTTTTCTTAGAAACACCTTTTTCGGAGTTGCGTTTTCTCGGGTGTGGTTTTAAATTTTTGGGGGTTAAGTGAAGAAAATAAAATAAAGTGGTGCGACAACTTTATTTTATTTCACTTAAAGCCACTTAAAGCCACTTAAAGCTACTTAAGCTGAGTTAAAGCGGATAGGGTGAAATCCAAAATATCCTACCCTCTTGGTAGGATATTTGTGAGCTGGGGCCCGCACGAGCCCCACCATTTCTTTTCCTCTAAGTAATGCACCCGCGAAAACCCCTCATTAATGAAAGTCAACCGTGCATTTTTCTAGATAAGAAACGCCTCATTAATTGGGTAGTTAAATCGTTACAATTAATTCATTGAATTAATTGTTCGTTTATTTTCATTGAAATTCAAACGTGCCATGTGCGTTAACAAAATAAGATAACTCTTATTTTATTTCTGCTGGAACATGTGGCATGGAGAGGATTTGGAGGAAAGCGTTCTTCTTCGACGAAGAATGCGAAGAATGCGAAGAACGTGAAAAATGCTCCGACCTCCGACGAAGAACGCCAAACCCTCGGAGTTCGACGACACGACGCCGTATACCGCGACGTCAACAATGCTTCTTCTGCGACGAACTCGCGTTCGACGACAACACTTGAGGTAGGGAATTATGTTTCAAGAATGATTTTATTCCCTTGAATTCTTTCTTCCTAAAGAAAACAAAGAACACGGATCAAATTATTACCTAGTTGATCCGCGAACATTTTCCCTACGGGTTGGGAATAGTCTACTGTGGGGAAAAAACTGTTTGGGTTGTTTCTCTTTTGTTTGTGAAATTTCCTTGTTGTTCTTCGTCTTTTGGGCCGCTTGTTACCAACATAACAGGAGGAGGTCGGACCGCACGAACCCGACTAAATCTCCTCCCTCTTTGTTGTTTGATTCGTTTTGGCACGAACAAAGGCGACACAGTGCAACGACACCGTGTGGACACGAGAAATAACGCGGCGAAGAAGCGCGACGTCGTCGCGCCACGCCGTTGAGGCCGAACGAAACCGCCTACGGAGTCGGGGCCGTGGAGGCGATTTGAAGACCCCTCGGTTTACTGTCAATGTTCGGATCGACGACCTATGGTGAGGCGGGCCGCGATGGCATTTTGAAGGCTTTTCACCGAAGGTCGGGTCCCGGGATGATCTCTAGCGAAGACCGCAGGCGAATCGGACCACCGGAGCGCATCCGGTGGTCCGCGGAAGCCCCCACCGGCGCGCCACACCGGCATGGCGGCGCCGACGGTCGGGGGCGGCGGCGCCCGGAGTGCCGCCGAAATAATCCGCCGCGACTGAAGCTGCGATGGCAAGCAGGGTTCCACGGCTGCGCAGAACCGGGGAACGTGGGACGCGGTGTTGCGCTGCATCCGGTGAGATGGAGCAGCCCCCTTGCGGGGGACGGTGGCTCCTTTAGCGCGGCCGCTCGGCTAGCGCCGAGCCGCCCGGCTAGACCGCCAGGCCAGGTCGCGCCCAGACTGGCCCGGACCGCGCCGGCCGGGCCGGGTCGCGCTCAGCCGGGTCAGACCTGGGTCGGGTCGACCCGGTTCCGGCCGACCCAGGGGGGTTGCGTCGGGTCGGTCCGGGCCTAGACCCCCCGTTTTCGGACCCCTCACGGTTTTTCCCTAATATCTTGAGTTGTATACCTTTGATCGACGCACCGTCAACGGTGATGCGACTCCTGGATCAATACGGTCGTTTCAGTATATTATACTCAAGGTTTTGGAGAACTTTGGGTTCGGCCGGGTTGGTTCGGACACGAAACCAACTGGGCCCTCAGAGCGGAAACGCTTATATCTTGAGATCTGGACGTCCGATTGACGTGCCATTGACTTTCTTGAATTCCTCTTGATGAGACAGAACCTTTGGAATTCTTCGCCCGAGTATTGGATGCTGTTGAAGTATGGCCGGGTTGGATTGTACCCGAAATCCAACAGGGTCCCTGGAACGCAATAGCTGATATCTTTCAGACTGGACGTCCGTTTGACGAACCGTCGGCGGTGTTGGTGATCACGTTTTGAAACAGTCCCTATGACTATACCCTATGGGAGATCGGGGTACAGTTGAAATATGGCCGGGTTGGTTCGCACATGAAACCAACCGGGCCCCTCGGACGAAAAGGCTAATAACTCATAGACTGGGCGTCCGATTAACGCACCGTCTATTGTGTTGAGACCCTTATGACGAGGCGGTCCTTTGAGATACATCTTCGTGGGACTTTGTGATACTTGTATTATTAACCAGTAGCTCATGGAGCGGTCCCTCTCAGAGATGAGCATACAGAGTACGAAGACCGTGTATACGACTGAGACCTAACGACTGCTTGACCGACTCGACTTGCAGTGAGTCGACTAGCCTAGTGGACGGAGCCCCCTGTATTTGGCGGCAGACCCACGGTGGACGGAGCGCCTGGTAGTTTGAAGAAGACCCGCTGTACTCGACCAGAGGAGTACCTCTGTATGCTATTAGGGGGAGCACACGATATTTGGCGGCAGACCCACAGCGGACGGAGTGCCCAGTATTTGGCAGCAGACCCGCGATACTCGATAGGAGGAGTACCTTAGAGACATGGATTAGTGAGTAGTACCTCAGAGTCATGACAGGACCACTGTACACTCTAGAGATGGGGCTCTTCAGTAGTTACTATTTCGATAATGAAAATCCTGGTTTGAGCTAAGTCTATGATCCTTGTGTTTCCTCATGATTAGGATGGGTTACTTGATAACTTTGGTATATGTATGGGCATATACCTAAGTAGAGGTTATCTGTTGAGATCTCCTTTTTTGTTATCCTTTTTAGTATTAGTGAGACCTTGAGGGTCTCGGGGTCCTTATTGAGTATCGTTATACTCACCACTGCACGGGCTATGCCCGCACCTCGTTGTGTTGGTTGCAGAAGACGGGCAGTGGTGATGGAGGCCGAGTGTTCGAGGACTAGACGGTACCCGGAGGTGGACTACATGACGAGTCAGTATCCAGAGGTGGACTTCATGGTGAGATGACACTCGGAGAAGGTTGGCGTGCGAGAGCATTGTGGAGGCTATTTGTACCTACCATGCAGGTAGGATCCGTGGTGGATGACCCAGGAGCTGCGCCATCTGTACCTACCATTCTGGTAGGATCCGAGGAGGATGACCCAGGAGCCGCATCCGTTCTTCCAGCTGTTTTCTTTTTCTATTTTACATTGTTCAGTTGTAGTTGTACTTTTATTTGGCTTTGTATTCTGGCCCATTTACCTTTCAGCACTTCTCTTTGTACTTAGTGTTTTACTTCTGCTTGTGCTCTGTGGAGTGTTGTTAACTTTTATAAATGAAATTCCTTCCAAGTTATCGGGATTTATGCCTTGGTGCTAGTCGCCAGCCCCTGGCCTATGGAAGGCGGTCTTGGGGTAGTCACGACACGAGCCCTGAGGATGGGTCATGACAAATTTGTATCAGAGGAGTTAGTTCTACCACAGAACTTATAACTCTAATATTTTCTTTATGTGAAGCAATAGTGTTAATATTACTGAGTGTGGTTTTCAGTTCAGGGAGTCCAGTGTTGGTGCGGGCGGCCGACGTATCCATACACCAGGACCTTGACAACTGATTTCCAACTTTGTGCATGAAAACAGTGATTGTGTGTGTGTTTCCAGAAGTTTTTAAATATCAGCTCAAACCAGGTCATCTCCCCAGGTATAAATATTTTGACCTTTTCATGTTCGTTTCTTTCAGGATGCCTCCCCGCGGACGACCAGCTAGAGCCCTGAGAGTTGTTCGTACTGACATCCCGCTGAGCGATGTGGCCTCAGTACAGGGCCCTATCCCAGTTGAGGAACCAACAGGGGCACCAGCGGTACTACTACCCGTTGGGCCACCTATTCCACCAGCCCCAGCAGCAGAGGGGGCACGTCTCTTGAGTGCACTGCATGAGTTCCAGCGCTAGAGGCCACCAAGGTTCCGGGGAGAGACGGACTCGTAGGTGGTTGAGGATTGGCTGGAGGCTGTGGTGAGATTTTTCAGGCTAGTGGGGACGCCAACAGATTTAATGTTGATCCTTACTGCTAGCCTTCTTCAGGTAGCAGCAGGCAGATGGTGGAGCCTGATGCTTCAGATGCATGACAAGGAGACACTTCTATGGGCAGACTTCGAGAGCCAATTCCAGGCATAGTTTGTACCAGCCACCCTTCGAGCGGTGCGTATACATGAGCTACATCAACTGCGGTAGGGCAGCATGACAGTGGCACAATATTCAGCGAGGTTCATAGACCTCTCTCACTACTCCACAGATATGGTACGGGACCCGTTCTTCAGGGCCCGAACCTTCGAGCATGGGATCAGGCGGGAGATTAGAGCTTCTATTGTTTCTCACAGCATTCCGACCTAGACAGGGGTGTTGGAGAGAGCCCTCTTAGTGGAGAGTTTCCTTGCTGAGCAGTCTCCAGCAGCATGACCCACCACTAGCCAGCTTGCGGCAGAGTCTTCTGCAGCAGGCAGTAGACAGATGACGCAGAGGTCTAAGAGGACCAGACCTACCGGTGGTCAACTCCACGACTCAGGTTCAGTTGTGCGGGGAACTGGGGTGGAGTCAGAGCCAGTCGTGCCGAGAGTTGACAGTGTTACTCCTATGGCGGGATTGGTCACATGGCACGTGACTGTCCGACCCGCAATGCAGATGACTAGCAGTTAAATGAAGAACATCCTAGGCAGAGGTAGAGGTTCGATCAGGGCAGACTGTAAGGAGAAGGCGGCCATGGAAGAGGAGATGGGCGTGCAGCTGGAGGTGGATGACGCTTCGGCATGTTGCCACCACCACCACCAGGAGGCCCACCCTGACCGCAGGGGACATGAGGATATGGGAGAGCTCAGCTTCAGGCAGCTGAGGCGTATGGTCATGGATCTCCAGAAGCAGATGGACAGGAGCGGGACTAGCTCCAGACCTGGAGGCTATTGATCATCTTGCTTCTAGTTTTGTTAATGTTTGTTTGTAGTTGCTTAGTTCCTTTGTACTATGAGTTACAATAATAAATAGACATTTATCTTTGTAATGTTTGCTTTCCTATCATTTCGTTTTTTTGATACTGAGTGGTCCCGGTTAAAACTGTTTACTTGACCCTCACATTCGATATTTCTACTAGAGGAGACCCAGTGACCTCGCACTGATGCCGACAGTGTGACTCGACCCTTGGAGGCGAGAGTGACAGTTGGATCTCTTAGTAGATACGTCGAGGCCTTACGACGTCATCCATGGAATGAATGCGTCATTCATGTCAGGATTGACTATATTTGTCAATGGTCGTGGTTCATCTTAGGGATGAGACCGAGTTTCTCTTTTCAACAAAGGAGAAATTTTAGCAGCTCTTTCAGATCGTAGTCAAAGAAGGTGCAGATCATCCAAGAGCGGATGAAGACTGCACAATGCAGTAGGAAACAGGAAACTGGCGCCAGTCTTAGAGACTCGAGCGTGTTAAATGTTTCAAGAAGCGGAAGCTTTACGGAGAGATGAGTCTGCAAAGCAGCAGACGAGGAGAATGATCTATGAGAGGAACATGAGGTGGTGTACATCTTAACATGCTACAACCACCCGCCTTAGTTATCCCCGCCAGGCTCAGGGAGATGGTGGACTAAGGGAGAGTGCGGCTGCATGCGGTCAGGGAGAGTGACCCAATGGCTCTAAAAATTATTCAAGGGATAGTCTGTGTCCACTACTAGCTTCTGTAGTAACAGACGCCGATATGAATCATTCCTTGCTTTCACAAATCTTGTCCCAGATCTAGAGTTTCTGGTAAGACATGGACTTGACCCTCACATCTGGAGATACCTTGGGAGGAGACTCGATAATCACACTTATGCCGAAAGTGTGGTCAGACCCTCAAGGTGAGAGTTTCAGTTGGAATCTCTTGGTGGCAACGTCGAGGCCTTACGTTGTTGGTTTGAGTATGGACTGGGCAATCACAGTTCATACACAAAATTACGGTATTAGGCAAAAAGGTTGTGGTTTAACTACGACGTCGGGATGGGTTTTCCTTGGTCGGTGAAAAGGAAACCCCAGGAAACACAGGATAAACTCTTGCATAGGAGGGTGTGACTGATCACTCTTGAGTCGGTCAAACTTACCCTAGTGGCAGCAGTTGTTTGAGTTCCAGTTCTAAAAGGAATTGGAGACCTCTGGAGTTCGAGGATGACGATCACGTCCTTATACGGGTCTCACCTCAACGAGGTTTACAGAGATGTGGCCAAGGAGACAAGTTATCTCCGAGGTTCAACAGTCCTTTCTAGGTCCTCGGATGGGTAGGCGAGGTGGTTTACCGCTTGAAGAATCCACCTCAGGTGCACCAGGTGCACGACGACTTCCACGTATCTCAATAGAGGAGATACGTACTCAACCCTTCGCATATCATCGACCATGGAGAGCTAGACGATGGCGATGGGGTGACTTTCACAGAGGTTCCAGTGGGGATCGAGGATCTATAGGGGTGGATCCTACGAGAACAATCTATTCCTCGGGTGCGTTTTCACTGGTAGTACGAGAACCTCCAGGTGAGCACATGAGAGCGGGAGGCTCATATGCGTGCTATGTACTGCTTTTGTGGCCCTAGCTTGTGTTAAAGCTTTATGAGGATGTAAAGCCCTGAGGTGGGAGTAATGTAAAGAAACAGAAATTTCAAGGGAAATTTTTTCTAAATTTTCTTTGGGATTTTACAAGAACGCAGTTTCTGACGGCACCTGATTCTGAGGCCCGGTGTGCCCGGAATCAATTTCCAAAGTTTAGCTCGGGTACGTTCAGTGAACAAACGAGCGGGTTTTTCTAACTTTTGAACTGGTGCTCGAAATTGAATTCTGAGGGTACCGATGGAATCGCCGCACCCGTTTTTTCTTAGAAACGCCTTTTCCAGAGTAGCGTTTTCTCGGGTGTGGTTTTTAATTTTTGGGGGTTCAGTGTAGAAAATAAAATAATGTGGTGAGACAACTTTATTTTATTTCACTTAATGCCACTTAAAGCCTCTTAAAGCTACTTAAGCTAAGTTGAAGCGAATAGGGTGCATTCCAAAATAACTTACCCTCTTGGAAGGATATTTGTGAGGTGGGGCCCGCACGAGCCCCACCGTTTCTTTTCCTCTAAGTAACGCACCAGTGAAAATCCCTCTTTAATGAAAGTAAACTGTGCGTTTTTCTGGATAAGAAACGCCTCATTAATTGTGAAGTTAAATTGTTACAATTTATTCATTTAATTAATTGTTCATTTCTTTTCATTGAAATTCAAACGTGTCATGTGCGTTAATAAAATATGATAACTCTTATTTTATTTCTGTTGGAACTTGTGGCGTGGAGAGGATTTGGAGGAAAGCGTTCTTCTTCGACGAAGAGCGTGAAGAACGCGAAGAACGTGAAGAATGTGAAAAACACTCCAACCTCTGATGAAGAATGCCAAACCCTCGGAGTTCGACGACATGACATCGTATACCGCGACGTCAATGAAGCTTCTTCCACGACGAACTCGCGTTCGACGACAACGCTTGAGGTAGGGAATTATGTTTTAAGAATGATTTTATTCCCTTGATATCTATCTTCCTAAAGAAAACAAATAACACGGATCAACATATTACCTAGTTGATCCGCGATCATTTCCTTGCGGGTTGGGAATAGTCTGTTGCGGGGAAAAAACTGTTTAGGTTGTTTCTCTTTTGTTCGTGAAATTTCCTTGTTGTTCTTCGTTTTTGGGCCGCTTGTTTCCAAATTAACGGAAGGAGGTCGGACCGCAAGAACACGGCCAACTCTCCTCCATCTTTGTTGTTTGATTCGTTGCAGCATGAAAAAAGGCGGCACAATGCAACGAAACCATGCAGACACGAGAAATCATGTGGCGAAGAAGCGCGGCGCCGTCGCGCCGCGCCGTTGAGGACGAACGAAACAGCGGGCAGAGTCGGGGCCTCGGAGGCGATTTGAAGACCCCATTGTTTTCTTTCGAAGTGCGGATCGACGATATATGGTGAGGCGGGCCGCGAAGGTGTTTTGATGGCTTTTCAGCGAAGTTTGGGTCCCGGGATGATCTCTCGTGAAGACCGCAGGCGAATCAGACCACTAGAGCGCGTCCAGTGGGCCGCGGAAGCCCCCGCCGGAGCGCCGCCGGAAGAATCTGCTGCGCCTGAAGCCGCGGCGGCGAGAAGGGTTCTGCGGCCATGCGGAACCGGGGAACGTGGGACACCGCCGTGCGCCGCGTCCGGTGACACGGAGCGGCCCCCGCACGGGGGGCCGCTGCTCCTTCGGTGCGGCCGCTCGGCCAGCACCGAGCCTCCCGCCCGGACCGCCAGGCCGGGTCGTGCCCATATCGGGCCGGATCGCGCCGGCCGGGCCGGGTCGTGCCCAGCCGGGTCGGACCCGGACCCGGGTCGGGTCGACCCAGGGGGTTGGGCCGGGTTGGTCCGGTCCCAGACCCCCTGTTTTCGGACCCCTCACAGTTTTGCGGTCATATCTTGAGCTGTAGACCTCCGATCGATCCACCGTTAGTGGAGATGCGACCCTTGGATCGAGACGGTCAATTCAGTATATTATACTAAAGTTTTTGGAGAACTTTGGGTTCGACCGGGTTGGTTCGTACACGAAATCAACCTGGCCCTCGGAGCAGAAACACTTATATCTTGAGCTCCGGACGTCCGATTGACGTGCCGTTGACTTTGTTGAATTCCTATTAATGAGATGGAACATATGGAATTCTTCACCCGAGGACTGGACACTATTGAAGTATGGCCGGGTTGGATTGTACCCGAAATCCAACCGGGCCCCTAGAACGGAAAAGCTGATATCTTTCAGACTAGACGTCCGTTTGATGAACCGTCAGTAGCGTTGGTGATCACGTTGTGAAACGATCCCTATGAGTATACCCTATGGGAGTTCTGGGTACAGTTGAGATATGACTGGGTTGGTTCGTACATGAAACCAACCGGGCCCCTGAGACAAAAAGGCTAATAACTCACAGACCGAGCGTCCGATTGACGCGCCGTCTACTGTGTTGAGACCCTTATGAAGAGGCGGTCCTTTAAGATACATCTTCGTGGGAGATTGTGATACATGGAGTATTGACCAGTAGCTCGTGGAGTGGTCCCTCTCAGAGACGAGCATACGGAGTACGGAGACCGTGTAGACGACTGAGACCTGACCACTGGTTGACCGACTCGACTTGGAGTGAGTCGACTAGCCCAGAGGTCAGAGCGCCCGGTATTTGGAGGCAGACCCACAACAGACGGAGCGCCTGGTAGTTGGCAGAAGACCCATGGTACTCGACCGGAGGAGTACCTCTGTATGCTATTAGGGGGAGCACCCGGTATTTGGCGGTAGACCCACAGCGGACGGAGCGCCCAGTATTTGGCAGCAGACCTGCGGTACTCGACAGGAAGAGTACCTCAGAGACTTGGATTAGTGAGAAGTACCTCAGAGTCATGACTGGACCACTGTACACTCTAGAGACGGGGCTCTTCATCCATTACGGTTTCGATAATGAAAATATTGGTTTGAGCTGAGTCTATGATCCTTGTATTTCCTCATTATTGATATGGGTTACTTGATAAATTTGGTATATGTATGGGCATATAGCTAAGTAGAGGTTTTCTGTTGAGATCTTCTTTGTGGTTATCCTTATTGGTTTTAGTGAGACCTTGAGGGTCTTGGGGTCCCTACTGAGTATCGTTATACTCAACCCTGCACGGGCTATGCCCGCACCTCGTTGTGTTGGTTGCAGACGACAGGCAGTGCTGACGGAGGCCGAGTGTTCGAGGACTAGATGGTACCCGGAGGTGGAATACACGACGAGTCAGTATCCAGAGGTGGACTTCACGGCGAGACGACACTCGGAGGAGGTTGGCGGGTGAGAGCATTGTGGAGGATATCTGTACCTACCCTTCAGGTAGGATCCATGGTGGACGACCCAGGAGATGCGCCATCTGTACCTACCCTTCAGGTAGGATCTGAGGAGGACGACCCAGGAGCCGCTTCCGTTCATCCAGCTGTTGTCTTTTTCTGTTGTAATTTGTTCGGTTGTAGTTGTACATTCATTCGGTTTTGTATTCTGGCCCATTTACCTTTCATCACTTCTCTTTGTACTTAGTGTTTTACATCTTCTTTTACTCTATGGTGTTTTGTTAACTTTTATAAAGGCAATGTCTTCCCAGTTATCGGGATTTACGCCTTGGTGCTAGTCTCCAGCCCCTGGCCTATGGAAGGTGGGCTTGGGGTAGTCACGACCCGGGCCTTGAGGACGGGTCGTGACAATTCATGTGGTTTGGGTGCTTCATCTATTTCTATAGGCTATAAAAATAGGCATTGTCCCATAAAGACAAGGAATTTAGGTGATGACCATTCTTGTAATCACATTATCATGGTGTTTTGAAGAGGTATTGTGGGGTTCAAAATTTTTGATATTTGAAGATGAAGATTTGAAGCATAATATATGGATGCAACGTAACAGTGACCATATAACACCCAAGAAAATTACCAATTCTAAATAGTGTTCACAATATATCTATAGATATTTTTCAATTATAATATATTTATCCTTTAGATAATTTTAGAGACTTACTTTTATGGGAGATACATGGAGAAAACAAGGGAAATAGTGAGGGTGGGTGATTGGATCAAGGAAATCATAAATGTTTTAACTCCATAGCCATTAAATATTTTAGAGTGTTTTGATAATATATTAGTTTGTGAGGGTGTGGAACTCATAGAGAACAATGTCAACATAGAGTTATAAGTTCCATGGGACATGAACCTAGTCAATGGATAATTTGGTGATTCCTCATTCCATGTATAAGTCCCTACATCCACAAGTGATGGAAATCCACTGGTACTTCTAGTGTAAGGGAATTTTGTCGGTGAAGGTGAGGGTATCAAGGTAGCTATTTTAGTTGAAGATGAATGTGATGTTCATTATGGTGATAAAATGATTAAACTTGTCAAGGTGGTAAAAGCCTAGGTCTCACTCCACCTTTTTGGAGATGGGTTTGTTATCCAATGTGCGGAGTTCATCAAAGGCTACTAGGATTCCAAAATACATGTGGTAAATGAGGTGGGTCATGTTTCCCTATGCCGACTCCCAGAATTATAAAATATAAATATCCAAAACACTAATATTTTGATATTAAAAGCATCAATGTTTTTTTTTCAAATTACAATTTATATTTATATTATCAAATATCTACAATAATATTTGGGATTATATTTCACTAAATCCCTATAGATGCCATTTGGTGATTTCAAAATGAATATCAATTTGGAGAGGTGTATGTGTGGGGAATATACAAGGGGTGTGTCATCATTAAGTGTCATGGTGTTATGGCCAGTGTGTGTGCAGTGTGGGAGAAGCTAATTGCATGTGTTAGCAACCATGAAATGGGAGTTGACCAATTATGTTATTGTGAAATCACATTTTACCCTTATTGAATTTTTTTGAATTGTTCGACTTATATATTTAAAATATGATAAAAATAAAAAATTTTGAATTTGAAAATTGATATTCAAAATGGATTACATATAAGTTACTTTATATTAAATTTAATTTAAATTGATTTTGTTTAGTTATTTATGTGTCCATGAAAGTTAACTATTCTAAGTTTAAATAATATTTTATTACATTGGGATCCGTTATCATTTTTTCAATTCAATTATTGGGTTTGGTTCCATTCATTTGGGTTATAAATTATTCATTCGTAGGATTTAATTTAACCTATTGCTTTGTGGATTCACTTTCCCTTAGTGGAATTAATCTAAATAGATTGTCAAATTTATGTAACAATTATGTACCCTAATATGTGATTATTCTTAATTGTATCATAACATGAACATTATTGTACCTCTATTTCATAATGAAAACCTTCAATGTGTATTTAATCAGCTGAATTTTTTTAAGAAGAAAATGTTTGTTTTTTTTATGTCAAGTGGTGATCATCTTGTATCAAATCCTAAATAATATCTATACAGAAACCATAAAAGGATGGGAGTGCATGTATCTGGTGAAAACTAGATATTTCCTTGTCTTCTATAACAACCCTTAACTTCAAAAAACACATATTTACATGATTCATTAGATGGGTATCACTTCATTACATTTTAAGGATATTTTCGTTTTAGAGTTTCAGAGAATTGTGAAAAGCGATTACTTATCAAACCCTGACAATACAAGGTGGAAAAATACACTTAGGTCATTGAATGGATTCAGCTGGTCAAAAATCTATAGACTCGAGGCCTACAAAACATGCAGAGAGTTGGGTTAGTTATCTAGTTTGAGGTGGTTGTCGATGGATACCATGCTTCCAAAGTAGTTTTGGGACACCGGGTGGTTCCATTTTCCCCACACCAGCTCCCTGAAGATGGAAATGGTGGATCTGTTGAGTTTGGTGTCTTCATACTAGATTTACTCTAAATTGAATGTGATTTTGTGGTATTCTTGGAGGGGTATGCCAAATATGATGCAGTAAATGGACAGGATGTGAATGAGAGCTGAGTTAGAAGTTATACCCATAGTGGGTGAATGACATGGGATTTAGAGATCGAGACAAGTGATAGGTCTATATAAAGTGTGTTCGTGGGATGTGAGGGATCCATTCATTTGATCGGTGGATTAAAAAATATGATAGAAAAAAATTAATATGTCATCATTATAAAATGGTAAAAGTCATGTGAAATAATCATTTTCTTACTCAAAAATTAAACTTCACGACTAAAAAGTTTTCATAAAGAACCACATATGTGGGTCTGAGGTAGGAGGGAAGGGAATGAATTTTTATGGGACACGATTACCACCATCCTTAACATATTTTTGGGTTTTAAAATTTTTTTACACCTTTATATTAATAATGTTTTAAAATTTAAAAATTCACATGGAACTAAGAATTATTTAACATGATATGATTTTTTTGAGCTACAATATACCTTTTCATATGAGAATGATGTGGAAGTTCCTCTAGTTGATCTAAATATCATTGAACCACAATTTTGGTTCTTGAAATAGAAACTCGTTTTTCCTGGTTTTGTTGAACACACTTTTTCCCAACTGTTTGGGAAGAAAAAACAATGGTAGAATCCAAATTTCTAATTTTGATCTCCCACTCCAAATTATTCTTGATAATATAATTTTTATAAACCTCAATTAAGATCAACATACCCTCTCATTCATATTTCATCAACTAAATTCATTCATCATGGTTCTTTATAAATTATTTTAATGTTCAACAATGTTCATTGATCCTTTTTTCCTTGATATCTAACTGGACATCATTCACACCAATAACTATTTTTAGAATTTATTCTATTGTATGGATCTTATCCTCATTGATTTTTTTAACATTCCATTATCCTTAATACATAATTGAAAATTATGTTAAATAATTTTAATTTTTTCACTTGTATTTATATATTTATACATTCTTTTTATCTCCTTCATGAGGGGGTTGCAATTTACTATTTAGGTAGTTTCTTTTTTATATCTTCAACATCATCTACTGGCTATGATTTATCAATATAAAAATCCAACACGAACTCAAATAAATATGTGTCCAATTAACTATAAATATTATACATGTATTACCTAATGTAAAACTGAAGGTATTATATTATATTTTATGTGGTCATCATCCTCATATATTACACTTGAAACTATATAAGACCCATAATCGTTGGATTTAGTAGGATACACGACAATATAAACACATTCACGTAGTTTTTGATCCTCTATATTGTATGATACTTTTGTATTCTTTTAATGATATTTCTAATGATTCCTATTCTTCATAGTGTTAGATGAAACATCCATCTCTGTTTGAAATCATATAGAAATCACATTATCCATCCAAGTCCCTTCTCTCGATACATTGAATATAAACTTCATGTATTATTGTAAAAACACAATGGTTGTACATATTTATATTGAATTATAGGTAGAAATTTTTATTTGATTATAAATTATGATAATCTAAAATATATTCAATCAAAGGGAACATATACTATAATACCAATTGCATTTTCTAGTTGTCTAATATAGACACAACTAAAATGGGCGGTGATTGATGTGTTGTCTAATATTAAGAAATTCCAAAATTATTCTTAAAACCATTATAAACGCATTATATATGAACCTATGATATCCTTTACTACTAATAGATATTTTGTGGTAAAATATGTTATAAACATATATTGTATATAGATAATTTGGTAAATGGAACATGTTTTTTTATATGGTTTGGTCCCTATCATGAATCCTACACTTTTTTGTGCTTGGGGTGACTAATTCATGGATTATCCAATAAAATATTATTAAAAATACCAGTGGAGTTGGGGATATTGTTTCCCAAACACAATATCAATATATTACTGATATTATGACTCAAAAAACTACACATGTGAACTTATGTTAAATCCATTAGTTTATCTTCAAACTAGCAACACATTAGTAGATTTCTCTACCTGCATCCTCGTTTTAAATTGATCAAAAATAATACATTGGGATTTCTATAAACCCAAAAATTTATATTCTTGTTATCAACAATGAGAGTCTTTATGTTCCATGATATATTAAACATTAGATCCTACAACTTCACTACACACCTCCAATATTATTTTGTAATATATTTCTAGATTAATCAAAATCAAACTTCTCAACACTGAAAGCTCAAGTATTGAAATTTTCCACAAATAAGTCGACCTCATCTTCAATCACACCTTTTTCTTCTTCCTAAAATTTATTTCAACAAAATTACATTTTAAACACTTCTTATTGTTCATCTTCGTTTCCCTTGAAACCTAACTAGTTATTCATTCTCCACAAAAATGAAAACATCATCTTAGACCTTGTTATAGGGTGCAACAAATCCTTCATTTTCTTTTTCATCATTAGTATTAGTTATCTTAGTATTTTTAATTATAGTTTATATCCTCCATCTTTGGGAAACCTCTTTTTTAGTCATATGTTTTTATTTATCAATTTTCCAAATCTCATATATGGTTGATTTAATTTTCTTCTTTCATTTTCAATATCTATTAATTTAGAAATTATAATAGATTTTTTCATATAGCCATGGGGTCTAAATATATATAATGAATGTACTTTTCAACTCAAAGGATATAAAAAAAATGACCATAATTACTGCAACTCTCATTAATGAATAAAAATATTTTTTATTCATCATGTACACTTGGATTCATTATCCATAAATTTAACGCTTCAAATTAGTTTCAAATGCCACATTTCAATTATTTTTCATTTATTGCATAAAATATTACAGTAGTAGCTCATATATTTAGAGTCTTTTTTTCACCATGAGTTCTTAAGTAGGAAACTTATACACATTTATGTTCAATATGTTAAAATTTTAATCTTCTAAACCCTTACATTCATTAAACAACATAATCCAAATAAAAAATATTTTTTTATGTTTTTCCCCATTGACAGCATCGTACATTAATCAACTAATTTCATTACGCTTTTCCAAATTCACAAATATTTGGTAATTATAGATTTTGGGGAAAAATACATAAATTCATTCCCCAACAATCTTCGTATCTTTCAAATAGCTCAGATCCCAATGATATTAACTCTAATGATCATTCCATCCTTCGATATAATTTTATATCAATTATTCTTGAAAAATCATGGGGTCTCACATGAACTTCATCCCTATGATTTTTATCAAAACAACATAAAATCATAGATAACCAAGAATCGTGATTATTTTAACTTTAAAAGAAACTCCATCATCTAAAAATTTCATTTTCATCAAAAATAAAAATTTTGGAAACTTGATTTCAGGATTTTTAGAAATTCGCTCATATCATTCGTCCTGAATTGATGGATACTCAATTCATCAAAAATATGACCCTTTAATTACTACATAGAAAATGATAAAATTTTTAATTGATATTAAATACAACTTCAACCCATTGGGATATAAAATTCTACCCAGTCATCACATTTATAAGGTATTGATCTTTGATATTAATTAGGGATTTTCAATAGAAAATTTAACTTCTATTTTATAAATAATTGAATAATTATTTAATATTAATAATAATATCCATTTAATAATACATGATTATAATATAATTACCAAATAATAATATTAAAAAATGTTAACTGCCTATGATTAATTTAATTAATAATTAATTAATGGAAATATAGTGGGAACCTGGTAACTGGGTACACGACACTACCTGTACCAATGAAATAATTTTTGAGTACCTATGAACTGCGTTTCAGTTATGTTCAGGATAAAAAAATAAATCTCATCTTAATATCATGTATAATGGACCCTACTTTTCAAAAATAGGTATTATGCCTTTTTGGATAAATATTCATTACATAACATAAAAAATCAATACAAAAACCACAAAGGTCTTGTTTCCATGAAAAAAATGGAATGAAAAACTAGTTTATTGAAATATATACATCATCACCCACTTGTTTCTTCATAACTATGTCCTTTTTGGGGAATATCACAATTAATACATTTCTTCCTATTATTTGGAAATTATGATTATGAAATGGTGAACTCGGATTCTCAATAAGGATAAACAAAGGATAAATCGATGATTTCATAATTATAATATGTGATTTAGGGTATAAGAGCATGAAGATAACATTTTCATATTATACCGTGCATATCAAAGAAAATAATCAAAAATCATGGAATATATAATTGTGATTAATAAGATATGATTCATAAGGAAATCAAAGAACATGAGACATGAGATCATAACAGTATCATAAGACAAGGAATTTATGGAATACATATAAGAACAGAAAATATTTTTATAGTTTTTAAAGGGTAAATTCCAAGAACATAATAAGGAACATAATCATGTATTGGAACAGGTTCATTCATTATTCTATCCCCATCTTACTAAACCGGGTTCACTAGCCATTCCAGCAATATCTTGTTGAACTAGGTTCACTCCCGATTAGAGCTCTATCGATTTTATTATATCTAAATATATATCCAATTAATTGAAGGCATATATCAGTATCGACCATAAAATAATTAAAATAATAAATATTAATTTCACAATATCATTAATCATTCATCATATGAAAAACTGTGAAAATAAACAGGTTTAATAAACATTTCATCACATCACAACTCATGGAAAAGTAACATGATTCATAAACATCATGTAAACATAAACATAAACCATCTAGAGAAAGAATAAGGATGTTATACTTGGATTATATCCCTGTATAATCATATATAATATCAAATAATGTTATCTTATATCGAAAAATATTTAGAAAGATCAATTTAAACTATTATGGATGAAAATGTCATCTCTATTTTGAAAAGATGTTTTTAAAAGGCAAGCAATTACAGAGAAAAAAATTTCTTTGAAAATAAAATTTTATAATTATATATTACTCTTCATGTAATTATTTTGTCATGATAGTGCAAAAATTGATTCATGATTTATATGATTAAAAACATTCTTTTCAGATATTTGTATTAAAAGGCAAAATTTATTTTGTTCAAAAAAAGAAGATTCCTTTTAAAATAGTTTCAAACAATACATTAAATATAAATAATTAGTTTAAATAGTAATTGGAGAAATGTAAATAAATTTATTAGTTATTTTAGAAAACATGTACATGGATGTGAAATATTCCCTAGCAGAGAGTTAAATATAAACAATCCCGATCAAAGATGATATTGTGAGAAAAAACCATTACAAAAAAGTATTTCCCTTATTTTTTCACATTAAAACCTTGAGTATAATAAATACGGGGTTCTTATAAATGTATTATATAAACATATATATATCATACCATGTTTTATTATTCTATTTTTTGACAATTTGTTATGATAATCACTATTCTTGGTGATAACTGCTTCATTTTTCATGCATGCTTTGTTTTGGCTGTCTTGGTCCTTATACTTTGATCATGACCATAAAATTTCAATAATTTCAATCAGGTTATAAAAATAATTTATAATAATTTAATACTTGTTTATAATAATTCATATAATATAGTTATATAAAAATGAATTACATTGTTCATGGAGACGGTAGTTCGTATGTACGCATTAATGTTGTCCAATTTTTTTGATAGATGGAATGAAAGAAAAGTAAATAATAATTCATATTCATAAAATAAATATTATGTCATATATATCATATATATTCATTAAAATAATAATAATACCTATCCATAAATTATGGTGATTAAAAAGTAATTGTTTCTCTATGTGGAGAGGGTAAGCCATATGTAGGCATGAGCTATACATTCACTAATTATTTGATTAGAAAACCGGTGTATAATGGTGTTTTCATAATATTAATAGAATTTAATCATAATTAGGATACTTATTTGGTTATTTTATGATATACCTCATATATTTATATAAGTTAAGTAAGAGTAGAAAAATAATTTGATTGGTTAGAGTGATCACCTCTTCTTCAAAACGTGTCCTTTGGATCTCATTTGAAGGGAACACTTGTTGTTATTTTGAGAAGAAAATAACCTATTTAATGTGAATAGGTAACTGGATAAGAGAAATTAGTAAATTATTAAAAATATATAGGGATGAATGTATTAGAAATATGTGAGGGATGATGCACTCTTTTATAATTTAGGTGAGGGGAACTTTTTATAATTTTCAATATTTTAAATTATAATAGATTCAATATCCATATAATTACCAAACAATGGACAATGATTACAATATAAAATAATATAATATTTTAATCTCATCAACCAATATATTTTAGACCGGTTTTTATATAATTTTAAACATTATCATATTTCCCCTAGTTAACATATTATTATTTTAACTACAATACCTAATCTTCAATATTTAAATGCATTAATTTTTACTTATTTGGTGCCACATAGACCATAAATGGAAAATTAATTAATTTTTAGACCATATCATAATAAATTTTTATTTTTTATCTATTTTTATGATTTCAAAATAATTTATTAATTTATTAATCTTGTAAAATATTATTATTGTCAATTTTGATACTATTCACTACTTCATATTTTTTAGAAATATCCATGCAATTTTTAAAATTAGAACCAAATATTTTATTATGTCCCTAAAATTTAATTTTCATCCAAACATTTGTTACATCACCCTAAATATCTCATATTATATTAATTTTAATATTTTTATTATAATTTATTTTATTTTTCTGTTAGTTGGATAATCAGTGCATCAGCATTGTATAAGCATTTAGGGTAACTATTTTTTTACTAAAAATTATTAATAATTTACCATGATAAATCTAATTTTTTATATTTTAAAATTTTATTTATTTTATATCATATATTTTTTATAACCACATATTTTAAATAAATATTCTTTTTAAAAACAAAGTAGTGACATTTTGTCACTTTCATTTATTTTGACAATATCTAATTCATTTTCATGGATAGGTATCCATTAAATTACTCAATTTGTAACCTTATGTGTTAATGGTTAAAATAAAATAATCAAATAATAGTTAGTATTAAAAATTATGTCCTTATTAATTATTTTTAGTCAATATTAACTCATGTTTTCAATACCGAGATAATAAATTTTACAAGATATTCTATTGACTAAAAATAAAAGGGGAGTAATTAAAAAATTTAAACATCCTGATTTTAAATATATAATTAATTTTATCTAATTCAACACCTATATATTTATGAACATAATTTTAATGTAAGAGAGGAAAATGGGAAAAACGTTTTTCTAGGAAAATACATTTTCAAGAATAAAACTGCTTTCATTATTATCCTAAGCACATCAAATATTTTTAAAATTTTAAAAAAATTATTATAATAAATAATTTATAAATTTCGTTAAAATAATTCAAAAATATTAATTTGATATATTGATATATAATTTATTTCATGAATATAACATTTTTTCATTTAAAACATTAATTTTAATTTACAATAAATTTTATTTAAAAATTATAATCGTTAGATAATGAAGGAGTTTATTTTATAAATATATAGAACATATATTTTTTATAATTTAATAATTACTATGAATACAAACCAAGCTAATGACTTGGTGATAATAGGCATATAATAATGCTACACGTTTTGTTTAAAATCATTGTTGTGTTCAACATAACCTATTAAGGATATATCATTATTTAATGATAAGTATTTCATAAAAAATCATGTCGTCACATTATACCCCTAATAAAATGAATTTCCCCCTCAAAATTCATCACTCAGATTCAAATAGAGTAGGATACCTTTGAAAAATTTAATCCTCAAGTTCTAGTGTTGGATCCTCAAATTGGTGGTTCCACCACAATACTTTAACCACCTTAGTGGTCAGGTTTCATTGAAATTTTTATCTATGATATAGAATTTATAATGATTGTTATTTATAATAAATACCTTTCTCCATCAGTAAAAAAGTTGAGTTTAGTACATGTAAAGGATCAATTATGTACATTCTCAAGAGACAGACATGGTACAAATCAGAACTTGACAAGGATTTGGTGGAAGTGCCAATCAATATGATATTATCCGAATATGGTCAATAATTTTAAAAGGGCCAATATTCACATGTCTTAGCTTTCGATTCTTTCTAAATTTCATTACTCTCTTCCCAAGATATATTCATAAAAAATATTATCACCCACTTCAAAATCTATATCTTTTCGTCAATTATTAGTATAACTATGTTTTCAACTCTGAGATTCTTGTATGTGTTATTGAATAGATCTAATAATATCTACTATTTCCCCAACTATGACTTATCCCAAAAGCTTGTTTCCCAGATTCAATTCCATCATGTTGGAAATCTACACATATTAACATAGAGGGATTCATAATGATCCATCTAAATGTCTTATTGAATGTTATAGTTGTAAGAAAATTCTACCAATGGTTGGTGTTGATCCCAACCACATTTGAAATCCATAGATAAATATCTGAATACGTCTTCTAGAGTTTTCATTGTCATTTAATATAATCTATCTATATGAATATGATAATCATTGGGGAAACATAACTCTATATCCAAAGCCTATAAAAGACTTCACCCGAATAAAGAGGAAACTGCAGATCCCAATCAGATACAATGGAAAGTTGTACCACGTGGAATATTATCACTTCTCTAATATATATTCTGAATATTTAATCAAGTGATAAGTCTTCATTGATAGAAATGAAGTGTTCCAACATCATAAGTCAATCAATTTTAATCCATAGAGAATTATGGTATTTAGTTGCTTTGGGGTGTCTGAAGAGAAAAATAAATTGTGATTCTTATCATTTCCATTCAAGTGTGATTAATGGTTATAACATCCCCTTATATGTATATCTATTAATTTTAACATGATGACAAATCATGAACCACGAAACATACTCTGTAATATATCTATTCCTTCCCTCCCATCAGAGATATTCATTCAGGTATCTATACATATTTTTACATCAAATATGAATAGAGAATGATGAACTGTGATCCTCATCCATTATCTCATTCTTTAAATTTGTTATGGGTGGGACACATACATGATTCCTAAACCTTATCATTTATTCATGAACAAGGTTAAATGAATGAACATTTTTAAAATTTTTTAGCTCTACATCTTCCTTGTATACCTCTTTAATCTTTACATGGTTAGATGGTTGAAAATTCATTTGAGTCAGATAAGTTTTCTCACCTACTATTAAGACTTCCAGATCCATCCTTTATGAATCCATAAATATTGGATCTTTTTTCATCATCATAGTAGATATTCTAGATCTATCCTTTCAACTCAAAACATCTTTCACCTTATTGTCTTTCCTAGGGTGGTAATGTTTTAAATAGTTATATTCTTTTATCAGTTATATCCATCATATCTATTGAATGTTAAGATAATTTGGTGTAAATAAATACTATAGGATTTTGAAATCATTACATCTTTAATATCTTTCCCATATATATTAGGCCTCGATGTCTTTAATGAAAATATCTCCACAGCTGACTCCAAATAAAGAGTTGGGTAATTTTTTTAACAAACCTTCATTTTTTGTAAGGTATAAGCTATACATATTTCATTTTTCATGATAAATAATCCCAATCAATTCTTATATTCACTCCTATTTATTACATATCCTTCCCCACTATACGTTAATGTAATCATAGGGGCACTAACAAACAATATCTTTAGTTCCAATAATTTTTTTTCATATTTTTCATGACCCATCCCCCGGGGCTTGTGCCGTGACTACCACAAGACCGCCTTCCATAGGCTAGTGGCTAGAGACTAAACCCAAAATTGTAATTCCCTAAATCTAGGAAGGAATTTCCTTATAACTATAAACACATAAAACAGAGCACACAGCTGGATACAAAACAATATGTAAAATTGTATAACAAGAGAGTACTGAAAAGTAATGTGGTCGGAAATACAAGCCCAACTATAAAGTACACGGAACTTAATGTACAACTGATGAAATAAAAATAGTTGTTGGGTTGTCCACCGACATTCCTACTTGAATTGTTGGTACAGATAACCTCCACAGCACTCCATGTCTGTCAATCACCTCTGGGTACCGACTCGTCGTGAGGTCCACCTCCAGGTACCATCCAGTCCTAATACTCTAAACCTCGGTCATCACTATCCATTGTCTACAACCAACACAATGAGGTGCGGTCATAGCCCGTGCATGGGTGAGTAAAACAATACTCAGTTGGGACCCCGAGACCCTCAAGGTCTCTCAAAATCCAACAAGGATAACTAGAATGTATAAAATCAATATATAACCCCACTTACATATATTCCCATACATAAACCTAAGTTATCGGGTAATCCATATCAATCATGAGGTAAACAAAAATGTTACTGACTCAGCTCACATATGTATACAACTTATGTAGATAGATAGAGATGATCAGATGTATCCACTGAATCATCTATTCTGTCAAACCCACATAGGATCCTGGAACAAAAAACAGAGTTGTTGAACCTACGTAGAATCCTGGAACAGTAGTTAGAGCTATTGAACCCACGTAGGATCCTAGAATAGTAGCCTAAGATGTCGATCCCATGTATGATCCCGGAACAGTAGTCCAATCTATCGAACCCACGTAGGATCCATTTTATCACAAAGTAGCCAGCCACATGGTTCTTGTACAAAGCACGGTTGATTACCAGAGGGTCTTCTCCTCAAGACAATTGTTGATACACCAACTTCCATGAAGTCCCACGAATAATTATCCCAAAGGTCCGCTGCATCATAGGGCGCTCAACGCAATAGACGGTGCATCAATTGGATGCCCGGTCTGTGAGTTATTAGCCTTTTAGTCCCAGTGGCCCAGTTGGATTCGTGCACAACCCAACCTGACCGTAACTCAACTATACACTAAATTTCAGTGGGGTATACTCTAAGTGAAGTTCATGCTCCTTGATTACCAGCACCTCCAACGGTTCATCAAATAGACGTACAATGCCAATGATATGGCCAAAAGAAAGAATAAGGTCGTAGTGGGCCCAGTTCTAGTCTAACCTCGTCGGACTGACCCGGCCCAACCCAGTCTGGTCTGACCCGGTCTAGGTCAACTCAGTCAGACTTGTTGGGTTTGGCCTGGCCCATTGGGTGGGCCAACCTGTTAGGTTTGGCATGGCCTGCTTGGCCCAGCCCAATAGGCTGCGTGGGCAGTTCGGCCCGGAGGGCACTGCGAGGGCGGTTAGGCCCAGAGCGTCGCGAGGGCGCGGCTGGTTCGGCCACCATGTTGTGAGGGGCACAGGAGGCCGGCTTGGCCGGGATGCCGCAAGGGCGGATGTTTGGGCAGTTCATCCCGGGACTCTAGGATATCGATGGGCAGGCCATGATGCTGACGGGTGCCCGGGAGACGGCCGGGTATGCCGGGAGGCTACTGGGCAGGCTGATGGTAGGCCAGCGGGCAGCCGGGCGGTGGCCGGGTAGGCCAGTGGGGGTTCGGCTAGGGCCGATTCAGATGGTGGCGGTGCGGGAGGCCGCAGGGGGTGGCGCGGGTCACAGAGGCCGCTGGTAACACATCCATTTTCTTTACCACCTTCATCGACTCGTCATTTCATAGCCATGCCGAAGGACAACACAAAAGAGATCAATGGAGTTTGTCGGCCCTTGTTAGTTTGGCCCGCACCCTCCGCATTTTGGGTGAGGGAAATCGGTCATTTAGAACGAGCCACAACAATCCACCTTCAGAAACAAAGCATCCTTATTCTTCGTTTTGAAAGAAAGGAAGAACATGTAACATAAATGAAACTAAACCCCTACCATTGTTCGTTGTTCAATGATGAAGTCGCGGAAAGAAGACGGAGGAGATCATCGTTCATCACATCTGTCGCACACTTCCAATGCAGAGCTCATGCATCGTCTTGTTGACGATGATTTGGAGGGATGGTCCGTTGAAGACGTTCCACGTCGGTAGGATCCGAGGATGAAGGTCGAAGGAGATCTTTGTTGGCATTATTCATTGGAAGAACGCGTTCTTCATTCATTGATGGTGAGATCTATTCTCTCTTCTCCCAAGTTCCACCAAAAGTATAATGCCAACCAAAATAATAGATTGATTTTATCTATTATTTAGTTATTGGCACAAAACTCAAAGGGGTTAGTTAATTAGGATAGCTCCAATTAATTAATCAAGAGGTTGGCACAAATAATTAATGTGGAGGATTTGGAGACGTTAAGTGTTATGGGAGTTGAATAGGCTCCCTACACTTAATATAATTTTAGGGTTTCTCCACTTTAATAGGGAACTTCAAGGGGTAAAAACCCCAAGTGGTCCCCACCATATTAAGCATGAAGAAGAGATTAGGTTCGGGTAGGCCCAACCAACATAACCTCTCATGGGAGGTAAAGATGTGGTGGTCCCCACCTCCAACTTCCACATGGAGGCTTCAACAAACCAAAATAAAAATAAACCTACAACTTTTTTTTATTTAATTCATTCATTAAAAACCCAAAAAAATATATTTTATTTCTGACCATCTGTCGTCGAGTGAAAGACTTCTTAAGGGAATATCGGTGCTGCGAGTTCAACGGTACCCCCAGATTACAATTCTGGTCATCGTTTTAAGAGATATAATAACCCACACATATGTTTATTGAACGTTCCTGAAAAAAACATCCGAAATTGATTTCGGGCACACCATGCCTCAGAATCACGCGCCATCAATTTTCATGGACTCGTAAAATTCCCATGTATTAAAGAAAAAAAATTCCACTGAAAATCTAGGTCATTGAATTCTCCCCACATCAGGGATTTATGTCCCCATAAGCAATGACTCTAACTAAGGGAACAAGTGGGGGTACTGAGCACACATCTGAGCCTCCCGCTCCCATGTGCTCTTCTGGAGGTTCATGTACTACCATCGAACGCACACCAGAGGTATCGACCATCCACGTAGGACTTATGCGTGTTAATCCTCAATATCCACGGGAACCTCTGTTAAAGTTTCCCCATCATCGACATCCATCTCTCCATGGTCGATGATGTGAGAAGGATCATGCATGTTTCTCATCAGTTGAGATACATGGAAGACATCGTGCACTTGGTGAAATTGAGGTGGAAGAGATAAGTGGTAAGCTACCTCGCCAACTCTGCTGAGGACTTAGAAAGGTCTGATGAATCTTGGAGATAACATGCCACATCAGCCAAATCTTCTAAGTCTTCATCGAGGTGAGAAACATTGAATGATGTGGTCTCCATCCTCAAACTGTAGAGGCCTCCATCTCCTGTCATCATATAACTTCTCCCTACTCTATGCAGACTTAATCCACTCTTGGATGATCTCCACCTTCTCCGTGGTAGCCTGTACCATTTCTAGCCCCACTAATTCCGTCTCCCCAGGGTCAGTCCAGTACAAGGGTGATCTACAAGGTCACCCGTATAATGCCTCAAAAGGTTCCATCCCAATGGTGGAGTGATAGCTATTATTGTATGAAATCTTCAACAAAGGTAATTGATCCTCCCAACTACAACTGAATTTGATGACATAAGCACGTATTATGTCCTAGAGGGTCTGAATGGTCCGCTCAGTCTGATTATCCGTTAGAGGATGGAAGGTGGTGCTCAATAAAAGCTGCATCCTGAAAGCCTCCTGCAACTCATTCCATAGTCAGGAAGTGAAACTTAATTCACGATTGGAGATAATAGTCGTAGGTACTCTATGTAGTTTCACAATATCTTGCACATATATGCATCCCATGATCTCTACTGAACACTGCTCTCTGATCAGTAGGAAGTGGGCCGACTTGGGGATTCGGTTGATGATAACCCAAATAGAGTCATGACCCCTTGATGTTTGTGGAGGACCCATCACGAAGTCTATGGATATCTCATCCCACTTCCACTCTGGGACCTCTAAAGGCTGAACCAACCCTGCTGGTACCTGATGCTTCACCTTCACTTCACTGACAAGTGAGGAATCAAGAGACAAACTCGGCTACTGCTTGCTTCATTTCCAGCCACCAGTGTTGTCGGCTGAGGTCCTGGTATATCTTCACCACTCCTGGATGTACCGCTAGAGGGGAAGTGTGGAACTACCTCAACACTTCCACATGAAGTGACACTAATACCAAGGTATGTCCTCTAAAGAGGATGATGTTCTCCCCACCTTCAGAAAATCCAAAAGGTGTCTGCCCTGTGGATGTATGAGAATTTTATGCCTCATAGTCAGCGTCTCCACGATGCGCCTACTAGACTCGCTGAAGAAGTGGGGGAGTTACTATAAGAGATTGTAGAAATCCTGCTCTGACTATATCCAAAAAGCATATCTATAATGCAGCCAGATTCTCTATTACCTCCCCTAGAAGCTGTATACCAGATCTCCTACTAGTGTATCTACTACAACGTGCCCCATCCTAGGACTATAGACAATTTTGAAGTCAAAGTCCTGGAGGAACTCAAGAAATCACCATTATATCAGGATCAGGTCCTTCTGAGAGAATATATACCTGAGACTCTCGTGGTTAGAGTAGACTGTGAAATGCTCGTCCATCAGATAGTGCTGCCACATCTTAAAGGAGAAGACCACTACTGCAAACTCCATGTCATGGGTGGAATAGTTCTACTCATGTTTTCTCAGCTGACAATTACCATACGTGATTACTACTTCCTCCTGCATCAGGACACATTTGAGTCTGGTCCCTAATGTGTCATAGTAAACTACGTACCCTAGATGATCCTATGGAATCTTTAAGATGGGGTCAGTAGTCAGCCTCTACCTCAGTTTTCGAAAGCTCTTCTTGCATCTCTATGACCACACAAAGGGTTTCCCCTTCTTTGTTAAGGCTGATAGTGGTGATGAAATTCTAGAGAAGTATAATACGAACCAACGGTAGTATCCATCCAAACCCAGGAAACTTCGTACCTCCGTCACACTCCTGGGTGGCTCCCAAGAAAGTATCTCCTCAATCATTGCTGGATCTACTGCAAATCCAGCCTCTGAGATGACATGTCCCAAAAAGTGTACCTCTCGGATCCAGAACTAGCACTTTGAGAGCTTACCATAAAGCTGGTGCTCTCTAAGTGTTTCCAGTACTACCTGCAAATGGTAGGAATGCTCCTCCTCAGTAGTTGAGTAGATTAGAATGTTTTTGATGAAGACTATGACAAAGCGATCGAGGTATGGCTGGAAAATCCTTATAATGAGTCCCATGAACATTGGTGGAAATTGGTTACGCCGAATTTCCTAAAAAAGAACTCATAGTGGTTGTACCGACATCTGAAGGTCTTCTTTTTCACATCCTCATCTCGAACTCTGAGATGGTGATAGTGTAACGACCCGAAATTTTTTAAATAAATTTTGTTTCCTAATTTTATGTGTTATTTTTATACTCAACAAAAATGTTTTATTTGATAAACATGATTATAATTAAAATGAGATCAGTGGGTTTTGACTATTATATAACCATCGGTCAACATGACTGCTGTGAACAAAATGTTTTGATTATTGTCTCTAAATATAAGTAATCTTGGTTAATTATTATAGAAAGAAGATTCGATGGCCTCACCTAGTAGTCTTGGACCGATCGAAGCCCATCTAACAGAGCTTGGGAAGGAGGTAGCACCACTGGGCTTTGCTCTGGATCAAATCCAAGCCAAACTTCATCATGTGAAGATGGAACGAAATCGCCTTCGTGAGAAGTTCAAACTGATAGAAATTACTACTCGGGCAATGTTGACTGAGCCGCTCCAAGCTTCTATCACCCTATCACACCTTACTCTTAGGTCCTATGCTGGTATTATAAGGGGTTATGTAACGAGACCGTAACTACCTTTTGTAATCCTTGTTTTAAATAAAAATTGGGATTTCTTCTTATGATGAAGTTTATGAATTTTGAAATGACCGGATAAATATAGTATGCATATTTTTGATGAATTTTAGAAAAAGAATATTTTAAATATGTTTATGTAAACCCTAAATAATTAAAAATGTGTAATGATTTTCAAAAAATGGTCTTCTGCAATTATGTTCAGTACTAAATTTAGAGTCTAATAAGATCAACTTGATTTTTGATGAATAGTAAATTATGAATAGTGATTTTATGATTAGGATTAGTAATATGACCAAATGGATTAGTAATCTCACTTAAAGAAAGTTTTAAAATAATCTAGGCACCTTGATTAAGTAATGTGATTCAATAAATAACGGTTTCATTAATTATTATTCAAGTATTAGTTTTTTCGGGTGAATAGTGTTTTTTAATTAAAATTTTAACTAAAAATAATTAGAAAATTATTTTTATAAAAATGACTTTATTTTTGAACTCAGAGCATCGATATTATGTTATGGTAATTTTTGGGGTTTTTTCTGAAAAAAATGAATTTTCGATGAATAGTGTTTTTATTTAAAAATTAAATTAAAAATATTTAAAAAAATTATTTTTATAAAATGGATTTCATTTTTGAAATTAGAGCATTGATATTTGGTTAATGTGAAATTTTGGGATTTTTCTGAGAAAGTTGAATTTTCAGTGAATAGTAAAAATACAGTTTTAGGGTTCCGGTATGTTTAATGACATCATAACGGTGTCATGATGATGTCATGAGATCTTTTGAGGGTTGGCCGGCCAAGGGTGATGAATTATTGTTTTTGGGGCCCCATGTGGCCTAACTCCATGATAAATGATAAGGGAGAGCACATGGGTTTGAGAAAAGCTCATGTGAGGTGTCCCTTGGCCATTAATGCCTTGTCCCCTCACTTTCCCTATAAATACCAAGCCCTCCTCTCATCCATTCGACTACCCACCCATTCCCAACGAATTTCTGGTCTCATTACCTCCCAAGGAGTCCTCCCAAGGTGCCCCCAAGCCCTCAAGATCCCAACCTTTGAGGTTTAAGAGTTACATTTTATGGTAAGGGATCCGACCCCTCTCTTTCTTTTCAAGTAATCTCTTTTATGTCATTTCATTTATACTCCATGTTCTTATGTTGGAGGATGTTCTTTTATATTAATCCTACTGCCTATTTCATGTTCATATGATGAGAGACCCCCCTTGCTCTCATCAATTCGTTTTAAGTGGCGCCGTTAGGCTGCCGAATTTTTAAGGGGTTCTTTCACCTACCTCGTTTTCAAGTTCTATTTTCATTCACGTCTTTCATGTTCCTTTTTATTATTTTGGGGTATGATCTCTAAATTATCATACTGATATTTTATGATCATATTATGAGAGACCCCATTTGATCGCTTCAATTTAGTATTTTGAAGTTTTAAGTGGCGCCGTTAGGCTGCCGAATTTTTAAGTGGTTCTTCACCCTTCTCGTTTTGAAGTTCTACTTTCATGACAATTATTTCAAGTTCCTTTTTGTTATATTGGGGTATGATCTCTATATATATAATACTGGACTCTTATTTTCATATGATGAGAGACCCCATTTTATCTCTTCAATTCAGTATTTTGATGTTTTAAGTGGCGCTGTTAGGCTGCCGAATTTTTAAGTGGTTCTTCACCATTCTCGTTTTGAAGTTCTACTTTCATGTCAATTATTTCAAGTTCCTTTTTGTTATATTGGGGTATGATCTCTATATATATCATACTGTACTCTTATGTTCATATGATGAGAGACCCCATTTGATCTCTTCAATTCAGTATTTTGATGTTTTAAGTGGCCCCGTTAGGCTGCCGAATTTTTAAGTGGTTCTTCACCCTTCTCGTTTTGAAGTTCTACTTTCATGTCAATTCTTTCAAGTTCCATTTTGTTATGTTGGGGAATTATCTATATATCTATCATACTGATCTCTTATGATCATATGACGAGGGACCCTATTTGATCTTGTCAAATCATATTCTTTTGAATTTAAGTGACGCCGTAAGGCTGCCGAATTTTCATAAGAGAAATCTAATTTTTTTTTCCTTCCATGTTTTTTATTTCAAATGGTATGTCCCTAAAATTTCATTACCATGTCCATATGTCCTTCTTATTCTTTCACCCTACTGTTTTATGGATCATTTATTAGAGGGTGACCCATGTCCCCTCTCATTTCAATGTTTTCTAAAACCCCGAAACTTAGCCGTTATGCTGCAGAATTTTCCCCTCAAAATGCCTCTCTCTCTTTTGTCAAAAATTATTTTATGTTATAAAGTGAATACTGAAAGCTCTTATTTCTACAAGGGTATTCACATATATATCAAAATTTTCCATTTTAAATTCTGGGATTTACATACATGAGACCCGCTTTCCCTTTCTGTGGGTTTAAAGTGACGTAAAGATCATGTCTTTAAAGCAGTTTTTAAAACGTTATGATTATGAAATGAAACCCATTTATTTTATGCTATGTGGGTTATTTATGGAATGTTTGATGATGATATATGTGGCTCACATGATAATAAAGGCAAATTTAAGGGTGCTCCCTGATAGCGCTCCAATGCATTGGGTAATGATGTAACCACTAGAGATTACAATTTTCACGATACCTTGGTGAATAACCTTGGTAATTTTAAAATGACACCTTGGGGATAAACCTTGGTGATATGTTGATGATTGTCTATGTTAAATGATGTAGCCACATCTTCAAGTTATGAAAAAGTTTTATTTTTATTATGATATGCCTCATGATTTCATTTTCATGCATTAAAGTTCTTTTCATGACTTTATTGATGTATCTCAAGTTCATATGTAAAATGTTTCACTTGTTTCCCTTGCTGGGCCATCTGCTCACCCTTCCTTTTGATGTATGTCCCCAGGTCATGAGATGCAGTAATGAGCCTAGGGTGAACATGAGGAGAAGCCTTTCATGTGTTTAAGAAGAATGTTTTTTTATTTCATGTTTTATGTTCCTTGTTTCCAAGACACTAAACCTTAATGATCCTCAGTTCCGGGTAATGGAATGAAAAGTTATGTTATAAAAAGACGGGATGCTATAGTTGGTATCAAAGGATGGTTTAGTTATTTGTGGAAATTAGGATATGAAAACTCTAGGAGGAACCCTATAGAAAAGTTTAATATAGGAAATCTTCCTGGTATTTTGGTGAGTATTGAGTAAGGGGTTTCCAAGCAAATACATCCCTGTCTGGATACGAGCTGGTAGAGGTGGCTCTGGAACAGATGTACATAGGGGTAAAACCTGAAAACACCGCTTTGAGCTAGACTCGAACGGGAACTGGTACACGACAACGGGCCTTGCTGCACTCTTGGTTACGACACTCCCGGGGGATATGCTTTGGTAAATTCATAAGCTTGGTATGAACCATTGTTAAAGGAACAAAGATAAAATAAAATAAAGGTTCACATAAGAATATATGATCATTCATAACCTAGATGGGAACCTAGGATATCACAAGTTAGGGTATACCTTTCATATACAAGTTATCGTTATATGGTTTCAGTTCATTTTCATGATTATTAGCTAAGTACTTAAGCCCCTAATTATGCTTTCTCTTCTTAGTTAATGGTGGGAAATGGAAGAACATGTTCTGACAACCAATGTGATAGGAAATGCGACGATTTTCGTATTAATATGACATGGATGATTAGGGGATTAAAATATGATTATTATTTTGGAAGACGTTTATGATTTTGGGAACCATATTTGATCGAGGTAAATAGATTACTACGGTATTTTCATTGAGGAGTAAGGTTGACTTATATTTTGAAGAATCGATGAATTTAAGGTGAACTTATAGTAATTTAGGTTACTTATGGGAATGACTAACCTATTTTGGGTAAAATATGTTTAGGTTAGCTACTTTTTTTATAAGATGTTAGGAGTGTTTGATGTTGTCTGGAGATGAACAATGAAGTTGTTTTGGAAGACTATGTTATCAAATCCTTATTGTATTTGGGTTTCAATCTTAGTTTGGTTTGTTTTGAGGAATTTTAAGGACCGTTATTTATGGAATGGTCTATGATGAACTTTGGGTAGTACCATGGAACTGTGATGATTTAAAAGTAGTTTCCATTCCTATGTGATTCTTTCTTTTTGAAGAGTTGTTTTACCTTAACCTTTCTGTTTTTGGGATAATGTTTAAAGATAGAAGAAATAGATAGTTAATCTTTTGTAGATTATGTGATTCTATAGAAGATGATTCTTGTGCTTTTATGAGACCAAGTGTTTTTTAATTCTCATCGTTTGGAGAAAAGATTAGTTTTGGTAGGGACTTGTTAAAGGATGAAACTCTACTTTAAGGTAGGTATATTTTCTTATGTTTTTGTTCTATGTAGTAAATGAAATCCTCAAAATTATGAAAAGAAATGTAAAACAAAAATGTTGTTGGTGTACGTTTCCTACTTGGTAATCAAAGACCATTTACACACATCATAAGTTTGGGATTTTCTCATGGTTAACTTTCTCCTAATCATGTTCTCTATCACTCTCCCTCAGAACTTGACCCTTTGTTTTTTCCTCCATGTCCATGTTTTCCTACATGGAACCCTAGTGTGGGTTAACTCGGGTGACCATTGTACTTCCCTTTCTTTATTTTAATGTAATAGTTTTACTGACTCCTTTTCCGATGTGGGACTTTCAATGAAATTTCAAAACCCCAATTTTAAAATTGCGAGGACGCAATTTCTTAAGGGGGGAAGATTGTAACGACCCGAAATTTTTTAAATAAATTTTTTTTCCTAATTTTATGTGTTATTGTTATACTCAACAAAAATGTTTTATTTGATAAACATGATTATAATTAAAATGAGATCAGTGGGTTTTGACTATTATATAACCATCGGTCAACATGACCGCTGTGAACAAAATGTTTTGATTATTGTCTCTAAATATAAGTAATCTTGGTTAATTATTATAGAAAGAAGATTCAATGGCCTCACCTAGTAGTCTTGGACCGATCGAAGCCCATCTAACAGAGCTTGGGAAGGAGGTAGCACCACTGGGCTTTACTCTGGATCAAATCCAAGCCGAACTTCATCATGTGAAGCTGGAACAAAATCGCCTTCGTGAGAAGTTCAAACTGATAGAAATTACTACTCGGGCAATGTTGACTGAGCCGCCCCAAGCTTCTATCACCCTAGCACACCTTACTCTTAGGTCCTATGCTGGTATTATAAGGGGTTATGTAACGAGACCGTAACTACCTTGTGTAATCCTTGTTTTAAATAAAAATTGGGATTTCTTCTTATGATGATGTTTATGAATTTTGAAATGACCGGATAAATATAGTATGCATATTTTTGATGAATTTTAGAAAAAGAATATTTTAAATATGTTTATGTAAACCCTAAATAATTAAAAATGTGTAATGATTTTCAAAAAATGGTCTTCTGCAATTATGTTCAGTACTAAATTTAGAGTCTAATAAGATCAACTTGATTTTTGATGAATAGTAAATTATGAATAGTGATTTTATGATTAGGATTAGTAATATGACCAAATGGATTAGTAATCTCACTTAAAGAAAGTTTTAAAATAAACTAGGCACCTTGATTAAGTAATGTGATTCAATAAATAACGGTTTCATTAATTATTATTCAAGTATTAGTTTTTTCGGGTGAATAGTGTTTTTTAATTAAAAATTTAATTAAAAATAATTAGAAAATTATTTTTATAAAAATGACTTTATTTTTGAACTCAGAGCATCGATATTATGTTATGGTAATTTTTGGGGTTTTTTCTGAAAAAAATGAATTTTCGATGAATAGTGTTTTTATTTAAAAATTAAATTAATAATATTTAAAAAATTATTTTTATAAAATGGATTTCATTTTTGAAATTAGAGCATTGATATTTGGTTAATGTGAAATTTTGGAATTTTTCTGAGAAAGTTGAATTTTCAGTGAATAGTAAAAATACAGTTTTAGGGTTTCGGTATGATTAATGACATCATAACGGTGTCATGATGATGTCATGAGATCTTTTGAGGGTTGGCAGGACAAGGGTGATGAATTATTGTTTTGGGGGCCCCATGTGGCCTAACTCCATGATAAATGACAAGGGAGAGCACATGGGTTTGAGAAAAGCACATGTGAGGTGTCCCTTGGCCATTAATGCCTTGTCCCCTCACTTTCCCTATAAATACCAAGCCCTCCTCTAATCCATTCGACTCCCCACTCATTCCCAACGAATTTCGGGTCTCATTACCTCCCAAGGAGTCCTCCCAAGGTGCCCCCAAGCCCTCAAGGTCCCAACCTTTGAGGTTTAAGAGTTACATTTTAAGGTAAGGGATCCGACCCCTCTCTTTCTTTTCAAGTAATCTCTTTTATGTCATTTCTTTTATACTCCATGTTCTTATGTTGGAGGATGTTCTTTTATATTAATCCTACTGCCTATTTCATGTTTATATGATGAGAGACCCCCCTTGCTCTCATCAATTCGTTTTAAGAATGTTTAAGTGGCGCCGTTAGGCTGCCGAATTTTTAAGGGATTCTTCCACCTTCCTCGTTTTAAAGTTCTATTTTCATTCAAGTCTTTCATGTTCCTTTTTATTATGTTGGGGTATGATCTCTAAATTATCATACTGATATTTTATGATCATATCATGAGAGACCCCATTTGATCGCTTCAATTCAGTATTTTGACGTTTTAAGTGGCGCCGTTAGGCTGCCGAATTTTTAAGTGGTTTTCACCCTTCTCGTTTTGAAGTTCTACTTTCATGTCAATTATTTCAAGTTCCTTTTTGATATATTGGGGTATGATCTCTATATATATCATAATGTACTCTTATGTTCATATGATGAGAGACCCTATTTGATCTATTCAATTCAGTATTTTGATGTTTTAAGTGGCGCTTTTAGGCTGCCGAATTTTTAAGTTGTTCTTCACCCTTCTCGTTTTGAAGTTCTACTTTCATGTCAATTATTTCAAGTTCATTCATGTTATATTGGGGTATGATCTCTATATATATCATACTTTACTCTTATTTTCATATGATGAGAGACCCCATTTGATCTCTTCAATTCAGTATTTTGATGTTTTAAGTGGCGCCGTTAGGCTGCCGAATTTTTAAGTGGTTCTTCACCCTTCTCGTTTTGAAGTTCTACTTTCATGTCAATTCTTTCAAGTTCCTTTTTGTTATGTTGGGGAATTATCTCTATATATATCATACTGATCTCTTATGATCATATGATGAGGGACCCTATTTGATCTTGTCAAATCATATTCTTTTGAATTTAAGTGACGCCGTAAGGCTGCCGAATTTTCATAAGAGAAATCTAATTTTTTTTCCTTCCATGTTTTTCATTTCAAATTGTATGTCCCTCAAATTTCATTACCATGTCCATATGTCCTTCTTATTCTTTCACCCTACTGTTTTATGGATCATTTATTAGAGGGTGACCCATGTCCCCTCTCATTTCAATGTTTTCTAAAACCCCGAAACTTAGCCGTTATGCTGCAGAATTTTCCCCTCAAAATGCCTCTCTCTCTTTTCTCAAAAATTATTTTATGTTATAAAGTGAATAATCAAAGCTCTTATTTCTACAAGGTTATTCACATATATATAAAAATTTTCCATTTTAAATTCTGGGATTTACATACATGAGACCCGCTTTCCCTTTCCGTGGGTTTAAAGTGACGTAAAGATCATGTCTTTAAAGCAGTTTTTAAAACGTTATGATTATGAAATGAAACCCATTTATTTTATGCTATGTGGGTTATTTATGAAATGTTTGAGGATTATATATGTGGCTCACATGATATTAAAGGCAAATTTAAGGGTGCGCCCTGATAGCGCTCCAATGCACTGGGTAATGATGTAACCACTAGAGATTACAATTTTCACGATACCTTGGTGAATAACCTTGGTAATTTTAAAATGACACCTTGGGGATGGAACTTGGTGATATGTTCATGATTGTCTATGTTAAATGATGTAGCCACATCTTCAAGTTATGAAAAAGTTTTATTTTTATTATGATATGCCTCATGATTTCATTTTCATGCATTAAAGTTCTTTTCATGACTTTATTGATGTATCTCAAGTTCATATGTAAAATGTTTCACTTGTTTCCCTTGTTGGGCCTTCTGCTCACCCTTCCTTTTGATGTATGTCCCCAGGTTATGAGATGCTGTAATGAGCCTAGGGTGAACATGAGGAGAAGCCATTCAAGTGTTTAAGAAGAATGTTTTTTTTATTTCATGTTTTATGTTCCTTGTTTCCAAGAAACTAAACCTTAAAGATCCTCAGTTCCGGGTAATGGAATGAAAAGTTATGTTATAAAAAGACGGGATGCTATAGATAGCCTGAGCTAAGGACTATCTTCGAGAACCACCATGATCCCTTCGGCTGATCAAAGAGGTCGTCAGTCATCGAAATTTGGTACTTATTCTTCACGGTCACCTGGTTTAGAAGACGGTAGTCGACACAAATCCTCAAGCTTCCATCTGCCTTTTTGGCGAATAGAATCGGGGATGCCCAGAGAGAAACATTGGGCCAGATGAATCCCTTCCACTACAAGTCCACTGGCTATACCCGCAGTTCACAAAGCTCAGCGGGAGCCATCCAATATGATAGTGTAGATATCAGAGTCGTCCCAGGGTACATATCAATGTAAAAGTCCACCTCTCTATGAGGTGGTTATCCTGGGACATCGTCAGGGAAGTTATCCTCGTACTAGTCTACCACTACAGGATAGCTCAGGCTCTGCACATCAACCACTCTAAGGATAAGGCTAGCCCGTTGATGAGTAATCGGCTACCCCCACCTCTGGGTAAGTCCATACTGCATTGCTAAGGCTCTATTCTCTCCGGTGAAGGTAAAAATGGTCCCATCCGTGTAGACACACCACACTTTGGGCCTAATAATGTCAATATGAGCATAGACTATAGATAACTGTTTCATACCCAAGATGACGTCGTAAGGGCTCGACGATGCTGCGAGAAGATCCTAGACAAAGATATCGGCTCCTAGAGTATGCTCACACTGCCGAAACAAATGCGTAATCATCGATTATGCTCCTGTAGGAGTCTCTAACCATAAGGATCGAGCTGATGGCTCCGTCAGAATCTCCGAGATCTGAACGAGGGTAGTGGAAATGAATGAGTGACTAGAACCTTTGTCTATAAGAACTGTAGATAAGGTGGAGTATACATAGATCATACCCCGAATCATATTTGAAGCGCTATGATCGTAGGCCTCAGATTCCTCCAGCTGAGTTCTCCTATGTGCACCTACTCCCTACAATCGGTGGTGGACCTCCTAGTGGTGGTGGTGGTAGGACATCAAATCGTCGTCCACCACCTGCTTCTCGGCCAGCTCCTTTTCCACGTCCACCTACTCCCTGCGGACCACAACGGTCAAACCTCTGCCTCCACCTGGGAGGTCCCTCAACTATATTTTGATCAACTACATAGTGGGTTGGACATTCTTGATCCATGTGACCCATCCCTTCGCATGCGTAGATATGACTGCTCCTCATATGATTGGCATTGTCTCGTGTGCCCCGCACAACTGACCCTGAGTCATGAGGTCATCCACATATAGTGTTAGACCTCTTGGACCTCTGCAACATCTATTTTCTGCCAACTATAGAAAAATCTTCTATGTGTCGACTGGTGGTGGGTCTCACTGTTGGGGACTGCTCAGTAAGGAAACATTCCACCAAGAGGGCTCTCTCTAACACCCCCTCCTACTTTGTGATGTTGAGGGAGATCATCGAAGCCCTGATCTCTCCCCTGATCCCCTTCTCGAAGGTCCGGGCCCTGAAGAAAGGCTCTATCACCATATATGTGGAGTAGAGAGAGAGGTCGGTGAACCTTGCAAAGAAATGTGCCATCGTCAAGCTCCTCTACAGTAGATGAAGTAGCTCTTGTATCCGAATGTCAGGTAGGGTGGCTGGGAAAAATTACACCCAAAACAGGCTCTCGAAGTCTACCCAGATAAGTGTTTCCTCATCATGCACCTGGAGCTCCAGGCTCCACCATCTACCTGCTACTTCTTGAAGGAGACATGAGACAAGGATCAGCATTATGTCAGCTGGTGTCCCTACCAGTCTGAAGACTCTCTCCATAGCCTCAAGCCAATCCACATCTGTCTGTGAGTCTATCTCACCCCTGGACTTGGGCGTCCTCTGGAACTGGAACTCATGAAATGAGATCAAGTGGCGTGCATCATCTGTTGCTGGGGCTAGTGGAATCGGTGGCACAATGGGTATTGGTACCGATGGTGCCTCCGTTGTGATAGGGCCCTACACTGAGGCCTTGTCAATCGGTGGGCTACCCTCTCGTACAATGCCTAGAACCCTGGACAGCTGTCTGCATGGGGGAATCCTGAAATGAAACAAATGCGCCATGGTCAAAAAGTTATACCTGTTGAGCTGACTCAAATAATTCAAAAAAAAACTCTTCAAAACACACACACACAATTAGTGTTTTTGTGCACTGAATCAGAAATCAAAAGTCAGTGTCCTGGTGTATGTATACATCGACCACCACACCAACACTGGACTCCCTGAACATAAAACCACACTCAGTACCCTTAAAACTATTTCTTCATAGAAAAGATCACAGTCCAAAGTTATGCTGTAAAACCGACTCCTCTGATACCAATTTTTCATGACCCGTCCCCCGGGGCCCGTGCTGTGACTACCCCAAGCCCGCCTTCCATAGGCCAGGGGCTAGCGACTAGCACCAAAGGCATAATTCCCTAAATATGGGAAGGCATTACCATTATAACTGTAAACACAGACAACAGAGCACACAGTTGGATAAAAAACACTATGTAAAACTGTATAACAAGAGAGTGCTGAAATGTAAAGGGGCCGAAAATACAAGCCTAACTGTAATATACAAGGAACTAAAAGTACAACTGAAGAAAGAAAAACAGATGATGGGTCGTCAATAGAGATTTCTAACTGAAGGGTAGGTACAGATAGTGTCCTCAGCACTCCACTCCTGTCAGTCTCCTCTGAGTACCGAATCATCGTGTGGTCTATCTCTAGGTATCATCCAGTCCTAATACTCTCAACCTCGGTCAGCACTATCTGTCATCTACAACCAAAACAACGAGGTTCAGACATATCCTCTGCAGGGGTGAGTAAAAAAATACTCATAAGGTACCACGAGACCCTCAAGGTCTCTCAAAATCCCACATGGATAACCAGAAAGTATGAAATCAACAGATAACCCCACTTATATATATATGCCCATACATAAACATAAGCTATCGAGTAATCCATCTCAATCATGAGGTAAACAAAAAAGTTACTGACTCATCTCACACAGGTATATAACTTATATAAAGAGATAGAGATGATCAGATGTAGCCACTAAATCATCTATTCTGTCGAACCCACATAGGATCCTGGAATGGAAAACAGAGTTGTCGAACCAACGTAGGATCCTAGAACAGTAGTCAGAGCTATCGAACCCATTTAGGATCCTGGAATAGTAGTCGAAGTTGTCGAACCCACATAGGATCCTTTTTATCAGAAAGTATCCAGCCACAGGTTTCTTGCACAAAGCATGCTTGATTCCGGGAGGGTCTGCTACTCAAGCCAAGTGTCGATACACCAACTACCATGATGTCCTATGAATAATTATCCCAATGTTCCGCTACATCATAGGGATCTCAACTCAATAGATGGAGCGTCAATCGGACGCCTGGTCTGTGAGTTATTAGCGTTTTAGTACAAGGGGCCCGGTTGGATTCGTGCATGACCAAACCTGACCGTAAGTCAACTATACCACAAAATCCAGTAGGGTATACTTTAAGGGGCCTTGATGCTCCCTGATTACCATAACCCTTGATGGTTCATCAAATATATGTCTGGTGCCAAAGATATGGCCAAAAGTAAGTATATGGTCGTAGTGGGCCCGGGTCCGGTCCGACCTGGTCGGACCGACCCAGCGCGATCCAGTCTGGGCCATCCTTGTCTGGGTCGACCCGGCCAGACCTGTAGGGTCTGACCTAGCCCATTGGGTGGGCCAGCCTGTTAGGTTCGGATTGGGCCGCTTGGCCCAGCCCAATGGACCACATGGGCGGTTCGGCCTAGAGGGCACTGTAAGGGCGGTTCAACCCGGAGCGTTGTGGGGGTGTGGCCAGTTCGGAAAGGGCGTTGTGAGGGGCGTAGGAGGCCGGCTCGGTTGGGACCCCTTGAGGGGCGTGGGTCGGGTGTTTCAGCCCGGGAGGCAAAAAGGACGATGGGCAGGCTGGGAGGCCGGCAGGCAGTCGGGAGGCTGCTGGGCATGCTTGGAGGCTGTCGGGCAGGCCGGGAGGCAGCCGTGCTAGCCGGAGGGTGGCCGGGCAGGCCGAAAGGAAGACGTGTAGGCCTGGAGGCCATCGCGTAGGCCATCGGGCGGCCAGGAGGTGGCCGAGAAGGCTGGGAGGCAGCCTGGCAGGCCGGTAGGGGCTCAGCCGGGGCCGGTTTGGCCAGGGGCGGTGTAGGACACCAAGAGGGTGGCGCAGGTCACAGAGGCCACGAGTAGCGCAGACTTTGTCTTTGCCACCATTTTCGCTTTGTTATTTCGTCACCATGATGAAAGACATCACAAAAGAGATTGACGGAGGGTGTCAGGCCATGTTTATTTGGCCCTCATCCTCCACGTTTAGGGTGATATCAATCGGTCCATTAGAGCAAACCACAACAATCCACCTGCAAAAAGAAAGCAACCTCATTCTTTGATTCTAAAGAAATGTAGAACATGTATCTAAAATGTAATTAAGGCCTTAATTTTTTTTGTTGTTCGATGATGAAGTTGCAGAAAAGAAGATGGAGGAGATAGTCATTGGTCGCATCTGCCACACACTTCCAATACCATGCTCATATGTCAGCTCATTGAAAACGATGTCAAGGGAAGGTTGGTTGTAGACGTCCTACATTAGTAGGATTTGAGGATGAAGGTCGAAGGAGATCGTTGCCGGAATTCTTCGTTGGAAGAACGCGTTATTTGTTCTTCGATGGAGAGAGCATTTCCCTCTTCTACCAAGTTCCACCAAAAGACCGATGTCAACCAAAATAATAGATTGTGTAAATCTATTATTTATTTGTTGGCAGAAAATTCAAATGGGATAATTAACTAGGATATCTCCAAATAATTTCTCAAGAGGTTGGCACAAATAATTAATGTTGAGGATTTGTAACCATGAAGTGTTAGGGGAGTTGAAGAGTCTCCCTACACATAATGGATGTTTGAGGGTTTCTCCCCTTTAATGGGGAGTTTCAAGGGGTTAAAAACCTAGGTGGTCTGCAATATATTAAGCATCAAGAGGAGGTTAGGTTTGGGTGAGCACCACCACCATAACCACTCATGGGAGGTTAAGGCATGGTGGTCCCCACCTCCAACTTCCACATAGAGGCTTCAACTAACAAAAATAAAAATAAAGCTACATAATTATTTTAATTTAATTCATTCATTAAAAACCCAAAAACTGTCTTTTATTTCTGACCATCTGTCGTTGAGGTGAAAGTATTCTTAAGAGAATACCGGCACTGCGAGTTCAACGGTGACCTAAGATTTCAATTCCGAGGACCAGTTCAATATTCATAAAATCCCACTCGTACGTTTACTGAACATACCCAAAAAAAAATCAGAAAATGATTCTGAGAACACAGGGCCTCGGAATCACACGGCAAAAATCTTCGCGGGCTCATAAAATTTCCATGTATTTAAGAAACAAATTCCACGGAAATTTTGGGTCTTTACAATATTCCTCCATCCCAAAGAACTTGTCACCCTTCCCAGTTAAAATTGTAAGTGGATAAGAAATTAAAGAACAATTCTCCACAATTTAGTGATAATATCCATCCAAACAAATAAAACATAAGATATTTGTCACCATTGGTGGTATAGGATTATTCTAAATAACGTATTCCTTTTACGAATCCACATATATACCGTCTATTGAGATTTTTTGACCCAAAAAATGTGGTTCTCCTTCTTCAGAATATGAATTCTAACATACCTTCCTTAGAAAATGATATCAGTTCCATATATTAGAATCAAATCCATTCCAATTATGAAATCAAATCCAACTAAAGGAGGAATCAAAAGATTTATGGAATAACATTCTTAAAAACATAACAAGTGTAGAATTATAAAATTAAGGTGTGACCATTGTTCCATTAAGAGATTTCCCAACTAACAAGAAATCAAATTGTTTAGGTGATATGGTGATACTATTATAATGTTATTTATAAATAAAAGTCATTTTGGATCAAAATCAAATAATAATTTTTCTATTTTATATTGGATGGTAAGTGTGCCTTTCACATTTTGTTTTCATACTTCGTATCACCACCAGTGATCGCATGAGATTTTCCATTATCTATAACCTTAAGAGATTGCTGATGTCAATCATCTTTTTAAACCATCATATTCTGGAATTGGTTAGCATAATTCTCATTTTCCGTAAAAATGAAGAACCTAAGTGTGGTAGGTGAGTTATGTGTAACTATAACAACCGTGGTCTTTATTACACACTTAAACATGATTTTTTACATAAACATGCACTTAAGACAACTATGAGTATCAATATGTCTTGTTTCTTGGGAAATTAGGAACAATACCCAAAAACTTATAATATAAAACAAAACATCTTTATTGAATACTTTGTTTACAAGACCGCAACATTCCTTCATACATAGCATTCCAGGGGATAACCTGAAGACATGAATAAGAAAAGGGTGAACTATAAAGCCTACTAAGGGATTAAAATAGGTATAACATGAATAATACAATAAATGATAGGAAATATGCATATTAATGGAGCACAAGGGAAACATGAACCTGAAGGCATGATATATAATGATTATTATAACATGGAAATGTGGAAACAACATTTAACATGATATTAGAATGGGTTATGGATTATCCCACATGGAGCATGAGTAAACCCTCACTGAAATTGAATTAGAATGAGTAAAATAATATTTCCCAAGAATTATCATGAGTAAACCCTCATTAAACCTGGTTTATCATGATACTATTCTTTACCCAATGCATTGGAGCGCTATCTGGGCGCACCCTTCTTAATCATTTCGTTCCATGAAAAAGTGTGCCACATAGATCATAAAACATAGATTCATTAAAAATCATAATCTATTCCACAAATAAGATATGTGTAATACAAAAATGTAATTATTCAATCACCATGTAAATGTTTATGAAGCTTAATACCCTTGATAGAGAAATGGGCATGCTATTCACTTACACGATGATTTTGGCATAGAAATTTTGGTGTAACATCAGCAGCATAAAGACGTTAAATAGAAATTATAAAATTGGTTGATGAGTGAGAAAGGTGTTTATCATGATTTATACATGAAATGGAAAATAAGGGGGTCATGTATTATAATATCCCAACATATGTAATTTTATTTATATGCATAATATAAAATAACTTATTTAATGTAAAAAAGGAGAGGGAAATCCCTTACGGATTATTGGCCTAGTAATGGGTGTACACGGGAGGAATTAATGACAGATAAATGCGTATCTAATCATTAAAACATTATCAGAGCAATATAGGGGAGTTAGGAAATCAAACCCCATCATTTTTAATTGAAAAAAGGCATAAAAATATAAGGAAACTTGGACATAAATAAGGAAGGAAGGAAAGTGGGGATCCCTTACCTGGAAGTGTGATCCCAAAGGATTTTGAGAGGATTGAGAGAGGTTTCTAGGGAGCTTTGGGCTCCTTGGGATGATTTTAGAGAGTGGTGGTCAAAGGATGGTCAATCTAAAAATGGTTTTTAGTGAAGAGGAATTGGTTATTTAGTGTGTTTATATAGGACAGAAGAGATAATTCTTTATTATTCAGGTTTTGGACACTACACATTAAAATAATCAATACCCCAAACCATAAAATGGATTCTACCCATAGATTCCACCAAAGTGGAGTGGAAAATATTTGTTTATATGTACAATTCCCAAACTTATTAAAATATTTGGATTGCTTTTGTGTAGGTGAGTCACACTTTTAGGAATATCATTTTAAAATGTTAAAATATTTATTAAGTATTGGAGGGTCAACTTTGATACTATAAAATTAATCAAAAAATTATAAAATTACATTATTTTAAATTTAAAACATAATGGGTATAATATACCTTATATAGTTTTTTATTAAATCATTATTGGATCATTCTGATGTCATAAAACATATTAAATATTTAAACAGTATATATTTCTTACCCAAAAATTAGACTGTCTCAAAAAATTATGAAAAGTTCACCATTATAGAATTTTGATGTTTTGAATAAAAAATAATATTATTTTTATCTAAATAATTTTCTATATATGTAAATTTTAACTTTTAAAATAAAAACTGGCATTTATAAAAAATTCCTGGGTTTTAACAAAAACTGCTTTCAAACATTAATTAAAATTAAAATTGTATAAAAATTATACAATAGTTTATATTTAATAATATTTTACTTAGTAATAATATTATTTTAAATTATTATTTAATTAAAAAATCCATTAATTCTTTAAAATAGATTTTTAATTGAATATTAACAGAAAATAGTATTTGTGCTTTAAAACCCATTTACAAATTAACAATAATAAAATGAATGTATATTCATTATAAAAAAGTAATTAAAATAATAATAGTTGTACGGTCTTGTTACATGACCCCTTACAACACCATCATAAAACCTAAGGGAATGGTGTGTGGTGGTGATAGACTCTTGGGGTGACTCGGATAACATCACTCAGGTGGTAGTTTCTATTAACTTCCACTTTCCCTATAGGCGGTTCTATTCAAGCGTAACATGTAGAAACTCAGCTTGGGATTGGTCAAAGGTGAATCCTAGTGACACTTCTTCCTCCTTTCTGATCTCTAATAAATGGGCTTCTTATGGAATAATTCTACTGGATAAGGCCACCGCTTCCTTTGTGTGAGTAAATTATATTTGTTAAAACCTTATATTTATACTATTCATGTGATCAGTGCTCAACGACAATATTATAAATTGTAACAATTCATAATGGTATTTTAAAATCTAGAAAACATAGGAAGTGAATATGTTTTATATAACCATCTTATATAATAATATATTTAATTTGATCAAGATGAATTTTCATCAATAAAGGTTTTGGTCGTTACAATTTTCCCCCCATAATAAATTTTTCCCTCGAAATTTCCTTTTCCCACACTAAAACTGATGAGGGTAACTATGCTTCATCACTTCCTTTGATTCCCATATTTCTTGTTGAAACTTATGGATTCTCCAAAACACCATGACAATAGTCATTGTCTTATTTTTTATATCTTTTTCCTACGATCTAAGACCTTCATGAGATTCTCTTCATATGAGAGGTCATTATCTAATGGTACCACCTCTAGATTGAGTACATGTGATAGGATAGGAATGTAATTCCTCAATAGTGATACATGGTATACATCATGTACTTGATATAGTTTTGGGGGAGTTCTAGTCAATATGCCACCAATCCAAAGCGATCAAGGATCTCAAAAGGGAAGATATACCTTGGAATAAGGTTTACCTTCTTCCCAAATCTCATGACACTCGTCCTTGGTGATATGAAGTGGAATACCATGTCTCCGACATCAAACTCTAGATCTCATTTATAATTTTCATCATATCTCTTTTATATAATTTTAGTTGCTTTAATGTGCAGGTGGATGGTCTTAACCTTATCCACCATTTCATCAACCATTTCTAGACATAGGAGTTTTCGATCCCCAAATTCATCCCAACATGCCAATTTTTTTCACCTCTTCTCATAATGTTCCTCCTAAAGAGCCATTTTGATGCTTTAGTGGAAACTGTTATTGTATGTGAACTCAATCAGAGGAAGATTTTGATCCCATCCTCCATTGAAGTCCATTGAGAATGCTCTCAACATTTCATCAACTGTTGGTATAATATGCTTAGATTGGCCATCCGTTTGAGGATGAAGAGTTATACTGAAGTTCAGATCAGCATTCAGAGCCTATTAGATAATCTTCCAAAACCTATAGGTGAATCTTGGATCTCTACTAGAAATAGTAGATAGTGGTACTCGATGCATCCTTAGAAATTCTCTGATGTATATCTTTTCCAGTTGATACAATGATAAATCCTACTGAATTGCAATAATGTGTGTAGTCTTTGTAAGACAATCCACATCAACCCAAATAGAATTTTTTCATTTGGATAAATTCAAAAGTCTAGTGAAAAATTCCATGGTGATGTTCTCCAATTTCCATGTAGGTATATGTAATGGTTGCATCATCCCTATAGACATAGGCCTCTCAGTTGTAGCATGCTAACATTTCAGGAACTATGATATATACTCAATGATCTCCCTCTTCATGTTATCCCACTAATAAACCACTCGACGATCTCGATACAAATTTGTGATTCCTTAGTGAATGGAGAGATTTTACCTTTGTGCATCATCCAAAAGATCATTCTTTAGCTCTGGATTTGATGAAACACATAATCTGGACCCAAATCTCACAATTCCTTCTTCATTAACATTTAGCTCCGAGGATTTCCCTTTTCAGATTGTTTCCACTTTCTTCTAAATTATCACATGATCCTTTTATACATCCTTTAACCATTCCCAAAGATATATTTGAAAAATCATTTGTGGAAGGATTGATTATGTTTCCTTTGTTATAATTCCCATGTCCATCTTCATCAAATCTAAGAAGATTGGATCCTTTTGAATTCCTATTAATGTTAGAATGGACGTGTCCTTTATATAATAGAGTTCTTGCCACCTTGTTCGCATTCCCAGGATGGTAATAGATTGAGAAGTCATAGTCTTTGATTATCTCTAACAATATGTGTTGGTTCATATTAAACTCGATCTGTGTGAATATATATTTGAGGTGTTTCTAATACGTATATATTTCACACTTCTTCCCAAAGAGGTAATGTTGCCAAATATTTTATGAGAAGATTACTACAGCCAACTCCAGATCATTTGTTGGATAGTTTTTCTCGTGAACTTTCAATTTCAATGAAGCATAGGTAATGGATTTGTCATTCTACATCAACACACAACCTAGTCCCTTCTTCTAAGCATTACTGAATACTACAAAAAAGTTCCAACTTATGGGTGTGTGAGAATGGGTGTAGTGATAAGGGTCCTTTTCAACTCCTTGATTCCTTCTTCACATTCATCACTCTTTGAAAACATGACTCCCTTATGAGTTATCTTGTTAAATGTTTTTGAAAATTGTGATAAATATCTCAAAAATTAGTGATAATATCCATCAAACCCAAAGAAGATGCCGATATCGATCACATATGTTAGTCTCATCCATCCCTCAATTGCATTTTTCTTGTTGGGATCCATTTTTAGCCCATTTCTTATGACTATATAACCCATGAATTAGTCCTCCTTCAATCAGAACTCACGATTTCTTTAATTTACATATAGCTTATTCACTAGTAAGGACTCTAGTGTATTGTTTAGATGTTCTTCATGATCCTCCTCAGTTTTGGAGTATATTAGAATATCTTCTATAAAGACAACCACAAATTTTTCAAGGTATTCTCTAAAAACTCTATTCATCACATTCCCGAAGATTGCTATAGAATTAGTGATTCGAAAAGTAATCTCTATTAATTTATAGTTCTCATACCTTGTATGAAAAGCAGTATTGGGGATATCCTCCTTCTTCACCCTTACTCAGTAATATCCCGACCGCATATCCACCTTATCGAATTTTTGTGTTCCATGTAGTTGATTGAACAAGCCATTAAATCATGGAAGTGGATACCTATTCTTTATCATGATTTTGTTGAGCTCATGATATTCAATGAAAAGGCACATTAACACATCCTGTTTCTTGATGAAGAGGATTGATGAACCTCTTGGTGAAGTACATGGTAATAGAAACCCTTTATCCATATTCTCTTGTAGTTGTTTCATTGGATCCTCACCCTCTACAACAACCATTTTATAATGACACTGGGATATTGGAAAATCCCTGGGTATAATATATATCAAGAATTCAGCATCTATTATAGGAGGAAGACTAAGAAATTCTTCAGGAACAATTCAGTGAATTCCCCCACAATAGGCATGCCTTCAAGGATGGTTTCTTCCTTAGACTCAATAATCTAAGAAAGATAAATGTTCTCAAAGGGAAGTAATATCTATGATTAAAATAATTATACTAAAGAATATCCATACTTCTCCTTGAACTTGTATGGAGTCCGGGGTCAATTCAGCATATTGATAGTGATTTCTCTCTCACAGTAACTTATGTTGGTTCTATATAGGGAAAGCCAATCCATGCCAATATTTGCGTCAAATTCTACCAGAGAGAGTATGAAGATATTCTCCAGGAATTTCAATACACAGATTATGACAGGGGATGAGTTATATTCATGAGATTCACTGATTTCCCCATTTCTATTCTAACATACATATCTACTTCAATGATGTGTGGTGGTGTTGGGATTGTTTTACTAAACGTTCAGGATATAAAAGAATGATTGAACCATAATCAAAAAGAATATTCATTGTTTTTTCATGAATAACTAGCATACCTATCACCACTTCATTGTTAGGGTTCTCTTTAGTGGTAGTGATGGAAAAAGATCACCCTTGTAGCTTTGGAGGTTATTGGTTTCCTCTGAAATGTCTAGGATTAGGGCACCAGTTTGCAAAGTTCCATGTTTCATTGTAGTTGAAGAAATGAACAATTCATTGAGGGTCGAATTGATCATTCCTTTCCTCTGTCATAGTAGTGGGGTTTTCTATTCAATAGTTAATAGATTGGTTCCCTTCTCTTCCACACCTAAATCATTTCATCATCCACTTCCTGAAATCTTTGGGGTGCTTCTTTGCGCACCTTGGGAAAGTGGGGTGCTGTAATTTCATAGCACCGTCGGATATATCCATCGGACTGCCAAAATTAAATTCCACTTCCCTATTCTTATCCCCATGATTCCCCTGGGATTATTCTATCTATCTTTCTACTTTTAGGGCACATCATACAATTTCCTCGTAGCTATCGAAGTCACAGTTCGCTAGGGATTTCTATAGGCTAGGTTTTATCCCACCAAAGAAGCAGTCAATCTTACATTATGGGGTAAAGAAGAAGCCATTGGTATATCACTCAAGAATTGTGAGGTTTTACTCATAAACTCTGATGGATTAGTTATCTATTTTCCTGAGGGAAAGTAACTACCTTTCCATATTTATTCGGAGGATGTGAGGAAAATATTTATCAAAAAACATTTTCTATAAATCCTTCTATTCTAATTCCTCAATATCTTTCTCAAGAATCAAATTTTTTACCAATTTATACCATTGATCTGCATTACCCTATATATGAAATAATCTAGAAGAACCATCTCTTGTTCAGAACATTGAAGGATAAAAAAGATATTTTCAATGGTGTTGGTCCATTGTTCGGTGATTGATGGATCAGACGATTCATTAAAGGTAGGAGGCCTTTTGGTCATGAATCTCTTGATTTCAGATTTTAATTTATTTGGGGGGTGGGGTTGGAAGATCCTCTTGACCCATGTTTGTATTCAACACATGACTTAATTGGGAGAGTATTGTGAATTTTTTTTATTCCCACTCCCATTGGATTGGGCATCTCATTAGACTAGTTATCACATTGTTCTTCACATTGGTTGTTAGCCCTAGTACTTCTATTGCCATCCATTGGCTATAATAAAGGAATTTTATGGGTAAAACATATTGGGGAATTCAATTTCAAAAATAGATAACCTATAAATTAAATTTATTTCTGTAACTTCTGAATTTATAGGCTTCAATATATGTTATCCATGATCTACATCCCAACATATATTCTTAGGGGAATTTTTTATTCCCATAACAATGGTTCATAATAAGCTTATGAATTTACAAAATAATATCCCCTAGGAGGGTCGTAACCAAGAGTGTAGCAAGGCCCACTATCGTACCCCAGTTCCCATTCGAGTCTATCTCAAAGAGGTGTTTTTGGGTTTTTCCCCTAGATACATTTGTGCCAAAGCAACCTCTAGTAGTTTTAATCCTGAAAGGGATATATTTTATTGATAAGACACTCTATACTCACCAAAATTTAAGTAATTTTTTATTATAATTAGTATTACCCTTAAGGAATTCACTCTGGTTTTCTAATCATAATCCAAAAAATAACTAAATCTATCCTTTGATACTAACTATAATAACCCTACTCATTATTACACACTTAAACATGATTTATTATATAAAAATGTACTTAAGAAAAATCTGAGGATTAAGTGGTCTAGTGTATTTCGAAATTAGGAAAATTACATAAAAAATTAGAACATAAAACACAATTTCATTATTGAAAACTTCTTTTAAATGACCATAATAATCCTTCATACTTAGCATTTCATGGGATAACCTAGGGAATTGCATAAGAAAAGGGTGATCTATAAAGCCTAGTAAGTGAGTAAAAAAGGCATAAAATGAATCATATTGTACATGTTTGGGAATAGGATTATCAATGTATCACCAGGGAAACATGAAAATAAAGTAATGATATAGCATGACTATCATAACATGGAATTATGGAAACAACATATAACATGATATTAGCATGAGACAAAGCTCATTGCACATGGTGCATAAGTAACCCTCATTGCACATGAATTGGAATGAGTAATCCCTCGTTGAAATTGAATTAGAATGAGTAAACCCTCACTTCACATGGAGTATCATAATACTGTTATTTACCCAATGCATTGGAGTGCTATTAGAGCGTACCCTTCTTAATCATTTCATTTCAAGCATATGTGTGCCACATATATCAAACAACATGGATTCCTTAAACATAATAATTTATTCCATGAATAAGAGATATGGAATACATAAATATTATTCCATTTTCAACAAGGCCATGTTCATAAATGTGAATAACCTTGATAGAGAAATGGGTATGGTATTCAGTTACACGATGATTTTGGAAGGGACATTTTGGTCTAACTTCGGCAGCATAATGACGTCAAATAGAAATCATAAAATTGGATGAGGAGAAATAAAGGGTTATCTCATCATTTATACATGAAATTTATAGTAAGGGGTCACGTAACATAATATTAAAACATATGTAATGGAATTTTGATGAATAATATAAAATAATTTCTTGAATGTAAATTAAGAGAATGAAATCCCTTACGTAATTTTGGCATGGTAATAGGTGTACATAGGAGGCATTAATGGGGGTGAAAGGGGTATATCATAATTAAAACATAAGGAATGCATTGTAGGAGAGGTGATAAATCATTCCCTAACATTTTTAATTGTAAAAAGGGAATAACAAAATAATGACACTTGGACATAAAAAAGGAATGAACGAAAGTGGGGATCCCTTACTTTGAAGTGTGATCCTAATGGTTTGTGGGTGGCTTCAATGAGGCATCTTGGGAGGTTGAAGCACCATGGGATGATTATAGAGAGATTATTTTAGAGTTTGTTCATTCTCGAAATGGTTTGGGTCATGATGAATGAGAGATTGACTGGGTTTATAATATAAAGGAGAGGGAATTCTTAATTATTTAGGGTTTAGACACTACACATTAAGCTAATCAAAACCACAAACCCTCCCTTATTGTTTCCCATGGTTTGGGAAAAATTTGAATGGAAAACATTATTTTATAAGTAAAATATCCAAAATTATTAAAATATTAGGCTTTCATATGTGCAGGCAAGTCACTCTCTCAAGGAAATCATTTTAAAAGCTTAAAATATTTAATAAGACTTGAAGCGTCAACTAAGGAACCATAAAATTTATCAAACAAATATATAATCAAATTATTTTAAAGTTAAAACGTATATTGTTCAAATATATCTTTTATAGTCTTTTTTTACATCACTATTGTGTCATTATTATGTTATAAAACAAATTATATATTTAAATAGTATTTAATTTTTACCCAAAAATTTGATTATATCTGAAAATTAAGAAAAATTCACTGTTAGATAATTTCAACATCCTAAATCCAGAAATAATATTCATTTATTTAAATTATTTTCTAAATATTTGAATTTTTAATTTTAAAATAAAAACCGACATTTATAATTCATGGCTTTTGACAAAAAACAACTTAAAAACCATAATAAAAATTACAATTGTATAAAATGTATAAGATCATATATATTTAATAAATATTAATTTTGTAATAATATTTTTTTAAAATATTATATAATTAAAAAATCAATTAATTAATCAAAATATATTTCTTAATTGAATATTTACAAAATATATAATTTTTTCTTAAAAAACCATTTTCAAACATTCAATAATATAATGAATGTGTATTATTTGTACAAATGTAATGCACATAATCATAGTGCTATGGTTTTGTTACATAGCACCTTATAACACCCACATAATTCCAAAGGTTATGGAATGTGATGGTGGCAGACTCTTGGGGTGGCTCAGATAACATCGCTCGGTTGGTAATCTCTATTAACTTCCACTTCTCCGGTAGAAGGATCCATTCAAGATTAACATGTGGAGCTCAGCATGGGCTTGGTCAAGGGAGAATCCTAGTGATGCTACCTCCTTTCATTTCTCAAACAAATGGGATTCATATAGGGAAATTATACATGATGATACCATCGATTCCTTTGTGTGAGTAAATTTGATTTGTTAAATCCTTATATTTATAATAATCATGTGATCATTGTTCAACATCAATATTAGAAATAGTAACAAATCCTAATGGTATTTTAAAATCCATAAAATCAAGGAAGTGTATGTTATATATAACCATTTTACATAATAATTCAGTTAATTAGATCAAGAGGAATTTTAATTGATAAATGTTTGGGTCGTTATAGTATCCTTCTGTCTATTCCCATTTTAGCTAACTTATTCCCTTCACATTGACAATAGATTTCTTGATGACCTTATCTCTGACACTTAATCCATTTACTGTTCTACTTTATAAAAATTTCTCTATGTTTCTTTCCACAAGTTGATCATAAAGGAAATATCATGTTTTTTTCTAGATGGTCATTAATTTTTCAATTGAATTCAATCAATCCATTCTTATCAAATCGATGAGATTGATTCATAACTGAAAAATGTATTTCCTCCTTGATATAACATCGTATTAATTCGTAATTTATACTAAATTATCCTATGTATAAATAACTTTTAAGACTTGGATTTAATCAACAAGAATAATTGATCAACTTTACATTTACATTGGATGATAATTCCCGATGTGTACCTCACAGGTGTTTTATAATTTTCTTCCTTGGATCCAATAGATCCATCATAGTTTATTTAACTCATGTAATTAAATCTGAATTTTCATATGAATAATATTTGGAAAGTGCATATTGAAATATATGTTTTTTACACATCTGATTATACAGATTCAATTTCATCTTGTATCCTCATATTCTTAATAAGATTTTAACATTGATCCAATTCACCTTCCAATCAAAATACAACAAGATTTACATTATCATGTTCTAAACAATAGAGAATATAAAATATCTTAGTAGTGGTTCTAATCGATTGGATAGTCCCTAGAGGATCATAATACCCTATGAAATAAGGTGGAATCTTCCTTATGAAGGACTAAATAGAATATTGTTCCATACTTTTAACATTTTGAAGTCCAACATGATTCATAATTTGAGAAATTTGTGTAATAATAGTAGCAATATTTTTAATTTCATCTCCATAAAATTTGGTTTCTATGGAGGACAATCATTGATTTTCCCATCATATTCAGCATTAATTTAGATCCTTTGGGTTCCATATATTGAGTAAAACCAATAAACAAAGTGTGAGAAACAATAATAATTGTGGGAAAATAGTATAATCAACGGAAAAGTACATATAAAATATCTATATATGACCCCATAGGTTTAATCCTAGGTTATTCTTGATAATTACCAAAACTCCATGATTGTGACATAATAATAGACGTGTCCTTAGGTTTCTTACTTATTTTTTCTCATCCTAATTTTTAAATGTTAACTAAACTTTGATCTAATACCACTTACAACATCCCATACTTTTCTTTCATAAATAATACATTTTTTTGGAACAATATTAATTACATAACCTAAAAAATCTACACCAAATCCATATAGGTCTAATTCTCATGGAAATATAGAATCATCAAAAATAATATTTTACAAAATATATAATTTTTCTCCCAGTTATATCTTCATAATGGTATCCCTTTTAGGCATATCTTACATAATACATTTCTTAATATTATGGGAAAAGAATCATTGTAGGACCCCGGAACACCCTAAGAGGGGAGGGGTGAATCAGGGTGTCATATTTTTCTTTTTAAATTTGTGGATCTTGTTCCCACGTTGGTAGGAAGTAGCTAAACCTGTATGATGGATATGATTAGAAATGAAAAATTCAAATACAAATAGATGACACAAAAAATTTTACTTGGTTCACCACTAAGGGCTACGTCTAAGGAGAATACACCGACATGTTGTCGGTTGTACAAAATTCCACTAATCTTCACTAGTTGTGGATTACAATGGTTCGAGAAAATTCACTATGTCTCAGGCTTACTGCCTTTACAAAAGTTCAGGGATAGCTCACTACGTTGCTCAGGTCACTCCCGTTGACTTCCCCAGGCTCACTGCCTTTAGTGAAGTCCCACTCAGTTTATAGATATGAAGGTCTGTTCAATATATTTTCATTGAAGTCTTTGTCTCCTATTCAACATGAGACAATACTTGCATCAGAGTACTGAGTTGATGATCTTTTGTATTCAATCTTCTTCTTTAGTGAAATAACTGTATGCAATATATCTTCTTCTTCTCTTCTATTGATTCCCAATACTAACACCTGAGTGTATTGATATATTCCCCTCTTTCTTTGTAGATTTGAGTTTAGCTGCACGAACCGTTCTTCTTCTCTTCGCAAAGCACAATGAGGATGTTAAACACCAGTCATGTGTGTGCGGTACAAATTCTCTTAGTAAAACCAGATTGTTCATAGTTCTTCCATCTTCTCAAATGAATAAATACTCTATTTCACTGAAGGTATCGAGCAATCTTTCAGCTTTCTTGCAGCTCCAAAAATATGGGTGTACTCTAACAGCACCTGGCGCTCTTCTCCAAGCCAAAACACGCAAGTCCCAATACGGTGTGCAAGTATTTGGAACACAAGTCCAAACTGGTGCACAAGTGTCACCAAATCCCCTACATGATGCTTCCTTTCCCAACTACAAACTTGTGGGACCCACTTCCTCTCTCTCCGAAACCACCTTGGGCCTGCAGCCAACAACCGGAGCGCAACCTCTACTTGCACGACCCAAATACGACTTGTGCATCTCAACCAGCTGCGCGACGCAAGCTTGAAAAATCTATAAATCTTGAACTCCATACAAAATGTCGAGGGGGTCCTCTATTTATAGGAAAACTAGACCCCCTACGTGGTGGCATGTAATTCTTTCCTCAGCGTATAGGTTTTGGCGCATAGGTCCATCCGCCCAAGTCTTTGTCGCGCTACTCACTTGCGTGACCACACCAATACTTTCACAACCTTCTTTCCTTAGCATCATAATACTTTTATGCAATGTGAAGTGCATGGGAATCTCAAAATTCCAATACCTTTCACTTTGTATTCTTCTTCAATCGTCATTCTCTACCTCATGAAAATCATATGATTTAATTATTCAAGAAGTCTCTTGCATGGTTCTCATGCAATAATGAATAGTTTCATGGTCTTGATCAACCATCATGTCTTCTTCTTCATCCTTATATGGATTATAACTCACCATTCTTTTCTGTTGTAAACATGATGTCGTCTTTGACACATGTTCTCTGAATTTATGACCAGTACAATAATCATCCGAATTTCCATTCCTTTATTTCATTGGAAATCTTCATCCTCAGATGGATTATACCTCACCATTCTTCTCTGTTGTAAACAACATGCCACCTTTGAAAAATGTTCTCTGAATTTATGACCAGTACAACAATCATCTGAATTTCCATTCCTCCATTTCATTGGAGTACTTCTTGATCTCCTTAATTTTGATCTTCATTGACAACTATTGATAATAAATACAACCTTATACACAAAGTGGTTCCAACAATCATAAGAAATGGTGATATCAAAATCCCAGTAACGGTAAAAAAGGGAGGTATCAATGATTTTATAAGTATATTTTAAGTATAAGGGTTTTAGAACATGAACAAAATATTTGGAAATTATACCCTACATATCAAGTATTATAATCATACATCATGGAATAAATCATGGCCATTCACAAGATATGAATCATAAATAAATTAAATAATATGATCCATGAGAGAATAAAATTAGAATAATACATTGAATTATTGGAATATACATATGAATATAAAATCCATTCATTATTATTCATGTCTCACTTCCAATACAATCATAGGGGAAATTAATCATGTACTAAACCAAGTTCACTCCCCATTCTGCCCCTCTATTACTAAATTGGTTTCTCTCCCCATTCACACAATATTTTACTAAGCGGTGTTCACACCCCATTCTATTTATTTTCATCACACAAGACATAAATCATTACATAATTCATTGGATAAATATATAGGACCCAACCTTAAAATAATTAAAATCATACATATGTGCTCTACAAGATCATAAAACACTCATCATATAAACACCCTTGAAAATAAATATGTTCCATAAATATTTCATCATATCATAACTAATGGAAAGATAACTTGATTCACAAACATCATTCCAACTTAAAAAAATCCATCCAAAGAGATAATATGAAAATTTTATTTAGATCATATCCCCATTCAATCATTAGAAAAATCAAATAATGTTATATTAGATAGTAAATGATTTTGAAAGATCACTTGAAATAATTATTTATGAAAATATCCCGTAAATTTTGAAAAAAACAATTAAATCCACTTAATTAAAAATTAAAACATTTTCATTGAAAATAACATTTTATTCATGTATTAGAAGATTTAGAGCATTAAGAAATCATAATGGTGGACGCATCCACTCATGTTGTATATGTTAAAACAAATCACACTATTTATGAAATAGAAATAAATGATTTTATTAGAAAACAAAAAGAAAATTTAGTTTAATTTTTTTTGAAAAAATTAAAACAATGGTAAAAACGACATTAAAAACCATTATAGAATGATATATGTCATAAAACTTTTGTATTTAAAATACATGAATCATAAGAATGGGAAATAATCATAACTCAATCATGAAATATATGTTCAATTCAAAAAAGTGAATATCTCCACCATAAGTATAAAGATAATTTGATATGTCAAAGTTAACCCCCAAGACCATTATATCATATATTAACCCTTATTTTACATATTGGATCAAGCACAAAAACTTGTTTACCATAATAAATCATTCATTTTAACTAGTTTCCCATAATTGTCTCATTATATATAATACTTTACTCAACGCATTAATGGGAAATAATTGTCCCACTTATTTTACAAGTAATTTCATACATATGTGTGTGATAATATCATAAAACATACATCATATCATCATATCATAACCCATGAATAGAAAAAGGGTTATATATTTCCGAATATCATTTCATTACCCATGAAAATGGGTTTCATAAAAACATTATCATCATAAATATAAACTATCCATAAAAATAATATTTATTGTATCATTAAATAATATCATTAAAAAAACATAATAAAAACCAATGGATTTTTCATTAATTAACAGAAATACTATTAAAATTTTATTAAAAAAATTCCTTGGGAAAATAACCTTTCATTTGGAAAATAAATTATAAAAAACTAAAAATTTCCAAATATATTTTTGAAAATAAATTCTTTGAAAATACTTATGGAAACTTATAAAGGAATATATAATGTATTTAGTGGTTGTCCGAGTGTGAAATTTAATTCATGCTGTATGAGTAACAATATAACAATCATTTCATATTTTTGTCAAAAATCACTTTATTTGTAAAGAAACAAGAATATTTTGTGTATTTTGTTTTTAAAAAAGTCAACCAAGAGTAAAAAATATCTAAAAAAATAATAAGGTAATATTAAAATCATTTATGAAAATAATTTTAGAAAATATAAAAATGGATGAAAAAGTGTTTGGGACCAAAGAGAGAAATAATTATACTTTTCCTTAAAACACTTTTTTGATATCATAAATACTTAATGTGAATAAAATGAAAAGAAACCTTATATTCTAAATAAATAAAATTTGGATAATAAAATTAAATGGATTCATTATATTATAATCATATAAATTCCATAATGGAAATTCATGTATAAAAATTCCCGATTATATATGATTAAGACATTAATCACTTACCTCAAGTCTTTCCATACCATGTTTTCATTCATACCTCATTTATAATAAATATGAATTTGTTATAGATATATTCCACACCCCTTATAATATCTAATTTTTCCCATGTCTAAATTTTAAATTTATCTAGAATGTTTTTCAGAGGTGGCTGTTGACACGTCGTGAGATTCTATGGCCCAGTGAGTCCATAATTTATATATTAAAAATAAAAATTATATTAATATCGCGCACACATAGGTTTCATGAAAAATTTGAATAACATAAAAAAGGATTCCTAGATCAAAAATTTGAGATCACCTTTTAGTATAGAGTGAGGGTTTTACCCTATGAATTGTATAAACATTGTTTCCATTAGGAATTTGTAATAATGTTTCCATATGAATGAATAAAAAATAATTATATTTATTTTATTAAGCAATGATATAGAGACCTAATTTATCCCTTATAAATGCCATATTTTGGGTAAATATAAGGGTGATCCACAGAACCATGGTGGTCTAGATAGGATCTGATAGAGATATTTTGGCAGATAATAATGGATATGGGGATAATATAGATTTCATCATGATCATTTATTCCATATATGTTAAATAATTTCACCAATGACTGCAACAGAGGGTCGTTATTCATTAGTGATTTATCCAAAATTGATATATGATTTTTATGTGTATTTATCCATTTTTGATTTACCCAATGAAAATAATGAATCAATAAACCACAAGAATTGTTCATGGGTCAATTATGTTACCTGTATGGGTTTGTTTTACTTTGTTTTTGGTATTTTTTTGTTGGTTAAGTATATCTATTTTATCATAATTATAAATTAAATGAATTGAGGATGACACAAAAATTTAATGTAGATTATTCATCTTGTTTTTTTGTTGTTTCATTTATTCTCCCATTCTTCATGTGTTCATTATTGTTGTTATGTTTTATGGGTGGTTCAAAAAATGCATGATAACCAAATACTCTGCATGAGTTCATTAGTGTAATAGATTGATACTATCTATTATGTTTGACTTTTACTATAGGGTTGAGGTACTACAGTGATGATGATGAATTTAAATTGAATTAGTGATGTTTGTTCATACTATAACATGAAATGACAGGATTTCTTTATGGGGTTATCTTTAATGAGAATCAGATAATTAGATTCGCCCAAGTGGTGATAGAAAGGCTTCATTAGACCATATCCATGGTTTGTTATGATATTTGAGGTAGAAGTTAGTGCAGAAGTAGTGTATGTAGACCACATGAAGAACCATCAGGTTTTGGAAATTTATGAACTACACATCGGGTAATAGTGGGATGGACACTATGTGGGGATATTTCTATGGTAGTAGGGTTTCCCTAGAAAAATAAAGGATCACGAATCTTGTGACACATGTTACATTCCATGTGACCTGACCTAGAGACTCTCCATGTAACCTTGTGTACACTGTCATGTCCCGAGTACATTGGTTATGTCATGTAGTTGGGCCGCACTAGATCACATGGGCTGAGGCATGTACCTTGAAATGAATAAGTACACATGTATGGCATGGGGTACACGGACATAACCAGGTGTACATGAGAACATCCTGGAGTACATGTTCGTGGGTTGAAGCACATGGGAAGACATGAGACTAAAATGACCCAATATATACTTAAATTACATTCCTTTTACTTTTCCTAAAGTGGATTATATATAGAACCTGTTATCTTCATCATGGATGAGTTTTCATTGGGTACATTCCCTCAATTAATCCTTATGTAGGTTTATGTGGAATTATATCCTAGACAAAGGATTGTGATCCTCTCTAAAGGATATATCTTAGATAACATTCTTAGTGTCCCCCCATATCTTTGTTCAGGCACATTTATCATCATTTTCTCATAAGTTGGGTTCTTGAAATCACTGTTACTAACTTTACCCAAGAATCAGTCCCTTACTTATAAGGGTTTTCCATATTGGGGTTTTGGTATACCCCATGTACTAAGGTGTGATCCCCATATATGTATCAATCTTTCAAGACTTCCAGTGCATACTTCATTATAGTGAAACCCATTGAGAAAAAAATCACATATTGAAATCATTAGGGTTATCATACTCATGGAGATATTTCACCAATGCGAGTGTGATTATGGAATCTTGATCAAAAATCTTATAAAGGAAATGTAGTTTGTGACCTTACCTTGAAACATAGTTTCTACAATGAGTATATCTTGATGTTTTATTTTATGTATCATATAATGATTTTTATATTTGATAATGAGTTGAATACTCTTTATTATTTATGTGTAGTGATTTCATGGTGTCCTATTGGGTATTGTTAAGTCATCCATGTATGTGTTTTTCCCACATGGGTCATTTCTTATGAAGATGACTAGACATTTGACATGGTTCTTAGTGGACCAAGAGTTTATGGAGCATATATTGGGCTTGATAGACTGGTCTTCATACAATGATTCACTTTTGAATGTATTACCCTCTTACAAGTAGGTTGGACTTTTTTATAGTTTTTATGGTTTTCTAATTGGACCTTTATGCATTCTAATATTACTCATCATTCAATGATTGTGAGATTTATATATATTCATTAATTGAGAATTAGTTTTATTTTATATTATTTATTTAAGTATTATGTGGTCTTCAATATGTGTGTGTAAACATAGGTACCTTTGTCAAAGGCCTCCCATGTGAGAGTTATGCTAACTATGAAATTGTCACCATCTCCTAGAAAATTATAAGCGGACTTCGGTTAGTCACACATAGATTATCACCGGGAATGTGGGACATAGTGATTTGTGTCATGTAATAGTGGTTTTAGGTAAGTATTCTATATTATGAACATATTTTTGGAGTTTTTTACAGCTGTGAGTTTGGTTTTGGTTTTATGGAAGCAATGCCATGTCTTTCATGTTCTTATTTTTGGTCAAGGACTCCAGTGTTTGTGTGTTGAATGATGTATACATACACCAAGACTCTGACTACCTACATTTTGACTTGAGACATATATAAACTGTTTTTTGGGAAAACATTGGTACATGGCTGCAGCACCCCAAGATTTCATAGTACGTTATCTCAATAAAGTAATTTAATAGCTTGCGTTGCATGAAACACCGAGTTTGAGTGCACCACAACTTACCAAACTAGACGTTCAAAAAGAGGTAATGAATACTATTAACTTAATTTTGAATCTTATATACTCTATATAATTTTAACATCCATTTTATTCATTTCTTAATGATAATATAAGAACAAATTCACTTTTTCAGATAAAAGAAGTATTTTTCAAAAAAATCAATTTTACCACATTTTAATGGATAACCCTTTTTAAAACAAATATTTGACACATTTATACATCAACTTTAATGATATTAAATTCTTCTTTACATGTGGGACATAAAAATTTAGTTTGGATACATTTTTGGAACTTTTATGATAACTTTCATATTTTGATGAATAGTGAAAAATACTATGTTTTAATTGAAAACAACATTTCTAATAAAAATAATATATAGTGTTAAATTATAAATTTGAATGGTTTTGAAGTATAATTAGTTTTTATTTTTATCATTTAATACAATTTAGGTCATTATAAGAAATTTCACAATTAAATTTGACAAAAACACATGTCAATCTTTTGATATTTTTTTACTTTTAAAAAAACAATTTTTTGGTTTTGATAATGGGAATTAATTTTAAATTAATAAGTGAAACTTCTATGTTTTGAATCTAGTAAAATATAATTCATTTCAGAATTCGGAATATCAAAATTATCTTATGGTTATTTTTTGGTATTTTCTAAAAACATTCCATTTTTGATGAATAGTGAAAAACACTATTATTATTTTAAACCGACTATTTATTTAAATAATAATTCATTTTTTTATTTTATTTTTAGTCAAAATTGATATATAATACATATATATGATTAATTTAATTCATTTGAGTATTCTTATTATAAAATTATATTATAAAATTTTAATGAACTTTTTAACCTATTTTACCCACCTTCTAGAAACGTTAACAAATTTGCAAAAAACACAATTTTACCACTTATGTGAGTTAAATTTAAAAATTCTGAGAGAAATGGGTGATATCAGTAAGTAAAATTTTATTCAATAAAATGAAAATAATTTTTGATGAATAGTAACTTTTGACTTTTATTTACCACAGTTAAAACTAAATTGGGTAATTAAGGGTAAAAATGATATTATAATTACCCTTACACATGTCTTAATTCTATTGGTTAAGGGAAATTAGAAAAAAGACAAAATTATGAAAAAATATGATCCCCTTTGGTCCACATGGATAGATTAAGACATTTATTATTATTTTATTAAAAGAACAGTTAAAAGAGTTAAATTCAAAGTTTAATAACTAAACCATTTTTAATGTAGGGTTATACATAAGATAAATTCGATTATAAATATTAATTATAAATATAAAAGTATTTCCTACATATTGGTATTTTATTTATAATTTATAGACATTAAATAATTTAATTTATTTTTGACACAATGATGATGTCGTAATTACCTTATAAATGAATGATTAATATAATTGGTATTATAAATATACAAAAAAATATAACATGATATTTTTGATGAGATACACTAATTTTATATTTTAATATGACATGTTAGGGTTGATAAAGTAATTTTTGTATGAATTAGTCATGTTGTTATGATTTTCTCAAAAACCAAATACTAAATAGTGTCAACATTGACATAATTGAGTTTTAAAAAAATACTATATTATTAATTGATATAATATTTCTAAAAATATAATGTTCATCCAAATGACTTATATAAGGTTATATATACTAATAATGAAGAACATGTGGTTCTCTTGGCTTGTTATAGTATGTTTATTAACCGTATAATATAAAAATACAAAGAGATATGGTAAATGTCAAATTATTTAACTAAGAGTTAAATATAAAAGATAAGATTAATATGATGACCTAAACCTGTCTAAAACCTATTGGTTGAGAGGTTTTCGACCCATCTCCACCTTATCCTCAAATTAATTCATTTTCGGGATACCAAAAACCGAAAATGATTTTATTATAAAATAATATTTCATGCTTTTCTTAAAGTGACCCTCACCTCTCTTATAAAAGGGCTCTTCGTCTTCTCTAAAAATCACACCTCTAAATCCATTTGGTTTGGACAAACACAACCCAAATATCATTACAACCTCCCTCAAATAAACTTATAGTTCTTACTTTTATCTTAAATCCAACTTAAGGATCCCTTTTGATCAACTCAAAAAGAAACACCCAAAGAAGAGGTAATAATTTCACCACCCTATTTCAAGTTCTTTTCTTATTCCACTTCCTCTTTATTTGTTGTTTGCATACCAAAATAATATATTCAGTACTTACTAAATACTGTTATGTTATTATAAATATGGTACAACCATATTCATTATTCTATCCATCCTATAGATGACAAAGTCACCATATGTGCGTACGTACAGCTTATCGTCTCCATGTCGTGGTGTAGTTTGTTATTCAAACACTTAATTAATTGGATGGTTATAATAATTAATATGACTGATGTAACTAATTAATATATCATGTTAATTATTCTGTATATATGATTTAGAATTCAATTTCATATTATTTCACCATCAATATAATGATATTGTCGCTAATGCGTACGTACGGATTACCGTCTCCACGACGCGATGAGATTCATTCCCACGTTCACCATTTAACAATGATTAAAAAATAAATAAATTATTAATAATTATATAATATATGACATAATAATTCTACTATTGATATAAATATATATGTATGTATGTATGTATATACTTACATATATTTTATTCACTTACTTCCCTTCAATATGATATGAAAACGGAAACAGCATTTATGCGTACATATGGCGTACCGTCTCTATAAACAGTGCCTTCCAATTAATATATCTATCTATTATAAATATTTATATTATAAATATATATGATATATAATTCAAGGTTTATATTCTGGAAGTATTTTAATGGTGATATAAATGATATGATCAAAAATAACAAGTTAAAACGCGTATGAAAAAGAAAGTGATTATTACCCAAAATGTTAATTTAACATGGAAATCATTATTAAACGGGTAGTATAATGTAATAAACAAGTCATGTATGATATAATTAATATCATTATTGTTATGGAATAATTTAATAGCATACTATGGTCATTATACCAGAGTTTAAACGTATCCTCGACCAATGGAATGTGAAAGGTAAGGGTTAATTTCATAATATCTTTATTATCCGAGGTTGTTTTTACATAAGTATCTACTAGGACCTCTTTATCATCTACATCCGTGTTTTCTTAAAAATATATTTCAAAACATTTTTACTATTTTCTAGACAACGGGTTAAAAACTTTTATACCATTATTTGAACATATATGTTTTGAAAGGACTCTTTCAGTTGTTTTCCAAACAAGGTACTTTATAACCTTTTTGAAAATATAATAATTAGAATGTTTTTTTAAATTATATGGCGGGTGCGGTTATTTTCCACCATAATAAGATCGTCAAAGTTTCCTTACATGATTATAACAATAGTTTCAAAATAAATATTTTATTTTATAATTATTTGACTTCTAAATTATTTCAAAACTGAAAATGATATTTCTCTAATTTTTTTTTGATTTCATCTATGTAAACATCCTTTTGATGGAATTTAATATTTTTTTATGTTGATTTATTATGATACAAATTATCCATAACGTATTGATGGTTTTGTGACATTTTTGACTGTGGATTTTTTATTTCTATACCATTCAAGGTTTATGGTAACGTATTGAAATTTCATATTCTAGTTTTAATATGAATGTTTATGTTATGTTAAGTCATTTTCATATGAGGAATGCATTGAACATAGTAAGTGACAGGTGGAGCCCATTATAGCTTCTCGATGCATTGGTATGTCTAATGAGACAAACTAGTTTCTTGGCATAAGGCTTTGCCAAAATCATATTTGCAGTCTTGGCACAAGGCCTTGACTATGTGGTTATGATGTCTGGAATTATGAATTCTATCATTATGAAATTGTATATTGATATTACATGTGATTATTTGACTAGTATAATATCCATATGAATAAGTAAATGGAATTATTATATTTACCTTTTCCATATTATGTTGATGTTTAATTTTAAAAGTCTTTATTTTAGTCTTATACACTACCTTAAATGTTTATTCTTTTTTATAAAAGTTTCCAATATATTGTTATCCTTACTGAGCATCTGATCTCATCCCTTTCTATGTTTTATTTATCCCTAGTTAAGAAAAAGTATATAATGACTGACTGACAGGGACAGTCTAAGGGATATGAATTTTGTCAATGGATACAATTTTGTTGTTGTTTTTTTCATTTTATAATGTAATATAACGTTAATGCATGTAACCAATTTTACAAGACTAATAAATTGATTGTTCCTTCGAGACATGATTCATTGTAATCATTCCAATGTATTAAAATAATGCACTGACTATAGGTAACTGGGGTCGGGGCGTTACAGTTGGTATTAGAGGATGTTTTGCAACAACCTTGTAAATAGATTCAGATAAACTCTGATTTAAGAACATTTCAATAAGATATTATTTGAGAGTTAGTATATAAGAACATTCTAGAATTTTTGAAATGTTGAGATTTTGTTTATTTTCCAAGAAATACATCCCTCTATGGATACGAGCAGGTAGAGGTTTCTCTAGCACATATGTACCTAGGGGTTAAAACTCTAACAAGGAGTTACGGGCTTGACCCAGGTATTCCTGGTACACGACAATGGGCCTTGTTTCACTATTGATTATGACACTCCTTGGGTATATGCTTATGATAATACACATTTTCATTACAATCCATTATGATGGATTTAGGAGTAAATACTTCCTCACAGAAAACATTTTATGATTATAGATTATATGATTAATCTTTTCAATTAAATTAGGTATTTTACAAGATTGGAATTATGCATTGCAATTCCTAAACAAACCAAATGTATTCCATTGTATAAAAATGATTCCTGGTAGAATAAATTATAATTCTAGAAATACGCATGATCGAAAGATTAATAAGGATAATATATTTCATGGTATTAAGCCTAAATTTAAAAGGGAAATAGTCTGCTATGTATTACCATAATATGAATAAATAGTATCATGTGTGAATTAGAAAATTAAAGTAATCCCTTAGACCTATGGATTTGAAGGGATGCAAGAGAAGAAAAGAATGGAATATAGAAAGACGGATAAAGGGAATATGGGAAAGAAGGATTTTCCAATAAGTGATAATTGTTGAAAGAGTCACCTATGTAAATCCTTGATGGGAATGAGAGGTTGTTATAACTGTGGCGAAAAAGGACACCATGTACGCGATTTCAAGGGTAAGAAGAATGTTGCAAATGTAAAATGCTTCATCTGTAAGGAGTTGGGACACTATGCTAATCAATGTCCAAATCATCAGAGTATACCCCAAATGCTGCTGTTGGATAATAATCAAGTTATGATACTACAGAAGATGAACATGAATGATTATAGTTCTTATATTTTTTTTAATTTATTGTGTCATTTTAGTATTGTATTAATGATGTACATGTTATAATAATTATAGAATATATAAGGATTGTATTGTAGTAATATTTTATTAGGGACTTGAGATTATGTGGAAACAAGAAAATTGACTCAATAACAGGTAATTTTCTTGGAAAATATATGGTTGAGAGAGAGATAAACCATAATATTTTTCTCATACTGAGGTGGTGATTTTGGAATAAGATGTGATTGATTTGGATAAATTATATTTTATATTCTTGACTACCTTGCAACTGATTAATGATTTGTATGTTTTATCATTGTTGGAGCATAAAATTTTTTTGGATATAAGGAGTATATCCATTATTCTATGGGGAATATGGGAGAGTGAATATAATAAATAGGGTTATATGGAAATTCATGGTGTTTCCATGTTTTAAGAGAATACATAATGAAGGTATTCACATGTTATTATGTGGAAAAAAGAGATCTTGATTATGTTTACCTTCTATATAAATTTTGGACTGTGAGTTTGGACAGATGTATTTTGGATATGTCTAATGGTTAGAATGGATTACATTGGAAATTGGAAACAATTTTTTAAGGATAAGAAATTTCTTAAGATTGTTTTTGTATTTTTTTAAAAAGGACACCCCAGAGGTTGGGCGACATCCCGTCGCATCTGGCAAGGTCGTGAGCCTTGATCTCGCAACCGAAGGGAGATAAGGGTGCATCACCTACCACTGGCCCAAGTGATTCCTGGTTTTTATAATATAGTTTTTTTAAAATGGGCTCACAGATGAATTATAAATTCATTTTTTGGAACCCTATATGATTAGGATAAACAGAATATTTTTGAGTTCTATTATTTTTTAGAGTAAAAGATGAGATTGTGGTAGAAATTAGTTAACGAATGGAACTCTACTTGTCAAGTATTCTTTTTTATACTTATTATATGAAGAAATTAATTCTTAAACTTTAGGGAAGGGATCTTTAAAAAAAATTATCTTAATACCTTATGTTTTTTTGAACTGATGATATTTTAAATCATCAATGACTGATGGCTTTAAGGCCCTAAATTTTACACTTGTTTGTGATTGATGACCTCAATCACCCCTATAAATATTTACGTTTTCCATACAATTTTGTGTCTCTAATTGAAAACAATTTTCTCCTAATTTAGATATTAATTTGGTGGCGAAATTTTCATTTCCCCTTCCATCTTATTAAAACTATATTTTATAAAACCAATTTCTGCTGTGGGTTTTCTACAAATGAATTTTTCTATTTTTCATCTTTAATTTTCGAAGAACATTTTCAAATTGTGAGGAAACAATTTATTTAAGTAGGAGGGATTATAACACCCCAAGATTTCATATTTTGTTATCTCATTAATGTAATTTAATATCTTGCTCACCACACAACACCGAGTTCAAGCGCACCACAACTTACCAAACTAGCTGTTCAAAAAGCGGTTATGAATAGAATTAACTAAATTTTGAATCTTATATACTCTATATAATTTTATGTTCCTTATTATATGTTTCTTAAACATAATATATGAACAAATTCATTTTCTCAGATTAAAGAAGTATTTTCCAAAAAATGCAATTTTACCACCTTTTAATGGAGAACCCTTTTAAAAACAAATATTTGCCACTTTTATATATTAATTTATATGAAATTAAATTTTTCTTTATATGGGGGACATAAAAATTTAGTTTGGACTAATTTTTGGTACTTTTCTGATAACATGCATAGTTTTATGAATAGTGAAAAATACTATGTTTTAATTGAAAACATTTTTAATCAAAATAATTTATAATGTTAAATTATGAATTTGAATTGTTTAGAAGTATAATTAGATTATATTTTTATCATTTAACAAAATATTGGTCAATATATGTAATTTAACATTTAAATTTGACATAGACACATGTCAATATTTTAATAGTTTTTACTTTTTAAAACCCACTTTGGGTTTTGACAATGGGAATTAATTTAAAATTAATAAATTATACTTCTATGTTTTTAATTTGGTAAAATAAACTTCAGTTTTGAATGTGTAATTTTAAAATTATCTTAGGGTGATTTTTTGTTATTTTTCAGAAAACGTTCAATTTTTGATGAATAGTGAATAAACAATGCAATATTATTTATAACCGGCTTTTTATTTAAATAATTATTTAATTTATTTAAATTTATTTTAAGTTAAAATAGATATATAATACCTATATACATATAATTTAATTCATTGGAGTCATTTTATTATAAAATTTTATGTATAAAATTTTATTAAACTTTTTAACCTCTTTTACCCACTATCTAGGTACGCTAGGAAATTTCATAAAAATTAATTTTACCGCTTCTGTGAGTTGACTTTAAAAACCTGAGAAACATAGTTGACATTATAAATTAAAATTTGATTCAATAAAATGAAAATAATTTTTGGTGAATAGTAATTTTGGACTTTTATTAACCACATGTAAAAGTAAATAGGGTAATTAAGAGTAAAAATGATATTATAATTACCCTAACAAATGTCCTAATTATGTTGGATAAGTGTAATTAGACCTAAAAAAACCATATGAATATAAATATTCCCTACTTAATGGTATTTTATTTATAATTTGTAGTCAATAAATAATGTAATTTATTTATGACACAATGATGATGGAGTAATTACCTTATAAATGAATGAATAAAATAATTGATATTATAAATATCTAAATAAAAGTAATTTGATATTATTGATTAATTTCAATAATTTTATATGTTAATATGACATGTTATGGTTGATTAATTCTTTTTAAGTAATCATGTTGTTATGTTTTTCCCAAAAACCAAATACTAAATAGTGTCAAAATTGAAATAATTGAGTAATAAACAAATACTATATTATTAATTGATATAATATTCTAAAAAAATTTATGGTTCATCCAAAGGATTTAGATAAGGTTATATATGTTAATAATTAATCACATTAGGTTCTCTAGGCATGTTTTAGTAGGTTTATTAACCATATAATAAAAAATAAAAAGAGACATGGTAAATGTCAAATTATTTAGCTAAGATTTAAATCTAAAAGATATGGTTAATATGATGACCTAAATCCGTCTAAAACCTCTTGTTTGAAAGTTTTTCGACCCATCCCCACCTTACCCTAGAAATAATTTAATTTGGAGCCATTAGATACCGAAAATGATTTTATTATAAAATAATATTTCAAGATTTTCCTAAAGTGACCCCCACCTCTCTAATAAAAGGGAACTTACACTCCTCTCAAAATCACACCTCCAAAGCCATTTGGTGCATCCAAACCTAGACCAAATATCCTCCCAACATCCCTCAAATAATCCTAGAGTCCTTAATTTGATCAGAAAGTAAACTAAGGATACTTTTTGATAAACTCAAAATGAAACACCCGAAGAAGAGGTAATAATTTCACTAGTCTAGGTTTTTTCTTCTTCCACATCCACTTTGTTTGTTGTTTAAATACAAAAATACTAAATCCAGTACCTACTACATACTGTGATGTTATTAAAAATATGGTTCAATCATATTTTTATTCCAACCATCCTATAAATGTAAAACTCACCATACGTGCGTACATACGGCTTACCCTCTCCACCTCGTGGTGTTGTTTGTTATTCAAACACTTAATTATTTGAGTTTTTATAATAATGAGTATAACCGATGTAAATAATAAATATAACATGTTAAATATTATTTACATATGATATACCATCCAATTAAAATTATTTCACCATCAATATATTAATATTGTTTCTCATGTGTACCTACAGATTACCGTTTCCACGACGTGATGAGATTCATTCCCACGTTCACCATACAATGGTGATTATATATATATATTATTAATAATTATGTAATATATAACATAATTATGATACTATAGATATATATAAATATATATATATATATGTATGTATGTACTTACATATATCTTATTCACTTACTTCCGTTCAATACGATATAAAAACAAAAACAGCCTTTATGTGTACGTACGACCTACTATCTTCATAGACGGTGCCATACATTTCATATATCCACCAATTAAAAATATTTATATTCTAAATATATATGATATATAAATCATGGTTAATATTCTTGAAATATTTAAATCATTATCTAAATTATACAATCAAGAATAACAAGTTAAAACATGTATAATAAAGAAAGCAATTTTTACCCAAAATGTTAATTTAACATGGAAATCATTATTAAATGGGTAGTATAAAGTCATAATTGAATCATGTAAGATCTCATAAATATGAATATGGTTCTGGTATAATATAATTACATACTATGGTTATTACAAAAGAGGATAAACATACCCACTACCAAAGGAGAGAGCAAGGTAAGGGTTAATTTCACAATCTCTTTATTATCTGAGGTTGTTTTTATGTAAGTATATAATGGGACCTCTTTATCATACACATCCATGTTTTCTTAAAAATGTATTTAAAAACCTTTTTACAATTTATTAGATAATGGGTTAAAGTCATTTATAACATTATTTGAACTTATATGTTTTGAAAGGAATCATTCTGTTGTTTTCCAAACAAGTTACTTTATGACCTTTTTAACAAAATTAAGGTAAGAATGTTTCTATAACATATACGGAGGGTGTGTAAATATTTCACCATTATAAGATCGTTGAATCATCCCTTAAAATCTTATAATAATATTTTCAAAATAAAATATTTCTTTTATAATTATATGACATTTAAATGACTTCAAAATAGAAAGAGATTTTTCTCTTAAAAATGTTTTGTTTTCATCTATATCAACATTATTTTGATGGATTTTAATATTGTATGATGTTGATTTATTATGATACAAATTTCTCATATTGTATTGAATGTTTTGTGATATTTTTGACTGTGGATGTGTTATTTTTATACCATTATTGTTTTATTGATAAAGTATTGACATATCATATACTATTTTTAATAAGAATGTGTATGTTATGTTTAAACCTTTTTATATGAGTAATGAATTGGACATAGTAAGTGATGAGTGGAGCCTGCTATAGCTCCTTGATGCATTTTTAGGTCTAATGAGACAAACTAGTGACTGGGAACAAGGCCTTGAAAAACTCTTCTTTGTATTCTTGGAACAAGGCCTTGACTATGTCATTATGAAGTCTGGAATTATGCATTCCATCATTATGAAATTGTATATTGATATTACATGTGACTATTCAACCTGTAGAATATCCATGTGAATAAATAAATGGAATTATATGATTTATCATTTCCATATTATGATGAAGTATAAGTTTAAAAGTATTTTCTTTTAGTCTTATACACTACCTTAAATGTTTATGCTTATTTATGAAAGTTTCTACTATATTGTTATCCTTACTGAGCATCTGATCTCACCCCTTTCTATGTTTTATTTTTCTCAAGATAAGAAGAAGTATATTATGACAGACCTTTAGGGATAGTCTAAGGTATTTGAATATTCTCAATGGAGATAATGTTGTTGTTGTTTTTTCATTTTATAATGAAATGTATCATTCAAGTATGTAATCTATTTTCCAAGACTGCTAAACTGATCAATCCTTCTGGACTTGATTCCTTATAATCATGCCAATGTATTAAAATAATTCACCTACTATTGGTAATAAGGGCCGAGGCATTACAATTGATACAATAGGAATGGGTTGTGTTACATGTCCTTCTTGAGTCAAATCACTTGATATACTCATTAAACATTTTACATATTGTCTATTTGAGTATTCATTCATGATTATATCCATCTCTGATAATGTACAGATTTTTTCAGAAAGGTCCCCTTAGTGAAAAGGCTTTAATAAATGGACATGTTCATGAGGTAGTGCCTCTGGGTAGTTTTCCAGACCTACCTCCACCTATTGAGCTACATGTGGCAAAAGTAATACAAGTAGTTGAGGTGTGCATGATTTCAGGGCGTTCATGAGTTTCATCATAAATGAACCCTCATGTTCTGGGTGAATCCATACCCACATGTTGCTAAGGATTGACATTATGTGATTTTTTAAGAATTTTTTCTCGTCAATAAAGATATAGAATATATGGTGTTCCTGTGATAGATCCTCATTTATGGTTCCATAGGGAATTGGTGGATCCTTTTAGTTCCATAAAATAACAAGGTGTATATTTCATGGAAATATTTTTTGGGTCTCTTCAAAGATTATTACTCTATATATATGATGCAATAAGTGTACATCTATGAGATTTTACATCTACAAAATGGTAGCATGATTGTGGGTGAGTATTCCATAAGGTTTACCAACCTCCCATAATACTTAATATATATGGTTTAAGATTCATTACGTCAGGAACAAACCATTGAGTGAGGTCTATGAAATGACATTTCAGATTACTTATTGCCTCTATATATTCATACCTATGTTGGGGTTCTAGAGAATGCTTTGATGATAGTGTCCATTCATGATGAGAACACACCAATAATGAGTTACATTGGTGGGAACATAGGGCTTAAGAATTCAATAATAGGTAGACTATAGTAGACATAGGGATATATATATACGAGAAGTTCTAGGGGAAATCTCAGGACCAAGGGTCTGTGGTTCATGGCTCTCAGTATGGTTCTAGTTATGCTAAGGAGAGGAGATATCACTCTTGTGATGTATGAGGACATATTTCATAAACTATCAACCCCAATGTACATATGTCCAAGATATAGTGGATGGGCTGCCTATGCATAGGTAACTACAGGAACACATAGGTATTCATGGTGTCATAGGTGGTAGAGGGTAGGGAGAGTAGCTGGAGGTTACAAATAAATTGACTTGTTTCAACCACCACCCTAAGGTAGTCCCTTTTAGGGTTAGGGAACTTGTGAACAAGGGTGAGGGTAGATGTAGTCTATATATGCCTCTAATCTAGAGAATTCATAGATTTTAGTGGTATTATATATTTATTTTCTACATTATCCATATTTTTAATAGAAATTTTTGTGAAACACTCTCTACCTTAAATTTTTTTGTTATGGGCCTAGAGGTTCTAGTAGAGCCCTAACTCAACTCTTATTGTTAGAGACTTCTAATTTAGATTACTCGGTGATAAAAAACTTTTTTCGAATGTGTTACTTGACTCTTAGAAGAGAAATCTTGTCATGGGATCTATACGTAGAAGAAATGTGGAATTTTGAGGTCATCTTATGCATGGACTAGATATACAACATTCCTATAAAGAATGACTATTTTAGAAGGATGTGGTGTGTTTGCACAGATGGGATGAGGTTTTCCTCCATATAATAGTGGTAGAACTGGGGTAAGAGGGATAGAATGTTATGTAAGAGGTTTCATTTCATTAATTTCTAGTTGGCAATCATGGGTATTGGAGTAGCATATTCTATGGGCTATCAGTTTCCTATTGTGGTTGTTGATTATGAGGATGTATTTACTATAGAAATTATTGGCTTACATCCCCATACAAAGATAGAATTATACATTAAATTACACCTAGGGATGTCCCTGATATCTATGTCATTATATTGGATGGATTCTATGGAGATTCACAATCTTAGGGTGTAGTTAGAGCACTTACAGAGAAAGGGATTTGAGAGATCCAGTGTTTCCCCTGGGTACCCCTATTGTTTTTTCACTAATAAGTCATACGTGATATTATGGGTTTTTATTTATTTTTTGTTCTGGAACCATGTGACTATGATTAATAAGTATCCAATTTAGAAAATTAAAATCCTTTTTGATCATTCGAGAGGGGTGCGATGGTTCTCAAATTTTGACCTTAGATTAGGCTATCACGAGCTTTTAGTACAGGAAAAGGATATACCAAATAAAGAATTAATATTTTGATAGAGTCAGTATGAGTACTTTATAATTTCCTTCAGCATGATGAACACCCTAATAGTGTTTCTTATACTCATGAACTAGATCATTCATCCCATAATAGACTAGTTTGTGGTATTCTTCATTGATGTTATCCAAATGTTCTGGGTATCCGAGTAGGATCATGTTACACACCAGAGGATGGTTATAGACACACTCTAAGAGAACAATATTTATAGAAATATATGGAATTGTTAGTTATAGATTCAAGAGTTCCACCTTATACTACATGTTATCCTAGCTAATAGTGTTGTAATGGACTTGACAAAGGTATTGGAAGTGTTAGATTGGTATCCACTCAAGAGTGTGATGGAAGCAAGAAGATCCATTCAGTTTTTAGGATACCACATGATATTTATGCTTAATTTATCGAGGATATTAGAACCTCTAGATAAATTTCATTAGAATGGGTATCCTTCCATGTAGATGAAAATTTTCTAGTAGGCTTTTCATAAGTTTCGGTAGAGGATGGCGAGCACCCCCAGTATTTATATTTTCATAGGAAGGTGTTGATTAAAAATTTTCTATGGTGCTTTAGGGACTGAAAATGGTTTGTTATGATCTAGAGGTAGAAAATTATTTCCTATGGATCTAGGTAGTTTAGACCACATTAGCATAACTACATGACACGTGGTCTTGAGTTGGTAGCATTAGCCTTCTCACTAATGGTGTGGTGACACTACCTTATGGTAGAGAGATTTATCATCTACTATAACTAAATAAAAGTCTCAATTAAATATTTTATTTTAAGGATATTAACATGAGATACTTACAATGGAAATATAATTTCTAAGAATATGACTTTGAGAAATTCTATACACTTGGGATGAAAAATGTAGTGGAATATACTCCCAACAGAATATCTAGGTCGAATTAGTTGGAAAAGGTGTCAAAAATAGTATCCTTATTGCATTTTTTCATAGTAGACAAGTATGGTTATTCATATATATATATATATATATATATATGGTTGTTACCCTAACACTTCTAAAAATGGTTAGGGAGGCCCAGTTTGGGGACATCGACTGTGAGAACTAAGATACTTAGATATACACTAGACTTTCCCCAATTATATTATCTATAGTTTGGTAACACATTATACTTTATAGGGGACTGAAAATGGTAGCAGTGAAATTTCGGGAGGGGTTTATGAGGGAGTTTCACACATTCTCTTTGTTGGTACATCCAGGTGTGGAAAATATTTACCAAAACCTCTAAAGTATGTTCAGGTGTCTAGGAATGAATAATAGTATATCATATTTTGTCTCTCGATAACTCACTTTTGAGTATGTGAAGGATAAACACCAGGTATCAATAGGTTTATCTCAATCCCTTATGTTGGATGTGTGGTAGTGGGATTGAATATCTATGGATGTTTTGTTGGGATTACCATGTACATCCATAGGGTAAAGTTCTATCTGGGTGATTATAGACCGACTCACCATGTCTTCCCACTTCCTAGTTATATGAGTGTCATGTTCAATAGAGAGCATGGTATTCCTTTACATATAGGATATAGTCCAACTTCATTGATTGCCCTTGGATATTGTTTCAGACCATGGTGGCTGCTTCACATCCTGATAACAAAGAGGATTTCTGGAGGCATTTTGGTCTCAACTATTTTTGGGAATAGAATTTCACCCCCAATCTAATGGAAAAACTAATAAGACTATTCAAATAAGGGAGTGCATGTTATGAGATTTCATGTTGGAATTTGTTCATATTTGGTAGGATCATCTACCCTTGTTGGATTTTACAAACTATAACAACTACCATTCCACCATCAGTATGGAACCATCTGTGGCCTTGTATGGGTGACCCAATAGGTCATCCCTTGTTGGACATATCCATGTGAGACAACCCTCACGAGCCCACAGTTCGTTTATTCTATGATATAGAAAGTGAAGATCATCTAGTAGTTAGTGAGGATGCCACATTGCCACTAGAAGTCCAATGCGGACTGAAGATTGAGGCCCTTATAATTTTAGTAGGGATGCCATGTTTTCTTGAATGTCTCACTCAACATGGATTATTGATATTTTTATAGTGTGGAATGTTATCTATGAATTTAATTGGACATATCTAGATACTTCATAGAGTTGTTGAGTTGGCATACCTCTTGGATCTACCATCACAGTTAGACCGGGTAATTGACATATTTCATGTTTTGTAGCTGAGGAGACATGTACGCGAACCATAGCATGTTATAGAATGGGAGAGATAGAAATATAGGATTGAGCTACCATTATAGAGTACCTGGTGGAGATTGATGATAATTATGAGAGTAACCTCCATGGCTGATTGATACCTTTGGTTTGTGTTCGGTGCAGCATGATAATCTCCAGGATATCACCTCGGAGTAGGAGACTAAGATGTGAGCTCAGTACCCAAGCCTTTTTTAGTAGTACTTTTAGCTATTCAGGATGAAAATACCTAAGGTGGGGATAGATTATGGTAAAAATATTTTCTATTTAATAATATTAAATAGTTAAATTAATATTTTTGGATGCATGTGATGAGACAACATGAGATTCTACGGCCCAGTAATCCTGAAATTATTATATGACAAATATTAAATATATTATTATCATTGGAAATTTTTTTTGAAAAAATTGGAATATGTTTCATCATGAGTCTCATATCAGAAATATGAGTTCACCATTGAGTCCATCAAATGGTTTTTAACTTAAGTGTGACATAAATTTTTTTGGCATCTGGAGTTTGTAAAAAACAATTCGTGGGTGTGAAAAATAGGTAAATAAATAAATTTATTTATTTTATTCAGTGATAATATAGTGACCTAATTCCTCCTCTATAAATAAAAATTTGGGGGTAAATCTCAGGGTCAGCTTCAAAACCCTAGCGATGTACATAAGAGATGTTAGATAGGAATTAGAAGTTGATAATATATTTGGGGATTGTATCGATTCCACATGGATCATCTTTGCTAACAGAGTTTGAGGATCTCAACAATGAATATGATGAAGGAACTTATTTCATTAGATATTGATCCAAAATAAATATATGACATTTTTATATGGATTTATCCTATATTTATTTCTCATGTGAAGAATGTGAATCAATCAACCAATGGATTGATTTGTGGATTGATCGGGTTGTGAGTATGAGTTTATTTTGGCTAGGTTTGGGGTATTTTTATTGTTGTTTAATTATATTTATTCATCCATAAATATAATTGAAATGATTAAAGAAAAACACAAAAAAATTGCCGATTTCCATTCAAAATGGTTTTATTTTGTGAATTTCTTTACCCATTATTTATAAATTCATAATCGATGTCCTGTTTGACTTTTCGTTTGATAAATACAATGTAACCAATCATTTTGAACCCATTTTTTGGGGAAAATGATTGATACCATGGATCAAATTTTTGTTTGATGGTGGGTATGAGCTATAGTAGTGAAGCCAATATATCAGGACCAAATCAGGGATGTTCATTAATATTTTGATGTATGGTGATGGGATAGAGTGTTGGGATGATATTCCATGTGAATCATTTGGTGAGATTATAATGAAAGGTAATTTCAAGGCTTGTTTGGACCAGATACGTGGTTTGCGTCAAGATTTGTAACAGAAATCAAAGTAGTAGAAGGATGTGAAAATTGTTTGAAGAACCAATGGGTTATATAAATTTTAATGCTAAAGAGAAAATAATCAAGATACACATGCAGTGTGGGATCTTCTCTATGGTGATATGATTTATTCTTGAAGAAAGGATCACATGCCATGTGAGACATGTCACACACCATGTAACCTGACTTGGAGATTCCCCATATAACCTTGAGTACATGGGAATGACTATAGTAAAATGGTTAATCCATGCACTCAGACTCGACTGGATCACTTGGGATAATACAAGTACATAGAAATGCCCAATTACATTTGAACAAACTAGAGTACATAGACACTAATTGGTGTGCACATGCATGAGCTGGAGTACACAGGAACATGATGGAGGACAATGACATACCCAAGACCATAAATACATGTTGTGTACTGTAATTTAATTACATATACATTTCATAGAGTAGTATGGGGCTCTTATACTCTATAGTGTGGACCATTTTCCTTAGGGGGTGTTCCCAAGATCCATCATTATGAGGGTATTATTTGGAATTTCATCCTTGAAAATGAATTGTGATCCTATCTAATATATTTTTCATGAATAGAGATCTTAGTATCACCCAATTTTTTGGGTTTAGTCCTTTATCATCTTCTATCCTAAGTGGGGTTCTCAGAATCAGTGGGATTGAATTTACCCGGGCATCATTCCCCTACTTAGAGAGTTAATCCTTATTAGGTTATTTGAATACCCAGGGCCCCAAGTGTGATCCTCATCTATTTATATATATCTTCATAATTCTAGATTTTTCTTCATTACGATGAGACCCAATGAGAATGACATTTCAGATAGACTTCATCAATGTTATCAAAATCAGTGAGTGAGTTCTCATTATGGATTGTGGTTAAAATTCTCAAGGTGAATCATAGAAATAAAATTCAGATGTGACCATTTCTTGAGAATTATTTTATTCATATATAATATATAGATTTTTTATTTTCTGTCTCGTATTATGATTAAAATATATTAGGATTTTCTAACTACTATTTACATTTCGTGTTTAGTGATTTAGTTGTGTCCAACTGGGTATTGTTATACTCACCCATATATGGGTTTTGGTCACATGTGTCATGTGTTAAATAGATGACTGACATTATGATGAGTTTCTTGATAGACCAAGAGTATATGGATAATATATTTGGCAATACATAGCATGGTTCATTCCCGGATTCACATTTGACTATAATCCTCTCTTACCTGCCAATATGACTATATTACAGTTTCTCGTGGGTTTATAATTTTCCAATTTTTTTCTTTCCACTATTATTATTTGTACTATGATTATGGGAATTAGATTCATGTATTCTTTTGGTATTATTTTTATTTTATATTTCAAAATTTTATGGTCTTGTAGATATTTCTTTCATATAGTTATTGTAACATCACAAGTAAATAAAGAATATAACATTTTTATATTTATTTAAATTTGTGAATTAAATATTAGTTTTTCATTATAGGGGATTCTATGTTTAATGGAATAGCTGATACGCAACAACCAGTTTCATTGAAAACTTGTGTTGCCCACAAAGTTCAGTTAAACTGAAAAATATTAATATAATATTATTTTATTAAATGGTTGTTAACACATAGTCGTAGTATTGGCAGGAATTAATAAAAATAAACATATTATGAGTAAAAATGTTTCTTAAATGTTTTTACATTTATCCAATAATTTTTAGAGGCTTAGAATAAGAAAGAATCTGATTTTAAACATAAATACTCTAATATTAATTAAAAGGTCGATTTACCACCTTTTGATAGTGAACCCTCTTTAAATCTAGTTTTGGTTATTTTTATATGTTATATTTGAAAAAATAAAATTATTATTTTGAATCTGGACATAAAAACTTACTTTGGGTAAATTTTTGGTATTTTTCTGATAAAAATCATTTTTTAATGAATAATGAAAGATACTATATTTTATATCAAAACTGCCTTTTAGTCTAATTTATTTATAAGGTTAGATTATTTTTTTAATTTTTTCTATATTTTAATTATATTATTTTTTCACTATATAATCCACTTCTGGTCATTCAATGTAATTTCAATTTGAAATTGGACATAAATAAGTGTCAATTTTTTGATAGTTATTATTTCATAAAAACACGCTTTTTGTTTTGACTGCAGGAATTAATTTTAAAATAATTTCTACCAAAACTATGTTTTGAATTTAGAAAATGGATTCCATATTTCGAATCATGGGGTCTAAATTGTGTAAACAGATAACTTTTAATTTTAGAAATTATGAATATTTATTTGAGTAAATATTTTATTTACCATGGTTAAAGGGTAAATATGGTAAATATGGGTAAAAAATAATATTATAATGATATTAAATTACCCTAACATGTGTCCTAATCCTATTTTTTTTATATATTTCCGACCATGTAAATATTTGGGTCGATTTTGGAACCCTATTGAGCCACTTGGGACTGATAATGACACTTTATATTAATTAATTTAAAGTGAAGACAAAAACAACTTAAACATATATCTTTAAGTAAATCAATTCATAAATGTGATAATAAAAGATATATATTTTAATATATAAATTATTTCGAAATATAAAAATATTTCCTACATCATTATATTTATTTTATAATTTTTAGACATCAAATAAATAAAAAAATTTATGACACAATATTGAAGCAATGTTTATGTTATTAATGATTGATTTAAATAAATAACATTGTAAAGATTAAAACAATATCCAAAACCAGTTTTATTCTTATAAGATGATTTTATTTCAAAAATGATTCATCTTATCTTAAACATTAATAAGTTTTGGACCTTTAAAACTAAAAATCATTTTATAATAAAATAATATGTATAAACATTCCTAAAGAGCCCCTCCTCCCCCTTATATAAATCTCTCACTTCTAACCCATTCCTCACACTTCTCAAGCCCCTTGGATCATCCAACTTATTCCAAATTAAACTGTATACATCCCTCTCCTACTCCTATAATCCTCCCATTATGCGTAATGCAATTCAAATAGACATTTTTTGTTCAAACAATAGTGAGATACCCGATTTAAAGGTAACCTCTTCTCTTAAGTTCTTCTGTCTTATTTTACTTCTCCAACACACTAATCTATTTTTATTACATTATTTTATAACTAAACCATTTTCCTCAATAAACTATAATATTGTTATGATATATATTATAACTACACTTACACACATCAATCTAATTTTTAAAGAACATATCATTTCTGTGGACGACGAACTAGTGCATCATAAAACAATGATTGTTCAATCTTCTCACATAAACTCTTATACTAGTCACTAAGATGGAAATTTGTTTTTACATGTGATTTATATTATTTTTAAATTTTATCTATAATTCTGTATTTTTTTATTTATATCATACCTTTATGGTTTCCATAATGGGTAAATACGATAATTTCATCTGAGCAAATGCATACTACCGCCTCCTCAAACTGATATGACTCGTTGATGTCATAAGTGGAATGTATAAAGGATGGAGTTACTGAAATTTTATATGATATTCTACTGGAATTATAATATACCAAGGTTTCATTAAGTTTTCATTCTATTAAAATGCTAAATATAAATGAAAGTATCATTCATGTGTATGTATAGCTTACCGTCTCCATGGACGGTGCATTTCATTACTTATCTCCAATTGTTATGTACTGTTATAAATAAATATATATAATGGATATATATGATATATATGATATATAAATAATGAATATCATTATTAATAAAATTTATTTATGACAACAAGAACAACTTATAATTATATGAAGTTCATTTTTGACTCAAGTACCAAAATATCGACAAAACGACCATTATTAACTTAAATGACTTCATAATTTTAATAACATGGTAATAAGTGATATGAAAGGAATAATAAACATGAAAAAGGTTCTTAATAAAGTTTAAATTTACTTTAGTTTATTATTCAGGATATTAAAGAACGAATTGGTCAAGTCTGACACGAGGTTAGGGGTTTCTTATCTCACTTTTAATTTCATGAGATTTACATTGTTCCCCACTTATTTCTTTCTTGTGGTGTATTTTTTACGGATATATGATGTATATTATCGTGATTCTCATTATATTCATGTTATTTTGTGACTCATTTAGTGGTTATTAATTTTTGGTCATATGACTTGATTGATTAAAACGTGGTAAGGGGTTTCTTATCTCACTTTTAATTCTGTGAGATATCCATTGTTCCACACATATTTATTGCATGTGATGTATTGATTACTATCATATGATATATATTATAATATTATATTTTTATTCATGGTATTTTGTGATTAATTTGGTGGTTATAAACGTTTATTCATACGACCTGATTGATTACAACGTGGTAAGGGGATTTCAGCCAACGAACCCGTAATCGAGTGGTAAGGGCTCCATCATGGCATCCAAGAGAGACAGGTTCAATACCGAGTAGAGGAAAAATTCTATGGTACTGCATCAGTACTATAGCTGGCACTGTAGAAGCTACTATTTGGTATTGTAGCAGATGTAACTATTCACCTGATTTGGGCCTTTGGGACACCAATTTGGGCCTACGGGTCTCAAGGGCCTTCGAGCCATGAACTGCCTTCTGGCCACATGTACTTTGGGCCACATAAACCATGGGGTAGCCTAGTTCATATATATAATGTCCTTGAATAGGATAAGAGAAACAAGAGTAGCGGTCACCAAAAGAAGAGCTAACCGGATTAGAAGAATGAGAGGGTATAGAAACCACCATCAGGACCAGGCAATGTGCATATTATTATGAGGCAATGCTATTTGGTCAGAAATTCAAGGTGGGGATCTAGGAAATCAATGATGAAGAATCTGGGGAGGTTCAGTTCGAGTGGGTTGGGCCTATGGGTCATGTATTGGGCATGGTATGCCTCTAGGTCTTCAGGTGATGTATTGCAGGCCATGTCAGGCCCTGTGCCTTAGGCCTACGGGTCATGTAAAGATTCCCCTTCAACCCTTAAAATTGGTATTATCCATCATAAAATAAAAATATATATCCTTCGGTCTATTCAGTTGGTAAGGTTTTTTCATCTCACATCTTATTCCTATGAGATTCATTCTATATTTTTAACTATTTCCATTATGTGGTGTATTGACAACCCATGATTGTACTCTTTGTGTAATATAATTTCATTTATAGGTATTTATATTTTTATCGTATAATCCTTCCTTCATGGGGTGTATGTTTCGTAATTTTCCAAATTAGTAAGGGAGCCTTTCACCGTACTCTTTTAGTCAAAGGCCTATTTTTGTTATGTCTTTTAATTTAAATCTTCATATGTTGGGATATTATTATTATATATCCTTATTTATATAAATTTTATGTCCATGTGATGATATAACCTTTTCTCACTCATAAACTCATTTTCGGAATTTTATAGTGACGTTGTTAGGGTGTCTAATTTCTGTAAGAGAATTTCTTAACCCAATTTCAGTTCTTTGAGTTAAAGTTATACTTCATGATTTTGTCATTCTATGAATATGTGTGAATTTCCATTAATTTGTTTACACATAATATCCATTAATATTGGGTGAATTATTATTTTTCACACATAATTATGTCATTTATTTTTCCTTAATCTAAGGATATTATCTTTGCAAGGGACCTTGTCTCAATTTACATTCCATTGAAACTTATTTATTATTATACACAAATTTAATTTTATTTGCTGTATATACTATCATTTGATGTATTATATCATGAATCTATCTATTCACATGATATTATAAGCATTGATTGATTTTATTCTTCAATTTTTTGTATTCTAGTATCTCTCTTTTTGTTAAAAACTCTTTAACTAAAATATCAATTTAAATGTTTTAAAGATTAATTCTTCTAAATATTTCTCATTAATTTATATACTTTAAAAATGGTTTGTAGGATTTATTTATATGTTCATTAATTATTTAAAATGTAAACTCATTTAAAAGTTTCAAAGTGTTATGGGACACTTTGATTCCAAAAATATCTTTATTAAATGTTTTAATGGTTTTTAAATTAGTTTGATAAAGAATTGATTATTTCAATATCATGAATTGATATATTGTTATTGGAATGTTCAAATGTTATCTTTCCTTCATGCTTGTGTTATGTGTTATGATTATGTTATGTTTATTGGGAATTGTTTACGTATACGGGTGGTTCCGTGATAATCCTAGGGTGGGTGAGCCCAAGATATCTCTCAAATGCATTCGGAAACATGATGGAGGTATATATTAAATTTTATAGTAATATATTTAGGGAATATACTATGATGGGTATTCCAAATGTAACTCCCTACATAGCTGTGAAAGATAAAATGTATGTTTTATATGGGTGCCAAAATTTACCATTATGATTTATGATTTCTGTTTGTTATCTATAAATCTTATGATTTCATGAGGTATGTTATTATTGAAAATTATGATTTCATTGATTTGTATTTATTGATGGTTTAATGTTTCCTTTCATTATTTTATAACCCTTAGTGAGCTTTTTATGCTCATCCCATGTTTTGTAATGTTTTTCAACAAGACTTAAAGATGAATAGGGTCAAGGATAGGACAAGGAAAATTCAATCTGTCTAAAATATGAAACTAGACATGACACTTTTTTTAAGAGTTTTTATTTTATGAAAAAATGGAAATTGAGTTGAAGTGTATAATTTGTAATTTTTTGAGATTTAATGTAATAGTTATGGCATAATTATCTAATACTCTAATCCTAAAAATATCCTCAAATTGAATTATTAATTTAATTCATGATTATGTAATGCTTTAATGCTGGGTCCTTATAGTTGGTGTTAGAGATCTGTTTAGATAACTTTAGAGGTTACGGTGTTATTTATGAATAAGTTACATTACCATAATGGTTATCATATTATAAATAGCCATAGTTATTATAGATAAATTTAATGAGTTTAATATAACCTGAATAAGTCTATATTAATATTTACCCTCCTCATAAGATATTATATGATGATTTTACTGATATACTCTCACTGACCATTTTGGTTTTAGTAAATGGTTGGATCAAGCTGGCACCCATGTAACAGTGGATGTGAAGAAAACTGGGAAGAATTTATAAATGACTAGCTTAATGAAAATGGAGTTTCAATGAGAACTCTTGTGATAATTCACAACCAACTATCGAGAGTCATGATTGACAACATGAACCACGGTTAATTTTATAAGGAATCGTATATGCACGATACAAATCCCTATGTATGTTCAGGTAATACTGATAATGGTATGTATGTTCAAAAAACCTATGTATCAAGGATGTGGAATGAAACTCCTAGGAAAATTCTTCAAAGGTATGGGAAGATCCTATTGATGTGGGAATGAAGGTCATAAAGCAAGAACCTTCCATGGAAAAAATAAGCATATAGTTGACACTTTGAAAGGGAAAGAAGTTCATTATGAGGGATCAATTGAATGTTTTAAATGCAGTGTTCATGGTCATTAAACAAACATATTTCCTACGAAGAAGTTTCTATAATGGGATCACCAGGATCATACAAATATATGTTTACCAATACCTAATTCCATTCTGATTTAGGATGAAGAAACTAACAATGACCAATGAAATATATGGATTGTTTCTTAAAATATGTTTTCATATTATTGAATCTTATTATATGATTCATGATTTTGTTTGTAGGAAAGAAGTGTTTAAGAATAAGTTGGTAAGTAATGGTCAATGGATCATGAAGAATGACAAATGAGTAAGAAGTCAACATATAAGGGATTCAAGAGTTATAATAAATTTTAATATGATAAAATTCATAAAATTATTAAGACTATTTTGAGGAGGGGAATACATTGAAAGAATTTTTATAGTATGTGTAACCCTGAAGCTTTATATATGAAAATGTTACTAAAATAGTAATTATCTTTTTTATGAATAATGGAGGAATTTTATTTTAGAAGAATCTATGTTTTTATTATGGACATATGGTTATTTAGGTTATTTATGGAAATGATTAACCTATCATAAAGAATATGTGATTTGGTTAATTACACTTCAGCATGAGACTATAAGAGTAGTAAAATTTATTTGGATATAAATGTTATGATTTACTGTTGAATACTATATTATTAAATCCTTCTGATTTTTGGGTTCCAATCATAGTTTGGGTTAATTTTAAGAATATTAAGGACATTTATTTATTGAATGGTCTTTGCAGAACATTGGGCATTGTTTGTCAATTTTTGGGGAATAAGTTATGTATTAATTTTTATAAAGTTTTATACTTTTGGGGGATTATATGGTCTTATACTAAACGTTTTGTTTTTTGTTCATGTCTAAAGATAGGGGAAATATATAGTTCATCTTTTTTGGATTATCTGATAATCTAAAAGTTGATTATAACTCTATTAATGTGACCATGAAAGTTTGAATACTCATCATTTGTTGAAAATAAGAGTTTGTGGTAGAAATTTATAATGTATGAATGTCTACATGAAAAGTAAGTATGTTTCCTTATGTTTTTTGTTAGGCTCATAAATAAATTCCCCAACTTTATGAAAAGTATCTTAAAACAAAAAAATTTTCAATTAACATTTCTTACTGGGGAATCAAATAAAGTTTTACCCATCACAGTTTGTAACATTCTTGTGGTTAACTTTCTCTTAATCATGTTTTCTACTACTCTCTATCAAACCTTGATGGTTTGTTTCTCTTCCATATCCATGTTTTCCTAAATTTAATCATAGTAGGGGATATCTCGGGTGACCTTTGTATTTCCATTTCTTTCTTTTAAAGTCATTTTTTATTGAATCTTTTTATGATGTGGGACGTTCAATGAAGTTTCCAAACCCGATTTTATAATTGCGAGGACACAATTCCCAAAAGGGGGGAAAGATATAACATCAAAATTAAATAAAGAATATAATTTTTTTTATATTTTTTAAAATTTTTGAATTAAAAATTAATTTTACATTAAAGGAGGTGCTAAGTTCAATGGAATACCTAATATGCAACAAAAGGATTCATTGAAAACTCACATTGCACAAGACATTGAGTTAAACTGAAAAATATTAATATAATATTGTTATTTTAAATGGTAGTTAACACATAGCCATTGTATTGGAGGGAATGAAAAAAAACTAAACATATTGTGATTAAATATTTTTTTAAATGTTTTTACATTTATCCAATTAATTTTAGAGGCTTAAAATAGGAGTGATTTAGATTTTGAGCATAAATACTCTAATATTCATTAAAAGGTCGATTTACCTCCTTTTGACGGAGAACCCTTTTTAAATATTTTTTTGGACAGTTTTTATGTTATATTTGAAAAAATAAAATTACTTTTTTGAATGGGGACATAAAAATTTACTTTGTATAATTTTTTGGAATTTTTTCTAATAAAATTAATATTTAATGAATAGTGAAAAATACTGCATTTTAATTCAAAACTGCCTTTTAATGTAATTTATTTAAAAGGATAGATTATCTTTGTAATTTATTTTAAAGTGTAATTATATTATTTTTTTACTATATAATCCAGTTTTGGTCATTGTAAATAATTTCACTTTGAAATTGGACATTAATAGCTGTCAATCTTTTGATAGTTATTATTTCATAAAAACATACTTTTTTATTTTGATAGAGAGAATTAATTTTAAATTAATGTCTTCCACTTATTAGTTTTGAAGTTGTAAAAACTGATTCCATATTTGTAATCATGAGGTCTAAATTGTGTTAATTGGTAACTTTTATTCTTAGACATAATCAATATTTACTTCAGTAAATATTTTATTTACCATAGTTAAACGGAAAATCTGGTAAAAAGGGTAAAAAAATATTATAATAATATTAAATTACACTAAAATATGTCCTAATACTATTTGTTGATACATTTCCAACCATGGTAATCCTTGGGTCGATTTTGGGGAACCCATGGAGCCACTTGGTAGTGATAATGACACATTATATTAATTAATTTAAAGTAAAGACAGAAATGACTTAAACATATATATTTTAGTAAATCAATTATTACATGGGGTTATATAAGTTATGTATTGAACTATAAATATTTATGTGAAATATAAAACAATTTCCTACACCATTATTGTTTTCTTATAATTTTTTTACATCAAATAACTAAAATATTTTTTTACACAATAATGATGTAGTGGTTACCTTATTAATGAATTATTTAAATAAATATGATTATATATATTAAAAAAAATTCTAAATCCTATCCAATTATTTATGAATGATTTTATTTTGAACATGAGTCATCTTATTTTCAACTTTAATAATTTTTGGACCTTTATAAACCAAAAAATCATTATATAATAATATAATATTATTAAACATTCAAAAAGAGCCCCTCCTCCCCCATATAAAAAGGCATCACTTATAACCCCATACTAAAACTTCTAAATCCCCTTGACTCATCCAAACTCTTCCCAATTAATCTCCCTACATCCCTCTCCACCTTCTAGAATCCTTCCCCTAGGTAGAAGTCAATTTACACTACTGGAAATGGGACTTTTCCCAACACTTGTATACCAACGGTTCAAAGAACCATTGGTATAAGTTGTCTTTACCAACTGTTTTCATAAACCGTTGGTAAAGACCATGAACAAGTTAATTTTCCCAACACTTTTACGAATCTGTTGGGAAAAGTGTTGAAAAATCACTTTTCCCAACGGTTTAAGGAACCCGTTGGGAAAGATGGGGGAAAAGATTGTTTTCCCAACGGTTTCATAAAACCGTTGGGAAAGATTGAGTTTTCCCAATGGTTTCATAAAACCGTTTGGGAAGATTGAGTTTTCCCAATGGTTTTTAAAAACCGTTGGAAAAAAATCCCCAAATTCTCTAAATACAGGCAGCGGCCTCCCCACAATTCCAGAACCCTTCCGCTGGTCTCCTGAACTGATTCCTTGGCAGAAGCACTTCCGAATCCCCACCTCATCCATCGGATCGGCAGCTACTAGGTTAGAATCCTTCCATATTTTATCAAGTATATAATTCCACCTCTTATAAATCATATCCTTCTATTCTCAACGGTTTCTTTATTCCCAATTTTTAGGGTTTTTGTAAAATTTTATGATTTTTCCACGAATTGTGTTCTGAAATCCCCATATCGGTGTATGTCCAATTAATGTTTTCATTACACATTTACATTTATAAGGGAATGTTGTCTCTTTATTGTGTTATAATTTTGAAGATTCATATTTTTTTAATCTACTTCAAATATTATAGCTTCATGTATATGAATTATAAGAAATCATTTGTAATATTTTTTGATATTATTTCATGAAAATCACTCCTTTCTTTAAGATCATTCCAAACATGAAGATCTTGTTCATCTTAATTTTTGTACACTATGTGTATTACATAAAATGTATGTATCATGTTTCTATAAAAATCCATATATATATAAAACGACACACTGTTCACTTATCCTTTTCACAATAGAACATATGGAGTGTCATCTTGAACTTTTCCAAATAGTATGTGGTCCCTAATTAGTACTTCTTCATTCTTCATGAAACTAATTCACAGAATGTCAAATTTAAAATATTAGTGAATATTAGTTTTTCTAATATAACCATTAATCATTCTGCCTTCAACATCATACATGTGTTATTCAATCACCTTTTTAAAACACAATGTCTATTTTCACTGATTTGGGGTTCCTCAAAATGCTTGGGAAAATCAGAAAAATGCATGTATAGAATCGTGTTTCTCATATGGTTTCATGGATACAAGTTCATCTCAAAAATAATTACTGCATGGTTCAAATATCATGAGGACCATGAGATTATTATACTTCACACAAATGATGTTTTTTTATACAACTATGTGTTTTTGTTTTCACTTTTGATTTGGCCGAAAGGGGAGCTTTGTGGTCACTAATCATGGTTGTGGGTGGTCATTTAGGATGTAAGATAGTATGACTTCATTTTACTAGATATATCCAATATTATTATTGATTTATGTTCAATTTTATTATCTATAACAAGTGATGTTATTTAATAAGTTGTTATTAATGGTTGTAATAATTACGATATGGTATAACGGTTCATATGGTGTGTATAAGGGTTCACATGGTGTGTATAACGGTTGACATGGTATCATTGAACTCAAGTCATTAATTTAATCCTTCATTCTCACTATCATGTAAGAAATTGAATGATGTAAACCCATCCTCACACGATTTCTTACCTTAGATAGTTTCCATCATATGGAATATGAGCTTTTGAATTCATCAGTTAACCAGGATCATATATTCCATTTCCCCCAAGATGATTGTACTAATCTAACTTTAGGGTGAACTAAATATGGTTCTCATTGTACATTGTATATTATGTGTCCTTCGTGGCCAATACTCACTTTTATGAGGGTGAGGTGCTTTTCACTACCCATTCTGGCATGTGTAGACAACTATATAAATGTTAGATAAGTCACAAGTTTAATTCAGTAATGTTTTTATCATTGAAATAATTTATTAAGAATTTCAAATTTAAAAATAAATGTTTTTGTCTATACTTAATGAAATTAAATCTTTTTACTGGCCATGAACAACCAATTAGTGTAGAAGCATAATATTTATTCACCCATGGGGTGTGCTTGACTTGGGGAAGTAATTGGTTAATTAAACATATGGCCACGTGTCAATAATGAGTTATTGAACATGAGTGAATGATTTGGGATGCCTATAACACATGATGGGACCTGAAGCATGTGACTCTTATAGACCTAATTAAAATGAATATAAATTAATTTTAATTTAATTTATGAGTACTTGTTCTTTATATTATTTTAATAGTTCACCACGTCGACTAGAAACTTATTCCTTTATCATTTACTTAAATGTATTTTCTATTAATTTTCAATCCTATTGAATTGTTTATGACAAAATAACTTATAAAAATTCTTTTTACAAAATGGACAAAAGTTGGATGTATGAAACCGATCATATCTCAAGCGATTTTCAAAACAATTTGTAGAGCTTTCTAGATTTTGGATTTCATAATGCTTCAGATAGTGGCCGCATACACTTCCCATGTTCCAATTCTGTTGGTAGACCTTGGTTGAGCCGTGAAGAAGTCAGCTACCATATAAAAAAATGGTTTTAAAGAAAACTACTTTGTGTGGTATCACAATAGGGGGAAAATGAAATCTCAAATTGGTGATGATCGAAATGAAAAGACTGGAATGTAGAATTTGTTAAATGATCGATTTCATTTTATTCCTCATCATGAAAAAGAATGGATTTAAACTCAAGAAGACTTCGATATGAGAACGACTGATGCATCTAGTGAAAATGATGATATTGATAGGGTGAAAAAATTGAATGATGCTACCACGACTGCAGTATATCGACAATGTGATAAAATGAAAAAGATGGAATTTTTAATCCGATTGTTTCATGGGAAAACTATGTATGGGATTTCTAATACAGCAATCGATTACATTCTTACCCTCTTGAAGGATTTAATTCTAGATGATGCAGATAATCCCTCAAACCACTATATAGAATGGAAGTTAGTTAAGGAACATGTATTTTCAAGAAACAAAATTCATGCTTCCCCGAAAGATTGCAGTTTATTCTGGGAGGAAACCACTGAACAAAATGATTGTATAAAATGTGGCACATCCCGCTGGAAGTCAAAATCTGATGGAACACCATCCCGCGTTCCACATAAAGTAATGTGGCACTTTCCATTGATCTCCAGACTCCAGAATCTTTTTATGTCTGATGAAATATCAATAAAAATGAGATGGCATGATACCGAGAGAAAGAAGACTAATGATGAGTTGGTTCATCCTGTAGATGGATTTTCATGGAAGAGATTTGATGCTCGACATCCTGATTTTGCAGCTGACGTAAGTAATGTGAGGTTGGGTCTTTCATGTGATGGTTTTAATCTGTTTGGGCAGATGCTTACTTCGCACAACTCATGGCCAGTTTTTATACACATTTATAATCTTCCCCCATGGTTTTGTATGAAAAAACCTTTCACTTTCATGAGTATACTCATATTTGGTCCTTCTGATCCTGACATTGGTATTGATTCCTACATGCAACCTTTAATAAAAGAGTTGAAACTTCTTTGGGATGTGGGTGTGCGCACATACGATGCATGTTTGAAAGACATATTTCAGATGCGTGCTGCGCTTATGTGGACGATCATTGATTTTACGGCTTATAAAATGATGTCTGGATGGAGCACGAAGGAAAAATTGTCATGTCCAGTTTGTATGAAGAATACATGATCCAGAAGACTGAAACATCACTGTAGTTTCAGTTTTATGGGACATCGATGATTCTTGCCCAAGGGTCATCCATATAGAATGAATCATCGAAGATTTGATAATACCATAGAGACCGATGATCCACCTCAGTGTATGTCTGGAACTGACATGATTAATGAATTGAAAGATTTCAGTTTTTCGTTCAGGTAGGGTCAAATGAAATCTGGAAAGAGAAAGAATGTTTCCACTGAAACCTGTTACAATTAGAGGAAGAGGAGTATCTTTTTTGATTTTCCTTATTGGTCAACCAATTTGTTATTTCATTTCTTAGACGTAATGCATATTGAAAAGAATACATGAAAAATGTTGCTTTCGGTTCTTCTTAATGTCAAGGAGAAGACAAAAGATGATTTATGATCTCGGTGTGACTTGGTGGATTGGGGCATCAGACCAGAATTACATCATGTTCGTATCAGTGAAAATAAATGGAAACTTCCTTGTGCTTATTATGTGATGACACCTACAAAAAAAATATGGAAGTATTAGAGACTATTATAGTTCATGATGGCTATTCAAACAACATATCTAAATGGGTCAACAGAAGAGAGTTGAAGTTAAAATCTTTGATGACTCATGATTATCATGTTCTACAGCATGTGTTGCTTCTAATAGAAATCCCTCATCTTTTCTCCAATAATGTAACGGTGGCTATTATTAGGTTGTGCCATTTGTTTAGAGATCATTGTGCTAAGATGTTGTCGAAGTCTTTCTTGAAAAAAATGTTGACAGATTCCCCATTAGTGTGAGTTGGAGAAAATATTTCCTCCATCATTTTTCACATGCATGTTGTATCTAACCATCCATATTCCCACTAAAATACTTCTCGGAGGACCTGTTTCTTTTCATTGGATGTATCCAACTGAAAGAAATATGATCACATTAATGTCTTATGTCCGAAACAGAAATCATCCCGAAGGTTTTCATCGTGAATGGTAACTTGGCTCAAGAATGTATAGATTTATGCTCGATGTATTTGTCTGATCTTACTACAAGATTGAACAGACCAATGGGAAATGAAGAAGAATAGTATGAGCAAATTGAACCCAGTTTTCCATCACTTCCTCACACAGGAGGAATTCCTAGATCATATACATTGAAGACATTAATCCATGAAGAGCAGGAGATGGCACATCAAACAGTTTTGTTCAACTGTGATTTGTTCGATGACTATATCAGGTAACTAAATTGATTAGGTATATCTTATATATATATCTGTTAAACTAGTCATATTTTTTATCTACAGGAATCATAAAACAATGATAAATAGGACGCATTGTTCTTTATCTTTGAGAAAGAGAGAGACTTTGCATAGAAAAGTGTTTTTTTCTTGGTTAAAATTGATGGTATAAAAAAATTAATGTTTAAAATAATTATATCAAAATTTAATTAAGTTTAATAGTCATTTATATTATAGGTATTGAGTTTGTTTGCTGACACTGTCTCTGAGGAAATATGAGCTTTGGCTTTTGGTCCTAATACTGTGGTTCGTGACTGCAAATCAATTGTTATCAATGGGTACAAATTTATTGTCATTGAATGAGCAAAGAATATGAGAACACTACATGATGGTGTTATGGTTACTGCCACAATAGATTGTTATGCCAGTGCATCAGATAGTAGACTGTGATTTGAAAATGTGGGTTATTATGGAGTTGTTGAGAAAATAATAATATTGGATTATTACTCTCATGGATGAGTCACAATGATGAAATTCCATTGGTTTGATTCGATGATGAGACATGGAACATTTATTGATGATTGTGGATTTCAATTAATTAATATGACTCGCACTCTTGCTACTGAATAACCATATGTGATGGCATCAATGGATAAACATTCTTTTTATGTCAAAGACCTACTTCGACCTTAATTTGGTGTCATAGTTGAAGTAATTCCAAGACATATTTTTGATTATGGTGATGATGGAATTCACACTACCCCTAGTGCTATTGGAACCAATACATTTATTTATTTGGATGACTCAAATAGCTCAATTTTCAGAGTTTACTGTGAACCTGAAGTTGTGGTTGAAAATATATAGAATCATTCATCCATGTTCTCAATTCTTTTGGTTTACCTCGATTTGGGTTGTTAAGGTTTGTAATATTAAAATTGATTTAGTATTGATCACAAATATGTTTTAGCTGACTTGACTGTTATGTGAATTTTCAATGTCTATTGGTTGCATCTTTATTGGAATTGCATTTTCTAATTTGTAATTGAACTGTATTCAAACATAGTTAAAAAATATTTCTAACATGGAGATCATTACAACCTGTATGACTTATTAAATCCATTCAATCTCTTCTAAAACAATTGATAGCTGACTTGACTGTTATGTGAATTATCAATGTTTATTGGTTACAGTTTTATTTGAATTGCATTTTCTAATTTGGAATTGAACTGTATTCAAACATAGTCAAAAAAAATTTCTAACTTGGTGAACATTACAACTTTTATGATTTATTAAATCCATTCAAGCTCTTCTAAAACAATTGATAGATGACTTGACCATTATGTGAATTTTCAATGTTTATTTGCTGCAGTTTTATTTGAATTGCATTTTCTAATTTCGAATTGAACTGTATTCAAACATAGTCAAACAATATTTCTAACATGGTGAACATTACAACTTGTATGATTTATTAAATCCATTCAATCTCTTCTAAAACAATTGATAGCTAAATTACCAATGAATCAACTTATTCCCTATTATATTTAGTTTTTTGGGTTACACATTAGTTTTCTTTTTCTAATTAATTACATATCTGTTTTCAAAAGCAGTAAATGAAGCCAATTGAAGAGGAAAGAAGGAAAAAAATGATGGAGAACAATCGTCGAATGACGGAGCTGGGAATTCCATCATTAGAGCCTATAGTGAGTACTTTATTTCAAGTTGATATATTTAAAGAATATATAATGTCATGTGATTAATTTTTTTTTAAACATTTTTGTTGGATCCACCTATACGTCGATAGTTATTCGACGAGGAGCCTAGTACTGGTCCTAGTACTCAGGCCGGTGGTACGAGGAGGGTTCATACAAGAGGTGGACCAGCAGCTGCGTGTACCCAACTCGACCCTGCCCCTCCCACTAACATGTCATCCTTCCCACATTCTGATCCCGGTGTGTCGTTAGGGACACACGAGATAATTAAGCCTCCCATGTTTTCGCTAACTTCTTCATCTTCTGGACCATCATTTGTACATCCCGTGATGATTTCCACTCCCCAGTCAGCATCCGGTCAGACAACTGTCCCATCTACTTTTCCTTCTACTTATGTCTCTATGAGATTCTATATTGCATCGTCTTCGACTCCTGTTCTACCATAGGGTGTTCCATCCGTTTCTGTGGATCCAGCGGCGCTCATCAATAAGACCGGCATAGGTATATTTATAGAACCCTAACAATGTTTTATAGCAATATTTATTTTCATTATAAAATGTTTTGACAAAATATTTTTTTTTCTTTCATGAAAAATACATCTACTGAAAGGAGGAGTGGGCGGGGGCGTGCACGCATGCGTTCGGTGTGGAACCACCTCACACAGGTTATGGTGGATTATAATGAAGACCAAATGGTTGAGAAAACAGGGCAACAATGTCGGAGTTTTTTGGCGACGCTTTCCAAATTCTCCGACATCATTCCATTCAGCCCGCTATCGTGGAGACATATTCCACATGAGGTCAAGGATAGAGCTTGGGTAGAGATATGGGTAAAAAAATCTGTTCTATTTAATGCCATGAATTATTATTGTATTTATATGGATTAATATTTTGATTTCAACTTTGATTTAATTTTCCCGACGGTGAAGGTTCACGACCGGAACGTCTAAAGGATTTAGGTGAGAATTGGAGAGCCTACAAGCATGAGTTGTATATTGGCTGGGTTGCTCGAGTTGGTACTGAGTTAGAGGCAGTACCGGGGGTGGATGATTGTCCTATAGAGCAGTATCGTCAGATGATTACTCATTGGATGAGTACCCAATTTAAGGTATTAATAACATTTGAGGTATTTAAATATTAACTTTCATGTTTTGCATTAATAAAATTTATTGCATTTTCGAATTTTATTTAGGAATCAGCTGGAAAAAATAAAAATAAAATTGATGAAAAAAATACCTCCACACACTGGGACGCACTACGATGTCTGATCATGAGAGGAAGTAGGTATGACAATTGTATATAAGTTTTCTTTACAACTTACACATTCTTTTGTTTCCTCAATTATTTAATAGTTTTATAATGTTTTCATATAACTTTAGTTTTCAATGTCATTGTATAGTCAAATACAAAATATTGAAGGATGTATGCCTCGAGCAAAACTGTTTTGCTCGAGTAGACGAAAAAAGGATGGAAGTGCCGTCAATGAAGTGACTCAGCATCATATTGTAAGTTTTAATCTGTTGAATTTAGATTTTAATATATATTTTTTAACTTAATGATATATTTATATTTGTAACATGCTGCTTTGTAGTCCCTCGATGCCCAAGAACGAGACAATTTTGGGCCAACAGATCACTTCCATCAGGTGTTGGAAGAAGAGCATTCTGGCAGAGTACACTACCGACCTAGGATAGCCCCGACGAGGTATTGGACCTCCTCAGGTACGAGGTGTAGTGCCACTGAGCTGCAGCAAGTTAGGGCACAAGAAGAACAGGCTGAGAAAAGGGCCATAGAGACGACAGAACAGTCTGCTAGGGAAAACAGTTTGTTTATGAAATTTATTGAAGTTCTACGTCCAACACTTCTAGCAGAGGCCATCCCAACTTTTGATGAGTATATGTCATCGACACGTTCTATATATGGTGCACCAGGTGGTAGTTCTAGTGGTGGTCAAGATGATGTCCAGCTTGACGATGATGATGGCGAGGAGTCCGATGCGGAAGAGGAGGGAGAGGAGGAGGGCGAGGGTGAGGAGGGAGAGGACGATGATGGGGACCAGGATGAGGGTGATGATGATGGTGATGATGGTGATGGTGATGTGGGACAAGTGGATCCATTACATATTTTTCTAATATTACTGAGATTTGATATTTAATCTATTCTAGTTGTTGGTTTTACCTAGACTTGTAGTATAGTATTGGAGTTGAGTTATTTTTATGTATTACCTATTTTTATGGATGTTTTTGTCTATTAGTGGTTTTATGTTTGGGAACCCCCCTCCTTCCTGGAACGTGGAAAACCCCCCACCCTCCTCCCTAGACCCCGAACAGCCCCGCCGAACAGCCCCCCTTACAGCCCCCCCCCCCCCCCCTGGACAGCCCCCACACCCTCTTTCTTGGACCCCTGACAACCCCCCGAACACCCCCCGGACAGCCCCCAGACATCCCCCGGAACATCCCCCCAGATAGCCCCCCCACCCTCCTCCCTGGACCCCGAACAACCCCCCAGGAAGCCCCCCCACCCTCTTCCTGGGACCCTGGACAACCCCCCAAACACCCCCGGACAGCCCCCCGAACAGCCCCCGGATAGCCCCCCCACCCTCCTCCCTGGACCCTGGACAACCCCCCATATAGGCCCCTGGACAGCCCCCACCCACTTCCTAGGACCCCGAACAACCCCCCGAACACCCCCGGACAGCCCCCGGATAGCCCCCCCGAACAACCCCCACCCTCCTCCCTAGACCCCAGATAGTCCCCCGATAGCCCCCTAGATAGCCCCCACCCTCCTCCTTGGACCCCGAACAACCCCCCGAACACCCACCAGACAACCCCCCCCCCCCCCCCCCCCCGCACAGCCCCACCACCCTCCTCCTTCATCCCCGGACACCCACCGGGCAGCCCCCCAGACAGCCCCGCCAGACATCCCCCCCCAACCTCCTTGATTTCATTTAATACTAGAAAATATATAATATATATTTTATTTATTTTCATCATGATAATCAATGTAATTCAAATTTTACACATCTAATAAATTTCATAGATTATTGGTTTGTTATAAAAGAGATGTATTCATTGGGCATGACATTGTTAGCCCCAAAATGTTTCATAGCATGATAAACTAAAATCTAATCCATACTAAGAATGATGTAAAAATATTTAATATAAATGTCCACATGATTTTAAGTAAATACCATTCCAATAATAGAAACATGAAGATTCTCATAAAATGGACAACATTTTACGTACATACGGAAAACTGAGGCACAATGAAACATTAGGAGAACGATCTATGGTTCATATGTGACATGTCATACGGAAACCAAATGCATTTGGTTTATGGTGAAACATTAGGTTAACGATCCATGGGTCATATGTGACGTGTAGGAATCAACCCCGCCTCAATCTGAGGCACAGTGTGACTGCCACCACTCAAAGTGTCTGCCTTTTGATTCAAAAGGATGTCATTTTAATTGAAAAACATCAACTGGCATATGGAAAACCGAACAAACACATTCAGATTGTGTCGATACTTTAGCACAATGATCCATGGGTCATATGTGACGTGTACTAGTCAACCCCGCCTAAATCCGAGGTGCGGTGTGGCCGCCACAACTCAAAGTGTCTGTAATTTGTTCCAAAAGGACGTCATTTTAAGTGAAAAACATCAACTGGAATTCGGAAAACCGACCAAACGCATTCAGATTGTGTCGATACTTTAGCACAAAAACACATGGGTCATATGTGACGTGTACGAGTCAGCCCCGCCTTAATCTGAGGCACATTGTGGACGAAATCACTCTAAGTGGCTCTCTTTTTCTTAAAATGGACAACATTTTAAGTACATACAGAAACCCGTCCAAACGCATTCTGTTTCCATTGAAACTTTAGGAGAATGATTCGTGGGTCATATGTGTGGTGAATGAATCAATCGTGTCTCAGTATAAGATGCGGTGTGGCCAACACCACTCAAAGTGTCTACCTTTTTTTTCAAAAGGACGTCATTTTAATTGAAAAACATCAACTAGCATACAAATGACCGACCAAACGCATTCATATTGTGTCGATACATTAGCACAACGATCCATGGGCTATATTTGACGTGTACGAGTCAACCCCGCCTTAATCTGAGGCATGGTGTGGCTTCCACCACTCATGGTGTATGTCTTTTGTTTAAAATGGAAAACATTTTAAGTACATACGGAAAACCGACCAAATGCATTCGTTTTTTGTTGAAGCATTAGGAGAACGATTCATGGGTCGTATGTGACGTGTACGAATCAACCCCACCTCAAACTGAGATGCGGTGTGGCCGGCACAACTCAAAGTGTCTGTCTTCTATTTCAAAATGACATTATTTTAATTGAAAAACATCAACTGGAATACAAAAAACTGACTAAATGAATTCGGATTGTGTCGATACATTAGCAAAATGATCCATGGGTCATATGTAATGTGTAATAGTCAACCCCACATCAATCTGAGGCGCAGTTTGCCCGCCACCACTCAAAGTGTCTACCTTTTGTTTCAGAAGGATGTCATTTCAATTGAAAAACATCAACTGGCATACAGAAAACCAACAACTGCATTCGGATTATGTTGATACTTTAGCAGAACGATCCATGGGTCATATGTGATGTGTACTAGTCAACCCCGCTTCAATCCGAGGTGCGGTGTGGCTGCCACCACTCAATGTGTCTGTCTTTTGTTTCAAAAGGACTTTTTTTAAGTGAAAAATATCAACTAGCTTACAGAAAATCGACCAAACGCATTCATATTGTGTCGATACTTTAGCACAATGATCCATGGGTCATATGTGATGTTTACGAGTCAACCCAGCCTTAATATGATCCATGGTGTTGCCGAAATCACTCTAAATGGATCTCTTTTGTTTAAAATGGACAACATTTTAAGTACATATGGAAAACCGACCAAACACATTTGGTTTCTATTGAAACTTTATGAGAATGATTCATGGGTCATATGTGACGTGTAAGAATCAACCCCTCCTCAGTCTGAGACATGGTGTGGCCGGCACCACTCAATGTGTCTGCCTTTTGTTTCAAAAGGACGTCATTTTAATTGAAAACATCAATTGACATATGGAAAACCAACCAAACACATTCGTATTGTGTCGATACTTTAGGAAAACAATCCATGGGTCATATGTGACGTGTACGTGTTAACCCCGCCTTAATCCGAGGCGTAGTGTGGCCTCCACCACTCAAAGTAACAGTCTTTTGATTCAAAAGGACGTCATTTTAAGTGAAAAACATAAACTGCCATACGGAAAACCGACCAAACACATTCAAATTGTGTTGATACTTTATAAAAATGATCCATGGGTCATATGTAATGTTTACGAGTAAACCCCACCTTAATTAGAGGCATAGTGTGGCCAGAATCACTCTAAGTGGCTCTCGTTTGTTTAAAATGGACAACATTTTAAGTACATACGGAAAACCAACCAAACGGATTCGGTTTCTATTGAAACAATAGAATAAATATTCATGGTTCATGTGTGACGTGTACGAATCAACCCCGCCTCAATATGAGATGTGGTGTGGCCGGCACCACTCAATGTGTCTGCCTTTTGTTTCAAAATGGCATCATTTTAATTGAAAAACATCAACTAGCATACGGAAAAGCGACCAAACAGATTCGGATTGTGTCGATACCTTAGAAAAACGATCCATGGGTCATATGTGACATGTAAGAGTCAACCCCTCCTCAATTCGAGGCGCGGTGTGGCTGCCACCACTCAATGTGTCAGCCTTTTGTTTCAAAAGGACGTCATTTTAATTGAAAAACATCAACTGGATTACGGAAAACCGAAAAAATGAATTCAGATTGTGTCGATACTTTAGCACAATAATCCATGGGTCATATGTGACATGTACGAGTCAACCCCACCTCAATCTGAGGCATTGTGTGGCCGCCACCACTCAAAGTGTATGTCTTTTGTTTCAAAAGGATGTCATTTTAAGTGAAAAATATCAACTGGCATACAGAAAAGCGACCAAATACATTCAGATTGGGTCGATACTTTAACACAATGATCCATGGGTCATATGTGATGTGTAAGAGTCATCCCCTACTTAATCTGAGGCCCGGTGTGGCCGGAATCACTCTAAGTGTCTCTCATTTTTTTAAAATGGACAACATTTTAAGTACATACGAAAAACTGACCAAACAGATTCGGTTTCCGTTGAAACTTTAGGAGAACGATCCATGGGTCATATGTGACGTGTACGAGTCAAACCCACCTCAATATGAGGCACAGTGTGGCTGGAACCACTCAAAGTGTCTACCTTTTGTTTCAAAAGGACGTAATTTTAATTGAAAAACATCAACTGGCATATGGAAAACCGACCAAACACATTCAGATTGTGTCGATACTTTAGAACAACGATCCATGGGTCATATGTGAAGTGTACGAGTCAACCTTTCCTCAATACAAGGCATGGTGTGGTCTCCACCACTCAATGTGTCTGTCATTTGTTTCAAAAGGAAGTCATTTTAAGTGAAAAACATCAACTAGCATACAGAAAACTGACCAAACGCATTCAGATTGTGTCGATAATTTAGCACAACGATCCATGGGTCCTATGTGACGTGTACGAGTCAACCTTGCATTAATCAGAGGCATGGTGTGGCCAGAATCACTCTATGTGGCTCTCTTTTGTTTAAAATGGACAACATTTTAAGTACATACGGAAACCAACCAAACACATTCGGTTTCCATTGTAACATTAAGATAATGATTCATGGGTTATATGTGATGTGTATGAATCAACCCCACCTCAATCTGAGATGCGGTGTGGCTGGAACAACTCAAAGTGTCTGCCTTTTGTTTCAAAAAGACATTATTTTAATAGAAAAACATCAACTAGCATACGGAAAACCAACCAAACGCATTCGGATTTTGTCGATACTTTAGCACAACAATCCATGGGTCATATGTGACGTGTACGAGTCAAACTTGGCTCAATAAGAGGCATGGTGTGGCCACCACCACTCAAAGTGTCTATCTTTTGTTTCAAAAGGACGTAATTTTAATTGAAAAACATCAACTGGAATATGGAAAACCGACCAAACGCATTCGGATTGTGTCAATAATTTAGAACGACAATCCATGGGTCATATGTGACGTGTACGAGTCAACCCCGCCTCAATCCGAGGCGCGGTGTGGCCGCCACCACTCAAACTGTCTATCTTTTGTATCAGAAGGACATCATTTTTAGTGAAAAATATCAACTTGCATACGGAAAAGTGACCAAACACATTCATATTGTGTCGATACTTTACCACAATGATCCATGGGTCATATGTGATGTGTACGAGTCAACCCCACCTTAATATGAGGAACAGTGTGGCCAGAATCACTCTAAGTGGCTCTCTTTTGTTTAAAACGGGCAGCATTTTAAGTACATATGGAAAACCGACAAAACGCATTCAGTTTCTATTGAAACATTAGGAGAAAGATTCCTGGGTCATATGTGACGTGTACAAATCAACCTTTCCTCAATATGATACGTGGTGTGGCCGACACCACTCAATGTGTCTGCCTTTTCTTTAAAAAGGACGTCATTTTAATTGAAAAACATCAACTGGCATACGGAAAACTGACCAAACGCGTTAGGATTATGTCGATACTTTAGAAAAACGATCCATGGGTCATATGTTATGTTAACGAGTCATCCCCGCCTCAATAAGAGGCGTGGTGTGGCCACCACCACTCAAAGTGTCTGTCTTTTGTTTCAAAAGGACGTCATTATAAGTGAAAAACATCAACTGGCATACGGAAAACTGACCAAACACATTCAGATTGTGTCAATACTTTAGAACAAATATCCATGGGAATATGTGATGTATATTAGTCAACCCCGCTTTAATTTGAGGCATGGTGTGGCCAGAATCACCCTAAGTGGCTCTCTTTTGTTTAAAATGGACAACATTTTATGTACACATGGAAAACCAACCAAACGCATTCGGTTACCGTCGAAACATTAGGAGAATGATTCATGGGTCATATGTGACATGTAATAATCTACCCCACGTTAAGCTGAGATGCGGTGTGGCCGGAACAACTCAAAGTGTCTTCCTTTTGTTTCAATTGGACGTTATTTTAATTGAAAAACATCAACTCGCATACAGAAATCTGACCAAACGCATTCGGATTGTGTCGATACTTTAGCACAATGATTCATGGGTCATATGTGACATGTACGAGTCAACCCCACCTCAATCTGAGGCACAGTGGGGCCGCCACCACTCAAAGTATCTATCTTTTGTTTCAAAAGGGCGTCATTTTAAGTGAAAAACATGAACTGACATATGAAAAACAGATCAAACGCATCCGGATTGTGTCGATACATTATCACAACGATCCATGGGTCATATGTGACGTGTACGAGTCAACCCCGCCTTAATAGAAGGCACAGTGTGACCGAATTCACTCTAAGTGGCTCTCTTTTGTTTAAAATGGACAACATTTTAAGTACATACAGAAAACCGACCAAACGCATTCGGTTTCCGTTGAAACATTAGGAGAATGATCCATGGGTAATATGTGACATGTATGAATCAACCTAGCCTCAATCTGAGAAGCGGTGTGGCCGGCATCAATCAGAGTGTCCGCCTTTTGTTCTTAAAGGACGTCATTTTAATTGAAAAACATCAACTGGCATACGAGAAACCGACCAAATGCATTCGGATTGTGTTGATACTTTAACACAACGATCTATGGGTCATATGTGACGTGTATTGGTCATCCCCACCTCAATCTGAGGTGCGGTGTGGCTGATAGCACTCCAGTTGTATGTATATTGTTTAAAATGGACATCATTTCAGGTAAAAATATATGGTATACAAAAAACCGATCAAATTATGAATTGACTTCCGGATTCCACATATAATTATCATCTAAATTTTAAATTGAATTCTAAATGAATTATGTATTCTTATAATTACATTATGAATTATAATTTAATTATGGATGTGTATAGTTCCAGCATTATATGTTAAATGTGTATGATTTTTTTCTCTATATGTATGTGTTAGTTGTTTATTGTAGGTACAATAATTTTATATGTATGTGTTAGTTTATTGCAGGTACAATAATTGGATTGAAAATGAGAGGGAACCCATAAAATGAGACTAGGTGCGAAAATTGTAGAGCTTCTGGGAAAATTGCAGAGCTGATGTGAAATTTTCCCAGCATAGGCTATGTCAACGGTTTGAAACCGTTGGCATAACATCTCTAGGTATTGTTTTACCAACGGTTCCAAGAATCGTTTGTAAAACGCCTTTCCCAATGGTTTAGAAACCATTGGGAATGAGGAGACCTTGGGTTTTTTCCAAAGGTTTGGTAGAACCGTTGGGATAGGGAAATTTTATCCACCCTGTACCAACAGTTGTAAACCATTGGGAAAAGATTTCTCAATGATTTGGCAGAACCATTGGGATAATGTAATTTTTCTCCACCCTATCCCAATGGTTCACTGTAAACCGTTGGGAAAAGCTTTCCCAACGGCTTACTTCCCTAATGTTTGCAGAACTATTGGTATAACATATACCAACGGTTCTGTAGCCTTTCCCAACGGTTCTAAACCATTGGGAAATACTGTATTTCCAGTAGTGTTAATTAATCCTTTTGGTTCAAACCCAAGTGAGAAACCTGATTTTAAGGTAACATCTTCTCGTAAGTTCTTTTGTTTTATTTTTCTTCTCCAACCACCTAAGATCTTTTTGTTCCATTATTTTATAACAACAACAATATTATCAATAAAATAATTTGTTTTTATGAGAAGTATTCTAACTACACTTACACACACCTCTATACAATGTGTAATGAACATACTGTTTCTGTGGACGATGAACTAGTGCCTCACGAAACAATGATTGTTCAATATTCTCCCGTCACCTCTTATGGTGGTAATTAATATGGAACTGTATTTACATGTGATATATATTATATTTAATTTTTTTTCTATAATTCTTTATTTTTCATTTATATCATACCTTTATGGTTTCTATAATTGGTAAATGCGACAATTTTGTTTGAGGAAGTGCGGACTACCGTCCCTCAAAGTTATAGGGCTCATTCATGCCATATGTGGAACATATAAATAATGAAGATTATGAAATTTTATATGATTTTATATTTAGTTATAATTTAATTATGTATATTTATGTTTTCATTCCATTAAAATATTAAATATAAATGAAAGTAGTGTTCATTCGTATGTACGACTTACCGTCTCCATGAATGGTGCATTTCATTTCTTATCTCCAAATGTTTTGTAATATTATAAATACATATATATTGGATATATATTATATATAAATCATGAATATAATTTTGGAGATAATTTATTTTTGACCACATTAACAACTTTTGATTATAAGAAGTTCATTTTTGACTCAAGTATCAAATATTGACCAAACGGGCATTATTAAATTAAATGATTGCATAATGTTTATAGAAAGGTAATAAGTGAAATAAAAGGAATAATCAACATGAAAAGGGTTCTTAATCAGATAGAAATTAACTTTAGTTTATTATTTCCTAGATTAATGAATGAATTGGTCATGTCATACATGAGGTAATGTGTTTTTTATCTCACTTTTAATTCTGTGATATTTGCATTGTTCGCTATTTATTTCTTACATGTGGTGTATTGTTTAATGCCATTTTATGTATATTATCATGATTCTCTTTATATTAATGATATTATTTTATTCACTTGGTGTTTATTAACTTTTGGTCATATGGCTCGATTGATGACAACGTGGTAAGGGGTTTTTTATCTCCCTTTTAATTCTGTGATATTTCTATTATTCGCGACTTATTTAATGCATGCGGGGTATTGAGTACTTCCATTTGATATATATTATCATTATTATTTATATATTCATGTTATTTTGTGAATCATTTTGTGGTTATTAACTTTTGTTCATACGACCCAATTGATTACAACGTGGTAAGGGGTTTTCATCTTACTTCTTATTCCCGTGGGTTTCATGCTATATTTGTCACTATTTCTGTTGTGTGGTGTATGGACTGCCCATGATTGTAATCATTGTGTAATATAAATTAATTAATGGTTATTTTAATCTTCATCATATGATCATCATTTCATGGGGTGTATGTTTTGTATGTTATCAAATCAGTTAGGGAACCTTTCACCATACTCTTTTAGTCAAAGTCTTATTTCTATTAAGTCTTTTAATTTACATATTCTTATATTGGGATAGGATTATTCTATATCCTTATTACTGTAAATTTTGTTTCCAATATATGAGATAACATTTTCTCTCTATTGAACGCATTTTCTGAATTTTATAGTGACATTGTTAGGCTGTTGAATTTCTGTTAGAGAACTTCTTAACCCAATTTCAATTCTTTGGGTTAAACATATACTTATTGATTATATCATGATACGAATATGCGTGAATTTCCTCTGTTTTTTTGACACATAATATCCACTTATATTTGGTTTATTATTATTTTTCACAAAATTTTATGTCATTGATTTTTCCTTAATCTACGGATATGATCTTTGCAAGGGACCTTATCTCGATTTACATTCCATTGAAAATTCTTTATTGTTATACACCAATTCACTTTTATATGGTGTATATAATTCCATTTTACATATTATATCATGAATATATCTATTATATTGATATTATATGATTTTATTGATGTCATTCCACTATTTTTTTATTCAGGTGTCTCTCTTTTAGTTAAAAACTCTTTAACTAAAATATCGTTTTAAATTTTATAACGATTTATTCTTTAAAATATTTCTCATTAATGTCCATGTTTTAAAAATGGGTTTTATGCTATATTTATATGGACATTAATGTTTTAAAATATAAATTCCTTTAAAAGTTTCAAAAAGTTAAGGGAAACTTTGATTCAAAAAATATCTTTATTAATTTTTTTAAATTGTTTTGAATATGTTTTGATAAAGCATTGTTTATTTCAATATCTTGAATTGATGTATTCTAATTGTAATTTGGAAATGTTATCTTTCCATTATGATTATGTTATGTGTTACGATTATGTTATCGTTATTGGTAATTGTTCACATATACAGGTGTTTCCATCGTAAATCTAGGGAGGGTGAGGCAGAGATAGCTCTCCAATGCATTGTGTAACGTGAAGGAGGAAAACGTTAATGTTTATCCTAAGAGATTTAAGGAATATACTGTGATGGGTATTCCAAATGTAACTCCCTACGTAGCTATGAAGGATACAGTGTATGTTTGATAAAAATGCCACAATTTACCTTTACAATTTATGATTTTTTTGTGTTATTCATAATTCTTATTATTTCATGAGGTATGTTATGATTGAAATGTATGGTTTCATTGATTTTTATTTATTGATGGGATAATGTTTACTTTTCTTATTTAATAACCCTTACTGAGAATTTTAGGCTCATCTTATGTTTTTAAATATTTTTTACATGAATTAAAGATGAATAAGGTCAAGGATGGGAACATGAAAAATTCATGATGTCTATAACATGGAACTATACATGACTCTTTTTTTTCATTAATTTTTATTTTATGAAAAAATGGGAACTGAGTTAAAGTTTCTACATTGTAATTTTTTGAGTTGTAATGTAATAGTTATGGCTTAATTCTATAAAAATATAAACATATAACGATACTAAATGTGAATTATTAACTTAATTAAAGATTATGTAATGTTTTAAGGCTTGGTCCTTATAGTTATCTTAGGGTAATGCTGCCCATGTGATTGTTATTCCTACTTGGTGCTGGTCTCCAACCTCTAACCTATTAGAGGTTTTCTTCGTGTAGTCACACTTAGATTGTCACTAGCTGGGTGATCCCAAATTATTAATTTCATGAAAACCATATTCATATATATCATAAAAATTATTATTTATTTATGATATCTTATCACCCTTTTATTAAAAATTTCGTATCCAAATCCATGTTCTAGGTGATAGCTTCTTCATTTTCAAAGCATGTTTTGGTTCAGTAGTCATGATGCTTATAAATTCATCATAGTTCCATCATTCCCAAAATTTAAATATTTTTTTTAAAATAATATATATTCATTATATACATATTTATATTCGTTCATAATAATTATATCTAGAGAAATAAACTACGCCATTCATCTAAATGGTAGGTCACGCGTATCCAAGAACATTGTTTTCATTTTTTGAGAGATGTTATGAATGAAAGGAAAATAATAATTCACAATTATTGGATCATTATTAAATCATATATATCAAATATATTTAATAAATGTTTCCTTATTACCAACCAATTATAATGGAAATGAAAAAAATTGCATCACTTCATGGAGGTGGTAGTCCACACATATGCATGAACGATGTTATCGTTTTCAAAATTTTTTAAGGAAATAATGTAGATTTTATATAAAATTATATATGTATAAATATTTCATAAATTTTATATAAACACTTTAAACCCATCATAAAACCATCCATAAAAAGCGGTGATGGAAATTTTTTTCCCACTATGTGGAGAAAATAAGTCATATGTACGCATGAGGGACACTTTCACTTCCCATCTGATTTGAAAAAATGATTTATAATGGAGAATTAATATTCATAATAACATTTTAGTATAATTAGGATAATTAATATATTATTTTATCTAAAATGCCATGGATTTAGAAGAGGTAAAAAAGAAGTAAAAAATGAAAGAGATCTATTAGGGAGATTACCTCTTCTTTGAATGAAAACCACTAGATCTCCAATTAATGATAATAGGGATGGTGTTTTGGGGATAATATAATGTACAGAAAGTTTATAAGGAATTTTAGAATTTATTTTTTCATGGTATGGTCAATATAAATGGTTCATGGTTGTGTAAATATGTGGGGGATAGGTTCCATTTTATAATTTAGATGTGGGGTTCTTTTGGAATATCATAAAATATTAAATTTTAATAAAGTGATTATATTTTCTGAAAGCCTCCAAAAGGATTGGGATTTAAATTAAATATTTTATAGGTTTTTAATTTTTTATTCCAATAAATTCTGGATATTATTTTCAATCATTTTAAAACTTATCTTTTGGATTAACAGCCTTGTTAACAAATATTAACCATAACTCTGGTAACACATTTTCACCCTTAAAGTGTTATAATATTATAAATATGGTGAAAATTAAATAATAAATGGAAAGGGGATGCAATTTTAGACTATATAATATCCTTTTTTTCCTATTTCAAAAAATTTATTATTTTCAATAATTAATGAATTGTTATTTTCATAAAATATTATTGATCTCTATTTTAAAACTGTTGATTTAATATAATATACAATAAGTAAAGACAAAATTAAAATTAAAATATAATCCTTAAAAACATAACTAATATGTCAAATTCATCTATAAATTTCCTATAATACATTATTTCAGTCAAATTATATCACATTTAAAATTCGTAATATCATTAATTTTTTTCCTTTAAGTGAGTTAATAATATTTTAGCATTGTGTAAGCATTTTATGTAATTATCTAATACCAAATTGTTTTTATTAAATTAAATAATTAAAATAATATTATAATTTTTAAAATAGAAATTTTTATTCTTTCATAACAATCCTTTTTTTATTATGGACACATAATATATGTTTTTAAATATGAGGCTTCCAGTTTATAACTTTGTATAATTTAAATAATAAATTTGTTATTTTAAAAGAATATTTTCATTTAAACAAATTAAATTCCAAAATATGGTGATAAATTTTGAATTAAATCCATTATGGAAGAATTTACATGAATAATTTTATCATTTTCTCTTAGTTTTAACCTAGTTTTATCTGATTTACCCTTTATCGAAGTGATAAATTTTACTAGGGTTAATATTCACAATGATGAAAAACATAAATAGAGACAATTTTACAATTTTGAACCAGTTGATTTTTAATATGAAAACCATTATATAAAATTAAATACATATTACTGTTAAAAAATAATTTTAAATAAATGTTCCCAATAACATGAGGGAAAGTATTTCTTAGAAAAAGTATGTGTTTTAATCAAAAAACTAGGTATATTATTAACTTATTACTAGAAAATGTACTAAAATAAGGTTAAATTTTTTTATTGAATATATAATATATAAATTTTATTAAAATAATTCACCAATAGTGAATAATTTAATTTATTAGTATGAAAATACAATTTTCGCAATAAAAACAATTTTCCCAAAAAAAGAACCCTTTTATTAGAAAATAGTTTTTATCATGAATTATAATAATTTGATAACCAATTAATTAATTTTATAAATGGTATTATAATATATTATTAATAATCAAATTATTACTATCAATACCCATCAATTCAATGGCTTGGTGATAACCAAAACGTAATAATATTTTAATAATATATCTCTATTCATTTAAACAGTGTTGTGTGTAAACCAGTCCATTGAATAAATTAGATTCTTAATAAGGAAATATTTTTCAAAAAATATCACGAAATTACATTCTAGGACCCTTAAAATGAATTTATTCCTCGATGTTTTTCAATCTGATACAGATAAATGGGGACATTTCTATTTTATTAAATCTTCATGTTCCCATGTAGCTTCTTCGAATTTTCGATTTCTCAAAACAACATTAACCATGAGAGTACTCTCATTCAATGACATTTTATCTCTATCATAAAATATTTATACAGATTTTTCATCATTGGAATGATCGTCCTCTTGTGGTATAACTACTGAGTTCATTACATGTTAATTATTAGGTATATTCTTCCACAAAATATATAGATAGAATATATCCTGAACTCAAATGTTATTCGGTGGAAGTGATAAGTGATAAAAAATCATCCATACTCGATCAAGAATATCAATGGATAAAATGTGTCTAGGGATTATATTTCCTTGAATCTGCAACTACATAACATTTTTTCAAGGAGAAATTCAATAAAAACCATTATCACAAATATCACATTCCAAATCATTTTTTTGATTGATACCATAACTCTTCTATTCACTTTGTGCTACCTAGATGTGATAATGAATAGTTCCAACATTATCATCATTTTTCATATCTAGCTTATTTAAAAATATATTTCTTTTTATAACTTCATCTTAGCACATTGAAGATCTTTATTACATTCTATAGTGGCTTTCATAACAAGTCAATTAATTTCATGAGTAAAATCTATTTTTGTATGAAAACACAACAAGATTAAGATGTTGATACCAACCTACATTAAAATAAATAGAATAATATTTCAAAATATCCTCTATGGTGGTAATGGTTTTCCTAGATAGAAAATTTGTATGATGATGAGAAGTCATGGTAAAACTCAGTTTTGTATATATATCTGGATGAAGACATTGCCATATCATCAAAGTAAACCGGAGAACCAAATTAGATGTGATGGAAAAATTAATTTCAATCAATATCTCCACCTACATGATGTATGTTATTGAATAATAATCAAGAGATAAATATTATCTGATTTCAATGAGGTGTTCCAACTTTATATGTAAATAGATTTTATCATATATAGCTTTATGACATTCATATATTTGTTAGACTCTGACAATAAAATTCATTGTGATGTTTTTTAATTTTTATTCTAGTATGGGTATTTAGTAAAACATCACCTTAAACCTATATCTCTCTACATTATCTTACTGATATACCAAGAACTGACAAAAATATTTTGTAATATCACTCTTAATGTTATCCCACTAGAAATACTCTTTCAGAAAAAAATACATTTTTGTACTTCTAAGATTAGTAGATATTTATGAACTATGAACCATATCCAATAGATCCTTTTTCAAATATGGTATTGACTAGACATATATAAAGTTATGGTACTTTATCGTTTACTCATAATGAAATTTGAAATCATGAATATTTCCCACCTTCATTTTAATCTTACCATTTTAATTTTGCAACTGCAAAATCCTCACAAGGATATATGGTCAAACATTTATTTTTGACATATAATATTTCTACCCCTCCTTCACAATTTCTAGATAAATCCTATAAAATTCTAGAAATATTGGATCTTTTGTGATCCTCATCAATGATAGGATCACATGGTTCATTCGAATCAAATAATCCTTCACCTTATTCTCATTCCCATGGTGTTAATGTATTTAGAATTCATAATCATTAATCATCTCAAACCATAATCTCTATAACATATTGAATTATTTCAATGTGAATATATAAATTAAAATATTATGATCAGTATATATATCTCCCCTTTCACCATAAATAGAATCCCTATATATATTTAATAAAACAATTACCACATCTAAATCCTTGTTATGAGTTGGGAAATTTTTATCATGATCTATTAATTAGTATGTGGTATATTTTATCAACATACTATTTTTGATGGGAATGAAACATATTACCTTCTATGATGTGTCACAATAGATCACAAAACATTCACAACTCTAGTATAGTGTTAGTATAGTTTCACTAACCATCCTTCTTTTCAACTCCTTGAAATTTTTCTTGCATTCCTTTGTCCACATGATCTTAACCCCTTTTCAAGCCAGCTTTGTGATTGGATTACGTAATCCTGATAAATATCTCACAATACATTGAAATATACATCAAATATATTAAAAATATGGATATTTGTTATTTTTTTTCTAGAATGATTCCCAATAACTTTTTTCTATGAATGGTCTATTTATATACCTTCACTTGAAAATATATGACCCGAAATTGAAAATTTTAAAATCCAAAATTTTAAATTTATAATTTGTTCATAAATATTATACTTCCTTCGTTTAATTATCACAATCCTTATGTTATCTTCATTCTATTCCTATCCAATTGAATATATAAAAATATCATCTATAAATACATCCAAAAACTGATAAAGATAATATCTAAAGTCTCTATTCATTAAATCATTTAAGATATCAGGAGCATTGGTACGAAAAAAAGTAGTCACTATAAATTCATAGTATTTTTACAATATATTAAGGGGTATTAGGAATATCATCTTTCTTATCCTTCAATTTATTATATATAGAATTATTTCAAATCTCTAAGAAGTATTGATCTCCATGTAGTTGATCAAATAAATCATCAATAAGTGGAAGAGGATAATTTTTCTTAATAGTGATATTTTTTAAGTTCATGATAATAAATGCAACTACGCATTGACCCATATTCATTTTTAATAAGTAGGATAGGTTCACCCCATGGTGATGCACTAGGGAATATGAAACCATTATCATGATTCTCCTGGATTTTCTTATTCAATTCCTATAAATCAATTTGGTTCATTCGATATGGATTTAATGAAATAGGTATAACACTAGTTATGGGTTCTATTAAAAACTCAAAATCAAAATTTGAGGGTGGACCAGGTAGTTGTTCTTGAAAAATTGACTCAATTTCTCATAAAATAGGTGTATTATTATTGGTGATATTCTCCCTATCTATTTAATATAAATAACCATCATTGGTAGGAATTAATAACCAATTTATGGAAAAAAATTTCATTTTTAATTCATATTCATCCTCAAATTGATAAACAATCATCGGATCATTTTGAATATGAAACATGACTTCACATCCATGAAAATTGATATGGTATCCATATAAAGAAATCCAATCCTTGACTATAATTACATCAAATTCAACATGAGGGGATAATAACAAGATTTTTAGGATGCAACTTCCAAAAAAATATCAATTAGAGATGAAATATAAACATGAGATGCAACCATTGTACCATTAAGAGTTTTCACATATAGCTCAATGTCTAATCATTGAGGTAATATTATGACAACCCTATAAAATTAAACAGATATAAGAGATTGGGTAGATCCGAAATCAAATAATACACCATGTTTTATAGGGTTGATGATAAGTGTACCTTTCTCTACATCATTCTCATAACCCACTTCAACAGTCCTACTTCCATGATATTTTCCATTGTCGATGAGATTAAAAGTTTGTTGATGTTGATCATAAAAAATATCCTTTTGATTTTTGTGCGGGTTGTCCTAATTCCCATATTCCTAACATTGTTGTCATTGGAGTGTGTGTTGTTCATTATTTGATGTCTTCTTTTCTTCCAATATATTAGCAATAATTGTTAACTTATTTTGACATTAAAAACAATATAACCCACCTTTCCACATTTAAAGCAGCACCCAGTTCCTTTCAAACATTATCCTTGATGTTTCTTCCCACTTTTATGTCATGTATATAGATGAATTGTTTTCTACCAAGTGATTTATTGGAGTTCTTAGGGTACCTGATCATCCTTTTCTTATCAAAACTTTAAGAATGGTGGGAATCTCTAATTTTAATTTCTAATTTCAGTGCACATTGAATGATTTATTACTTACTACTAATGTATCTTAAAGCTAATTCCTTTCAGATTCAATATTTTATGGAACCAACTAATTTATCAATTTTACTTCCATGTATAATAATTAAACAATAATCATACGTTTCCATTCTTGTAAAATTTTCTTCATATAAACCAATAGATTCATCATTCTTTTTCATCATCTCAATGAAATAATTCTCCATATTTGTATATAGAATATGAAGAAAATTTATTATTGATGAATATCCCATTAAACTAATACAATTCAATGGATTCAATTTCTTCATCTTTAATTGTATTCTTAATAATATTCCACTATTGATCTGCTTCTCCTTCTAGATGATAAATATTTTGGAAAACATTCTCATGTCCAGATCATTGAAGAAAATAACCTATTTTCAAAATTTTGATGATATATTTTTTTCCTAATGTTGAATATATAATCTACTAAAATAATGTGGATGTTTCCACATGAATGATTCAAAAAACATTTCTCCCTTCTTTGATCATTTGGAAACTCAGTAAGATTAATATTCTCAGAATGTTGTGTGATCATAAAATAAATATTATACATTCCAACTCCTGTAACATCTATTTTCAAGTTTGGAAAATAATATAATTTCTCAACTCATTCACCATTAACACAATTCCTTTTGGTTATATCCATTTACTTAATCCATAATTCACAGTGTGAGAAATAATAGTCAGAATGAAAAACCACAGAATCATGAAATATCATTTATATAATGTATATATCATGACTCATTATTCTATGATACAATATTTATAACCTAGTTAATTGATGATCAATAACAAATCTTTATTATTTTATCCTATAATTACAACTATCCTCATTGTTTCCATAAAATACTTCTAACCTTATTTTTTAAAGATTGACTAAACACTACTCTAATACCAACTATAGTATCCCATTCTTTTGATTAATAAATATTTAATATTTTTAGATGAATATTCCATTCAAGACATTTCTATACATTCATAAACCACAAAGGAATAGGGTCATTGGATACCAGATATATAATCTTTTTATTTCGTGAATGATCTTTAACATCTTCAATAATGATCTTCACACATTGTAAACATCAAATCAATACCCTACATAAAAATTTTCTTCAAAACGAGGGGAATAAAAATATAAAAAATGGTGAGATCAGATGATTAGTAAGGGTATTAATGGGATATATAAATTTATGAACATATTAATGCATAGGATAGTCATAGGGGTGGAATATCATGACCACAACTTAATAAATTTCATACCCAATCTGAAAAATATCATAAATATTTTTTATGGAATAAAACAATATAATTTCAAAATACATGAATCATTAGAATTAAAATAATCATATCTAAATAATTAACCATAAGTTCATGTCATGAATTTTTTTGGGGCCACCATTAGTATAGAAACCATTTTATATGTCAATTTTAACAACCAAGATCAATGGATTAGGAATCATTACATGTTTCCCATAGTAGATTAAGCACATAAATGTGTTTCTTATATTTTATCTGGTACTTATACTTGTTTCCCATAATTATCTCAAGTGATATAATACATTACTCTAAGAAATGGAGTGATATGTAGGTCCCACTTAGCACATAATGAAAATAATACATATTTGTTCAATATTCTCTTAAAAATAACTATCATATCATCATATCATAACTTGTGAAAATAAAAAAGATTCCATATTTCATCAAATTATAGCATAACCCATGAAAATTGGTTTCATAAAAATCTCATAAACATTAAAAAATCAATCTAGAAAAAGAAAAGTTATAGTATTATTTGATAAAATCAAAACAAACATAATCAAAACCAAAGTTCATTGTCATTTATAAATATAAATACTCTTAAAATATCATTAATAACATTCATGAGAAAAAAACAACCATTTCTTTTGAAAATCAATTTTAAAATACTAAAACATTCAAAAAATTTAATGGAAAATTCTCTTGGAAAATATTTTGTAAAATTATAATGACAGATTCAAATTATTATTTATTCAGGGTACTCGAAAATTAGGTTCATTCTATATAAGTTAAAAGAACACATTACTTTAATATTTATGTCAAAAATTACTTCATTCACTTTATGAAAAGAATATTACATGGAAAAAATAGAAAAAGGTTAAAAAAGTATTTAAAAAATAATAGGATAATATTAAAATCATTAATGAAAATATTTTAAGAATATATGGATATGGGTGAAAATGGATTTTAGACCAAAGAGAAAAATAAAATAAATTTTCCTTAAAATAAATCATGAAATATTAGATTGTTAAAGTGGGAAAATTAAATGAAAATATATATTGTAAAGAAATAATTATAGGATAATAATGTAAATTGTATTCATTAGATAAGGATCATATAATTTCCTCAACATAAATTCAAATGTAAGAAATCATGATAAAAATAGGATTGAAACATAAAGACCTTACGCCAGGTCTATCCATTCCATGTTAAAATTAAATCCTCCTATAAAATATGTATTTATTTTTTATACATGTACTATATAAAAAATATTAATATTTTTCATACCATTTATGATTTATTTTTTACATATTATCAACCGTTTATTAAAAAATTGTTATTAAAATCACTATTCTGGATCATAACTACTTTATCATCAAATTGTGTTATGGTTTGGAAGTCCCATTGAATATACATTTATTATTATTCAATAATTTTTAGAAATTTAATCGTGTTATAAAAATTATATATATTCATTATATACATATATATAATAACTCATAAAATATATAGATAGAAAAATGACTTGTACTATTCATGGAGATGGTAGATTGTACGTGCGCAAGAGCATTGTTTAATTTTTTTGATGGATGGAATGAAAGAAAGTTAAATAAAGATTCCCCATTTAAGGATCTTATTTTTATCATTTATATCAAATAATTATATTAAATATATCATTATTACCATCCAAATAAATTGAAATGAAAATAAAACAGCATTGCTTCATGGAGGTGGTAGTCCACACATATGCACAAGGGACGTTATCAGTTTACAATAGAATGGATGGTAAAAATGTAGATGTGATATTATGATTATAAAATTATAATTAAGTTATAAATATCATATATAAGTATATAATAAAACATAATATCAACCCATTATATATGGTGATTGAAAATTAATTGTATTGATATGTGGAGACAGTAAGTCATGTGTACGCACGAACAATGATTTCACTTCCCATTTGATGGGAATTGATTTTTATAATGGTGAATTAAAAATCATAATAACATTTAAATATATATTGGATACATAATTAATTATTTTATAATAAAAAAATTGGATTTATAGGACACAAATAAGAACTAAAAAAGAAAGAGATTTGTTAAGACGATTAATTATTCATTGAAAAAACATCTTTAGATGTCCTCTTAAGGTACCTAGGTATATTATTTTGGGAATAAAATAACATATATACTATGTATAATGTTGTTTATAAGGTATTTATTTTGGTTATGGATGATATTTATTGGTCAAATTAGGGTAAATATGTTAGGGAGGAGGTTCCCTTTTATAATTGAGGCGAGGGTCACTTTTGGAATTTCATAAAATATAAAATTATAAAAAGTCATTATCCATACCAAATGAATAAAAATATATATGTATTATAACATAATATTGGGTTGGGTTTTAATTGCATCATCCAATAAATGTTTTATATGTTTTGCGGTCATTTTAATCATTATCATTTTTATTAACCAATTTATTTACCAATTTTATCCTTTATAGCAGTAGCATATTTTTCACACATAAAGTGTTATAATTTTATATAAAAGGTTGAAATTTTCTCAAAATAAAAATTTATTATATTTTACACCATATATTATTATCCTTGTTCTATTTCAATATTGTTATTATTTTAAAATATGTTTATAAAATATTAGTTTTATAAAATATTATTAATGTCTTTTTTGATAGTATTCATTTAATTTGACGTAAAATGAATAATTTAAATAATAGAATTCAAATATAATACTAAAAAACTATTAATATATCAAATAAATCTATATATGTCATCAAATTCATTGAATCATTCCAATTATATCTCATTTAACAATTTTAATATCACTTATTTTATTTTTCCATTAATTGAATAAATAGAATTTAAAATTTTTGTTAGATTTTATTATAATTATTTAATACCTAAAAATTAATAATAAATTAATATAATAATAATATGTTTGTTATTCTCAAAAAATATATATTTTTTCATTCATAACTTACCTTTTTCCCTTTAGTGATACAAAATAAAAATGTAAAGATAAGAGAATGGATTTTTGTAAATTTCTTTGATTTAAATAATGTATTGGTTATTTATATGGAAAAGTACCCATTAATAAATATCATTAGATAATGAATTTATAATGGTAAAATTACCATCATCCAAAATGGTTTTATTCTAATCTAAAGCATAGAAAAATATTTATTGAAAGATTAAAACATGATATTAAGTTAATAATATATATCTTTCATTAAAATAATTCACCAATATTATTTTAAAACATTTATAAAAAATTCATTCCACGCAAAAACTAATTTTCCATAAAAACATCACTTTTATTTGAATTTTTTTTAGATTCTAATATTTTGGTAACTAATTAATTTATTTATAAATTTATATGGAATATATTTTTCATTATTTAGTTATTTATGTTCACACCCAACAAGCAATTGATTATGTGATAATTGTCACATGAAAATATTACATGCTTTTTTGAAAATAATTGTTCTGTGCAACACAAGCTATTGGAAAAATAAAATTTTATAAAGAGAAATATTTCATAAAAATATCAGGGTGTTATAGTCTACCCACATTATAATTAATTTATCCCTCAAAATTTTTCACTAGGATAAAAATAAAATATAATAAATTTCCATCATCATATACTCATGTTCCAATGTATCTTTCTCAAATTGGTGGCATGAAAATAAAACATTAACAATGCGAGTGGTCATGTTTTGTAGATATTTTTCTACATGAAGAAAAATCTCTACCATGTTTTCTTTATAAGAAATATCATTCAATAGGAGTATGACCTATTAGTTTAGTACATTTGAAAAATCATGTATTTATATTATAAAGAGGGATACATTATACGCATCATGAACTTGACAGAAATTCAATAAAAGAAAAAAAATGATAAGCTATTATCCCAGTATAGTCATGAATTCGTAGAAACCCAATATACAAAGGGCTTATCCTGATCTTATTAATCTCATTACTCTCTTGTAGGGAGATATTCAAAGAAATACCTTAGCACCAACATCAATCTCTATATTTTTCATCTATTTCCATCATAACATTTTGGTTATCTTGGAAATACTCTCTGTGTTATTGAATGTATCTAAATTTATCTAACATTTCTTCAACTAGGTCAAGTCCCAAAAGATTTATTTCCCAAACTACTTTATAGAATTTTGAATTTATATACATATTTCCATATAGGGATTCATAAGAATACATCTTAATATTGGATTGAAATCTATTTTTTAAGAAAATTCTACCAATGATTGGTGTTGATCCCAACCATCATTGAAATCCATAGGGAATGATCTCAAAATGTAATCTATATTTTGAATTTTCCTCTTAGACTATCCATTATTATGAGGTTAACAACAATTGATGAATCTTATATTTATATCCATAACCTACTAAATACCTCTCAATAACTTCAACAAAATCCTTGGATCCTGATCAGATATATTAGAAGCTAGTTCTCCATGAAATATTACCACTTACAAAATATATATTCTGGAATGCTGATCAAGAGATAAATCTTATATGATAGTAATGAGGTGTGTAAACATCATAAGAATATAAAATATAATCCTGATATCATTATGTCCACTATTTATTTTGGGGATTCTGATGAATGAAATCAATGGTTATATTTTCCCATTTTCATTCAGGTATGTTTAACAATTGTAACATCCCAATAGAATTTTATCAATCAGCCTCAACATGCTGACAAAACAAGAACCAATATATATACTCTTTAATATCTCTATTTGTTCCATCCCCTAATAAATATTATTTCAAGTCCCTATAAATATTTATACTTCAATTATGAATAGAGAATGTTGAAGTATAAGCCTCATCCAACAACTCATTATTTAAATCAATTTTGGGTGGCACACATATGCGATTCTTGAACATTAACATTCCATCATTATTGAGGTTATACTCAAGAATATTTCTCACATTTCTTGGTATCTCTAAATTTCCTTATGTCCCTATTTAATATTCACTTTGATATATGGTTCAATATTCATTTTATTCAGATAAGATTTATTAATTCCTTTAATATTTTCAGGTCCATCCTTTATAAATCTATAAATATTGGATCTTTTGAGATCATCATCATAGATAATAAAGATTGATCATTTTATATCAATGCATATTCCACCTTGTTTTAATTCCCATGATTTCAATGTATTGAGTAGTCATAATATTTAATCAGTTCTAGAAATCTTTAATAGCACATGTTCATCTTCTTCTGTGTAAATATATACATTAAAATTTTTTGATCAGTATATATTTCACACCTTTATCCATATTTATTATTCCTCCATATATTTAATAAAAATATTACCATAACTAACTAAAAATAATCATTTGGGTAATTTTTCTTATGATCCTTCTATTTTCACGAGGTATATTCTATATCCATTTAGTTTTTCATGAGATTGAAAACCAATGTATTCTTATATGAATCACTATATATTACATACTCTTCTCCTCTGTTGAGTAATGTGTGCACATGGGCACTTACTAACCCTATCTTTAGTTCCTTGAAATTTTCTTCACATCCCTCCTTCCCAAGGAACATTTCATTCTTCCATGTTAACTTACTAAGCGGATTGGATAGTAATGAAAAAGTATCCACAAAGTGGCCATAATATCATTCCAAGCTAAGACAAAACATGGATATCATTCACCATTTTTGGTCTAGTCCAATGCTAAAATACATTGACCATTGATGGGTCTATAAATATACCTCCACTTGAGATTATTTGACCCAAAAATCAAAAATTTCGAAGCCAAAATTTACACTTTCTAATGTTTTCATAAAGCTTCACCTTCTCCAAGGTCTTCAACACAATCCTCAAATGATCTTAATTCTCTAACTCACTCATTGAATATATAGTACTATAGTCTTTAAAGACTACCAAAATCTGGTCAATATCCTTAATACTATATTCATTAAATCCAAAAAGACTACAATGGAATTATTAACACTAAAATGAATCGACATAAATTTTTAGTGTTAATACCCTGAATGGAATATCATCATGGGTATATCCTCCTTCTTGAACCTCAATTGATGACATCTAAAATTAATAAGAATCTTGGAACGGTATTTTGATCCATGTAGATGATAAAATAAGTCATCAATATGAGGTATATGATTCTTGTTCTTGATAGTGACATTGCTAAGTTATCGATAATCAATGAAGAGTCTCATTAATACATGTTTCAACTTAACGAATTGAACAATTTCACACCAAGGTGATGCACTATGGAATATGAATCCCTTGTCAAAATTATATTGGAGTTTATTCATCAATTACTACAACTCAGTTGGGTACATTCTATATGGTTTCTTTGAAATAGGAAGAGAACCAAGTCTGAGGTCTTTTAATAATTCAACTTCACGATTCGGTGGAAGGCATATAAATTATTCCAAAAAGACTTGAAAAAAGTATCATCAAATAGGTGTATCCTTAATATTTATTTTCATACTAACCATAAAACATAGATAATACTCATTTATAGGAATTAAAACACCCAATATAGAGGTAATTTCCATTGGATGTTCAAATTTATCCTTTCATAGATAGATGATTGTGTGTTCATTCAGGATAAGAAATTTCACTTAAATAACATGAAAATTGTTATAATATATATATAGATAAATCCATTACCTTTAATGAATAACATAAATTAATCTAAAGGATGAATCATATGATTTTTTGGAATCACATTCCAATAATCATTAACTAGAGAAGAATTATAAACTTGAGATTTCATTATTGTCCCATTAGGATTTTTTGCAGCTAACTCAACATCTAATTTATTAAGTGATATGGTGATACCCTTAGAAAATTATTTATAAATAAAACACTGTGTGGAAAAAAAATCAAATAATACATTATGTATTTTAGAGTGGATGTAAACTATTCCATTAAACACTTTTTATTATAGTCCCCATCTTTAATAGTGATTTCATGAGATGTCCCTTTTTATAAGGCCTTAAGGGGTTGATGACATCGATCATCTTTATTAACCCTTATATTAGGGAACAGATAAGTATATTTCCCATTATACATAAACTAATATCACTGATTTGTGGGGATTTATTCTATGCATCCTTCTCTCTATTCGCATCGTTATCTAAATTCATCCCATCACTTCGGTAAACAATTTCCTGATTGACTTATTTCCTAAACATAAAACGTTTTCTAGTGCCTTTTCAAAAATTCCCTTCATGTTTCTTTCCACACAATAATTATAAAATAAATCTTGTCTTCTTTTCTCCATAGATTTTAGATTTTCTCTTGAATTCCATATTTTTCTTCTTATCAAATCTATGATATGGATGAATTACTCAAAACTAAATTGCCACCTTAATAGAACTTATATATATTTCTTCATAAATACAAAATTACCTTAGGGGTAACTCTCTTTAATGACATGGTTTTAAGATACTAAAGAATCGATCAATGTTAATTTTAAGATGGTCGATCATGCTAGAAGCAAGCCTCACAAGTTTTGTTAAATTATCTTTATAGGATCCAATGCATCCATTATAGTTTTGATTTATCTTTATTAGATCCTTATCTATTTTCAGAAAAAAAATATGAATAATGTACATATTGAAAAATAAGTTCTAATACTTATCCTATTCCACATATTCAATTTCACCATGTATCCTCATAATATTAATAAGAGTCCACTATTTATTTGTTTCACCTTCCAAACGATACACATCAAAAATGACTTTATCATGTTTAAAACAATGTAGTGTAGAAAATATCTTTTTAGGGGTAATCATCGATTACCCACCCACTAGTGGATCAGAAGACCCACTAAAAAAAGGTGGACACTACCACATGAAGGAATTAATGGAATGTTGTTCCCTCATTTTCTCATTTTTATGTCCATCATGATTCGTATATTGATAGATTTATGTCAGAATAGAAAACATATTTTTCATTCCAGTTATCCTAACATTTGGTATCTCAAGAGGACAATCATTGCATTTCCCATTGTATTCACAATAAATGTAGTTCCTTTGGGTTCCAGTCATTGACTAAAACCAAAAAACATAGTGTAAGTAACAATATTCATTATGGTAATCCCACATAATCAAGGAAAATGACATATAAAATTTCAATTTATGACACATTTTGTTTAAGGCTATGTTATACAGGATTGTTAACAAAACTCAAATATTGTGAAATATGCAATAACGTATTCTTATGGTTATAACTAATTTTTTATAATATTATTTTCTAAAGCTTAACTAAAAATTCCAATAATACCAACTATACATTTCTATACATTTCATACATAGATATTACATCTTTTTAGATAAATATTTATTATATAACATAAAAATTGACACATAAATATTATAGGTCTAGTGCATTTGGAAACATAAAACCATAAAAACTATTTTATAAAATATCTACATCATCTCCCACTTGTTTCTTCATAACTAGATCCTTTGTTAGGCATATCGTACATAATAAATTTCTTCAAATTATGGGAGAAGAAACATAAGAAAAGGTGAGCTCAGATGACCAGTAAGGGTAAACATGGGAGATATTAATGATTTCACACATATAATTTGATTATTAGCGAATAAGAACATGTACATAACAATTGTAAATTATACGATGTTTATAAAATATTATAATCCTAAATCATGGAATAAATAGTGTTTGTCCATAAGATATGAATCATAAGTAAATAAAAGAACATAATCCATGAGATCATAACATTAGCATAATAAATAGAATTTTTTTCATAAACATAAGATTAGACAATAGTTTCCTTATTTTTAAATACTCCCTATAAATGCCACCATAGATGGAAAATTTCTTGTACTAAACATATTTCACTCGCCATTCCATCTATGTCTTACTGAACTAGTTTTACTCCCCACTCTAGAACTATCTTACAGAACTAGGTTCACTCCCCATTCCACACATGTCTATCTCATGAGATATAAATCTTTACCCAACGAATTTGAGGTAGATATAGGTCCCAATCTTCAAATCCTTCAAATCAAGCATATTTGTGACACAAAATCATAAAAAGTTCATTATAACGAAACCCATGAAAAGAAATGTGTTTCACAAACATTTCATGATAGAAAAACTCATGGGAATGTAACATGATTCATAATCATCTTGTCATTATAAAAATATACCATCTATAGAATCAATAAGAATGGTTTCCTTTGATTATATCCCTAATAAATCATATGTAACATCAATTAATATCATCATATATGGAATAAAATTCAAAGATCACATCAAATAATTCTTGAGGAAAATATCTTTCCCATTATGAAAACATTTTCTTAAAACCCATATAATTAAAAAGTTAAACATTTTATTTGAAAAGAACCTCAATTATTTTATAAGAATCTTAAAAGCATTAAGGTTTCATAAATTTTTGTAAATCCATTCATTATGTATAAGTTGAAAAACATTCTTTTCAAACGTTTTTAAGTAATTAAAAAATTACTTTCATTAGAAAACAACAAGAAGATTCATTTCTAAAAAATATTTAAAAAAATGAAACAAGGGTATTAATAACATTAAAAAATAATTGGAAAATGATTTATGATATAAAACATTATAATTTTAAAATACATGAATCATTAAAATTATAAATCATTATGAATCATTCATGAACTATAAGTTCTGTCATAAAAGTGTGTTTCACTATCATAAGTATTCAAACTATTTAATATTCCATGGTTAACCACCAAAATCATGATATTATGTATCAACACCTATTTCCCCTACTGGGTCATTCACATTGAGTTGAATGACATAATGTATCATATATTTTGTCTTATTTCATGTAACTATATCATGAGATATAATAATTTACTCAATGAATTGGAGAATTATATAGGTCTCACATATTTTATAATTAAATACATGCATCTGTGTGACAGAATATCATAAAAAATCCATCATATCATCATATTGTAACATGTATAAATAAAACGTTTTCCATATTTTAGAAAATCATAGAATAGCCCATGAACATGGGTTTCAAAAATGTATTATCATCATAAATACAAACAATATAATGAAAGAATAGTGATAATATCATTTGATCAGATCATAAATTAAAACATAATAAACACCAAATTTTCTTATATTTATGAATATAAATACTATTAAAAGTTTATTAAAAATATTTTTAAGGAAAATACTATTTTCATTTGAAAATATATCTTCAAATAATATAAATTTACAAAATATTATGGAACGTATTTTCTTTGAAAATATTCCTCATAAAAGGTAAATTAATATTCTTATTATTGGGTGGTTGTGATTTTAAATCAAAAGATAATTTTAAAATAATTCTTGAAACCTTTTTTAGAAAATATGGATGTGGAAAAAAATGATTTCAGATTGAAGAGAGAAATAATGTCGATTTTCCTTAATAAATATTTTTTTATCTCAGAAAAAAAATGAAATGAAATTTAAAGGAAAAGATATATTCTAAATAAATAATAATTGGACAATAAAATTAAATTCATTCATCAAATAAATATCATATAAATTCCTTAATGTAAATTAAATTGTAACAATACTAATTAGAATAGTATTGAAACCTAAATATTTTACATAACAATTATAATGAATTAGTTTTCTCAATGTAAATCATTAAAATATATCATGAAATTATTTCAATGTCGGTCACTGATATAGTGATAGATTCTTAGTCCTGAGGATCCTACAATTTACATTTGAAAAATATAAAATATATTAATATCGTTCACATATAGTTTTCCTAAAAAAATTAATAACATCAAAATGGAGTTTCATAACAGAAATTTGAGACCACCATTCAGTATGAAGTGTGATTTTTACCATAGGAATGAAAAAAACATTGCTTTCATCGAGAATTTGTAAAAATGTTTTCATAGGAAGAAGTAATAAACAAATACATAAATTTATTTATTGTTTTATCCAATGATTCATCGACTTATTTTCTCCCAAATAAATTCCTAAATATGTGTAATTATAAATTTGAACCAAATTACCCCAGAGATATAGAGAGGATAAATTGGATATGCATTGGTATATGACAATAAATTAGGGTATTGTATCGATACCGCAAGGATCATCTATAGCGATGGTGTTCATGGATTTCACTAATGATTACATCGTAATATTTTTCTTCATTAGTTATAGATCCTAAATTGTGTAGGATTGTTTTTATTTATTTTTATCCCAATTTTAATTCTCCCATAGAAAAAATGAATTAATCAAACATAAGATTTATTAAAAGGTCAATCCTATTGGAGGTATGGGATTTTTACTTCTATTTTAGTGGTTTTTATTATTGGTTAATCATATCTCTTAAATATTCCTTATAAAAACAATTTATTAAGGCCAACATAAAAATTGTCCAGGGTCCATTCCTTATGCTTTATGTTTTTTCATTTCTTATCCCATTCTTCAAACATTCATTTTCTATGTTTTTTTACCGGTTGTTTAAAAAATACCTGATAACCAATGTTTGAACATGCATTATTCAGCACAACGAATTGAAATTATCGATAGTTTTTAATGCATAATATGGGATTGTGTTACATTTTTTTGATTATATATTAGCACTGGATCAATTATGTTCACTTATAATTTAACATGCAATAACATGATAACATGATGGGATGACCTTTTATGAGAATCTGATAGCTGGATTCCCATGAGTGGAAAAAGAAAAGATTAGTTGGACCATATCCTTGGTTTAGGGTCATATTAGGGATAGAAACTAGTGTAGATGATGTATCAGTAGACCATTTGAAGAACCTATGGGTTCTGTAAATTGCTGAACTACAAATCATGTAAAAGTGAGATACACATTGTGTGGGGCCCTTTCTAGGGTGCTCTGACTTCCATAAAGAAGAAATTATCACACATCATGTGACACAGATTACATGTCATGGGACCCAACCTAGATACTCTCTATGTATCCTCAGGTAAAAAATAATGGCCAGAGTACACGGGCTAAGCCATGTAATTGGACCTACCTGGAGCACCCAGGTCAAGGCATGTACATGGATATGGCCAAGTACAAATATACAACCTAGGGTACACAGACACGACCAGGTGTACCCACGAACATCCTAAAGTACACGGGCATGGTATTGTGAACATTGACATACTTGGGATTTGAATGTCACGTCATTTATATTAAATACAGCCAATTAACTTTTCCTTGAGAGGTATTTGGCCCTTTATCTCTTCAGCGTGGACCAATTTCCTTAGAGTGTGTTCCATCAATCAATCCCTAAGTGGGAATTTTTGGAAGTACATAATATTAAATGGATTTTTATCCTATATAAATTATTTTTCTTAGATAGAGTTCTCAGGGAACCCCTATATCCCTGGCCTGTATCCTTTATCATCATCTTCCTTGTGCAAGGTTCTTAGAATCAGCGTGACTATCATTACCGGGCGTTGATCCCCTACTTTTCAGGTTAATATTTTTTTATACCACATGTCCTTAAATTTTATCCCCATATATGTATCTATATCTTTAAAATTCTAGTGTGTACTTCATAATGGTGAAACCAAACAAGAAAAACATCTCGAAATAACATCATTAGTGTTGTTAGTCTCTCAGAGTAAGTTCTCCTAAGGTATTGTGGTTATGGATTCTTGAGAAGGATATTAGGCTGGTAATGATGTTTTTACCTTACCTTAAGACATTTATTCTTCCATTATTATATCATGATGTTTTATTATATGTATCATATTATGATTGATATGTCTTATGGTGAATATAATACTCTTGATTCTTTATTATTAATAATTTCAATGTTCCCTAATGGTTATTATTATAATCAGTCTTTCATGGGATATTCCCACATGTTTAGTGTGTTATAAATAAAAACATGAATTCATCAAGGTTCCTAGTGGACTGGGAGAAGATCTATCTTAAATTAGTCTAGATAGTCTTTGGTTCATTCTAAAACCCACTTTTGACTGTAGTCCCCTCATACTATTAGGTTGGACTTATTTATTGTTTTTGGATGGTTTTTTAATTGAACCACTATAAATTCTATTATTATTCATCATACTCAAATTATGGGATTTAGATGTATCCATTCATTGGGTATCAGTTTTATTTTTCACTTCATCATTGTATGTGTATGATTATGTGTGTGAGTGTACATGTACATTAGTCTAAGTCCTCCCATGGGAGTGTTTTTTATGCTATGAACTATTCACTAGTCCCTAGACTATTGGAGGTGAGATTGGGGTAGTAACACTCAGATTATCACTATCTAAGTGGGCCTTGGTGAGTCTATTCATGAAAGAGTGGTATTAGAGAAGTTTTCTATATTAGGAATACATTTTGGAGTGTATTCCAATTGTGAGATTGGTTTGGGATTTATGGAAACAATGTTATGTTTTCAAAGATAGAATTTAATTATAGGGACTCTATTATTGGTTTGGTGTTTGAAGTATCCATACACAAGGACTCTAGAAACATAATATTAGACATAGAACATATATACATTGGTTTTATGGAAAACATTGATACATGCATCATATAAGAAAGGGTTGTGTTCCATGTCCTTCTTGAGTCAACTCCCAAGACATACACAATGACTAGGGTACATATTGTTATTTGAGGTTTCCTTCATAATGATTTCAAGCTAGGATTCTCTAGAAGGATTTTTAGGAAGATCCCACCAGTGAAAAGGATTTAATGAAGGGACCGATGATGGAGGTATTTCTTATGGATGGTCTTCTAGATATACCTCCAACCATCAAAAAGTAGATTATTTTCTTGGTAATATAAAATGAGTGGTTCAAGGTGATCATGGTTCCTAAGTTTCAACATCCATTATCCCTTAGGTTCATGGACGATCCACAATCACAAGTAGCTAAGGATTGGATTATGGTGGTAACATATACTTTTTTCTCATCAATACACCAATAGAGCAGATGGTGGTCCTCAAAGTGATCCTTCATTGTGGTTCCATGAGTGTTGGTGGATACATTTGGTTTTTTCAAATGATTATGTGACACCTTTATATATGAATATTGATCATATCTTCATGTAGGATAAATCTCCAGCTATGATGCAAGTAGTGTGCATCCAAAATATTTTACAACAGATTAAGGGTAGCATGACTACGGCTGAGTATTCAATAAGGTTTAAAACACTCTCATAATACACTATAGACATGTTTCAATGTTCATTCCTTAGGTTATGTAACTTTTATTCAGATCAACATAAATAAATCAAGGATAGTGTAATACCTCTATGCATTCCTACTAATTATTGTGTGCTAGAGCGAGTATTGGTGATAGTGATCATTCAGGCCAAGTACACATTGATAATGTCAGCGAGTAGATGGAACATAGGTGGTGAGACTCTAGAAATAGGCATCTGATAGTATACATAGGTATCTAGATATGAAATATGTTTTTAGAGGCAATCTCATTACTGGGGGAATATTATTCAAGGCTCTAATTAGGGTTTTAGTTATCCTATAGAGATGTGGTGTGACTCTTGTGATGGAATGGGACATCTTGTGTGAGGCTATATAACCCACCATACATCTAAACAAAAGATAATGGATGGGAAGCCTATGAAGTGGTTTTAGTAGGATTCAAGAGGTATTCGATGTGGAATATGTGGTAGAGGATTATGGATATTAGATGGAGGTTGTAGACATTTCAACTTTTTGCCTCAACTTTCCCCATGTGGTCCTCGCCAGGGTCAGGGAGTTGGTGGAAAAGGATGAGGGAAGATGTATTCCATAGAAGACTATGATCTATAAGAATAAGCGATGATCATAGGTATTATCTTTGACTTATAAACCATATCTAAAGTTTTTGTAGACATATTTTTAAGCCATTATTTTCTTTATATATTTCTAGATCAAGACCTGAAGGTTCTGGGAGAGCCCTTAACATGACCCTTATGATTGGAGACTCAATGTGGAGATAATTCAATGATAACATGTTTTTTATGAAAGTGTGATCTTACACTAAAAGGATAGATTTTTTTATTTGTTCTATTTATTGAATAAATGAGGACTTATGATGAAATCATAGGAATTGACTATCTATGTGACCTTTAGGCACATCGTTTATATTTTAGGAAGAGGATATAGTTTTTCCCCATTGAATGGGTGATTTTTTCCTTTATAAGTGAGAGGGATACCTAGTTGGAGGAGGATGGACTCATACAGATGAGAGTTTGACCAATTACTTTCTAGTTGGATACCAAGACTCTTGGAGAAGTGGATGATATGGAACCTCAATTTCATAATATTGTGGAAGAGTATAAGGATGTCTTTCCTATGGACATTCTATGTAATTCATAGACACTAGTTAAACAAATTTAGTGCATTATTTAAATACATTGTCATTATAATGAATCATGTCCCAAAGGACTGATCAATTAAGCAGTATTAGAAAATAGATTACGTAAATGATTGTTACATTATAAATTCTAAAATAAAAAACCACATAAATAAGAATTTGATAACACCATGAATCCTCTAGATTAACCCTTCATATCAATCATAATACACTTCTTTACATCCTAATAATAATAAAACATAAGAAAGGGCCGAGCTCAGATTCTTAGTAAAGATAATAATATAGTAGAAACTATCATCAATAAGCATAAAAATTTAAGGAAATATATAAGACTAAAACAGAAGACTTTTAAACATACAATTCAGTATAATATGGAAATGAGAAATCAAGTAATTTCATTTACTAATTAACATGGATATTCTACTACATGAATTATCACATGTAATATCAATAGCTAATTTCATAATGATGGAATGAAAAATTCCAGAAATCAAAACCACATAGTCAAGGCCTCATACCATGACTACAAAAAAGATTTTATCATGGACTTTTTCCAAGACACTAGTTTGTCTCATGATACCTAGAAATGTATCGATGAGCTATAACGGGTTCCACCCGTCACTTACTAAATCTAATTCATTCCTCATATGAAAAGATTGAAACATAACATAAACATTCGTATTAAAACTAGAACACAAAATGTAAATACTTTAACCATAAACCTTGAATGGTATAAAAAGAACACATCCATATTCTATCATATCACAAAAACATAAAATCAATATGGATGATTGTATCATAATAAATCAACTTCAAACAAGTATAGCATCCATCAAAGGATGTTGACATAGATGAAATCCAAACTATATGAGAGAAATTTTGAAGTCATTTAAAAGTCACATAATTAAAAATGAAAACATTTATTTGGAAAATATTCTTATAATCTAGTAAGGGAAGCGTTGAAGGTGTTATAACGGTAGAGAATAGCTGCACCAACAATATATGTCAGAAAAACATTCTTACCTTAATTTTTCGAAAATTTTATAAAGTACCCTTTTTGGAAAATGATGGAAATATTCCTTTAAGATACATTCATACAATTTCAAAAAAGGGTATAAATGAAATTAACCCATATTTTAGTAAATTGTAAAAATGGTTAGAAATACATTTTTGATAAATACATATGTGGATGATAACGATTTCCTAGTAGATACTTACGTATAAATAACCTGAGATAAATAAAGTGATTGTAAAATTAACCCTTAGCTTGTAGTTTTCCTTAGTCAAGGGTACATTAACATCATGTATAATGGTGAAATAATAGTTATAAAATTCTAAAAGAACCACATACATAAATATTATATCATATATTATCTTCAAATATTGTTTTTTAAATGAAATTACAGTAGTATCACTGTTTCGTGTGTTAACTTATTCATTTTAATTTATATATATTGTTATGTAAGTTATGTTTGTTATGGATAGGATATATTTGAATCAAATACAGAATGATATTAAGTTCTTAGAAATTATTTTTAACCATAAAATGACAATTATTATTGAATGGTTATGATGGGGAATGAATCTCATCGCGTTCATGGAGACAATAATTTGTACGTACGCACGAGCGACGATATCATTCTATTGATGGTGAAATAATTTGTAAATGGACGGTATGTTATATATAAATAACTATTAACATGTTATATTTTTTTACATCAATTATTCTCATTATTATACCCATCCAAATATTGAATTGTTTAATAACAAACAACACCAAAACGTAGAGACGGTAAGCCGAACGTACGCATGTATTATGAGTTTGTCATTCATAGGATGGATAGAATAATGAATATGGTTCTACCATATTTATAATGATATAATAGTATGTAGAAGGTACTGGAGTTATTATTTTGGTATGGAAACAACAAATAAAGAGGAAGTGGAAGATGAAAAGAACTTTGAAATAGGTGATGAAATTACTACCTCTTCTTCAGGTGCTTCCTTTGGATTGGATCAAAAGGGATACTTAGGATAGTTTTATGATCAAAGTATGGCCTCTTTTTTGAATTGATGGTAGTTGGGAGGATATTTGAGTAGGGTTTTGAAGTGCCAAATGTATTTAAAGGTGTGATTTTGAGAGAAGGGGAAGTACCGTTTTATAAGAGAGGTGAGGGTCTATCATGAACCTAGTCAGGTCGCCAACAAAATGACACCAAAACAAGTCTGCGGCAAGGCCCGAAGGGCATTACAGATCCCCACAGGCTAGCACAAGTTCCAAGGTATCAAAAATAAATCGTTGTAATGATTTACTCAAATAAATATACATAAAACTAACAGAAGATTGAATAAATTGAAACTAAAATATGACAACCAAACAGACCCTTACACCATGTTCAGATTTAAAGTTTACAACATGAACTAAAAAAACAAAAGAGAATACATAAAAGGAAAACCAAAACTCCAACTGAAACCTCCGAGAAACATGAGGGGTCACATCCCTAAGCCACTGCCACCAAACCAAAAATAGGGTTCTACTGACAACCCAAAACACCAATTCTTTGCTTCATTCCTCAACCTATAATGAAGAAGAAATAGAATCTACAAACACCCAAAGGTGTTTGTAGGGTTGGAGATAAAACCCCAATAGGATACCACTAATAAAAGGTTACATGAATAATTATTAAATTACAAATATATTTGGAATTTAACAGACTAAAAATAAATAAATGATTAATTTTTATTAATGAAAACAGTTTTAAGGAAAACTACTTTCAAGAAAAACAACTTTAATTAAAACAAACAAACACACACACACATTAATGGTAATCCCAACATCACATCATGTTCCAATGGTGAGCACAAACAAAAAGAGGATCACAAAACATGGGAGAGGCCCTAATGATACTAGTAAGAAGTGGGACCCTAGAGCATCGTGTCTCATTGAGAAATGGTATAGAAACACAACAAAAAACATTCTCGTGCATGAGCCACTAGTAGGGAAACACATACATAACCTTGTGGTCTCCAAACATCATCCAAAAGTATTGTTTGTGTTGTAGTCATCAATACAGTTATGTGAAACTTGTTCAATTCCACTTCTGTATCACTAGCACACTAGTCCTAGTCCACCAACCTATTACCCAGGCTTACCATTTAAGCTCACATAATTTAGAGTTCATTTAATATGTCAAACACAAACAAACAAACAAAATGAGGTGTTATCTCTACCCAAAACTACACTTTCACACACAAGAAACCAATTTAAAGATAATACAAACAATAAATATATTCCAAAACCAAATCTGCATCACTTACATAACCAATTTACGACTCAAAGAAAGCACATACATGGTCAAAAAACCATTATAAGAATTTATTAAACAATTTCCACCCATGTTGCATGACATTATGCACCAGATCATGTACACCATTTAACCAAAAAAATCACCCTTAATAATTTTTTAATAAAAAAATTCAAATTTTTTTAAATAAATTTTAAAGAGAAAATACCACTTTACACACTAGATCGACCCAAAACCTCTTTCACAACCAAAAACACACTATAATCTTATCAAAACATGGTTTTCATCACCAATATAATTTAATTAAACATTTTATAGTATATAAAAATAGAACCATGAAGAACTACATTGGATTAAATCAAAAACAAACTTGAAACACCATTGTAACCCTTAAACATTTTATTAATATAGCAATAGAATTTATAAAAGAGTAAATAGCTCGGCAATGTTTTTTTTCATAGAAAATTCAAACTCTCATGGCATAAATAGGCAACTTGAAAATAAATAAAAAATGTCTATTCTCGAATGATGTGCACACCAAGACGGTTTTCAAAAACAAATTCGCAACATCTATATCATTTCATAAACAATTAAAAAATTCTATAAAACAATTCCAAGCGACGTCACGTGATTTTCCACACACAAAACTCACACAAAAATTCCTTTTATTACAAAATTCACATTATCACCACTTCATAATCAAATTCGATGCTCTTCCTAAATTAAATAAACTTTTTTAACAACACATCTCACACAATCGAATGAAACAATAAGGGTTTTCACAAAAACGCACTGCGCACTATACTAAAATTCTAGAAAATAAATCTACCCATGTTAAATTTTTTAAAAAAACTAAGTTCAAACCCATGTAATTAATGTAAGTCCATACTAAATTAATTGAACAAGAAAATAGATCCATCATGCATTAGTTATATGTAGAACCACCTACCTCGGTGTAGACAAACGTTGCAAATTGGTGAAAAACTCCTACTGCATGCCAAACACACCACAATCAAATTTAATAAAACCGCAAAACCATAATTTGAACCGAAGAAATGAAAACCAAGCCAAATTCGACACTATACACTAACATGATATAATACCAACAGATGAAACAACCAACTGAAGTAAAACCCACCTACAGAGAGGGTTCGAGAAGCTGACCAAGCACAGAGGAGAGTTTTCTAAGGTGCACCACACTCTAGGGAGGTCTCTAAAGGGTTAGTCTATGAAGGTTGGGTGCGTCCAAGGATTTTCGGTATGGAGGGGTGGAAATTCTAGTTTTTTGAAGAGGGATAAAGTGGGTGCGGCCAAGAGAAGATTGGAGGGGAGGGTGTCGACCGACCTAGCCGGAAAGGGGTGCAGCCATAGGAGTAGTGGTCGGGGAAAGGAGGAGGTAGTCTAGGTTGCTGGTGGTGTGCAAGGAAAGATGGGGAGGTGGGACACCGGTCTGAGTATATGTTGTCAAAGGGATAGGATCAAGAGGAGGCACCAGTGCTGAGAGGGAAAGGGAGGAAGGATCGGCATGCTAGGGTATGCTAGGAGGGGGTAGCGTGACAGACCAATGGGAGAGGGAGAGAGAGAGAGGGTTTGTGTGAGAGAGGGGGAATAAAAGAGAAGAAAATAAATGGAAAAGAAAAAAAGAAAAAAGAAATAAAATAAAATAAGCTAAAAACAATAACCAACTAAAAAAATAGTAATAACAAAATAATGTTATTAATGTTATCAATTTTTTATAAACATGATGGTAATTTCATGTTCAACACCTAACATAAATTGTTAACTGAAATAATAATAATAATACTTATAATAAAAATTCTAATAATAATAATAATAATAATAACCATCTTAATCACAATATTATTATTATTATTAATAAATCAACTCTTGAATTATTTAGACATTTTTTCCTCTTATTTTATTTTGTAATCGAATTATTATTCAACTCATTAATGGATAAATTGTATGTACAATGAGAAGAAGTATATTGTTCTGGAGAATCCATACGACTTCACCTATGCACTACCCTTACATTGGGAAATACCATTAAAAAACACGGATTTATCATCAATATCCCAAATCTCAAGTCAGGGTTTTCCCATAGCTCCACAATGACAATTTTAAAAAAAGATAAAATTATAAAATAAAATAAAATAAATTATTATGTATTTTTTGGTGTGAAAATTATCCCCACCATGAAACTTTATGCCCCTAGAAATTCCCAAAATATTTGGTCAACCAAGGGTTCCAAGAGAGACCGTGAAGACCATAATGTATTTAAAACAAAACCTCATTTTCCCAATGACCGGGAATTCCAGACACCCATAACCCGAAACTCCGGAGACCTCAAAACTAGAATCACCATGTAAAATACCCAATAACAAGAAATTCACCTCAAACCAAACTACAACATGGAACACCCTGACCCCTAACTTAGTTATCAACGGGGCCACTGAAGATCTCCATGAATACTCATCCAACAACACAGTACCTGAGATAACAAATTATTATTATCGAGGTCATGCAGAGCAGAAGTAAGAGGATGCCTTTCCAAGTGAAATTTGAAAGCAGAGTCTTCCATAAGTTCTTCCTATGGTGGTCTCCCCACCATATTAGGATTCTTTTCAAATATTGGTTCTCTAGAAAACCTATAACACTAACTTGACCCTCCAATTTCCCAAAGTTTAACCAAACCAACATAAGAGAAGACGCTGATGAGACCCGCACTGGGTCTCTCCACCACTTTATAATTTTACCTAACACCATAACACCTACATGGGTATTCCCATTTTACTTTGAGAAATACAGACTGAACTCTTCATCACGAACCCACCAACACAGGCCGACCTGCATAGATGACTCCTACACTAGAAAAAACTCCACCACAAGAGATGTAATTGATAGCATAAACCCCTAACCTAGCATAAAACTAGATAGAAAGGTTTCAATCCCACAAGACATGAGAATCTATGAAACAGGTACAATTTTTATCCATAACCGAACACAAGAAGGTTCACAGAGAACACCTGCTCACTTTAAAAGAATATATATTTTCGAACCTCATTATGGATGAAGGGGAACTCCTATAAATTAAGACCACAGAAAGGAGACAAGGGACTCATGCCCGTCACTAAAAAAATGAATCCATCAAAGATAATACCAGAATAGGGAATTTTAAGTTTTCCTCATCCTGACACTATAGACTTAAATCGGACCAATCCCATCCCATGTCCGACAAGTTTTGACAATGTGTAAGCTTCAAAGCAAGACCTGTGGTTGGGGCTCTGATGACTGAAGCATCTACCACCTCAAAGTCATAAGATGAACACCTCTGATTGGAACTTACTCTACTAGAAAGGTAATCTACATACTTCTCCCCGTGTCCCAAGCCACCACTCTGTCAACATACCCACTGAGAATTGTAGCGAACAACCTAAGGTGAATGACTGACCACACTTAAGATAAGAGGATGAGTGTTTTGTCTGACATTCAACACGAACTGATGGAAGGATCACTCTAAGAATAGTCCCCTTCGGTTCACACTCCTCATCTGATGAGGAACCTTCACTTCTTTAGGTAAAAATGTGGGATGAGTCTAGTCTTGAGGATCATTCAAGAAATTCCCACCCGTGAAGAAAACAGAATGATCACCATTTGATGGTGTATTCTCACTCCTCCAAACATACTCGAGACAACATAAGCATGCCCAAAATTTAGAGTCCCTAAAAACTGGATACATTCCAAGCATTCTCAAACCACTCAACGATATCCAACCGACCTCTACATCTTCAAATAGTCGACACAACTGAGCAGAACCGAACTCTGCCACTCCATTGGGAGTCCGGGCTAAGCCAATAACAGAGAGACCCACTGGAAACCCATGATACCTTTCTAGTAGGCATATCCCAAACAAGAACAAAAAACCTCCTTCCAAAAATCCAAATGTATCACAAAACAAACATCGACACCTCAAACACAATTCTAGTAATTCCAATTTAAAACATCAAATTTTTTCAAGGAAAAACACCCACTTGAAAAACCATATACTTCATAAAAAAACATAAAAGATATTTTGAAAAAGTCATCTTTACTATAAAATCAATGTCATTTACGTATTTAAAAACTATTTAAGAACACAACCCCATTATAGAAAAAAATCCCACTTTCTTGGAAACAACAAGCTGCCTTAGAAATCATTCAATCACCACTGATATTCCATGGTTCCTTGTAAGTGTGCATTTCCATGCCACTCAGGCAGAAATCTACCCGATCCACAAACTTTTCATTAATCAAATCGACATGCACATGTGAGCACCCATAGAAATACCATTGTAAAAAACAAGGCTGCTCCACTTTCAAAACAAAACATTATCAATATCCAAAAATACCTTTTTTTTAAAACAATTTGAAAAATTCAAGAAATTTTTTCAAACTGATTCCCATTTCAAAAATAACTCACATAGATTTAAAATAACCCAAAAGTTCTTTTAGAAATTCTAATTCAACAAACCAAATCCTAAATTCCAAAAACAAGGATCAAAAGAAACACTCCCCCTGAATCATGACAAACACACACTAAAATAAAATAAGAGCAACTCCAAAATCTTCTTTCCGTAAAAAACACTTTTGCGCCAACTGAAAACTGAAGCAAGGCATCACAAACATTAAAGCACCTGGATGGAGGAATCATGTTCATGTCTAACCAGGCTACATGTTTTAGCAGAGCATGCCCTAGACAATCACCTACCACTAGTAGTGTCGAACCATACTCTTGGGAATCACGTGGGTTGTTACTCCATGTAATACTGTTCGCAGTACCGGTTTACTCCTATCGTCATCCCACATACACAATGACCAAATATAAAATATAAATCTCAATCTATCCCTGGTTACTCCAGGATACGAATGAGTAAGAGTTCACGACGCTCTTCTCTCACCTACCACTGAAGTACCGATAGTCCTATCTTCGATATACATGACGCCACAAATAACAAGAACAAACATCCTTTGATACTATTTTACCACGAACCAAGTTGGGTTTCCATCAAACTAATGCCTGACCCAGTCCGTGGAAAGGAAAAAATGGTGTTCTCAATCCCCACGGGCTGGCACAAGTTCATAGGTCAAAAATAAAATTTGGGAATGATTTACCCGGATAAATAAATATAAAACAATCAACAACATGAATAAATTGAAACTAAAATCAGACAACCCAATAGACCCTTACATCAAGTTTATATTTTATGTTTACCACTTGAACTAAAAACCCAAAATAGACTACATCAGAGGAAAACAAAATCTCCGACTCAAACCTCCGTGCAGCATAAGGAGTCACATCCCTAAGCCACCACCACCAAACCAACATGAGGGTGCCACTGACAACCAAAACCACCAATGATATGCTCAATTCCTCAACCTAAAATGATTAAGAAATATAATCTACATACACCCAATGGTGTATATAGGGTGTGAGTTAAAGGCCCAGTAAGATGCCACCGAGAAAAGGTTCCAGGCATAATTATTAAATGACACATACATTTTCAATTTAAGAGATGAAAAATAAATAAATGTTTAAACAATTTTAATGAAAATTGTTTTCAGGAAAACTAATTTAAAGAAAAACAACATAAATTAAAACACACACACACACTTTAATGGTAACCCCAATGTCACACTGTGTGCTAACAGTGAGTACAATGAAAAAGGGAAGCACAAAACATGGGAGGGAACCTAAAGATACAAGCCAGAAGTGGGACCCTAGAACATTGTGTCTTAGTGAGAACTGGTATTGAAAGACAACATTATACGTTCTCAAGTACGAGGCACTAGTAGGGAAACACATCAATAAACTAGTGGAATCAAAACATCATCCAAAAGATTAGTTAGTGTTGTAGTCATCAATCTAGCTAAGTGAAACTAGGCTAATGCCACTTTCAAATCACTAGCACACTAGTCCTAGTCCCCCCACCTAGTAACCAGGCTTCCCATTTTTTCTAATGTAATTTTGAGTTCATTTCATTTGTCTAAAAAACAAACAAAACAAATGAGGTGTTATCTCTACCAACACTACACATGCACACAAAAAAATACTATTTAAAAATAACACAGAAACTAAAAATATTCCAAAACCAAATCTGCATCACATACACAACCAATTAATGACTACACAGTCAAAGAAAGAACTTACATGGTCAAAAAACTATTAAATGAATTTATTAAACAATTTCCACACACGACGTATGAGTTTACACACCAGAAAATTTTCAACATTTAACCAAAACAATTTTTCACCCTTAATAATTATGTATAAAAACTATTCAAATTTTTATCAATAAATTTTAAATAAAAAAACACCTCTTTACACACTAGACCGACCCAAACCCTATTTCATAACTAAACACATAGTATAATCTTATCAAAACATGGTTTGCATCACCAATATCATTTAATTAAACATTTTAAAATTTATAAAAATAGAGCCATGAAGCACCACATGGGATTACATCAAAAACACACCCAAAACACCACGACAGCCCTTAAACATTTTATTAAACTAGAAACAGAGTTTATAAGGCAGTAAATAGATCAGCGTGATTTTTTCCTAGATAATTAAAACTCATTTTTCATAAACATGATACTAGTAAATAAATGAAAAATGCCCATTCTGGAATGATGTTCACCCCAAGATGGTATTCAAAAACCAATTCGCGACTTCCATATCATTTCATAAATGATTAATAAATTCTATAAACAAATTCCAAGTGACGTCACATGATTTTTCACACACAAAAATCACTCAAAAACTCCTTTTATTACAAAATTCACATCATCACCACTTCATAATTAAATCACAGCTCTTCCTAAATTAAATAAACTTATTACACAACTCGTATAACACAATAAAATTTCACAGTAAGGGTTCTCACAAAAATTCACTATTCTCTATACTAACATGCTACAAAATAAATCAATTCATGATAAATTCTTTTTAAAAACTATGTTTTCACCCAAGTAATTATTGGAAGGTCATGTTAAATTAATCGAAGAAACAAATTAATCCATCAAGAAATAGTTATATGCAGAACCACATACCTCGGTGTAGACTGACTTTGAAAATTGGTGTGAATCTCTCACTGCTTCCCAAACACAACACAATCAAACACAACAATACCCTAAAATGAGAATTTGAACTGAAAACATACAAACCAAGCCAAATTCGACACTAAACCCTAACTTTATATACTACCAATAGATGAAACATACAACCTAAGTAAAATGGACCAGCGGCAAGGGTTCGGGAAGCTGACCAAGCACGACAGAGAGGTTTTGGATGCGTACTGTACACTATGGAGGTCACCGAAGGGTCCGGGTATGAAGGTGGGGTGCATCCAAGGATGTTCGGCGAAAAGGTAGGGCGGTTCCAGTTCTCCGAAAAGAGGGAAAGGGGGTGCGGCCAGAAGCATACTGGGGGGAGTGTGCCGACTGACCTAGTTGGAAAGGGGTGCAACCATGGGAGCTGTGTCTGAGGAAAGGAGGAGGTGGTGTAGGTTGTTGCTGGCACACAAGGCAATCCGGGGAGGAGGGACGCCGGTCTGGGTGCAAGTTGCTAAAGGGAGGGGATCAAGAGGAGGTTCCAGGAATGAGAGAGCATGGGAGGAAGGATTGACACTCTAGGGATTGCAGGGAGGTGGTAGCGCAACATACCACTGGGAGAGGGGGAGAGGGAGAGGGTCCGCATGAGAGAGAGGTGATGAAAAGAGAAGAAAAGAAATGGAAAATAGAAAAATAAATAAGAAATGAAATAAAATAAAGCTAAAAACATAATCCAACTAAAAAAATAGTAATAAAAAATATTATTAATAATGTTATCAATTTTTTATAAACATGATGGAAATTCCATGTTCGAAGACTAATTGAAATTATTAACTAAAATTATATTAATAATAATAATAATAATCATCATCATCATTATCATCATCCCAATATTATTATTATTATTATTATTAAAACAACTCTTCAATTATTTAATCATTTTCCCCTTATTTTATTTTGTGACCAAATTATTATTCAACTCATTAATGGATTAATTACCCGCACACCGGGAGGCCACATATTGTTCTGGGGAAGCCATATGGCCTCACCAGTGCCCTACCATCGCATTGGACACTACCAAAAAAACACTGATTTATTAGAAAAACCCAAAATCTCACATCCGTTCTAGCCCACACCACCACAAAGAAATTTTTAAAACCTGATAAAATTATAAAATAAAATAAAATAAATTTTTATGGATTTTCGGGTGTGAAAGCGTCACTTTATGAAAAGCTTCAAATATTAATTTATTATACAATAAAATTTTGTTAATAATGGCTCTAAAAGGACTTATTTTGAGTCTAAGGTGGGGATGGGTCAAGAAACTCTCAACCAATATGTTTTAGATAGGTTTTGGTCACCATATTAACCTTATGATTAAGATTTATCTCTTTGTTAAATAGTTTAACTTTTACAATGTATTCTTGTATTATAATAATAAATGGTGAATAAACATACAATAAATTGAAAAGAGAACCTCAAGTGATTAATTATTGCCATATCTAACCTTATCAAAGTCCTTTGGCTGAATCTTATATTTTTAGGAATATTATAATATTTAATAATATTGTATTTGATTTGAAAAATTGTTTATGTCAATTTTGACACTATTTAGGATTTGGTTTTTATGAAAGTAAAAAAATATTATTATTTCAAAAAAATGATTTAAATAAATCCTAAAATTTCATATTAACCTAGATAATTAGTTGAATGCATAAAACGTCTCAAATTACATTTATATGGATATTTATAATATCAATTATTTTAATCATTCATTATTATGATAATTACTACATCATCATTGTGTCATAAACAAATTTAATTATTTAATGTCTAAAAATTTTAAATAAAATATAATTGCGTATGAAATTTTTTTTATCTTTCTAATGAATATTTATAGTCCAATTTAACTTATGTATAACACAATATTAAAAAACATTAGTTATCAAACATTGAATTTAGCACTTTTAACTCTTCTTTAAATAAAATAATAATAAATGACCTAATATAATCCAAGTGGATTGAAAAGGATCATATTTTTTTTACTAGGGTTGATTTGGGTAAAAACAAATCTATCTAGTAAAATTATTACATGTGTTAGGGTAATTAAAATATCATTTATACCATTAATTACCCTATTTACTTTTAACCGTGGTAAATAAAATTCAAATGTTACTAATCACCAAAAAATATATTCATCCCATTGAACCACATTTTACTTACTAATTTCAACTTTGACACTCAGATTTTTGAAATTAAATTCACAGAAGAGTTAAAATTACATTTTATGCAAATCGGCAAATGTGCCTAAAAGGTGGGTAAATGCCGTTAAATAGTTCAATAAAATTTTATATGTATAATATTATTATAAAATTTCTATAATGAATTAAATTGGTCTAATATATGTATTCTGTATATATTTTGACTTTAAGATACATTTTTATTTAAAAATACTTATTTAAATGAAAAAGACAATTTTTATCTACAAGAGAGTGTTTTTCACTATTCATTAAAAAATAAATGTTTTCATAAAAATACAAAAAATTCACCCAAAATTAATTTTGATATTAAAAATTCAAAAATGATTTCTATTTTACCAAATTAAAAGAATTGGAGATTCATTAATTAATTTAAAATTAAATCCCATGGTCAAAACCAGAATGCAGGTAATGAGAAGTAAAAACTATCAAAAGATTGATATGTGTTTATGTCCAATTTAAATGTGAAGTTACTTCTAATGAAAAATATTGGATTAAATGTTAAAAATATTATCTAATTATACATCCAAACCATTCAAAAGTATAACTTACCTGTTTAAATTATTTGACTAAAAAAATTTTCAATTAAAATTTAGTATCATTCATTATTCATCAAAATATAAAATTTATCAAAACAAACCCAAAAATTTATCAAAACTAAATATTTATGTTTTACTCCAATAGAATAAGTTTATTATATCAAATTTAATATATAAAATTATAAAAAATTTGATTTAAAATGGGTTCTCCATTTAAAAGGTGATATAATTTCATTTTTTGAAAAATACTTATTTTTTCTAAAAAAATGAATTGGTTCTTATATTATGTCAAAGAAATAGATAATATGGATGTTCAAATTATATAAAGAATATTAAATTCAAAATGTAGTTAATATTATTCATAACAGCTAGGTTGGTAAGTCATGGTGTGTTCGAACTAAGTGTTCTGTGTAGAGCAAGCCATTGAATTAATTTAAAGAGATAACATACTCTGAAATCCTGGGGTGTTACATTCTCCCCTCCTTCAATAAATCACGTCCTCACAATTTGAGATTTTTCTTCGACAATAAATGTTTGAAAATAGAAAAAAATTTGTGTAAATCCCAAATCAGAAATAGGGTTAATAAAATTTAGTCTTAATAAGAGGGAATGGGAAATGAAAACATACACCACCAAATTAGAATTTCTAATAGGAGAACATTGGTGGAAATTTGAGACACTTAATTGGGGGAAAAATGTAAATATTTATAGGGAGTGATTGAGGTCATCAATCACAAAAAAATGAACAATAAAAAGAAAATTGAGGGCCTTAAAGCCATAAATCTATGGCAACTTAATATATCATTGGTTCCTAAAAAATTAGGTATTAGGATAAAAAATTTATGTTTTAAGATCCTTTCCCTAAAGTATAATAATTGATTTCTTTATAGAATAAGAAAAAATACATGACAAGTAGACGTCCATCCTTTAAATAATTTTTACCAAAAATTCATCTTTCACTCTAAAAGATAATAGAACACAAAAATATTTTATTTATCCTAATCATATAGGGTTTCAAAAAAATAAATTTATAATTCATCTACCTGATCATTTATAAAAACTACATTATAAAAACAAGGACATCATGTTGGCCAGTGGTAGGTGATGCACCTTTGTCACCCTTTGGATGTAGGTTCATGTCTTGCGGCCTTGCGGGATGCGATGGGTTGTCGCCCGACCATCAGGTTGTCCTTTTTATAAAAAATCTGAAAATAATATTAATAATTGTTTTAATCCTAAACCATAGTATCCAAGGTCCAACTTAATCCATTCCAACCTTTAAGCTTATCAAATAAACTTGTTTCAAAACTCATAGTAACAAAATTTAAAAGGAAGGTCAATATAACATAATGAAGATCTATTTTTTCCACATAATAACATGTGAGTACCATCATAATGTATTCTCTTAAAACATGTTAACACCCTTAATTACCGTAAAACTATATTCATTACATTCATTCTCCCTTATTCCTTATAGAGTACTAGATATATTCTTTATATCCCAAAATTTAGAATATTCCAACAATTATGGAATAGACAAATAATTAATCAGTTTCATGGTAGTCCAAAATATACAATATAATTTATCCAAATAAACCATCTCTTATTCCAAAATACTTACCTCAGTATCATGACCATATTAATGTTTATCTTTCCATCAACCATTAATTTTTCAAAAAATTTAACTAGTTTTTGAGTAAATTTTCTATGTAAATATAATCTCGAATCCTCAATGAAATATTACTGTAGTACAATCCTTCTTTATTTTAAAAATTAATATAACTAGTAAAACATTAATACAACACTAAAATGGAATAATTCATTAATAAAAACGTAAGAAAACTAATTATCCCTATTAAACTGTTGTAGTATCATAACTTTATTATTATCCAATAGAATAATTTGGGGTATACTCTGGTGATTGGGACATTTATTTTCATAGTGTATCAAATCCATGTAAATGAAGCATTGTACATTTGAAACGTTTTTCTTACCCTTTCAATAACAAACTAGGTGTCCTTTTTATCTAGAATTATAACAATCTCCCATTCCCAGAATTTACCTAAGTTGATTATTTCCACAGTTATCACATATGGGAAAATCCTTCTTTCCTTTCTTCCCATTGTCCATCTTTTTCTCTACCATCCTTTTATTCTGTGGCTTCCCTTCAAATTCATAGGACTCAAAGAATTCTTTACTTATCTTATTAACACATGATATTATTTCTTCTTATTCTGAGAATATGTGGGAGACTAATTCCCTTCTAATTGTTTTCTTAAGACCATGAAAGATATGATACTTATTACTATTTGAATCATGTGTATTGATGGAGTTCTCATTCCTTCTATTGGGAATCATTTATAAACAATAGCTTACACTAGGTTAGTTTTTGAATCAAAATGAATAATTCCAAACATGTAAAATACCTGTTGTAAATTGAAAAGGTTATTCATATAATCCATAATCATAAAAATGATTTCTTTGAGTAAGTATTTACTCATAAATCATTCGTAATAGATTGTAAATAAAATTCAAATTATCCTAAGCATATCCCTCAAGAGTGTCATAACCAATAGTGTATAAAGGCCTGTTGTTGTGAACTAGGATACCTTAGGTCAAGCCCAAAACTCATTGTCATAGTTTTCACTCTTAGTTACATTTGTGTGAGAGATGACTCTACCAAATCATATCTAGACAAGGTTGCATTGCTTTGAAAACACACAATATCTCTAAATTACCAAAATTCTAGGAAGTTATTCTATACTAATCTTGAAATTATATCTTAGGGTAATGTTCTCTAATAAGTGATTTTATAATTATAGCTTCCAAGGTTTGCACTAAACTTCCTCTGATACCAATTGTAATGCCTTGACCCCAGCTACCCAAAGTCGGTGAATTATTTTAATACATTATCATTATTATAAGGAATCAAGTCCCAATGGACCGATCAATTTATCGGTATTGTAAAATAGATTACATATATAGACGTTACATTAAAATTTCTAAAATAAGACACAACATAAATAATACTTTTATAATTCCATTATTCCCCTATCTTAACCCAACAAATCAATCATAATAAACTTATTCGCATCATGGAAAAAATAAAACATAATAAAGGGGTGAGCTCAGCTGCTTAGTAAGTATAAAAATATAGCAGAAACTATCATAAATAAGAAAAAAAATTTAAGGAATTATATACCACTAAAACAAAATCATTTTAAACATAACGATTAGCATAATATGGCAAGGATAAGTCAAATAATTCCAGTTACTAATACACATGGATATTCTAATAGTTGAATAACAACATGTAATATCAATAGCTAATTTCAAAATAATGGAACTCATAATCCTGGACATCATAACAACATAGTCAAGGTGTCGAGCGATGACTAAAAATATGATTTTTTCAAAGCCCTATGCCAGGACACCAGTTTGTCTCATGAGACCTACCTTCGAATCGAAGAGGTATAACAGGATCCACCCATGACATACAAAGTCCAATGCATTCCTCGTATGAAAATATTAAAACATAACATAAACATTCATATTAAAACTAGAATAAGAAATGTTAATACGATAACCATAAAATATGAATTGTATAAAAATATCACACCCACTGTCGAACATATCATAAAACCATCAATACAATATGGAATATTTTTATCATATAAAACAACTTCAAAAAAATGTAAAATCCATCAAAGGATGTTGACATAGATGAAATCAAAACTAATTGAGAGTAATTTTGAAATCATTAAAAATTATCATAATTATAAAAGAAAACATTTATTTTGAAAATATTCTTTTAATCTTTTAAGGGAACCTTCGAATGTGTTATAATGGCGGAGAATAGCCACACCCTCTTTATACGTTAAAGTAACATTTTTACCTTTATTTTTCGAAAAGGCCATAAAGTAACCATTTATAGAAAATGAATGAATGAGTAAATTTTAAAAAAAAATTATAGAATTTAGAACAACGATATAAATGAATTTAACCCATATTCTATTATATAGTAAAAAAAATTTGAAATAAATTTTTAAGAAACACATATGTGGATGATAAATAATTCCATGTAGATACTTGTTTAAAAATAACCTTGGATAAATAAGAAGAGTTTTAAATTAACCCTTACCGTATACTTTTCCTCAGTCAAGGGTAAGTTATCATCCTGTATAATGGTGAAATCACTATTATTAAATTATAAAAGAACCACATACATAAATATGATATCATAATTTCAAAAAAGGGAATAAAATAATTTAACCCATATTCTAGTATATATAAAATATGATTTAAATTTTTAAGAAACATATATGTGGATGATAAATAATTCCCAGTAGATACGTATAAACAATCTCAGATAAATAAGGAGATTGTAAAATTAACCGTTACATTATAATTTTCCTGAGTCAAGGGTACATTAACATCCTTTAAAATGGTTAAATAATTGTAATTATATTATACAAGAAAGATATACATAAATTTGATATCATATATTATCTTTAAATATTGCTTTGTTTATGATATTTTAGTAGTATCATTGCTTTGGGTGTTAACTGATTTATTTTCTTTTATATGTTTTGTTACATAAGTCATGTTTATTATGGATATGATGTATTCGAATCATATAAAGAATTATATTATGTTCATATAAATTATTTTTAATCATAAAATGATAGTTTTTCTTGAATGGTTATGATGGGGAATGAATCTCATCACATTCGTGGTGACGGTAATCTGTACATACAAACAAGCGAAGATATCCTTATATTGATGGTGAAATTGTATATAAATGGATGGTATATTATATAAAAATAATTATTAACATGTTATATTTATTATTTAAATAAATTATACTCATTATTAAATCCATCAAAATAATGAATTGTTGAATAACAAACAACCCCATGACGTGGAGACAATAAGTCGTACATATGCGTGTATGGTGACTTTTTCATCCATAGGATGGATAGAATAATGAATATTGTTTTACAATATTTATAATAACATCAAAGTATTTATAAGGTACTAGATTTATTATTTTGGTATCGAAACAACAATGAAATTTAAAGTGGAATAAGAAAAGAAAATTGAAAGAGGTGGGGAAATTATTACCTCTTCTTCGGTGCTTCCTTTTGATTTGATCGAAGGGGCTCCTTTGTTCATCTTTCCTATCAAAGTAAGGCATCTAAGATGAATTGAGGGTAGTTGGGAGGATATTTTATCAGGTTTTGGTTGAGCCAAATGGCTTTGGTGGTGTGATTTTGAGAGATGGGTATGTATACTTTTAAAATATAGGCGAGGGTCACTTTAGGGAAAATTTGAAATATTAATTTATTATAAAATCTTATTCATTTCATAATGGATCCAAAAAAATTATTTATAGGTTAAGGTGGGTTTTGGTTGAAAAACTCTCAACCAATAGGTTTTAAAATGGTTTAGGTCACCATATTAACCTTATCTTTTAGATTTAACTCTTACTTAAATAGTTTAACTTTTACCCTGTATTATTGTATTATTATAATAAATGGTTTATAAACCTACTCTAAAAAGCCAACATAACCACAAATTGATAAGTATTTAACTCTATAACATTATCTAAGTCCTTTGGAAGAACCTTATATTTTTGATAATATTATATCAATTAATAATACTCTATTAGTTTTAAAAACTCATTTATTTCAATTTTGACAATATTTAGTTATTGGTTTTTTTGAAAGTAAACAAAACATGATTACATGGAAAAACAATAAATTAAATAAATCATAAAATGTCATATTAACGTATAAAATTAGTTAATTCATAAAAATTCTCAATTTAAATTTATTTGGATATTTGTAATATCAATTATTTGAATCATTCATTAATAAGGTAATTTCTCCATCATCATTGTGTCATAAATAAATTTAATTATTTAATTTCTAAATAATATATATAAAATAAAATTATGTAGGAAATATTTTTATTGTTATAATTAATATTTATAGTTGAATTTATCTTATGTATAACCCTATACAAAAAATGTTTTAATTATTAAACATTGAATTTAACACTTTTAATCCTTAAATAAAATAATAATAATTGTTATAATGTAATCCATGTTGATAAAAAAAGATCATATTTTATTCCTATGGTTGATTTGGGTCGAAAAACACTTATCCAATAGAATGTGGACATTTCTAGGGTAATTATAAGATCATTTTTACCTTTAATTTCCCTATTTTCTTTTAACTGTGGTAAATAAAATTCAATAGTTACTATTCACCAAAAATTATTTTAATCCCATTGAAACAAAATTTCCTTAATGATGTCAACCATGTCACCTAGATTTTCATAATTCAATTCACTGAAGCAGAAAAATTTCATTTTATGCCAATTTGCAAATGTGCCTAGAAGGTGGGTAAAATGTGTTAAATAGTTCAACAAAATTTTAAATATCCAAACTTATTATAATATGTCTATAATAAATAAAATTGGACAAATATATGTAGTAGGTATCTATTTTGACTTTAAGATTCTTTTTTATTTAAAAATAATTATTAAAATGAAAAAGATAATTTTTATCTTCAACGTAGTGTTTTTCACTGTTCATAAAAAATTGAATGTTTTCCAAAAAATACCAAAAATTCACACAAGGATAATTTTTATATTAAAAATTCCAAAATTATATCTATTTTATCAAATTCAAAACATAGTAGGTGTATTAATTAATTTAAAATTAATTCCCATTGCCAAAACCAGGAATCGTGTTTTTGAGAAGTAAAAATTATAAAGAGATTGATATGTGTTTAAGTCCAATTTAAATGTGAAATTACATCCAAAGAACAATATTGGATTAAATTATAAAATTATTATCTAATTATACAAAAAATCCATTCAAATGTATTATTTGACAATAAAAATTATTTTGATTAAATAATTTGTTTTCATTTAAAATGTATTATCTTTCACTATTCATAAAAATATGAATGTTATCATAAAAACACAAAAAAAATTCCAAACTGAATTTATATTTCCTTATTCTAAAGAATAAGTTTATTTTGTAAAATTGAATTTATAAAAGTATCAAATATTAAATTTGAAAAGGGTTCTCCATTTGAAAGTTAGTAAAATTTCCTTTTTTGAAAAATACTTATTTTATCTTAAAATTGAATTGGTTCTTATATTATATCTAAAAAATAGATAATATGGATGTTTAAATTATATAGAGTATATAAAATTCAAAATGTGGTTAATACTATTCATAATGGGTAGTTTAGTAAGTTGTGGTAAGTTCGAACTCAGTGTTCTGTGTAGCGCAAACTATTGAATTATTTTAAAGGGATAACATACTATGAAATCCTGGGGTGTTACATTCTCCCCTCCTTCAATAAATTTCGTAATCCCAATTTTAAGTTGTTATTTGAAAATAAAAGGTTAAAAATAGAACATAAATTTTTGGAAAACCCACATCAAAAATAGGGTTATCAAAATTTAGTCTTAATAAGAGAGAAAGAGAAACAAAAAAAGTCACCACCGAATTAGGATTTTGAATTGGAGAAAACTGGTGGAAATTTAAGACACATAATTAGAGGGAAAATATAAATATTTAAAGATAGTGATTGAGGTCATCAATCACTAAGAAGTGAACAATAAATATAAAATTGAGGGCCTCAAATCCATAAAACTAGGATGACTTAAAATATAATTGTCTCATCAAAACATAAGTTATTAGGATATGACTTTTATGGTTTTAAGATCCTTTCCCTATAGTTTAAGAATTAATTTCATTATAGAATAATAAAACAATACATGACAACTAGATTTCTATCCTTTAACTAACTTCTAACACAAACTCAATTTTTACTCCGAAAGATAATGGAACTCAAAAATAGTTTATTTATTCTAATCATATACGGTTTTATAGAAATGAATTTACAATTAATATATAAGATCATTCAAAAAACCTACTTTATACAAAATAGGACATCAAGTTTTCTAGTGGTAGGTGATGCACCCTTGTCGCCATTCGGTTCCGGGTTCAAGTCTTCCGGCCATTCCCGACATGACAGGTTGTCTCCCGACCTTCGGGATGTCCTTTTTATGAAAAATACAAAAATAATCTTAATACATTTTTTAACTATTAACCATAGTTTACAATGTCCAACTTAATCCATTACAACCTTTAAACTTATCCAAAATACATCTGTCCGAAATCATAGTCCAAAAATTTATGTAGAAGGTCAACATAACATAATGAAAATCTATTTTTGGCACATAATAACATGTGATTACCTTAAACAAATATTCTCTTAAAACAAGGTAACACCTTGAATTACCATATAACCAAATTAATTACATTAATTCTCCCTTATTCCTTATAGAGTACTAGATATATTCCTTTTGTCCAAAAATTTTTAATACTCCAACAATGATGGAATAAACAAACTAATAATCAGTTCCAAGGTAGTCAAGAATATCGAATATAATTATCCAAAAAAACCATCTCTTATTCAAAAATAACTACCTCCATATCACAACCATATTAAGGTTTATCTTTTCCATCAACCATGTATTTTACAAAACATTTAACTTGTTGTTGAGTCATTTTTCCGAGTACTATATAATCTCGTATCCTTAATGAAATAGTATTACATTATAATTTGTATTTATTTCCATAATTAATATAACTAGTACATCGTTGATAGAACACTCAAATGACATAATTCATTACTAAAAATTTAACAACACTAATTATTCCTCTTCATATGTGATAATATCATTACTTGATTATTATCCAATATCATCATTTGGGGTATACTCTGATGATTGGGACATTGATTCGTGTAGTGTCACAACTCCTTGTATATGAAGCATTGTACATTTTAAACCATTTTATTACCCTTGTAATCATGTACGTGTTGTTATTTCTCTCCAAACTTATAACAAACTCGAATTCCCTTCATGAATTTACCAAGGTGATTCATTCCACAGTTATCACATATGAGAAAATCTGTATTTCTCATATTCTCTTTAACCATATTTCTCTCTACCATACTTTTCTTCCCTGGATTCCCTTCAAAGTCTTAGTAATAATAGAATTGTTTATTTATCTTATTAACACATGATATTATTTATTTATATGATGAGAATATATGGGAGACTATTTCTCTTCTAAATTTGGGCTTAAGACCATGTAAGATTTCATCCTTCTTACTCTTTGGATCATGCGTATTGCTGAAGTTCTCAATCCTTCTACTAGGCACCATTTCTAAACAATGGAATACATAAGGTTAATTTATGAATCACAATTCATAATTCCAAACTTTTAAAATACCTAACATAAATTGAAACATTTTTTCATACAATCCATAATCATAAAATATTAATCTTTTAGTATGTATTTACTCATAAATCCTTCATATTGGTTTGTAAAGAAATTATGAATTATCCTAAGCATATCCCCCAGGAGTGTCATAACAAAGAGTCCATCAAGGCCCATTGTCATGTACTATGATACCTCCAGTCAAACCTAAAACTCCTTTTCATAGGGTTCACTCCTAAATACATCTATGCGAGAGCTGCCTCTGCCTTCTCAAATCCAGACAGGGATGTATTACCTAGAAAATACTCGAAATCTATCTTAGGGTAACGTTATCTAATTAGAGTATTTCTAAATCTAGCTTCCAAGGTTTATACTAAACTTCCTCTGATACCAACTATAACGCCCGACCCTAGTTAACTAGAGTCGGTGAATTATTTAAATACATTGGAATGATTATAAGTAATCAAGTCCCAAAGGATCGATCATTTTAGATGTATTGGAAAATAGATTACATATATTAATATTACATTAAAATTTATAAACTAAAACACAACATAAATAATCATTTGAGAACGCCATTATTCCCCTAATTTAACAATGCATATCAATCATAATACACTTTTTTCACATCCAGGAAAAAATAAGACATAATAAAGGGGTGGGATCAAATGCTCTGTAAGGATAACAGTATAGTGGAAACTATCATAAATAAGCATAAAAATTAAATTAAATGTATAGGACTAAAACACAAGCCTCTTGAAAATAAAATTCAGCATAATATAGAAAATATAAATCGAATAATGTCATTACTAATTCAAATGGATATTCTACTAGTCGAATAATCACATGTAATATCAATTGATAATTTTATAATGATGGAATGCATAATGTCAGACATCATAACCAAATAGTAATGTTATCATTCCAAGATTACCAATAAGATTTTGTTAAGGCCTTCTGCCAAGACACTAGTTCATCTCATGAGACCTACTGATGCATTGAGTTACTATAGTGGGCTCCACCCATTACTTACTATGTCTAATGCATTCCTCGTATGAAAGTACCGATACATAACATAATCATTCGTATTAAAACTAGAATATGAAATGTTATTACTTTAACCATAAACCATTAAAGGTATACAAATAACACATCCACATTCAAACATATCAAAAAACCTTCAATATAATATTGACGATTTTATCAAAATAAATCAACATCAAACAAGTGTAAAATCTATCAAAGGATGTTGACATAGATGAAATCCAAACTATTTGAGATAAATTTTAAAATCATTTAAAATCCACCTAATTATACAATACAACACATATTTTAAGAAATTTCTTATAATTTTCTAAGGGAATCTTTGAAGGTGTTATAATGGCGTAGAATAGCCACACCCCACGTCTAAGTTAAAAAACATTATTACCTTAATTTGTCAAAAAGGTCATATAGTACCCTTTTTGGAAAATGGTGGAAATATTTCTGTAAAAGAATTATATAATTTTAAAAAAGGGAATAAAATAATTTTACCCATATTCTAGTAAATAAAAAAATTGATGTAAATTTTAAAAAACATAGATGTGGTTGATAAATATTTCCTAGTAGATACTTACGTATAAACAACCTCAGATAAATAAGGAGATTGTAAAATTAACAATTACATTATAATTTTCCTTAGTCGAGGGTACGTTAAAATACTTTATAATGGTTAAATAATTGTAATTATATTATAAAAGAATGATATTCATAAATATGACATCATATATTATCTTTAAATATTGCTTTGTTTATGATATTACAGTAGTATCATTGCTTTGGGTGTTAACTGATTTATTTTCTTTTATATGATTTCTTACATAAGTAATTTTTGTTATGGGAAGGATGTATTTGATTCATATCCCAATTGATATTATGTTATTAGACAATATTTTTAATCATAAAATGAACAATATTTTTGAATGGTTACAATGGAGAATAAATCTCATCACGTTAATGGAGATGGTAATCTGTACATATGCACGAGCAATGATATCGTTATATTGATAGTGAAATCATATATAATTTGATGTTATATTTTATATAAATATTTATCAACTTTTTATATTAATTATTTAAATTGATTATACTCATTATTATTACCATCAAAATATTGAAATGTGGAATAAAAAACTATACAAGGATGTGGAGACGGTAAGCCATACATACACATGTATGGTGCATTTGTCATTTATAGAATGGACTGAATAATGAATATTGTTGTAACATATTTATAATAACATAATATTATGTAGAAGGTACTGGAGTTATTATTTTTGTATGGAAACAATAAAGAAAGACGTAGTGGAAGAAGAAAAAAAACTCTGAAAGAGGTGATGAAATTATTATCTCTTATTCATGTACTTCATTATGATTTGACCAAAAGTGCTCCTTAGGTCAAATTTATGATAAATTTAAGGCCCATAGGTTGAATTTAGGGTATTTGTGATGATATTTGAGTAGGTTTGTTCTGATCCAAGTTTCATTGGAGGAGTGATTTGAGAGAAGGGGAAGTACCCTTTTATAAGATAGGTGACTGTCATTTTAGGAAAACATTAAAATATTAATTGATTATACGATCATATTCTATTACCAATGGCTTCAAAAGGGTTTAATGAGAGGTTAAGGTGGTTATTCATAAAAAAACTCTCAACCAATAGGTTTTAGAGAGGTTTAGGTCACCATATTCACCTTATCATTCAGATTTAACTCTTAGTTAAATAGTTTAACTTTTACAAAGTATTCTTGTATTAATATCATGAATGGTTAATAAATATACTATAAAAAGATAAGAGAACCTAAAGTGGTTCATTACTGACATATAAAACCTTATCTAACTCCTTTTTCAGAACCTTATATTTTTATGAATATTATATCAATTAACAATAAAGTATTTTTTAAACTTATTTATTTAATTTTTTTCACTATTTAGTATTTGGTTTTTCTAAAAGTCAAAAAAACGTGATTACTTCGAAAAAAATAAATTAAATAAATACTAACCTATCATATTAACCTATAAAATTAGTGTAATTCAAAAAAAAGTATCAATTTACATTTATTTGGATATTTATAATATCAATTATTTTATTCATTCATTAATAAGGTAATTACTGCTTCATCATTGTGTCATAAATAAATTTAATTATTTAATGTCTACAAATAATTAATAAAATACCATTATGTATGAAATATTTTTATATTTCTAATTATTATTTATAATCTAATTTATCTTATCTATAACCCTATATTAGAAATGTTTTAGTTATTAGACATTGAATTTAAGACTTTTAACTCTTCTTTAAATAAAATAATTATAAATGTCCTTATCTAATCCATGTTGATAAAAAAGGATCATATTTTATTCCTAGGGTTTATTTCAATCTAGAAACCCATATCCAATAGAATTAGGTCATGTTTTAGTGTTATTATAATATCTTTTTTACCTTTAATTACCCTATTTAATTTTAACTGTGGTAAATAAAATACAAAAGTTACTATTTAAGAAAAATTATCTTCATCCCATTGAACCACATTTTAAATATTTATGTCAACCATGTCTCAAATATATTTAAAATTCAATTCATAGAAGCGGTAAAATTATATTTTATGAAAATTTTTCAAATGTGCCTAGAAGTTGGGTAAAAGACCTTAAATATTTCAATAAAATTTTTGTTTCTAATGTTACTATAAAATTTCTATAATATATTTAATTTTAATAATATATGTATTATGTATCTATTTTTACTTTGATATAAATTTTTATTTAAAAATAATTATTTAAATGAAAAAGTAGGTTTATATCGACAACGGAGTGTTTTTCACTATTCATAAAAAATTGAATGTTTTCAGAAAAATACAAAAACTTCACCCAAAAATAATTTTGATATTCCAAATAAAAAATTGATTTCTATTTTAAAAAATATAAATAATCGGAGTTTCATTAATTAATTTAAAATTAATTCTCATTGTCAAAACTAGAAAGCAGTTTTTTGAAAAGTAAAAACTATCCAAAGATTGATATGTGTTTTTTTCCAATTAAAATGTGAAATTATTTCTAATGAAAAATATTGGATTAAATTAAAATATATATATAATCTAATTTTACATCAACAAAATTCAAATGTATAATTAAACACTAAAAATTATTTGGATTAAAATATTTGTTTTCAATTAAAATTTAGTATCTTTTACTATTCATCAAAATAAAAAGGTTATCAGAAAAACACCCAAAATTTCTCTAAACTATATTTTTATGTAACTATTCTAAATAAGAAGTTTATTTTTTCATATTGATAGTATAAAAGTATCAAATATTTTATTTAAAAAGGGTTCTCCATTTAAAAGGTGGTAAAATTGCATTTTTTTAAAAAATACTTTTTTATCTAAAAAATTGAATTTTTTCTTATATTATGTCTATAAAACAGATAGTATCAATGTTTAAATTATAGGGAGTATATAAAATTCCAAATTCAATTAATAAAATTACTAATGGCTTGTTTGGTATGTTGTGGTTCGTTCGAACTCGGTGTTGCGTGTAGTGAAAGCTATTGAATTACTTTAAAAAGATAACGTACTATGAAATCAAGGGGTGTTACATTCTACCCTCTTTCAATAAATTGGGTCCTCTTAATTTGAAATTGTTCTTTGAAAATAAATGATTAAAATAGACGATACCTTTGTGGAAAACCCACATTGATAATAGGGTTATTAAAATTTAGTCTTAACAAGAGGGATATGGAAATGAAAAAAGTCACCAAAAAATTAGGATTTTGAATAGGAGAACATTGGTGGTAATTTGAGACACATAATTGGAGGAAAAACATAAATATTTATATGTAGTGATTTAGGTCATCTATCACAAACAAGTGAACAATAAATAGAAAATCGATGGCCTCAAAGCCATAAATCTATGATGACTTAAAATATCATTTGTTCATCAAAACATAAGGTATTATGATAACTAATTTATGGTTTTAAGATCCTTTAAATACATTTTAAGAATTATTTTCTTCATATAATAAGAAAAAATATACTTGACATGTAGAGTTTCAACCTTTAACTATTTTCTACCACAGACACTCTTTCACTTTAAAAGCTAATAGAACTCAAAAATTATTTTATTTATCCAAATCGTATAGGGATTAAAAAATAATAATTTATAATTTATATATCAGATCATTTAAAAAAACTACATTATACAAACCATGAGATCTCATAGGCCAGTGGAACGTGATCCACCCTTGTCACCCTTCGGTTGTGGGTTCGAGTCTCATGACCTTACTGGACATGACGAGTTGTCGCCCGACCTTCAGGTATTCCTATTTATAATAAATCCAAAAATAATCTTAATAAATGTTTTAACCATAAACTGTAGTATCCAATGTCCAACATAATCCATTCCAACCATTAAACTTTTCCAAAATACTGGTGTCCAAACTCATAGTCAAAAAATTTATTAGGAAGGTTTACATAACATAATGATGATATATTTTTTCCACATAATAACATGTGAGTATCTTAATCGTGTATTCTTTTAAAACATGGTAACCACCTGAATTACCAAAAAAAACCATTTTGATTACAATCATTCTCCTTTATTCCTTATAGAGTACTAGATATATTCCTTATATCCAAAAACTTTGAATACTCTAACAATTATGGAATAAACAAAACATTTATTAGTTCCAAGGTATTCAAGAATATCCAATATAATTTATCCAAAATCAAATATCTCTTATTCCAAAATCACTACCTCAATATCATGACCCTTCTAAGGTTTATTTTTCTATCAACCAAGAAATTTCCAAAAATTTTATATTGTTATTGAGTAACTTTTCTTAGTACCATATAATCTCAAATCCTCAATGAAATAGTACTACAATACAATACTTATTTATTTCCATAATTAATATAACTATCACATCATTGATACAACACTCAAATAACATAATTCATTAATAATAATTTAAACACTAATTATTCCTCTTCATCTGTGGTAGTATCAAAACTTTATTATTATCCAATAACATCAAGAGGGGTATACTCTGATGACTGGGACATTGATTCACATACTATATCGACTCCATGAAGATGAAGCATTATACATTTTACACCTTTTTATTACCCTTAAAACCACGTTATTGGTGTCCTTTTTCTCCACACATTTAACAAACTCCCATTCCCTTCAAGAATTTACCAACATGATTCTTTCTACGGTTATCACATATGGGAAAATTAATTTTTTTCCTTCTTCCCTTTATCCATATTTCTCTCAACCATACTTTACTTCTCTAGAATCCCTTCAATGCCATATGACGCATAGAATTATTTAATTATCTTATTAACACATGATATTATTTCTTCGTATGATGAGAATACATGAGAGAGTATTTCCCTTATAAATTTTGGCTTAATACCATGAAATATATGACCATGCATACTCTTTGGATTATACGTATTGTTGGAGTTATCATTCCGTATACTGGGCACCATTTCTAAACAATGGCATAAACTAAGTTACTTTATGAATCACAATGCTTAATTCCAAACTTGTAAAATACCAAATGTAAATTGAATGTTTTATGCATATAATCCATAATCATAAAAATTTGCTCTTTGAGTATGTATTTACGCATAAATCCTTCAAAATGGTTTGTAACTAAAATGTGAATTATCCCAAGCACATCCAGTGGGGGTGTCGTAACCAAAAGTGAAGCAAGGCCCATTATCATGTACCAGGATACCTCGGGTCAAGAACAAAACTCCCTATCAGAGTCTTTACTTCGAGGAACATTTATACGAGAGCTACCTCTACCTACTCATATCTAGGTAGGTATGTATTGCTATGAAAATACACAAAATCTCTATATTATCAAAATTCTAGGAAGTTCTTATATAATAATCCTAAATGTCTATCTTAGGGTATTGTTCTTTAATCCGTGTTTTTTTAAATCTAGCTTCCATGGTTTGTACTAAACTGCCTATGATACCAACTGTAACTCCCTGAACCTAGTTCTCAAAAGTAGGTGAATTATTTTAATAAATTCGCATGATTACAAGGAATCAAGTCCCGAAGGACTGATCAGTTTAGAAATATTGGAAAATAGATTACATATATGAAAGTTACATTAAAAATTCTAAAATAAAACAAATCATAAATAATCCTTTTAGAACGCCATTATTCCTCTATCTTAACCTTGAATATCAATCATAATACACTTCTTCACATCCAGATAAGGAAACATAATACAGGGGTGAGCACAGATGCTCAGTAAGTATAAGAATATTGCGGAAACTGTCATAAATAAGCATAAAAATATAAGGCAACATATAAGACTAAAAGAAAAGTCTTTTAAAAATAATGTTCATCATAATATGGAAAAGATAAATCAAATGATGTAATTTACTAATTCAAATGGATATTCTACTAGTCAAATAACCACATGTAATATGAATAGCTAATTTCATAATGATGGAATACATAATGTCAGACTTCATGACCACATAGTCAAGGCCTCGTTCCTAGACTAAAAATAAAATTTTTTTCATGGCGTTTTCCAGGACACTAGTCTGTCATGGGAGACCTAATGATGCATTGAGGAGATATAGAGAGCTCCACCCATCACTTACTAAGTTCAATGCATTCCTCATATGAAATTATTGAAATATAACATAATCATTTATATTAAAACTAGAATACTAAATGTTAATAATTTAACTAGAAATCATGAATGGTATAAAAATAACACATCCAGAATCAAACATATCACAAAACCTTTATTACAATATGGAAGATTTTGTCATAATAAATAAACTTCAAACAAGTGTAAAATTCATCAAAAGATGTTGATATTGATGAAATCAAAACTATTTGAGAGATATTTTGAAATCATTTAAAAGTAACATAATTATAATAAAAAATCCTTTATTTTGAAATTAATCTTATAATCTATTAAGGTAAGCTTTGAAGGTGTTATAACGGTGGTGAATAGCTGCACCCACCATAAAAGTTACAAAAATTCTTACTTTATTTCTTCCAAAAGGTCATAGTGTACCCTTTGTAGAAAAATATGGAAAGATTCATTTCAAAAAAAATTATAGAATGTCAAACAAGGGTATAAATGAATTTTAACCCATATTCTAGTAAATAGCAAAAAATTTGAAATATATATTTAAGAAAAACAGATGTAGATGATAAAGAAGTCCTAGTTGATACTTACATATAAACAGCCTTAGATAAATAAAGCGATTGTAAAATTAACCCCTACTATGTACTTTTCCTTAGTCGTGGGTACGTTAATATCATTTATAATGGTGAAATAATTATTATTATGTTATAAAAAACCACATACATAAATATGACATCATATATGATCTTCGAATAATTCTTTATTAATGATATTTCAATAGTATCATTGTTTCAGGTGTTAACTGATACATTTTCCTTTATATGTTTGGTTAAGTAAGTCATATTTGTTATGGATAGGATGTATTTGATTAATATCCATAATTTTATTAATTTATCATACATTATTTTTAATCATAAAACGTAAATTATTCTTAATGGTTACGATGGGGAATTAATCTCGTCGCGTTCGTGGAGAAGGTAATCTGTACGTACGCACGAGAGACGATATCATTCTATTGATGGTTAAATCATATGTAATTGGATAGTTTACTATATTTAAAGAATTATTAACATGTTATATTTATTATTTACATCAATTATACTCATCATTATACACATCCAACTAACGATGTGCTGAATAACAAACTAAACCACGACGTGGAAACATTAAGCCGTACGTATGCATGTATAGTGATATTGTCATTAATAGGATGGATATAATAATTAATATAGTTTTACCATATTTATAATAACATCAAAATATGTAGAAGGTACTGGATTTATTATTTTGGTATGGAAACAATAAAGAAAGATGAAGTGGAAGAAGAAAAGAACTTTGAAAGAGGTGATGAAATTATTACCTCTTCTTCGGGAGATTCTTTTTTATTTGATCAAAAGAGCTCCTTCAGTTGGGTTTTTTATCAATGTAATGCCTCTAGGTTGAATTGAGGGTATTTTGGAGGATATTTGAGTAGGGTTTGGCCGAGACAAATGCATTTGGAGGTTTTATTTTGAGAGATTGGGAAGTACCCTTTTATAAGAGAGGTGAGGGTCACTTTAAGAAAAGTTTGAAATATTAATTTATTATACAATAATACTCGGTTCATAATGGATCCAAAAGGATTTTTTTATAGAATAAATTGGGTATAGGTATAAAACCTCTCAACCAATAGTTTTTAGAAAGGTTTAGGTCCCCATATTAACTTTAACATTTAGATTTAACTCTTAGTTAAATACTTTAACTTTTACCATGTATTCTTGTATTATTATAATAAATGGTTAACAAAATTACTATAATGGGTTATCCCATTACTTGATAGTGTAGAATTCCAAGCTGGTCCTCCCCCTATGGGGGAGGGACCTCTGACATCATTCAATAAATCAGAACTCTTCGCACCATTCTCTTTTCTGAATCATCTCCCACCGTTTCCCCAAAGTTCTTTGTGCCCGAAGGTTCTAGATCTATATAAGGGATGACCTAATCTCCCGATTTCGGTCACGGAGTTCAATGAGTCCTCATCCCTATTCAACCTCACTTTGATCGCTCACTTCTCGCAAAGAAGTAATTCGGTTGACTACTTTGATAGATTTGTATTCAGTTCTTGGACTTATAGGAGAGGACAACAGTATGTTTGCTCGACTCCAAAAATATTATGATTCGATTTTCCTCTGAGAAACACATAATTAAAGCCTGTTCTAGCACTCCTAGCAACTGCAACTACTTCCGTTTCTATCTATTCATATGGACCTACGAATTTCATTTGAAGCGATCCTCTCCTTTAGTAGCAATTTGGGTAAGCTTACCAAATGTCCCCCTTCTGTTTTGAAATCCTTCAGTTATCAGTATGCTTGGAAACCTAGTGGGAATATAACTATGTTCAAATAGTGGAACCAAATTTTTCTATCATCTGGTTAATCCTAGCTTTTGTGTTGAGGTCGATGCTTCAAAAGTTCCTACCTAATTCGTTTGGTTAACTTTTGATGAAGAATTATGATGTATACAGGAAGTCGATTATGAATCTTGATTTGAATATCGTTATTCCTGCAAGCAAATGGATCACTTAATGAAGGTCCGTAAGAGTGGGTTTAGGAAGACAGATAAATTGAAGGGTTTGAGCATGGGTGGTAGTGGAAATACAGAGAAGAGCATGGTTGATGGATCATCTGGTCATGAGAATGTTTGTATGGAGTCTGTATTGAACTCGACCAATGTTGTGCAAGGTGGTTCAGGAAATCCACCAGTTGCAGATGTCTTCAATAGTTTGAGAAAGGATCTGGTTGACCCCCATTCACTGGTGCAAATGGAGATAGAGGCAAAGACATCTGAGAGTGGATTGGACCCTCAGCTTGAGGCCTCCCATGGGGGTAGTGGGCACAACCCACATGTGGTACTGGTAATGGTGGTTGTGGGAGGTCATAGAACTCCATCAGACCCTTCTTATGCTGAGTTTGTGTGCTCAATGAAAGATATCAGTGATAATGTCTAGGAAGTGACTCGTAATCCCACTACAGGTTTCAAGGCCCTGGAGCAAGATGTATGGGGTAAGCCCCTATTCCGGACAAGTCAGGTGGAAGGCCCTGTGCTGGGTAAACATTTTGAGATTCTGTCCTATGATGATATGGAGTGGTTCTCTGCATATTTGTTCCAAATATCCATGGTTAAATAGGAGTTGGAAGGGTCCAGTGATGAATGGTATAGCTCCTATGCAGGTGACACAGAGGATGGGACTCAGGTCAGTAGGAATCCATGCCCGTGGAGATGTAAAAACAGGAGGGGAAATTGTAAAGTAAGGAAAGACTAATCATATTTACATTTACCTATAGAGACCAGATCCACGAAGAAGATGAATTCCAAGTAGATGTACAATATCCCCGACCTCTCCATATCGAATTTACAACATTGGAGGTCTAATGCTATGATTGAACAACCAATGGAACTTCTTATGAGCTCGGAAGAGGTTGTGGCTGAATCTGTTCGGACAATTAATCCTACTTCTAAAGAGGCTGAAAGAATGATGGAAAGAGATATAAGGGTGCCTGGAAATAAGGATTAGTGTGTCTGGATTCATAAATAGGATCTCATCCAAATACGAGGATTCAACAATGGGATAATCAGTATAGAGGAGTACATGTAGTCTTGGGACAAGTTGGCTTTTCAGTTCGAAGATCTCCTGATGAGGGAACCAGACACTCAGGTGAACACTATCTCTTGGAAATTATCTAGGGGGACTATAACTGGTAGGCTGTACTTTTATTTTAATGGATTGGTAACTTCCTTTTGTGCTAGATCTTATGGTTTTTCACTTTTTCCTTAAATTTGTTTGATAATAAAAAAGTAATGTTGGCCATTAATAAAATTACTATAAAATTCCAAGAGAACCCCAAGTAGTTCGTTATTGACACATATAACCTTATATATGACCATTGTATGAACATTAGATTTTTATGAATATTTTATCAATTAATAATATAGTATTTTTTTAGAAATCCATTTATGTCCATTTTGACACCATTTAGTATTTGGTTTTTTTGAAATTCAACAAAACATGATTAACTAAAAAAAATTAAATCAATAAAAACATGTCATATTAACATAGAAAATTAGTTGAATTCAAAAAAGATTCAATTTAAATTTATTTGGATATTTATAATATGAATTATTTTAATCTTTCATTAATAAGGTAATTACTACATCATCATTATTTCATAAATAAATTTATTTATTTAATGTATAAAATTTTTAAATAAAATACCATTTTGTAGGAAATACTTTTATCTTCCTAATGAATATTTATAGTGTAATTTATCTTATATATAACTCTATATTAAAAATGTTTTATTTATTAAACATTTAATTTAACACTTTTAACTCTTCTTTAAATAAAATAATAATAAATGTCCTAATCTAAATAAAGTGGATAAAAAATGATCATATTTTATTCCTATGGTTGACTGGGGTTGAAAAACACTTATCCAATGGAATTAGGACATGTGTTACGGTAATTTTAATAACATTTTCAAATTTAATTACCTTATTTACATTTAACCTTGGCAACTAAAAATCAAAAGCTACTATTCACCAAAAATTATTTTCATCCCATTGAACCACATTTTACTTACTAATATCAACCGTGTCTCTCAGATTTTTGAAATTCAGTTCACAGAAGTGGTAAAATTACGTTTTAGGAAAATTTGCAAATGTGCCTAGAAGGTGGGTAAAAGGCGTTAAATAGTGCAATAAAATTTTATATTTATAATCTTATTATAAAATGTGTTCAAAGAATTAAATTGGACTAATATATTTATTATGTATATATTTTGACTTTAAGATAAATTTTTATTTAAAAATAATCATTTAAATGAAAAAGATAATTTTTATCTACCACATAGTGTTTTTCACTATTCATAAAAAATTGAATGTTTTTAGAAAAGTAGAAAAAATTCACCCAAATATAATTTTGATATTCCAAATTAAAAAATAATATCTATTTTACCAAATTAAAAATGTAGGAGTTTCAATAATTAATTTAAAATTACTAACCATTGTCGAAACTAGAAAATGGGTTTTTAAGAAGTAAAAAACTATCAAAAGGTTGATTTGTGTTTATTTACAATTTAAATGTGAAATTACTTCCAATTAATAATATTGTTCTAAATAATAAAAATATAATTTATTTATATTTTAAACCCATTAAAATTTATAATTTAACACTATAAATTATTTTGAATAAAAATATTTTTTTCTATTAAAATTTAGTATCTTTCACTATTCATCAAAACATGAATGTAATTAGAAAAACACCAAATATTTATCCAAACAAAATTTTTTTGTCCCTCTTCTAGAGAAGAATTTTATTTTTTAAAATTGAATATATAATAGTAACAAATATTTGATTTAAAAAGGGTTCTCCATTTAAAAGATGGGAAAATTCCTTTTTTTTTGAAAAATACTTATTTTATCTAAAAAATTGAATTTGTTCGTATATTATGTCTAAGAAAAAGATAATATGGATGTTTAAATTATATGGAGTATAAAAATTTCAAAATGCAGTTAATACAATTCATAACGGAATGTTTGGTAAGTCATGGTGCATTCGAACTCGATGTTGGGTGTAGCGCAAGCTATTGAATTACTTTAAAGAGATAACATAATATGAAATCATGGGGTGTTACATTCTAGTCTCAGCTCCCTAACAAGAGATAGAATTGTATATTGAATTACAACCAGGGATTACCCCGATGTCAGTTCTATAATGTTGGATGGATCTTGTAGAGGTTTTCAAGTTGAGGGAATTGTTGGAGTACTTACAATGAAAGGGATTCATGAGACCCGATGTTTCCCAATAGACAGCCACAGTGTCCTTTGACAAGAATTCAGATAGAAGATTGTGGTTTTTTATATATTTTCAGTTCCTAAACAACGTGACTATGAAGAATAATTGTCCCTATATAGGATTGAAAACCTATTTGATCAATCGAGAGGGGAATGATATTTCTCGAAGATTTACCTCAGATTAGGCTATCACTGGGTGTGAGTATGGAATTAGGATATAAAAAGACAACATTCAGATGTCGCTATAGTCACTACGAGTACATGAAGGTTCCCTTCATAATGACGAACACCCTAGTTGTGTTTGTTGGAATCATTAACTGAATCATTCATCCTTTATTAGACCTGTTTATGGCGGTATTCATTGATGACATTCTCATTTACTTAGCATCTTATTAAGATCATGTGAGACATTTTAGGAATAATCTAGACACACTCCAAGAGAACCAACATTATGGGAATATCTAGAAGTGTCATTTTTGGATTTAGTTGGTCCACATTCTAGTACATATTTTCTAAGCTAATAGTGTAGAAATGAACTAGATAAAGGTCAAGGTAGTATTACCTTGTGAGCTACCCAAGAGTGTGATGGAGGAGCGGAGCTTCCTTGTGTTGGTAGGATACTATAATTGATTTGTACATGGTTTCTCTTGGAAATAATGACCTTTGACTACATTGAATTGGAAGTAGCAGTCTTTAATGAGGATAGAAATGTTCCAGCTATCTTTTTAGGAGTTGTGGTAGAGGTTGATATGCACCCCCCCCCCATCTTGAAATTTTCATAGGGGGTGTTGAGTACATAGTGTTCTAGGATGCTTCAAGAACCAAACATGGTTGTGTTCTAATGTAGAGGTAGGTGATGATTTCCAATGGGTCTGGGCAATTGAGACCAAATGAGTTGTACTATGCGCCACATAATCAAGTGTTTTGAATGGTGTCCTTCACATTAATTATGTGGAGACACTACCTTATGGTTGAGAGATTTATTATCTACTCTGATCAAAGAAGAGTATCATTTATATATTCTCTCTTGTGTATATTAACCTTAGATATAGGTGATGGAAATAGTTTCTCCAAGAAAATTACTTCGAGATATTCAATAATCATAGGGTAGAAAATGTGTTAGAAGACACTCTCAGTAGTAGATATTGACCCCATTTTTGGCCGAGGAGTTAGATAAGCTATCCATGTTGTAGTTTTCTTTACTGGTTCTTTATATCTATTAACTATGGTTGTAACCCCACTGCTTCTAAAAAAATTCAGTGAGGTTTGGTTTGGGGATATTGACTGTGGGATCTAAGGTAATCATATATACATTTTATGGGCCCCTGATGGGGTTTATAAAGGTTGGATGCACATTATATTTTTTAGGGGACTGACTGTAGTACCAGTGATGTTTGTTGAGGATGTTATGAGGTAGTTTCATATATCCCATTTGAAGATATATCTCTTTGTGGAAAATATGTTTCAGGATCTCTGATATTTGTTCTAGTGGCCAGACATGAAGAATAGTGTAGCAGAGTTTGTCTCTCAAAGCACATTTTCAGAATTTGAAGGATGAACCCAAGGTCTCTATGAGTTTAGAACAATCCCATATGGTTCCATTGTGAATGTGGGATGTCATATCTTTGTACTTAATAATGGGATTACCCTGTACAACCATATGACACGATTCCATTTGGGTGATTTTAGACCAAAAAACAATATATTTCCACTTCCTATCTAAATGAGAGTAGAGTTTAATAAACATATTGGTATGCCTTTACATGTAAGAGATATTCTATATTCATGAATTCCCCTTGAAAACTATTACATTCCATGATAGATGCTTCACAACGTGATTATGGATAGGATTATATGAGGCCTTTGGGACTCAGATGTGTTGGAGCATGGTGTTTCATCCCAAGACTAATGTCAAAAAGTAGACCTTTTAAGACTTTCAAGAAATTCTTTATGCATGATTGTTGTACTTTGGTTGTATTTATTAGTATCATCTATCCTTAGTGGATTTTGTGTTCAATAAAAGTAATCATTCTACCATTGGAATGAAAACATTCAGGGCCTTGTATGGGAGACCCTACAGGTAATCATTATGTTGGAAAGATCCAAGTGAGTCAGCACTCATGGTACTAGATTTGAAGTGAGATATGAAAGAGAAGGTACATATTATCTAGCAGTGGGTGAGGATGTAATAGATCCAATACAAGTCTTATAAAAACTAATGATGTAGGAACTTAGAATTTGCGGAGGGATACCACATATCCTGAAAATTATCATGTTGGCATGGATTATAGTGATATGGATGAGGTAGAAAGTATCTTTGAGGTTCATTAGCCCTTTAAAAATATTATGTGGAGTCGGTGAGGTACTATACTGTTTGGCTCTACCATCGCAGTTAGACTATGTACATAATGTCTTTCACATGTCTCATCAGAGGATATAAGTGCACGAACCATCGCATGTTATAGAACATGAAAGATAGACATCAAGGAGGGATCTACCTTAATAGAGTAGTTATTAGAGATCAATAATCAATAGTAGAGGATCATCTATGGGATATTGATAACTTTGTTTGTTTTTTTGGGAAACATGAGAATATCCAAGATAGAACCTGGGATCAGGCGACTAAGATGTGAGATTGGTACCCACAACTTTTTGAGTAGTACTTTTAACAATTTGTGATGAAAACCCCGATTTTGGAAAGAATATAATGTCTTGGTTTTTACAATGTAAATATCTTAAATATATATAGTAATATTTTCAAAGACATGTGCTAAGGCAATGTGGGAGTTGAAGGCTCCCTGATCCCAGAATTGATATTTGAAGAATATTAAAAACATTAATATCACTCCCCACATGTTTCTAGTAAATTGTAATAACATCCAAATAGAGTCTATGATCAGACATATGAGATCATAATTGATTCTATAGTGTGAGTTTAACAATATAAGGGCCATATAATTTGTCGGTATCAAGGGTTTGAAAAAATTTAATCAAAGATGAGAAAAATAAATAAATTAATATATCTATTTATTTTATTAAGAGATGACACAGTACCAAAATTAATCCTCAATAATTACCTTGTTATGGGTAAATATCTTGGAGAGATACATAACCTTAGAGATCTAGAGGGGATCCATTAGAGAGATGTTAGAAAACAATAATGAAATGGCGGATTGTATCAATACTATAGGGATCGTATACACCAATGGAGTTCAAGGATCTCGACATTGACTATGATGCAGGAACATACTTCTTCACTGATTGATACAAACTTTGATATGACTTTTGTTTTGTATGGATTTATCCCTGTTTTTTTTCTCCCATGAAGAATTCGAATTAGTCAAAAAATGGATTGATTCACAGTTCGATCATGTCACAAGTATGGGGTTATTTTAGATTGGTTTTGGGGATTTGTAAAATTGTTAAATTATACATATTAATTCATCGTTATAATATAAATGAGTCAAGGCCAGTATGGACATTTTTTTTGGTCCATTCCATATGTTTATATCTTCTACATTTCTTCCCCAATTCTTCAAAAATTCATCAATAATGTTATATTTGATTGGTGGTTTGATAAATACAAGGTAACCAATCACTAAAAACCCATTTATTGATGAAATGAATTGATACGGTGCATCAGGATCAGGTTTGATGATGGGATCAAGCAATATTAGTGAAGAAAACAAATTGATACGAGATTGGGGATGTTCATTCATAGTTTGATTTACGGTGATGGGATACAGTGATGATATGATCTTCCATGTGAATAATATGGTCTGATTCTAAAGAGAGGAAATGAAAAGGCTTGGTTTCACTAGATCCATTTTTCACTAGAAGATTAATAGTAAAAATTTGTGTGGTAGTGGGATGAGAAGACCACGTGAAGAACGTATGGGTTCTAGAAATTTCAAAATTGCACTGCATTTAATATGAAGATACATTACATGTGGGGACCTAGATTTAGTGCTATGGATTCTATGGATAATAAAGGATCACATTCCATGCGGCATGTGTCATAAGTTGTGTGACCCAACTGGGTAACTCACTATGTAACATTGAGTTCACATGCATGAAAATATTATACAGTCAAATCTATTCACTTGGACTGGGCTAGAACACATGGACTGAACTGTGTACTAGGACATGAATAATTAAATGAGCATGGATAGGTGTAAATGAAACAATCTAGGTATAGAAGGTAAGGGAATCGAGTACATGAGCATAGGATAGAGAAAAGAGGAAAACTGAGGAGATGAAAGACACAACGTTTACTACAAGTGTGTGCCATGTAATTTTCCTTGGGAGTTCTCAGGCTCTTATTGTCTTTTTCATAGACAAGTTTCCCTATGGGTTTTTCCCTCAATCCATCCCTATAACGGTATACATTGTAATTACATCCTTGAAAAAGGATTGTGATCCAATCAGTGGTATATTTCTTGAATAGATATCTTGGTGTCCCCCTATTACCTTGGGAGAGATCCTCCATCATCCTCTACTGTAAGTGGGTTTCTCAGAATCGATGTGACCAACATTACCCAGGAGTCGATCCCCTATTTATAGATTTAATGAAAATTAGTTTGTTGGTATACCCCATGTCCCTAGGTGGGATACACATCTATGATATTATCTCTTCATACTTCTAGCATGTACTTACTTATGGAAATACCCAATGACCGTGACATCAGGGATGGACTCCATCTATACTATCAGACTCTCAATGTGAGTTCTTCCATGTGAGTGTGGTTACAAAATCTTGAGGAGAATATTAAACTTGTAATATGGTTGTGACCTTAGATTAGGATATATTATGTACCATGAGTATATATAAATTTTTTATTTTATATATCATTTTAATTTTGACATATCTTAGGATGAGATAACTATTCATGATGCTTTATGTTTAGTGATTTCAGGGTGTCCTACTGTGTATTGTTATGCACACCCTTATAAGATAACATCACACACATGTCATGCCTTATATATATTACAAGCCATTTAGTGAGGTTATCAATGGACCAGGAGTGTAAGGAGAAAAACATGAGATATGTAGACCATGTTTCATTCCATGAGTCACTTTTTATTGTATTTCCCTCTTACTAGTAGGTTGGACTGCTTTACAGTTCTTGGTGGGATTGAAATTTTCCCTTCAGGATTTCTAATAATATTCATCATACTCTGATTTTGGGATTTATATGTATGTATGAATTTTTATCAGTTATATTTTAAATTTTATCATTTTATTGGTTTTGAGACATGTGTGTGTGTGTGTGTATACATGTATCTTAGCCTAAGGCCTCCCATGTGAGTGTTATGCTTACTCATCGTGGGATGTCATCCCCAATCCAATTAAAGGTATACATGGTCTAGATAAACTTGGATTATCACTAGCCAGGTCATCCCCAGTGATTCAAATCAAAACAACTATATTCATACAAATCATACCATTTATGATTTATTTATGATATTTTATCACCCTTTTATTAATAATCTGTTACTAAATTACCTATTATAGTTGATAACGACTTTGTTTTCCAGGCATGTTTCAGTTCAGTTGTCTCGATCGTCAGACATTGAATAGGGATCCATAATTCCCATGATTTTAATGGTGGCATAGAAATAATATATATTCATTATATTCATATTTATAATCATTCATTAAAATTATATATAGATAAATTAATTGCACCATTCATGGATATAGTAGGTCATACATTCGCATGAGCATTGTTATAATTTTTGAAGGATGGAATTAAGGAAAAGTAAATAATAATTCACCTATATATGATCATTATTTAACTTTATATATATTTTAAATTACATAAATATATCCTTATTAACATATAATTATAATTTAAGTGAATAAAATTGAATTTCTTCATGCTGGTGGTGGTCTATACATACGCACGAGCAACGTTATCATTTTCCAATAATTTGTAAGAAATGATTTTAGATTTTATACTAGTATTCTAGAAGTACAAATATTTCATGAATATGATATATAAAAATTAAAAACATCATAATAACCATCCATTAAATATGGTGATGGAAAATGAATTTTATTGCTTAATGGAGATGATAAATCATAAGTATGCAAGAGCGATACATTCACTTACCATTTAAATTGAAAGAGGGTGTATAATGGTCAATTAATAATAATAATAACAAATATATATATATATTTAGGATAGTTAATTTATTTTTTTATGATAAAAACAATTTATTTAGAGGTATATAAAATGTTAAAAAAAGAAAATGATTTGATAAGGTGATTACATATTCTTTGAAAGAACCCCTTGATATATCCAATTATGGATCATAGGGTTGGCCTTTTAGGAATAAAAAAGTGTATATAATGTGGATAAGGAAGATGAAAATTTAATTTTTTCATGGTTTGGTCATGCCAAAATACTCAAATTGGTCTATATAAGTGAGGGAGGGGATCCCTTTTATATTAGGGATGAGGGGTCCTTTTGGAATTTTATAAAATATTAATTTATAATAAAGTCATTATATATCCGTAAATACTCTTGAAGGATAGGTATTTTAATTAAAAATTGTATAGGGTTGAAATACAATCATCCAATAAAATATTTAGGGACATTGGCATCATTTTAATCCTTATCTTTTGGAATAATAACATCATTCACAAATATTAACCTCAACTGTGGTAACACCATTTTCATCATTAATGTGTATTGATTTTACATAAAAGTTGAAAATTGACTTATTAAAGGAAAATGGTTATAAATTTAAAACATATAATATAATCCTTGTCCAATTTTAAAAAGAAATATATGATTTATAAATTATTTAATAAAATATTATTTTGATAAAATATTAATGATGTCCATTTTCAAACTATTCATTTAATTTGAATTAAAATACACAATAAAAAATCTATTATTTGAATATAACCCTTAAAAATATCTCTAAAATGAATTATTAATATATAAATTTAATGTAACACAAAAAATCAATCAAATTCTACCACTTTTAAATTTTTAAATATCATTTATTTTATTTTTCAATTAATTGAATAAATACAATTTTAGTGTTATGTAAGAATTTATGCTACTTATTTGATGCCTACAATTATAAATAAATTACCATAATTATTATAAATATACTATTATCAAAAAATAAATTTTTATTCATTCATAAAATACTTTTCTAATATGGAAGCATAATTGATATTTAAATCTAAGGGAGTGGAAATTTGTAACATTCTTTAACTTAAATAATACATTGGTTATTTGTACAAAAACTATCCATTAAAAAAATAGAATTCCTGAATATTGTGATGTGGGTGTAATTAACTTCATCTAATAAAAATTATGATGAATAATCATAGCCTTATCTCTTATTTTTAACTAAGATGAACCATATTTACCCTCTACCGATGTGTCAAATTCTAGCAGGGTTACTATTCATATTGACCAGAAATAAAAGTAGACTATCTAAAAACTTCAAACCTATTTATTGTTAAAATGGAATAAATTAATCAAATTTAATACCTATTATTTGAAAATATAATTTTAATTTTATCTGTGCAAAACTAGATGAAAACATCTTTTTAGACTAATACAATTTTTAATAATAAAAATTAGTTTATTATTATGCCATTCAAACAAAAAATTTAAATTTATATTAAACACTTTTATTTAATACATAATATATAAATTTCATTATAATCATTCACCCATATTGAATTATTTAATTTATTAATATAAAAAATACATTGTGTGCATTAAGAATTTTAAAAAAACATCTATTTTATTTTCAAATATTTTTTATTTTCAATTAGAATCATTTGATATCCAATGAATTCATATTTTCAATGTGATGATCATGTATTTTTCATAATTTACTTAGTACTATTCATACCCACAAATTCATTTTTCAAGAGATAACTAACACAAAATAATTTTATAATGGTATATTGCTATTCATTTAAACATTGTGTTGTGTGTAACCCAAGCTATTGAGGAAATCATATTATTTATAGGGGGTTATTTTAAAAAAAACAACTTTTTTCATTCTAACTCGATTAAAATTAATTTCACCCTCAATTTTGTCACTTTGACGCAAAAAAATGAAGATATCACTATTTCATTAAATCATTAGGTTCCTAAGTAGCTTCATTAAATTTTTGGTTTCTCTAGGGAACTTTAACCAAGTGAGTAGTCCTATTCTATAACACTTTATCTCTGTAATAAAATAGTTCTACTAGCTTTTCCTCATTATAAAGATCATTTTTCCATGGTATGACCTCATTTTTTGTGAATATGATGGATTAGGTTTTTACTTCCTCAATAGAGATACATTGAATATATCATGAACATGATAGTCATTTAGTGGAAGAGCTATGTGATAAGATACAATCACTACTCGATCAAGAATATCTAATATGGAAATATACCAAGGGGTTCTATTTCCTTAATTATTGAATATCATAACCTTCTTCCATGGATTAATTCGGTGATAAACTTATCACAAATATCATATTCCAGATCCAGTAGACGAAAGACATCATAACTATACTATATATACTAAGTTTATTGTATGTGATTCTAAATAGTTATAACATTTTATTCAATTACATTAGCTATATCATGTCCCAATATATTTATTTCTACAACTTCATCCGAGCACATTGATGTTTGACACATCTTTCCAAATAGGGGTTAATAACGATTCATCTAAATTCTTGAGGGAAATATACTGTTCTATGAAAACTCAATGAGAGAAATCTCCTGATCCCATTAATCTTTGAAATCCATAGAATTAGATATCATAATATCCTCTTGGTTTTTAATGTTTCTATTATACTGACTATATGTTTCAAGATGATAATTTGTAATAAAACACAACGTTGTATCTAGATCCAACTAGAAAATTTTCCATGTCTTCAATATAAGCCTCAGAACCAGATCAGATACAATTCAATGTGGTAGTTCAAGGAATATAACCACATCGTTTTTTTATATTAAGGAAATATGATCAAGATAGGAATATTCTATTATATAAATAAGGTGTTCTAATATCATAAGTAAATCTACTATAACCAATAAATAATTAAAACAGTTAGATATTTTGGAGTGTCAAACAAAAAAAAAACGTGATAATGTTTTTTTTATTTCCATTATGGTCTTGGTTTTGGGTAAAACTTACCCTTATTATTCTATCTCTCAACCTTAACTCTTTGTTATACAAAGCACTGAGATACATATTATGTAATATCTCCCTTAATGTTTTCCAACTAGAAATACACTTTCATGTATCTATAAATCATTATACTTCCAAGATGAATAGAGAATGATGAAATATAATCATTAATCAAAAACCCATTTTTTAAATTTGGTATTGACTAGATACATACATGGTTCCCAAACTATATCATTTTCAAGAAATAAATGTTGAACATAGGAACATTTCTCACATTATTTTACATGTCCACATCTTCCATTTTCGCGTCATTAATCCTCACATCGGTAGATGGTTGAACATTTATTTGGGAAAGATAATATTTCCCACCTTCTAGGATGATTTATAGATCCATCCATAAAAAATCCAAAAATATTGTATCTTTTTTAATCCTTATCATAGATAGGCTACAATGGTATTTTTCACTCAAAGAAACTTCCACCTTGTTCACCTTCCCAGGGTGGTAATATATTGAGATCCGTAATCATTTTTCATTTAAAACCATCTTCTCTGAAATATATTCAACTATTTATAAGTGAATATATAACTTCAACATTTATAAAGATTATATATATCACACCTTTCAATATAATGATAATTCCTCCATATCATTAATGAAAAATTATTACAACTAAATCTATGTTATGAGTTGGGTAATTTTTATCAAGAGCATTCAATTGATGTAAGGTTTATTCCATCACCATAATATTTTTCATGAGAAGTAATCATATTCACTTCATTGATGAATTACTATAAACCTAAAACCTTTCACCATTGTAGTGTAGTTCTAGCATAGGTTCAGTAACCATCCTTATTTTACGCTCCTTATAATTTTTTTTACATTCCTCTACCAAATGAACTAAACACATTTTCATGTAAACTTTATTAGTGAATCAGATAATATTTTTAAATATCTCACAAAACATTGAAATATCAAACCAATCTTAGTAAACTATGGATTTTAGTTTCCATGGTATGTCTATAGAGTTTCTCAATAAATTTTATCATTGAAGTATCTAATGATATACCCCGACATGAGACTATATTACATAGGAATGAAACTTTCTGAAGCTGAAATTTATACTTGGTATATGTTTCAAAAATATTCATCATCCTATTGGTCTTTAACATAATCCTCAAGTGATCTTCATTCTCTTCCATTACATTTAAACACACAATAATATCATCAATAAATACTACCCAAAATTGATCATGATTATCTTTATATAATAAATTAATTAAATACATAACGATATCAGGATATTTTGTAAGAAAAAAAGGAATCACTATAAATTAATTTTGTATATACCTTGTATTGAGTTCGTCTTGGGTATATCCTATATCTTGAATTACAATTAATGATATCCAAAATGAATTTCAATATTTTATAAGTATTGAACTCCATTTCATTGATCAAATAAATAATTAATAAGGGGTTTAGAATACATGTTATTGATATTGATCTTGTTAAGTTCTTGATAATCAATGAGAAGATGTATTGACCCATCTTACATCTTATTAAACATAACAGGTTCAACCCAAGGTGACACACTAGGGAATATTAATCCAATATCACGATTCTCTTAGAATTTCTTCTTTAATTCTTATAACTCAATTAGGATCATTCTATAATGAGTCTTTGGAATAGAAATAATAGTAGGTATGTGTTATATTTAAAACCCAACTTCATCATTCAAATTTTGATAATGTAATTATTCTTGACAGGCATTATAAAATTTCCATACAATTGGTTGATACATAATTTTTAGCATATCTCGATCCATCTATGATAGATAACCTTCTGTTATTTTAATTAAAACCTGCAAGATGGAAATATTTTCCATTTAAAGGTAATATTCACCCTTGTAATGATAAATGATCATCAGTTCATTTTCAGTATGAAACATGACTTCCCTTACATAGAAATTTATATGGTCTTCATATAATGAAATACAATACATGAATATGATAAATAAATTTAAATTATGGATTATCACAATATTTGTAGGAATCACTTTCCCACAAACTTCAATTTGAGAGGAACTACGAACTTGCGATACATCCTTTATACCTTTAAATGTTTTTAAAGATATATCAACATATAATCATTATTTTGATAACCTTATTCCCCTATTAAACTCATTAGATATATAAATATGGGTAGATCGAGAATAAAATAAGACATTATATGTTCTCAAGTTTAAGATAAGTGTACCTTACACTACATCATTCTTATAACCCACTCTGATAGTCATGATCACATTAGATTTTCCATTGGCTTTTAGATTAAGAATTTTTAGATGTTGATCATAAAAAATCATTATATTTTTTAACTAGTTGAAATAATTCCCATATTCATTACATTTAAATCATTGGAGCGTTGGTGGTTCCTTATTTGTTGTCTTATTTTATTCCATTAGAGTAACTATAATTTTCATGCACTTTTGATATTCAAAGACATTATGAACCACCTTTCTATAATTAAAGAACCACTCGATTTCATTCAAAAAAATCCCTTGATATTTCTTCCCATATATATGGCATGTAGATAGTTAGAATCTCTATGAAACATATGATTTATTTGAGTACTCATGGTACTCTATCATCTTTTTCTTACCAAAACCATGCGAATAGTGGGAATCTACAATTTTAATTTATACTTTTAGTGTACATCGACTGATTTATTAATATATACTAAAGTCACTTATAGAAAATGACATTTAGAGACATGGTTTTAGGAAACCAAATAGTTGATGAATTATTATTTATGGGATGACAATTAAAACATAGTCATACCTTACAATTATTATAAAATTTTCATCATAGGTACTAACTGATTCATCATCCTTTTGCATCATCTCAAGGATTCATTCTCCATATTTATACATATAATGTTATGAATGTACTTACTAAAGAATATTACTTTAAACTCATCCCATTATATGGATTCAATTTCATTATATTTCTTTGTATTCTTAATAATATTCTACCATTTTCTACTTATCCTTCTAGATGATAAAAAGGTATGACAACTTTTTCATATCTTGAGAATTGAGGAACAAATAAAATTTTCTAAATAGCATAGATCCATCGCTCTACCTATAGTGGATCATATAATCCACTATAAGAAGGTGGTTTTTGTCTCCTGAAAGATCCAATAAAAAATTTCTCCATTCTTAGATCATTTTATAATCTTTGAAATATTCATATCTTGATAACGTTTTGTGAACATAACAGCAATATTCTACATTTCAACTCCCATAAAACTTGTTTTCTCATTTGGATATTAATTTAATTTCCAAAACATTCAGCATTAACATGATTCCTTCAGTTTTAAATAGTTAAATAAAACAAAAAAAACAGTGTGGGAAATAATAATCCTAGTGGAAAACCATGGAATCTTGAAAAATCATTTATATAGTGTATTGATCTTGAAAACTTCTTCAAAAAATCATGGTTTTATGCTGTAAAATCCATGATCATTACAAAAACACTAGGATTTTTCCTTAAACTTACACTTATCTCTATGATTTTCATAAATAATTTCTAACTCTAATATCCAATGAACGACTAAATCATGTTATGATACAAACTATAGTGTCCCAATATTTTCATACAAAAATATTACATCTTTTTAAATGTGTATTTAATTCACAACATTTAAATACATGTTATAACCAGAAATTTATATGGTCCTTAAATGACTATATATATAATTTTATTTTTTCCTAAATTATCTTCAATATCTTCCATAAATTTATTCCCACATATGTCACTTCATAGGAATACCCATCATAAATCATTCTTTTTAACCGAAGGAAAGAAAACATAAAAAGGGTCAGATTAGATTCCTAGTAAGTATAATCATGGTATATATAAATCAATGATCATATGAATGAATAATTTAATCATAGGGGTATAAGATCATGAATATAATAGAAAATTTTCATACCCAAACTCAAAAAGATCATAAAAATGATTTATAGAATAAAATATTAGAATTTCAAAATGCATGAATCATTCACTACTGGAAATGGAATTTTTACCCACGGTTCTTTACCAACGGTTTGGTTAAACCATTGGTAATGATGGTTTAGGGAACCCTTTCCCAACGGTTCTAGTGAACCGTTGGAAAAGGGGTGTTTATGGCACCATTTCCCAATAGTTTTATGAAACCGTTGGGAAAGGGTGGCCTCAATAACCCTTTGCCAATGGTTTTTAAAAACTGTTGGTAAAGGTTTTCCCCAAAACCAGTCGAGCCACTGCTATTCCCCATTCATTACATAACCCTAACTTCAATCGGTGCTCTGCTCCTCTCGCGAATTCCCCCATCCGAACGGGTGAAAAACCATCTCAATCATCTCAAATTAGGTATTTTATTCTTTATACACATATGATACCTTGTTTTTATTGTTATTGATCTAATATTTTAGTTTTATATTTGGATTTTATGTGATTTCACCGTGAAAAATAGGGAAATGAACCAATATTTTGTTAATTAATTATTTTCATATGGAATATCATTTGTGTTATAATGTCAATGCTAAAACCATAACACGACATTCATTGTTTTGACCTTCATTTAAGGTATGACTACATTCTTCTATAGGTAGATTTATTAACCTAATAACATAAAATTAGTTCTAATTCTATATGAATATTTTCAACATACAGGTGTCATTGTGATACCATTCATACCATGTGGGAGTTCTTTTTTATAAAATGACACCAATAATTTATGGGTCCTCATTTTATAAATTAAAACTACATAAGGGTTATAGCTTCAGGGAATTCATTGATTTTGTAAGTTATACATTTCTAGGGAATGGTTGAAAACATAGAAGGTTACTTGGACCTTATTATTAATCATTGATTGATGAATTAAGAAGTCATTAGCAAGATTAATAGTCATAAGAGTTAATAAAACTCTAGAGAAAATTACTTGGATGGGATATTATATACTTGGCTTCATAGGGATAATGATCCAAGAGAATGTACTAATTGGTGTGAAACTATGATAGTGAAATATAGAGCTAGAACACATTTGTTCATGTCGCACCTATCATGTTGTTAAACTATTGAAATGAATTATATTTGTTTGGTAGAATTTTTTTATATGTGAGATGTAAAATGACATTCATGGGTTATTAATAATTTATAACGGCCTAAATGTATAGATAATACATAGTTTTTCTGGTAAATGGTGGATTACATTACAAAATGACCATGTCATTTAACACCAATAATTAATTATTTTTTAGATAATATTACTATTTCCAATTAAGTGTGTGACTGTGACTAGAGAGATCATCACACATACATCTAGTGTTAATCTATTTTAACATAATTTCAAGTTGTTTCATTCTCCTTTGTATTCATTTTGGTGCCTGGTAAATTTATTTTTTGGCTACATCTGCAACTCATCTTCAATAGTGGGTTGAGTGTGCGCCTTGGGATGAGTTATCCTCCCTAGTAAATGAAGAACAAGTCACTTATAATATAGTTAATGTTCTATAGAATGTGTACTAGTGAATCCTTTCATTTGAGGGATCATAACCAAAAAAATCATTAGAATATGGTTAAAACGTTTTATTATAGCTCATGATGATATCAGTTAGGAATCCAATTCATTCAGACAATGATGATGATAAAACCTGTTTATAGGTTGTCATTGATCCCAAAAACTATTCTAAGGATTTGAATGTGTGATAAACCCATAGGTAATAATGCTTCTGAAAAATTTCATTAATATAAATTATGTATAATGTTTCAATATCAAGATACGTAAAAAATTAAAAAGAATTCAATAATTAGGATTGAATTCCATAATTTTTCTAGACTTATCATAGGGCTCTGTGGTAGTAGGAAATTATGTTTGGTTAATGATGACATGCCAGTAGGAGAATCTATGCTATTTCAAAAGAACTCATCTATTAAAGGTTTTACAATTCCCCTTGGACAACCCGTACCCCCTGGACAGCCCCCCCCCCCCTTGACACCCCACTCACCTCATTGGATAGCCCGCCCACCCCCCTGGACTCCCCTTACCCCCTTGGACAGCCTGACCACCCCCGCGGACAGACCGCCCACCTGAACACCCCGACCCCCCTAGACAACCCCCACCCCCTGGATACCTCCGACCCCCAGACGGCCCCACCACCCCCCTAGACACCCCGCACCCCTGGACACCCCTCACCCCCCTTGGATAGTCTCTCCACTCCCTTGATCCTCATCTTAATCCTCATCCTGATTTCCCTGAAGAAGTTAAAGTATAAAACTCATGTACTCCCAAAAAGATCCTTAAGGATTATGTATTCTTTGATCCACTTTCAATATCTTACTGGGTAATCCATGAATGTAGGCATTAGAAATTCTGTATCTTATTTTCTTATATACGTTGTATTTTGTTGTATTTCTTAATATGATTCTCATATAGAGTAATGTGTCAGTTATGCCTTTATATAAAGTAAACAATTATCATTAACCTAAATATTTTTTTGATTAAACATCAATATTATTGAATTGATTTGAAATTAAATATTGTAATTTTTTTATAGAATGGACAAAATTTGGATGTATGAAACTGATCGGATTTCAACCGATTTTCAAAATAATTTGAACAGCATTCTAGATTTTGCATTTGAAAAATCTTCAGATAGTGGTCGTATACACTACCCATGTTTTAATTATGTTTGAAGACCTTGGTTGAGTCGTGAAGCAATTAGTTATCATATAACCAAATATGGTTTCCAAAAAAACTATTATGTGTGGTATCACAATGGAGATAAAATGGAATCTCAAAATGTTGATGATTCAAATGATAGGACTGAATTGGAGAGTTTGATATATGATCGGTTTCCATTTATTCGGCATCATGGGAAGGAAAGGATGTCCTGCCAATAAGATTTCGATACAAGCACACATGATGTGTCCAATAAAAATGATGATGTTGATAGGGTGAAAAAATTGAATGATGCTGCGACAACTCCAGTATATCGGCAATGTGGTAAAATGAAAAAGTTGGAATTTTTAATCTGATTGTTTCATGGGAAAACTATGTATGGGATTTCAAATACTGCAATTTTTTACATTCTTACCTTTTTGAAGGACTTACTTCCAGATGATGTAGATATTCCCTCAAACCACTATATGACATGGATGTTAGTTGATGAACATGGATTCTCAAATAAACAATTCATGCTTGCCCGAATGATTGCTGCTTATTTTGGGAGGAAACTGCTGAATGAAATGATTGTGTCAAATGTGGAACCTCCAGATGGAAGCCAAAAGATGATGGAACACCATCTCATGTTCCACAAAAAGTAATGTGGCACTTTCCATTGATCCCCAGATTACTGAACCTTATCAAGTCTGATGAAATATCCGTAAAAATGCGATGGCATGACACCGAGAGAAAAAAGAATAATGAAGAGTTGGTTCACCCTGCAGATGAATTTCCCGGCATAGTTTTGATGCTCGATATCCTGAATTTGCAGCTGACGTGCGTAATGTGAGACTGGGTCTTTCATGTGACGGTTTTAATCCATTTGGGCAGATGCTTACTTCGCACAGCACATGGACGGTTTTCATACACATTTATAACCTTCCCCCTTGGTTGTGTATGAAAAAACCTTTCACTTTCTTGAGTATACTGATATCTAGCCCTTCTGATCCCAGAAATGATATAGATGTATACATGAAACCTTTAATAAAAGAGTTGAAACTTCTTTGGGATGTGGGTGTTCCCACATACGATGCATGTTCGAAAGACATATTTCAGATGCGTGCTGCGCTTATGTGGATGATCAATGATTTTCCTGCTTATGCAATGTTGTCTGGATGGAGCACAAAAGGAAAATCATTATGTCCTATTTGTATGAATAATACTCGATCAAGAAGACTGAAATATCGTTGTAGTTTTAGTTTTATGGGACATCGACGAATCTTGCCGATGAACCATCCATATAGAAACAATCGTCGAAGATTTGACAATACCATGGAGAATGACGATCCACCTCAGCATATGTCTGGAACTGATGTTCTTAATGAATTGAAAGATTTCAGTTTTTCATTTGGGAAGGTTGTTATGAAATCTTGAAAGAGGGAAAATGTTTCCAATGATACCTGTTACAATTGGAAAAAGAAGAGTATATTCGTTGAGTTATCGTATTGGTCAACCAACTTGTTACGTCATTTATTAGATGTAATGCACATTGAAATGAATATATGTGAAATGTTACTTTTGATTCTTCAAAATGGTAAGCTGAAGACAAAAGATGATTTACGACATCGGCGTGACTTGGTAGATTGGGGGATCAGACCATAATTGTATCCTGTCTGTATCAGTGAAAATAAATGGAAAGTTCCATGTGCTTCTTATGTGATGACACCTACTGAATAAAATCAATTTCTGGAAGTGCTAGAGACTATTAATGTTCCTGATGGATATTCAAGTAATATATCAAAACGGGTCAACAGATAAAAGTTGATGCTGAAATCTTTGAAGACTCATGATTATCACGTCCTTTTTCATGAGTTGATTCCAATAGCAATCCGTCATCTCTTGTACAATAATGTTAGAGTCTCAGTAATTCAGTTGTGCTATTTTTTTAGAGATATTTGTGCTAAGAGGTTGTCCAAATCCTTCTTGAAAAAACTGTTGGCATAGACACCCTTATTTTTTTGTGAGTTAGAGAGAATATTCCCTCCATCATTTTTTACATGCATGTTGCATCTGACTATCCATTGTCCGACCGAAATACTTCTTAGAGGACATGTTTCTTTCCATTGGATGTATCCAACTGAAAGAAACATGTGCACATTGAAATCATATGTTCGGAACAATAATTATCCCGAAGGTTCTATTATGAACGGTTACTTGGCTCAAGAATGTATGGATTTATACGCAATGTATTTGTCTGATCTTACTACGTGAATAAACAGACCAATGAGAAATGAAGAAGAACAATACAGGAAAATTGAACCTATTTTTACATCACTTCCTCAGATAGAAGGAATTTCGGGATTATATACATTGACGACATTGAGCCTTGAAGAGCGATAGATGGTACATCACACAGTGTTGTTCAATTGAGATTTGTTCGATGAGTATATCAAGTAAGTAATTTAGAGACCCACAAACTAGGGGGCTTAATGAGACATGAAATAATTAACATTATATCATCACAAATTAACTATCATGTCCCATTACTATAGAAGATCACGAGGCTCAGGATTCTGGGAAACCAGCTGCTTCTGATTGACTTCATGAGTACCAACCAAGCCTGAAAAATTTTAAACGAAAACACAGGGTGAGGAAAAATGCCCAGTAAGGGGTTTTAAAACATTTTTAGAAAATCCATTCTCAAAGAAGTTATTTTGAAGAGAATAAACCACTTTTCTAAAACAAAACATTATCTTTACTTAAAACATGAAATCCATCATTCTTTGAAAACCACTTTCACAAAGAAGTACGTGCTTGAAATAAGCTTTAATGTAACATGATCAGAGAGCACAACATAGGAAAGATAAACAATGCATAATATTCAAACAAGGTTCCTTTAATTCTAAAAGAATTCTATGGCTAAGCAGGGAAAACATGCATATCATGGTTCATGAAAAAAATAGATCATCTAACAGTTTACCATATGAAAAACAGTTCTTGACACATAAATTGCATTCTCATGGTCATGGGAGATTTCAACTAGGGGTTGTCCTGTTAGTTTAAATAACCCCTGGTTGACCTTAATCATTACATGTAGAGGGAATGTATAATACTAGACTTTGTCAAGACCTTTCATCAAGACCGTAAAACATACCTAACGGGTCAAGGCTCACTGCCCACCCTGTTTCCTTAGCTCAAGCCAAGGCTAACTGCCAAGACCGTCGCACATAATCGTCTCATGATACTCTTTCTTTACCCAATGCATTGGAGCGCTGTATAATTCCGGGCGCACCAGTCACATCATTCTTGTTGTGCTATATAATTCCGGGTGCACCCGTCACATGTAAGTCCTATACATCCCTCACATATCTTGACATGATCATTCATCATAGGGTTTTATGCATTCTTAATTAAACCCCATTTTCTCATATGTATTCATGAAGACAGTTTAATCATTAAAACATTATGACATGCATACTAAAGCTCCGTGCACATAAAAAGTTATCTTAACATTTGAAAACATGGATTTTAGGAAAATAAACATAAAACATAACATTCCATACATAATAATACCCAATTAAAGCATGGTCATTCATAACTTACACATATGATGATAAATGAATATCATAGGCGTTTAATACAGGCAGTTGTGGTTACAATGTGCATAATCAAGTCCATCTTGGGGAAATCATGTATATAATTTTGTAAACTCTTTTATTATCACGTTAAATAAACATGAGTACATACCTATTAATACATGTATTCACTTATAAAATTTCAAGGAGTCCATACTAACCATTTTCACAAAGTAGAAATCCTGATTTATCCAGAGCGGTGATAAATGAAAATCCTCAATTTCAAGAATGATTTTGAAATCCAACCAACCCATAAAATTCATCATTATATATTGTAATAAATTGCAAAACATGGACACTAAGTTCATATTAATGTATATACACATACATGTATGTATATATATAACAATATACTTCATTCACTTGCATAATTTTACCTATTAATTCAATTACTCAGAATCACCATTTTTTTTATAGGCGAAAAGAAAATTCAGGGTTATAAACATTGAGAAAAGATTGTATACTTGAGTATATCAACTTATAGTTATTTGTATATGAAGGTATATATTTATATACACATATATAAACACAAGGTGTAAAATTCAATAACCCACACCCAAATAAAGCAAATCTTTCGAACCCATACCCCAATTTTAGGTTTTCACAATGAGGCTGACAAGATCGGTTCTAGGAATAGGTAAAACAGGTTTATATAGTCTTGTATATACACCATTATACAACAAGTGTACATCACTATATAAAACTTACAGAAATGGTAAGAAACGATGTAGAGGATTTTCCCCCCTACTCCTAATCGGTTCTTTAAGCCGAGAGGGATCCCATGATCTATTTTTTCACCGGTATCACACACACCATTAATATATATAATGTGTATATATATTTACACATTTATATAAACCGAAACTTGACCAAACCGTACCAAATTAAAAACCTGCTTCTTATCTTGCTTGGAGAGGAGAAGTAGACGAGGCAGGAGGAACCGAATGAATAAACGCAGAAGATATATATACATATAACATGTATATCCGTATATATATCTATATATAAAACCTAGAGTTTACACAAACTAAAAAAAGGAACATGACCCTTACCTTATCTTATAGTGGAGAAGGAGAAACAAAGCAGCAACGGGGTCCAGGATCCGGAGAGATCTAGGGAGCTGGATTCAAGCCCTTCGGCCTTCGGTGCAACATGGTATTTAAAAAAAACAAAGATGAGCAGGCTCCTTGTGAAGTCGTTGACCGGACAGTTGGGCCGATTCAGTTCCAACTTGAGGAAAGGAGGAGACAGCGTGGGGTCTACTAGCCGGCCTAGAAGAAGAAAAACGGGGCCTAACCCTACTAGTTTTGACGACGCGAGGTAGGAGAAGAGAGGTGTCGGTGGAAGAAGAAGCCGCAGGGGAAAGAAAAAGGCCGGAAAACGACGGTCGACTGAGATTAAAAGAGGGAGATTGTGTGTCTTACGAGTGGTGAGGTTTTAAAAAGATCGGACGGCTGCGATCAGAGTGCCTAGATCGAACAGCTCTGGTTGAAGCAGCGAAAAAAAACACGGTTTCTACAGTTCTAAAAAAAATTGTTTTACTATAATTTTTTTATTAATTTATTACAGCATTGTTTTTTAAAAAAATTCTATGATTAAACCAGCTTTCATTATTATTATTAATTTTAAAAAAAGTCATTGGCCGAATAAAAGTAAATATATATTGATCAAAACATATTATTATTTATATTTTATTTTTAAAACACCAATAATTTTTATTAACTTTATTATATTATGTATTTGTTTTAAACCATAATTATTGATCTTTTATTATTATATTTGGAAAATCAGAGGTTCATTTAATCGATCAAAGAAAACATTGGTTTATTCAACATAATATATATGTATTTGTTTATTTATTTATTTATTTTTCCTTTGCTGAATTACATTATAATTACCTTAATTTATAATTTCATGCAAACATTTGGATACACTCCTTTAAAGAAAGAAAATGAAATAGGTTGCTTAAAAGTATTTGTGTAAGCTTAAAGATGCGAAATTTGTAAATAAAACCATAATTTGACAATGTTTCCAAAATAGTTAATAAAGGTCGAATTATAAGAGAAATAATATGTCTAATTTGATGCAATATATATATAACTCATAAAAATCCATCAGGTGTGATATAATTAGAAAATAAAAGTTCAATTGTTCAAATTAATATGTATAATGGAGGAAAAACAATAATATTAATTTTTTCCGTTTTGAAACATAAAATAAAATTCTCATTTTGGGAGAACAAGAGATAAATTAACTAAATTAACATTGATATAATTTTGAAGAAAATTAAATAATTAATTTTCTGAACCTTTTTGGGGTAAACCATCTTATTTCCCACGGTCAAAAACAAAACATTAGATTCTTGGGGAAACCAACGGTCAAATTTATAGTCGTTTGGGGTTCAATGGTCAGATTAGGGTGCTTATAAAAGGATCTGGTCTCGGGGTGTCCCTCACTCCAGGTGACTGAAGAAGAAACAGAGATGGTTCATGTGCTTCTACTGGTGCTCAGCACGGTTGCAGTGGCTTCGGCCATCCTCATGTTCATTATGATGGACGCTCGAAACCCCTACCACATTCTTGGGCTCTTAGTGTTTTTAAGCGGTCTCCCCATTACTGTAATCGAGTTCTTAGTTGGGATTTTCGGTTAGTTTATCTTCTTGTTCGGTCAGTGGAAGTTGTAGTCGAGATGTTGCTTATTTGAATAAAAGAAATTTTCATCCATTTGATGTATTTTATTATTATTACCTTATTAGATGTTTGTTGGTTCACATAACAGGTGAAATTGAAAAGAAAACTTGTCAAAAATCAAAACATGGTTTTCTCGGGTCGTTACATCACTTCCCCCTTCAAAGAATTGCGCCCTCGCAATTCTATCATAAAAAAAGAAAAACTGAAACCCCATACGTAGAACACTACCGAAACAGTGGATCTGGCTCGGTTAACGGGATACCAAGGTTGGTACTTGGCTCTTCCGTTTCCCTAGCCCTGATGCACCTCGAACAGTACTCCTTGAACTCCTGTTCGTGCGTACTGCACACGGGCTTCCAAAGGGAGGCTCGTGCGATGAAAATCTCGGAAATGTACGAGTAGATAAACTCATTGATGACTCTTCTGGCCACATTACGCTCAAGGTAGTCGAGAGGGATGACGCAGTTGAGGAGACTAAGATTCAGAACTTGGAACATGAAGGCTGCACTGAGCTGGCCATGCTGGGCGGCCACGAGGAAGCACGCTATGGCAAAAAAGTTATGTGCCAGTGTGAAACACTGGAACATGCCCTCAAATTATCTTCCCCTTCGCCTGTAGCAGGGGAGTTGAGCCTTGGCAATGAGGTGAAAGACACGATCATCCTCTTGACATAAATGAAGGATCTCTGGACCATTTTCTAGATCGAGCAAACGCTGGCAGGAGAGAAAGGATGGATAATCCACAGTGCATGCCTTCATCAAGATGACTTCTACTAGCTCATCGGGTAGGGATGAGAAGTTATTTTGACCAACCATCTGAAAGCAAACATCGAAGGGAAACTCTTAACAACATTGATAAGGTGGAGACATGAAAGGAAACAAGAAACTTCCATTTATGAAAAAGTTTACACGGAAAAGTTTGAGTTTACAAGACGTATGCCACAAAGAGCGGGAAAACTTCCTAACTCTTCAAACCACACACAGGATGAACAGACAGGACTAAACTCATGGTAACATTTATAACGCCTCCTATGTTTAGCGTGAGGGGTATGTAGTTGGGAAACATCGGTATACACTTCTTATATAAGATACATACGAGTGGACTCGTTTGCCAACGCTCCAAAGTCCATTAACTGGCCCAGAAGCCTTAGTGCAAGATCTGGCACAGGTAAGCTGCTTGGAGGTCTCCAGCAGCAACAGCTTCTTGAAAAGGGTTATCAAGCATTGTGCCAAATTCCTCGCCAGTTGTGAACACTCAGAAGAGTCCTTCGTGATACCTTCTCCGACGTGCATAAGAGGGAAATTGGGTCATCATCATAAGGATATAATCCATCCCCAATCCCCGGTGAAGACTAAGCGCCCTAGGTGAGTTTGACACACCGAACAGGTGCTTACACGTCATGCGAATTTGGGCATAATTCAGAAAGTTCTCACAGCTAGCTAGAGATATAACGTTCTCTAGAGCCTTAGTGGGAAGTGAAAAAAGGTCGGTAGATACATCAGCCATCTGAAAGTTATAACATTTTTACTTATTTAGTCTTAGCAATATATTTATATCACCCGGTTTTCCAGAGTTTCCTGAACCCATCATCTGATACCAACTGTAGCGACCCCCAAACCAGGGTGCTTAATGAGACATGATATACTTAACATTATATCATTACAAATTAACTATCATGTCCCATTACTACAGAAGATCGCGAGGCTCTGGATTCTAGGAAACCAGCTGCTTCTGATTGACTTCATTAGTACCAACCATTCCTGAAAAATTTTAAACGAAAATGTAGGTTGATGAAAAATGCCCAGTAAGGGGTTTTAAAACTCTTTTAGAAAATCCTTTCTCGAAGATTTTATTTTGAAGAGAATAAAACACTTTTCTAGAACAAAACATTATCTTTTCTTAAAACATGAAATCCATCATTCTTTGAAAACCACTTACACAAAGAAGTACGTGCTTAAAATAAGCTTTAATGTAACAAGATCAGATCGAGCAACATAGGAAAGATAAACAATGCATAATATTCAAACAAGGTCACTTTAATTCTAAAAGAATTCTATGGCTAAGCAGGGAAACCATGCATATCATGGTTCATGAAAAAAAACAGATCATCTAACAGTTTACCATATGAAAAACAGTTCTTGACACATAAATTGCATTCTCATGGTCATGGGAGCTTTCAAATAGGGGTTTTCCTGTTAGTTGAACTAACCCCTGATTGACCTTAATCATTACATGTAGAGGGAATGTATAATTCTAGACTTTTTCAAGACCATTCGTCAAGACCTTAAAACATACTTAACGTGTCAAGGATCACTACCCAACCTGTTTCCTTAGATGAAGCCAAGCATAACTGCCAAGACCGTCGCACATAATCGTCTCATGAGACTCCTGCTTTACCCAATGCATTAGAGCACTGTATAATTCTGGGCGCACCCGTCACATCATTCTTGTTGCGCTATATATTTCCGGGCGCACCCATCACATGTAAGTCCTATACATCCCTCACATATCTTTACATGGCCATTCATCATAGGGTTTCATGCATTCTTAATTAAACCCCATTTTCACATACGTATTCATGAAGACAGTTTAATCATTAAAACATTATGACATGCATGCTAAAGCTCCGTGCACATAAAAAGTTATCTTAACATTTGAAGACATGGATTTTAGGAAAATAAACATACCACTTAACATTCCATACATCATAATACCCAATTAAAGCATGGTCGTTCATAACTTACACATATGATGATAAATGGATATCATAGGCGTTTAATACAGGCAGTTGAGGTTACAATGTGCATAATCAAGTCCATCTTGGGGAAATCATGTATATAATTGTGTAAACTCTTTTATTATCACTTTAAATACACATTCGTACATACCTATGAATACATGTATTCACTTGTAAAAGTTCAAGGAGTCCATACTAACCATTTTCACAAAGTAGAAATCCTGATTTATCCATAGCGGTGATAAATGAAAATCCTCAATTTCAAGAATGATTTTGAAATCCAACCAACCCATGAACTTCATCATGCTATATTGTAATAAATTTAAAAACATGGACACTATGTTCATATTAATGTATATACACATACATGTATGTATATATATAACAATATACTTCATTCACTTGCATAATTTTACCTATTTATTCAATTACTCAAAATCTCCATTTTTTATATAGGCAAAAAGAAAAATCAGGGTTATAAACATTGAGAAAAGGTTGTATACTTGCGTATATCATCTTATACTTATGTGTATATGAAAGTATATATTTATATACACATATATAAACACAAGGTGTAAAATGCAAGAACCCGCACCCAAATAAAGCATATCTTTCGAACCCTTACCCCAATTTTAGGTTTTCACAAAGAGGCTGACAAGATCGGTTCTAGGAATAGGCAAAACAGGTTTATATAGTCCTGTATATACACAATTATACAACAAGTGTACATAACTATATAAAACTTATAGAAATGGTAAGAAACGATGTAGAGGATTTCCCCCCTTACTCCTAATCGGTTCTTTAAGCCGAGAGGGATCCCATGATCTAGGTTTGCACCGGTTTCACACACACCATTAATATATAGAACGTGTATATATATTTACACATTTATATAAACCGAAACTTGACCAAACCGTACCAAATTAAAAACCTACTTCTTACCTTTCATGGAGAGGAGAAGTAGACGAGGCAGGAAGAACCGAATGAATAAACGCAGAATATATATATACATATAACATGTATATCCGAATATATATCTATATGTAAAACCCAGAGTTTACACAAACTAAAAAAAAGGAACACGACCCTTACCTTAGCTTGGAGTGGAGAAGGAGAAACAAAGCAACAATGGGGTCCAGGAGCCAGAGAGATCTAGGGAGCCGGATGAAAGCCCTTCGACCTTCGGTGTAGCAGGGTATTTAAAAAAAATAAAGACGATCAGGCTCTTTGTGAAGTCGTCGACCGGACAGTCGGGCCGAGTCAGTGCCAACTTGAGGAAAGGAGGAGACAATGCGTGGTCTACTAGCCGACCTAGATTAAGAAAAATGTGGCCTAACCCTACTGGTTTTGATGACGCGAGGTAGGAGAAGAGAGGCGTCGGTGGTAGAAGAAGTCGTGGGGGAAAGAAAAAAGCTGGAAAATGACAGTCGGCTGAGATTAAAAGAGGGAGATCATGCGTCTTAGGAGTGGTGCGGTTTTAAAAAGATCAGACGGCTGCGATCAGAGTGCCCAGATCGAACGACTCTGGTTGATGCAGCGAAAAAAATGTGGTTTCTACAGTTCTAAAAAAATTTACTATATTTTTTTTAATTAATTTATTACAGCATTGTTTTTAAAAAAAATTCAACGATTAAACCAGCTTTCATTATTTTTTTTTTAAAAAAAGTCATCGGCCGAATAAAAGTATATATATATTGATCAAAACATATTATTATATATATTTTATTTTTAAAACACAAATAATTTTTATTAACCTTATTATATTAAGTATTTTTTTAAAACCATAATTATTGATCTTTTATTATTATATTTGGAAAACTAGAGGTTCATTTAATCGATCAAAGAAAATATTGGTTTATTCAACATAATATATATTTATTTGATTATTTATTTATTTATTTTTCCTTTGCTGAATTACATAATAATTACCTTAATTTATAATTTCATGAAAACATTTGGACACACTCCTTTAAGGAAATAAAACGAAATAGGTTTCTTAAAAGTATTTGTGTAAGCTTAAAGATTCAAAATTTGTAAATAAAACCATAATTTGACAATGTTTCCAAAATATTTAATAAATGTCGAATTATAAGAGAAATAATATGTCTAATTTGATGTAATATATATATAACTCATAAAAATCCATCAGGTTTGATATAATTAGAAAATAAAATTTCAATTGTTCAAATTAATATGTATAATGAAATAAAAACAATAATATTAATTTTCGCCGTTTTGAAACATAAAATAAAATTCTCATTTTGGGAAAACAAGAGACAAATTAACTAAATTAACATTGATATCATTTTGAAGAAAATTACATAATTAATTTTCCGAACATTTTTTGGGGTAAACCATCTTATTTACCACGGTCAAAAACAAAACATTAGATTATTGGGGAAACCAACGGTCAAATTTATAGCTGTTTGGAGTTCAACGGTTAGATTAGGGTGCTTATAAAAGGATCTGGTCTCAGGGTGTCACTCACTCCAGGTGACTGAAGAAGAAACAGAGATGGTTCGTGTGATTCCCCTGGTGCTCATCACGGTTGAAGTGGCTTCGGCCATCCTCATGTTCATTATGATGGACGCTCGAAACCCCTACCGCATTCTTCGGCTCTTAGTGGTTTTAAGAGGTCTCCCCATTATTGTAACCGGGTTCTTAGTTGGGATTTTCGGTTAGTTTATCTTCTTGTTCGGTCAGTGGAAGTTGTAGGCGAGATGTTGCTTATTTGAATAAAAGATATTTTCATCCATTTGATGCATTTTATTATTATTACCTTATTAGTTGTTTGTTGGTTCACTTAACGGGTGACATTGAAAATCAAACTCGTCAAAAATCAAAACATGGTTTTCTCGGGTCGTTACAAGTAAATTATACATGTATCTCTTATCTTATCTCATGTATTTTTAAATATTTGATAAACTATTATTTTTCTTATCTACAGGGAACATAAAGAATTGTTATATAGAAATTATTGTTCTTTATCTTTGAGAAGGAAAGAGACTATGCAAAGAAAAGGGTTTTCTACTTGGTTGAAATTGAAGGTAAAATTTTTTTTGTAATAACTAAATAAAAATAATATTTAATTAACTTTACTATTTGTTTATATTTCAGGTATCATGTTTTCCTACAGACTCTGTTTCTGAGGAAATAAGAGCTTTGGATTTCGGTCCTAATACCATGGTTCGTGCTTGTAAATCACTTGTGATCAATGGATACAAACTTATTATCACTGAACCAGAAAGAAACATGAGAACACAATATAATGGTGTTATGATAACTACCACACCAGACTGTTATGCAAGTTCATTGGATACTAGACCTCGTTCTGAAAATGTTTCTTATTATGGAGTCGTGGAGAAAATAATAATTTTGGATTATTACTCGCATGGTCGAGTCATGATGATGAAATGTCAATGGTTTGATTCAATAAAGAGGCAAGGCACCTATATTGATTATTGTGGATTTTGAGTTATTGACATGACTAGCACTCTTGCCACCAATGAACCCTATGTATTAGCATCAATGGTGAAAAAAGATTTTTATGTCAAAGATCATCGTCATCCTAAATTCGGTGTAATTATTGAAGTAAATCCCAGACATGTTTTTGATGATGGTGATGATGCAGTTGACACTATCCCTACTACAATTGGAAGCAATCTGTTTATTACTTATGATGACGCCAACAGCTCAATTTTCAGAGTTTATTGTGAACCCAAAGTTGTGGTGGGAAATATATAGAATCATACAATTGTGTTCTCACCTACATGTTTCACCTACATCATTCAGAGTGTGTATCCTAGTACTTACCTTCAAACCACCATAAATATTCTTTTACTTTATGTTTTTTTATCCGAAAGTTTTTTATATATTTTTTTTGGGTTACACATTAGTTATCTGTTTCTAATTACTTCCATATTTGTTTTCATTGCAGGAAATAACACCCATTGAAGAGAGGCGGCAGAAAAAGATGACAGATAATAATTTCTGCATGGTATAGATGGGTGTTCGTCCACTCATCCCTATTGTGAGTATTTTATTTCCAATATAAATATTTCAATTAACTTATAATATCATGTTTTTACTTTTGTGTTAAAATTTCTCAGGATCGACCCCCTAGACGAGAGATATCTGACGAGGAGCCTGATATTTCTCCCAGTAGAGAGGCTGGTGGTTGGAGGGGGGGGGGGGGGGGGTGGTGTCAGAGATGGACAATCATCTAGTGGTCCCGGTACTGAGGCCGGTGGTAAGAGGACTTGTGGGGCGAGAGTTAGACGATCCACTACCACATACGTATCTTCTTCGCCCAATTTGGATCCTGGCATGTCTTCAGGGACACACGAGATATTTAGACCTCCGATGTTTACACTACTAGTTGGCCAGACATCTATGCCATTATCTTTTGCTTCTAGTTCATTATCTCCGAGCTATTATATTCCACCTTCTTCGACTCCTACTACGACACAGTATGTGGCAGAGGAGCATACACTCAGGGAAACTATAACTGTATAGGATATTCCTTCAGCTTTTGCACATCTAGTGATGCCCATTGATCTGACTACAATAGGTATATTTATATAATATCAAATTTTTATACCAAAATTTAAATTATTTTAACTTGTACTGATATTATTTTTCTTTAATAACAGATTCATATATAGATAGGAGGTGGGGGAGGGGGCGTACTCGCTTGCGTGCGGTAGTGAACCACTAGACAGATTTGATGGTTGAATACAATGTTGATGGACAAATGATTGAGAAATCTGGGCAGGAATGTCGGGGTTTTTTGGCGACGCTAGCAAAATACTCCGTTATCATTCCGTCCAGCCCTCTCTTTTGGAGACATCTACTAAACGAAGGCAAAGATAATTCATGTGCACAAATATGGGTAAAAAATCTATTGGATTTAATGTAGTATTTTTTGTATTTATATGAACTAATCTATTGGGTTTCAGCTTCGATTTAACTTCCCTGATGGCGAAGGTGCACGACCAGCGCATTTAAAAGAGTTAGGAGAGATTTAGAGATATTATAAGCATGACCTGTATGTTGGATGGTGTGAGAGAGTGGGCACGAAGTTAGAGACATTAACTATCGTGGATGACTGCCCGATAGAGCAATATCGCCAAATGATTAACTGTTGGGCGACTGCCAAATTTATGGTATTAATCTCATTTGAGGTATTTAAATGAGAGTTTTCATTTTTTGCATTAATATAATCGTATTTATTATTAAACATTATTTAGGATTCTTCTGAAAAAACAAAACAAACATTTATTCAACTAAATACCTCCACTCTTTGGGGCACACAACTATGTTAGATCATGAGATGCTGCTAGTACGATATAGTTGTTTATAATTTTTTTAGGACTTTCCCTTTTTATTGTTTCCTACTAAAATTAAGTGATTTATTGAATATTGAATATATGATTATACTTTCACTTTATATTGTTTCAATGTTATTACAGAAGTAGAGGTTGAATATTAAAGGACGTATCCCTTGAGCAAAATTGTTTTGCTGAAGTAGAAGAAAAAAAGATGGAACTATGGTAAATGAATCAACCCAAGAAAAGATTGTAAGTTTTTATTTGTTTATTTCAAAGTTTAATATCTATTTTGATAGTTATTAATATATTAATACTTTTAATAGGCTCCTTTAGAGGCTCTTGATTCCCAGGATCCTGACAATTTTGGGCCACAAGATCATTTATATCAGGTTTTGGGAGAGGATCACTCTGGTCGAGTACGCTGCTGACCTAGTAAGAATATAGTCCCAACGAGGTATTGTTCCTCTCCAGGTATCCATTCTAGTACCACTGAGTTGGAAAAGGTCAAGGAGCATGCAAGATAGTCTGATAAAATGGTCACATAGTTGGAAGTACAAGTTCAAATGAGGGACAAAGAATTTATGAAACTGATGAAAGCTTTATCTTCATCACTTCCACCAGAGGCTAGCGCAGCTTGTCAGACATTTATGCCATCGATGGGTACATTATCCAATGCACCAGGCGGTAACTCTAGTGACGGTCGAGATGATTATGTTACTGGTGATGAAGAGGATGCTGAATAGGACGAGGGCGAGGATGAGGATGAGGACGCGGACGAGGATGGGGCCGAGGGCGAGGATGGGGTCGAGGGAGTGGATAGGGCCGAGGGCGAGGATTGGGCTGAGGATGAGGAGGGGGCCAATGATGAGCATTGGGAAGATGACGAGGATGATGATGAGGACAAAGATGGTGGTGAGGATGTGGCTGATAATTACAGTGGTGATAGTGATGGTGATCAGGGGCAGATTGATCCATTGCATTTTTGAATTCGGTATACCTCTATATTTTTTAACCTGGTTTTCCACTCTAGGGTTTTCCTCTACTTCATAGGGATGTTGTTATCAGATCTCTTTTTTTCACTTGATTCTTATTGAATGATTATTCTACTACCTAGACCTTTAGTATTCCTTGGTATTCTGATACCCATTTTTCTATTTTGTATTACTTAGCTTTCATAGTTAGCCATGTATTTCATGTTTATGTCATTTTCCCAAAGAACTGCATTTTAGGTCATTTATGGCTGATATTTTTATGCCTGATAGTAACATTTTTGGAATAATCAGATGCAAATAAATGTGCTTTTGCAAGTAGTAATTGTACATTATTCATTATGTTCTTATTTTTGTGATTTTGAAGTGAATCGTGTTGTTTTTGAATTTCCATTCTGTTCAGGGGATGATTTTTGTTTTAGTAATGGTGGATCTTCTGAGGGAAGAGGATGGGCAGGGGGAGGGGAGGGGGCTGCTGGGTTAAAAGGGTGGGCAGGAGGGGGGGGGGGGCAAGGGGCAGCTAGAGGAAATGGGTGAGTAGGGGGGAGGGGAGGGGTGGGGAGGGAAGGGGGGAGTGGAGGGGAGGAGGGTGCTGGGTGAAAAGGGTGGGTAGGAGGGGAAAGGTAGGGGGATGATGGAGGAAAAGGGTGGGCAGGGGGGAGGGGAGGGGTGGGCAGGGGAGGGGGGAGGTGTGGGTGGGGGCTCCTGGGTGAAAAGGGTGGGAAAGAGTGGGAAGGGGAGGTGGGGAGCGGAGGGGAGGGGGCTCTTGGGTGAAAAGGGTGGGCAGGGGGAGGGGAGGGGCTGGGGCTGGGCAGGTTGGAGGGGAGTGTAGGGAAGGGGAGGGGAGGGTGTCTTCATTGCAGATGCATTTGATTCTCAAAGTGTCTTTTTTTGTTTGAAATGGATGCACGTTTTAAGTAAAATAAATGACATACGGAAAATAGACCAAACACATTCGGATTGTGATGATACTTTAGGAAAACGATCCATGGTTAATTTGTGACGTGTAAGAGTCAACCCCGCCTCAATCCGAGGCACGGTGTGGCCGACACCACACAAAGTGTATCACTTTTCTTTGAAATGAACAACAGTTTAAGTAAAAACAACAACTGACATATGGAAAACGGACCAAACCCATTCGGATTTTGTTGATACTTTAGGAAAAGTATCAATGGGTCATTTATAATGTGTACGAGTCAACCCCGCCTCAATTAGAGGCACGGTGTGGCCGGGTACCACTCAAACTGTCTCACTTTTATTTGAAATGGACATGATTTTAAGTGAAAACAACTACTAGAATATAGAAAACTGACCAAATGCATTTGGATTCTGTTGAAACTTTAGGAAAACGATCCATGGGTCATTTGTGACGTGTACGAGTCAATCCTGCCACAATCCGAGGAGTGGTGTGGCTGACACCACTCAAAGTATCTCACTTTTCGTAGAAATGGACAACCATTTAAGTCAAAACAACAACTGACATACGGAAAACAGACCAAACGCATTTAGATTCCATTGAAACTTTAGGAAAACGATCCATGGGTCATTTGTGACGTGTACGAGTCAACACCGCCTCAATCTGAGGAGCGGTGTGGCCGACACCACTCAAAGTGTCTCACTTTTCTTTGAAATGGAAAATAGTTTAATTCAAAACAACAACTGACATACGAAAAATGGATCAAACGCATTAGGATTCTATTGATACTTTGGGAAAAGTATCCAGGTGTCATTTGTGACGTGTAAGAGTAAACCCCGCCTCAATCCGAGGAGTGGTGTGGCTGACACCACTCAAAGTGTCTCACTTTTCTTTGAAATGGACAACAATTTAAGTCAAAACAACAACTGACATACGGAAAATGGAACAAACGCATTCGGATTCTGTTGATACTATAGGAAAAGTATCCATGGGTCATTTGTGACCTGTATGAGTCAAACCTGCCTCAATATGAGGCACGGTGTGGCTGGTACCACTCAAACTGTCTCACATTTATTTGAAATGGACTGGATTTTAAGTGAAAACAACTACCAGCATACGAAAAACCGACCAAACACATTTGGATTATGTTAAAACTTAATAAAACGAACCATGGGTCTTATGTGATGTGTAAGAGTCAACCCCACCTCAATCGGAGACGCAGTGTGGATGGAACCGCTCAACGTGTCTTTCTTTTGTTTAAAATGGATGCGCTTTTAAGTAAAATAAACGGCATACGGAAAATAGACCAAACACATTAAGATTGTTTTGATACTTTATAAAAAAGATCCATGGGTCATTTGTGATGTGTATGAGTCAACCCAGCCTCAATCCGAGGCGCATTGTGGCCGACACCACTCAAAGTGTCTCACATTTCTTTGAAATGGACAATAGTTTAAGTAAAAACAACAACTAACATACGGAAAATGAACCAAACGCATTCGGATTCTATTGATACTTTAGTAAAAGTATCCATGGGTCATTTCTGACGTGTACGAGTGAACTCCGCCTCAATCAGAGGCACGGTGTGGCTGGTACCACCCAAATTGTCTCACTTTTATTTGAAATGGACAAGATTTTAAGTGAAAACAAATACCAGCATACGAAGTACTGGCCAAACGCATTCGGATTCTATTGAAACTTTAGGAAAACGATCCATGGGTCATATGTGATGTGTAAGACTCAACCTCACCTCAATCTGATGTGCGGTGTGGACGGAACCACTCAACATGTCTTTCTTTTGTTTAAAATGGATGTTCTTTTAAGTGAAATAAATGACATACGGAAAAAAGACCAAATGCATTCAAATTGTGTTGATAATTTAGGAAAACAGTCCTTGGGTCATTTGTGACGTGTACGAGTCAATTCCGCCGCAATCCGAGGCGCGGTGTGGCCGACACCACTCAAAGTGTCTCACTTTTCTTTGAAATGGACAACAGTTTAAGTCAAAACAACAACTGACATATGGAAAACGGACCAAACACATTCGGATTCTGTTGATACTTTAGGAAAAGTATCCATGGGTAATTTCTGATGTGTATGAGTCAACCTCGCCTCAATCAGAGGAACTATGTGGCCGGTACCCCTCAAACTGTCTCACTTTTATTTTAAATGGTTAGGATTTTACGCGAAAACAACTACCGGCATACGGAAAACCGACCAAACGCATTCGGATTCTATTGAAACATTAGTAAAATGATCCATGGGTCATATGTGACGTGTAAGAGTCAACCCTGCCTCAATCTGAAGCGTGGTGTGGATGAAACCTCTCAAAGTGTCTTTCTTTTGTTTAAAATGGATGTGTTTTTAAGTAAAATAAACGACATATGGAAAATAGACCAAACACATTCAGATTGTGTTGATACATTAGGAAAACAATCCATGGGTCATTTGAGACATGTAAAAGTTAACCCCGCCTCAATCGGAGGCGCGGTGTGGCCGGCACCACTCAAAGTGTCTCACTTTTCTTTGAAATGGACAAGAATTTAAGTAAAAACAACAACTAAGTTACCGAAAACGGACCAAACACATTCAGATTCTATTGATACTTTAGAAAAAATATCCATGGGTCATTTATGACGTGTACGAGTCAACTCCACCTCAATCGAAGGCATGGTGTGGCCGGTACCACTCAAATTGTCTCACGTTTATTTGAAAGGGACAGGATTTTAAGTGAATACAACTATCGACATACGAAAAACCGACCAAAGGCATTCGGATTCTATTGAAACTTTAGGAAAACGATCCATGTGTCATAAGTGACGGGTAAGAGTCAACCCCGCATCAATGTGAGGTGCGGTGTGGACGAAACCGGTCAAAGTGTCTTTATTTTGTTTAAAATGGATGCACTTTTATATAAAATAAATGACATATGGAAAACAGACTAAACGCATTCATATTGTGTTTATACTTTAGTAAAATTATCCATGGGTCATTTTTGACGTGTAAGAGTCAACCATGCCTCAATTCGAGGCACGGTGTGGCCGACACCACTCAAAATGTCTCATTTTTATTTGAAATGGACAACAGTTTAAGTAAAAACATCAACTAACATACGGAAAATGGACCAAACACATTCAGATTATGTTGATCCTTTAGGAAAAGTATCCATGGGTCATTTTTGACGTGTACGAGTCAACCCCGTATCAATCAGAGGCACGGTGTGGCCGGAAACACTCAAACTGTCTCACTTTTATTTGAAATGGACAGGATTTTAAGTGAAAACAACTACTGGCATACATAAAACTGACCAAACGCATTCAGATTCCGTTGAAAGTTTAGGAAAATGATCCATGGATTATATGTGATGTGTAAAAGTCAACCTCGCCTCAATCTGAGGTGCGGTGTGGATGGAACCACTCAAAGTGTCTTTCTTTTGTTTAAAATGGTTGTGATTTTAAGTAAAATAAATGACATACGGAAAACAGACCAAACGCATTTGGATTATGTTGAAACTTTAGGAAAACGATCCATGGGTCATTTTTGACATGTACGAGTCAACCCCACCTCAATCCGAGGTGCGGTGTGGCCGGAACCACTCAAAGTGTCTCACTTTTCTTTGAAATGAACAATAGTTTAAGTAAAAACAACAACTAACATATGGAAAATTGATCCAACGCATTCAGATTCTTTTGATATCTTAGGACAAGTATCCCTGGGACATTTATAACATGTACGAGTAAACCTCGACTCAATTAGAGGCATAGTGTGGCCGGTACCACCCCAACTGTCTCACATTTAATTGAAATGGATAGGATTTTAAGTGAAAACAACTACTGGCATACAAAAAATTGGCCAAACGCATTTGGAATCTGTTGAAACCTTAGGAAAACGATACATGGGTCATTTGTGACGTGTACAAGTCAACCCCGTCTCAATCCGAGGAGCGGTGTGGCTGACACCACTCAAAGTGTCTCACTTTTGTTTGAAATGGACAATTGTTTAAGTCAGAACACAAATGACATATGGAAAATAGACCAAACACATTCTGATTCTATTGAAACTTTAGGAAAACAATCCATGGATAATTTGTGACGTGTACGAGTCAACCCCACCTCAATCCGAGGAGCAGTGTGTCTGACACCACTCAAACTGTCTCACTTTTCTTTGATATGGACAACAGTTTAAGTCAAAACATAAACTGACATATGGAAAATGGACCAAACGCATTCATATTCTATTTATACTTTAGTAAAAGTATCCATGGGTAATTTTGGACATTTACGAGTCAACCCCTCTTTAATCCGAGGAGCGGTGTGGTCAACACCACTCAAAGTGTCTCACTTTTCTTTGAAATGGACAACAGTTTAAGTCAAAACAACAACATAAATATGGAAAATGGACCAAATGCATTCTGATTCTGTTGATACTTTAGGAAAAGTATCCATGGGTCATTGTTTACCTGTACAAGTCCACCCCGCCTCAATCTGAGGCACAGTGTGGCTGGTACCACTCAAACTGTCTCACTTTTATTTGAAATGGACATGATTTTAAGTGAAAACAACTACCGGCATATGAAAAACTGACCAAACGCATTCGGATTCTGTTGAAACATTAGGAAAACGATCCATGGGTCATATGTGACGTGAAAGAGTAAACCCCGCCTCAATCCAAGGCACGGTGTGGATGGAACCACTCAAAGTGTCTTTCTTTTGTTTAAAATGGATGCGCTTTTAAGTAAAATAAACAACATACGGAAAATAGACCCAACGCATTTTGATTGTGTTGATACTTTTGGACAACGATGTATGGGTCATTTGTGATGTGTACGAGTCAACCCCGCCTCAATCTGAGGTGCGGTGTATCCGGAACCACTCAAAGTGTCTTAGATTTCATTGAAATGGGCAACAGTTTATGTAAAAACAACAACTGACATATGGAAAACGGACCAAACACATTCATATTCTATTGATACTTTAGTACAAGTATACATGGTTCATTTCTGACGTGTACGAGTCAACCCCGCCTCAATCAGAGGCACGGTGTGGCCGGTACCACTCAAACTATCTCACTTTTATTTGAAATGGACAGGATTTTAAGTGAAAACAACTATTGGCATACGAAAAACTGACCAAATGCAATCAGATTCTATTGAAACATTCGCAAAACGATCCATGGTAATATGTGATTTGTACGAGTCAACCCTGGCTCAATCCGAGGCGTGGTGTGGACGGCACCACTCAATATCTATCTTTTGTTTGAAAAGGACATCATTTTAAGTGAATACAACTGAAATTTACACTAATCAACGATAGTCACAAACTCTTTTTCATGAGTTGGGAAGTTTCACTCATGGGGTCATAAGTGAAGAGACTCCAAATTAAATACATTTTCACCATATATTATAAACAATACCAGTTCAATGCAAAATTCATCACAAATCATTACATTCCCAAATCTATGATCAGAAAAAAAATGGGATATGAGCCAATTTAAAACTCTTATTCAACTCTAATAGGTATTTCTCATACTATTCTACCTATTAGAAAATGATGGGGAGGTGGGGGGCTGTGCTGGTTGGGGGGTTGTGCAGGGGTGAGGTGAATTTTTATCGGATGATTGCTGTCATATGAAGATTGAAATAGGGAATTGTAGTACATGACATGGTTATAAGAATTTGATGGTTTTATGTGTTTTTGTGCTATTTTAGGTGTTTTTTATACTCTTTTAAGATTGTATGTGGTTTTTGTGATATGATTTATGTAGGTGTAGGTGTATAGTGGAGGGGCTACTAGAGGGGCTATTGTGTAGCAGTTCTGGGAAAACTCAATACCAACGGTTCTAAACCGTTGGTATAATAGTGATGGAATTCTGGAAAAACATATATACCAACAGTTTCGAACCGTTGGTATATGTGTTCTAGAAAAACACAATACCAATGGTTCAGAAACGTTGGTATATGTGTTCTGGAAAAACACAACACAAACGGTTCAGAACAGTTGGTATATGTGTTCTGGAATTCTGAAAAAACACAATACCAATGGTTTTGAACAATTGGTATTGGTGTTCTAAAAATCACATTACCAACGTTTTAGAACTGTTGGTATAACAATTATCAAAAATGCATTACCAACGGTTATAAATCGTTGGTATAAGGCTTTCCTCATGGTTTACTAACCAACGGTTTGGAAAACCGTTGTTATAGGCTATACCAACGGTTTTCCAGCCTATACCAATGGTTTAAAACCATTGGTATACCCTTCTTTTCCAGTAGTGATTAGAATGAGAAATCATCATAACTCAATCATAAAGCATACGTTCATGTCATGAAAGTGTGTAAAGCCATAATAAGTATATAAACAATTTTATATGTCAATATTTATAACCATGATCATAGGTTCTAGTATCAATACATGGTTTCTAGAGGGGATCACACACATTTACTTGTTTCCCATAGTAGATAATTCACTTTAACTAGTTTCCCATAATTACCTCATGAGATAAAATACTTTAATAAATTCATTGGAGTGAGATAGAGGTCCCACCCATCACATAATTAAAATCATACATATTTGTGTCATGGTATTATAAAAAATCCATCATATCATTATATCAAAACCCATTCCAAGAAAAAAGATACCATATTTCTTCAAATCATAATAAAACCCATGAAAGTGTGTTTTATAAAAATCTCATAATAATTAAAATAAAAAATATATATAAGGAATATTGATAGTATCACTGTGTCATATACCTAGTAATACATAATAAAAACCAACAGATATATTCATATATTAGTATAAATATTATTAGAAAATCATTAAAAACATTCCTAAGAAAATTACCCTTTTTATTTGAAAATCACTTTTTAAAAACTAGAAAGTTACAAAATGTTATGGAAAATAATTTATTTTAAAATTTAATTTTTAAATTATAAAGTTGGCTTCAATGTATTGATTTTTCATGGTATTTCTAAATTATTTCCATGCTATATAATTGAAAAAAATGTTTCCTTCATATTTTTGTCAAAGAGTTCCTCATTCAAAAAATGACTATAATTATACCTAGAAAACAATTTTTTAAAAGTAGATAAATGTTAAATATTCCATTAAAAGAAAAATATTATAATCGGAAAATTATTAATAATTTTTTTATAAATTATGGATATGGATGAAAAAGGATTTTATACTGAAGGAATAAATATACTCGATTTACTATAAAAATATTAAATAATCAAAGAGACAAAAAATTGAGGAAATAAATTTATTATTAATAAATAACTAGATGATAATAAATTTTAATATGTTCATAATTTAATGATCATATAATTTACACAATGTAAATTCATGTATAAACAATCCTGATTAAAATATGACTGAATCATAAATCCCTTATGTCAAGTCTCTCCTTTAATTATTTAAATTAAAACCTCTTATATAATAAGTATTGATTAATTATAAATTTACTATGTAAAAATATTAATTTTTATCATACCTTGTATGATTTATTTATGACATATTATCATCTTTTTATTAAAAATTTGAAATTAAAATCATTATTAAGGGGGATAACTGCTTGGTCTTCCAAGCATGGTTTAGTTTGGAAGTCTTAGTCTATATAATTTAATCATGGTTCAATAATTTAAATAATTTTAATCATGGTATAAAAATAATATATATTTATTATATATATATTTATAATCATTGACAAAAATTTTATATAGAAAAATTAATTACACATTTCAAGGAGATGGTAGGTCGTATGTATGCAAGAACATTGTTTTAAGTTTCTGATAGATGGAATGAATGAAAGTAAAAAATAATAATTCAGATTTTTAGGATCATTATTATTATATATATATATATCATATAAGTTAATTAAATCCATCCTTATTATCATCCATGTATAAGGAAAATGAAATACAAATCGCATCACTCCATGGAGGTGGTAGCACACAGATAGACACAAGTGACGATATCACTTTCCAATAGATTGGAAGGTAAGAAGGTAGATGTTTTACTATTATTTTATAAGTATAATTATTTAAAAAATATAATATATATAATTTGAACCCAGCATAAATTCCATCTAATAAATAGGGCGATGGGAAATGAATTGCATCTCTATGTGGAGATGATAAGTCGTGTGTACACATGAGGAATACATTCACTTACCATTTGATGGAAATAAAGATGGATAGTGGTGAATTTATAATCATAATAAGATTAATAATATTAGGGATAATGATTTTATTATTTTATGTCAAATACCATGTATTTATAGGAGGTAGAGAAAAACTAAAAAAATTAATGTGATCAGTGGAGGTGATTAGCTCTTCTTTAAAAAAAATTCTTTATATATCCTTTTAAAGCTCCATGTTTTGTTCTTTTGGAGATAACCTAACATATTTGGCGTGTTTATATATTTTTATAACTTATTGTTTTATTTTATGGTCATGATAGTGGGATCAAAGTGGTGTAAATAAGTGAGGAAGGAGGTACCCTTTTATAATTGGGGTGAGGGAACTATTGGAACTTCCAAAAGGATTAAATTATATTGAAGTCATTATCTATAAAAACTGCATTTAAAATTCTAGGTATTAGAATATTATATGAGACATTGTTGTAATTCTATCATCCAATAAATTTTGGAATGGTTTTTGTTTCATTTTAAGCCTTATCTTTTTTTATTTACAACATGGTTTACCAATTTTAACCTTAGCCGAAGTAGCATATTTTTCACACTTAAGTGTCATAATTTTTAATAAAAGGATAAAATTGAGTCATAAATGAACAATTTATGAAATCTTACATCATATTTTATCCTCCTTATCCTCATTTAATATTTTTATGATTTCTAAATAATTGCATAAATTATTTTTTAAATAAAATATTAATAATGTCTATTTTGACACTATTCATTTAATTTGACTTCAACGACATAAAATAAATGTTGCAATTAGAGTTTTATCTTTAAAAATAATAATAATATGTCAAATACATCTATAAATATCGTCATATAAATTAAATTAGTAAAATAATATCACTTTTAATATATTTAATATCATTTATTTTAATTTTCCATTAATTGAATAACTATTATTTTGGTGTTGTGTGGGAATTTAATGTTATAATTTGATACTTGAATTTTAAAATTTTAAAATAATTTAAAAAATGATTATCATTCTTAAAATAGACATTTGGATTCATTTTTAACATACTTTTCTCTTATGTTGAAACAAAATAGATATTTAAATATAATATAGTGATTTTTTGTAAATTTATATGATTTAAATAATATATATATATATATATTATTTTCTAGGAAAGGAATTCATTAAAAATATTATTGAATAAAGTTATAGTTTTTAAATTAACTTTATCCAATAGGAATTAATATAAATAATTATAGACCTAGAACGTTTTTTAACATAGATTAACCTCATTTACCCTATACTAAGGTTATAAATTTTACAATGATTATTATTCAAATTGACCAAAAATAAAATGAGTCTATTTAAGAATTTTGGAAAAAATTATTCTAAATAAGGAATATATTTTTTATAATCCAATACCTCTTAGTGGTGGAAATTAATTTGTTTAAGTTAAATAAACATGATGAAAACTGTCTTTTACTAAAAGTCAATTTTTAAAAATTAAACATTGTTTTTTCTTATACCATGACTAGAAATTTATAATAATAATGTTAAAACATTTAACTAAATATATAATATATAAATTTTATTAAAATAATTCACCAATTGGTATAAATTTAATTTATTAATTTAAAAATACTTTTCATGAAATAAAATTAATTTTATAAAAAACCATCATCTATGTAATAACTATCACATAATAATATTTTAATAATATATGACAACTCATTTATACTTGGCGTTTCATGTAGTGCAAGATATCGATGAATTCAAATTATTTAAAGGGAAAGAATTTTTCATATTTATGAAGGTCATACATTGTCCTTTGAATCCAATGGATGGGCTATATAATTCTCTATGTGGATGCTTGTATAGTAACTCATCTTTCTTGTTTTCTAATGCTAATATGAGTTATTGTACTTAATTGATAATTATTTATAACTTTTTATATTTTACATTACATTTGGAGTTAGGAAAATTATTTCTTTAGGACACCAATGTCACAAACTAACCAGGGTTAGCCTTAAACCTGTTACCTGATTAATCACATGACATGACCTGAACAGCGTTCCTGATCCCCATGGACTGGCAATTAGTGTCCATCATAAAAAACAGTTTGGAATGATTTGACCTATAAATAGAATTCAATTATACAATTATAAAATGAATAAAATAGATGAAAAATAGTTTCATAAATAAAAGATTAAAGTTACATAGTTGAACAACCCAACAAGGGACCTCATGGTTCACCACCGAACATAGAACCATGCACTCTCCAAAAGAGATCAAACTAGTGGAACCTAAAACTGAAATGATAAAGTAGGAGTGAGCACTGAAATTATTTCTAGGAATTCCAATGATTAACAAAGCCCTATTCTCTAACCATTAAAATGAAACCCCAAATATAGTAGTTTGAAAATACATACACATAAAATAATATTTTTCATTCCTTAAAATTTTGGTGACAGGCTTCCATCTGAAAAAAAATCCCATTCCATCACATTTCCAAAACAATTTACGAGCATTCGTTGTCATTTTAATATGAAATTAAAACATTCTAAATTATAAATTAGATTTTACAAATAAGAAAACAAGATTAAAAAAACTAAAATGGAAATCATTTCACAAACACCATGTCATAAGCGAGCAGTATGGTCAACCCTATAGGTAAATAGAAAAAATGGGACCCTAAGAACCAATAACTTTTGTGAAAAGTGGTATAGGAACCAATAAAACTTGTGCTCTGGTGCATGATCCAGTAGTGGGGGACATACCCATAACCCTGGTTGTCTCCAATCGATATATTTATTTAGTGTTTTCTTCATCAGTCCTGGTATGAGAAATACTAGTCCCAGTCCACCAAGGTAGATACCCCAAGCTTCCAATGTGGTCTATTTCAAGTGGTGGTGAGTTTTCATCAAACTAACATACATGAACACATCATTTTAATTACTAAAAAACACATTCAACCTCTCACCACCGAACTTCCCCTCAAGTTAATTTCCCCTTTTTTCACACGACAAAGAATAGGCCTATTCAACAGGGACATATCAAAATCACACATTAAAACACGAATTGGGTTTTTTAAACAAGAGGTAAGGTCTCAATAGGGTTTTTCTACTTTCGAAAACCATTATCAAAGTTCCAAATGGGCCCCATTAATATATAAATAATATTATCATTTTATAGGACATTATCACCTAATTCTTTGGAATTCCAAACATATTCAAAATCTCAATGAAACAACCAAGGAATAAAACATTTAAAACAACATGAAAACATACATAAAACAAAGCATTCCTTTTAGGGAAGGTGAATTACCAATTAGCCTCAAATCCATACCAAAACCCTATAATTTTTCCAATCAAATAAAAATATGAAACTTCCCTTTTTAAAATCACTCACTAGCCCATCTTCATTCAAAATTGACTGTTACAACGAACATACCCGCAAATCATTTGGGGAAATACTAATCACACTCTCAAAACCATTTATGGCTCACTTTTAAATATTTAACATCTAAAACCAATTGATAAATATAATGGTATTACATTTACCAAAAAACATCGAGAGAATATATCTACAAGAAAAACATACATTGGAACCTTACAAAAATTATGAAAAATATTGCAGAACAATATCTAAAACTCACAACCAGACTCCATTGCTTATATATACACTACATAAATATAAAATATATTTTTAAAACAATAAAGTATTTATGGAATTAAAATTAATGGGAAATGAATAGGTAACCTACATCAAATATTCTTTTATTCATCGATGACCAAACCGACCCAGAGCACATACACACACATTAATTTATATATATATATATATATATATACAATCCTATCTATATTGCACATATTCCCCATGGCATTAGAGAATATATACAAAAAGGTAATATATATGTCTTACCCAATGCATGTGAAAATAGGCATTATTCATACTTGTGGACTGAAACAACCGTAGTGTGGTCCAACACACACTATAAAAATAACCAAAAAACGCACAAACACTGCTTAAACGACCCATGCACCCAAAATAATTTACTGAAAACTTCAAAATAATAAGATATCTTATTAAAATTAATCCACAATGAAGAAATCAAATAATTCATACCCAAAAATCATGTTGAAACCCGCTTCCTTGTCAACCATTGTATGAACAATCAACAACGGGGCCAACACAACCTAATCATCATGAATCGACCAAAAATACACCAAAAAGAATTATGGTTTGGTCAAACCCTAAAAACCCAAAAAAATCAAGGTAAAACACAACATAGGGGAAATCACTAGAGGAACGTGTGGTCGCTGGAGGGAGAATCAGAGGATAAAAGGGCTAGCCAGTGAAGGGGGTTTGTGAAAAGTGAGGGCATGAATGAGAGGGGTGTGGCATAAAATGTAGGGGTGAGTTAAGGATCTAGACAAAGGAGGGTCATGTTCTAGAGAAGGCTAACGAGGATGCATCAGAGGACCTCAGCATGTGGGGGTCACATGGGCGGCATGATATAGGAAGAAGGATGGGTGGTGCGATACATGAATAGGGAGGGGTGGCATGATTTAGGTGGAGGGATGGGGTCAGGTCACATGAGGGATAGGAAAGGGAGGGGGATCCTTAGGGATTAAAAAAACAAAAAAACTAAAATTAAAATCAATTAATAATAATAATAATAATATCAATAATCATAATATTCATAATAATAATATTCATATAAATAATAATATTTTCATTATTTTTATTATTTTTTAATTTTTAACTTTACTTTCTTTCTCTTAATTATTATTATTTAATTTATATTTTTTTTATTTTTGAAAACAAGGAAAGATGCAGGTTTTGGATGTATGGTTCTCCAGACCATGCACAAACTATGTAGACCCAACTGGAACAAAGGGGCACATGCACAGGCTGGCTGTATGGTTTCCCACCCCATGTGCTAGATAATTTGAATCCTAGAAAATCCATTTTCAAAAAATATCAATGAAATCCAAATCAAGACTCAACCTGAAATTTTACAGTAAAATTTAAAGATAGTAAAAGAATAAAATTAAAGAAGTCCAATGGTTGACGTGTGAAAATTCTCCCCACCAACAACACTTTCTGTCCCTAGAAAGTCACCCAGCCAAATGAGTAATCAAACTCAAGATCAAAACTGAATGGGTCCAACGAAATCCAAAACTTGGGGAGACCTTTCACTCCACCAGTCACAGCTAACCAGATCCATGTGAAGTTGTAACAAGAATAACCATGAGGAAAATATCAGGGTTCTCCCCACCATAAGAACCCAACTAGTATGGCCAACGTTGAGACTCTCAGCATGTGCTTACTCTATACATGCTAACTTAGTCCGAAGTGGATCCTGCCCACACAGACTGAACCTCCCACACATACCCACTCTTGAAGAAGGCACAATAAGATCCATGGTGGGGTGCCCCACCATTTAATAACTAATCATCTAAGTCGAATCCGTACATACCAATACAGGAACTACAAACCCATACTAGAAACCTATGATACATGAGGAATCCCATGGAAAGAGCTCAACCCAAATAGAAAATTGAATAAAAATTCATCATTTTCACAAGACACGAGTATCTCCAAGATGAACACGACATAAAACAAGAACAATCCACTAAAGGATAACCACACAAGAGATACAACCATTCAAAGGAACATATTTGAGGAGGCACAACCACTGGAATTACAAGAAAATGATATCACCATGCCTTCTTACATCCAAAGTGGGGAATTCAAAGAACTAATACCAAAATGAGGAAATGAGACCTCTATGCCTCTTACAATAAAACAAAACCTTCAATCACAATGAATATACAATATATAAATTTAAACCCTCTCCATTCCAACACTGGAGACAAAAGCTAGACTAAGGTCCTCCACACCCAAGGATTTCCTGACATCGTGAAAATATTCACTCCGAGACCTATGAGTAAAACATTGATGTATTTAAGAATATACTACCTTATAGTCAAGATATGATGATATTCAACTAAGTCATATCTTTCAATGGTGTGACTCACAGAATCCATTCATACAACCCAGGTGACCACACATAATATAACATCTATTCACTTATGAATGAAAAATTATTCTATTTTTTAGCTAGAGAAGGTGGGAGAAAAACAAAGAATACTTGGGTGTGGTCCCCAATCATTAAATTATATGCCTCCACCACTTAATTAAGTGTCTAGAAAGTGAAATCAATGAAAATACTCATAGAAACACTCATTCATAATTTCATCAAAAACCATAAGCACCTCAATTTTGAAAATTTCAAGCCACTAAAATAAGAACAACACCGATAGCATGTCGTTGTAGGATGATGACAAGGTAACATTAAGTACTCAAACTAAACACACCAGAAGAAAAAAATACAATGGTTTTACTGTCAATATAAGGAAATAGCAAGATGACTTTTCAGAAATAAGTTCCTCCGGTTCGCTCTCCTCATCCGATGGGGAACCTTCCCGCATTCCAAAAATGAATCAGACATTAAGCCTTTGACTGATACCCCACACATGAGAAACATTAACTAATTCCACAATGTTATAATTAGATAAAAATGAACCAACTCATTGAGTTCTCCAATGTAGGAATTCACTATTTTTTTGGTCCGGATGGACACTCATGAGCTCTAGCACTTCCCTCATCATCACATCTACAGGTATAAACCATCAGATGAAAATGTTCCTAAACACCTTTCAAGACACCCCATCAAGCAATGACTTTGGGATTATCTCATTCACCAATCCAAAGTTTATCCTTCAGATGAAATCAAACCAGTACGAGCACTCATAGCTTTAGGAGTTTCCAATGACCTGAAAACACCAATTATTTTACCAAGACATCCCACTACCTTCAATAGATCACGATCACCATGGAAGACGGACAACAACTAAAAAGAAGTCAATTCTACCACTCAGATAAGAGTCTAGGTGGAACCAACAACAAGAAGAGGCTCACTATAACCCTGTGTGACTATTTTGGGTAGTATACCAAAAAATAAGAAGCATGAAGCCAAATAAAAACACGTCATAAATAAAAATTCCACACTTCACTCACAAACCAAACCGCAAACTCAAATCACCCTTCCGACAAAATTTTCATCATGAAAAAACCAAAATTCAACGAAAAAGGAAATCAATTATGAAAGAGAAATTGATAAATGATTTCCCACTCACTTTTCTCAACATTGGGACTTCCCTTTATGAAAACCATTTTTTTAGCAGACAAAACCACTTAAATATCCACCATTGGTATTCCTTGAAGTATCAAATATATATATATATATATATATATATATATATATATTTTCTAGCACAAACAGTCATCCACACATACCACCAATTATCCTAGAATCACATGAATACCTCCATATATGTGATCAATTGTAGGAATACTATGGTTCAATTCAAAACATTTCTCATTTTCAAAATAGATCATTCAACTTAGAGCACAAATTCCCAAAAAAACTTGATAATGTCACTTATCATTAAAGTATCAAATTTTCCAATTCCAAAAAATGTGTTCCATTTAAAATTCCAAAAATGTTTGGATGATCCCAAAACAATTTATCAAACACCACTGATTTTTTTCCATTGAAACCTCACATTTCATTAAATGAAAACAATTTCCATTCTAAAAAACAGTTTTCCACTCCAAAAAAAAATTTACTTTTGAATACCACTTTAACTAAAATCCATTTTTCTTTTTTGAGATCCACTCACGGCAACCAAAATGTATTCCAAACATAAATCACAACAAAATTTCCAAAAATAATGAATGAGTGGCTATGCCAACCACACAACATGGATTATCGAACCATACTCCAAGCGAGAATCAACCAAAATAAGTATATTAAACCATTAACTTGGTGTTATTAATGGGTCTATACTCCATGAATGTTCATAGTGTATCACCGGATCACTTACATCATAATCCCTTATCCATATAGGCCATGAAAAAGAAAAATTCAAATCAAGGACTACCATTGAAAACTTGAGGCTCGATATGGTAAATGGTTCATGAAGTCCATCTCGCACCTACCTCTTGAGTCCTGACACACCTAATATCAAAGCTACCCAACACTATAAATAACAAAGGCCACTTTTGATACCATTATTTTCACAAAACAACCCAGGTCAATCCTAAAACAGTTACCCGAGTTGGCCCATGATATGGATCGAAGGGAGTTCCTAATCCCCATGTGATGGAAACAATTTCTATGCATCAAAATAAAATAGTTGGGAATGATCTAGCACAAAACTAGAAGACAACTAAAAACTATAAACTAAAAAACATATGAAAACTAGTAGAAGAAATGGTAGAGTAATGTTCCATTGCTGATCATACATCCAAGGGACCTCATGGGTCACCACCGTATATAGATCCATGCTCTCTCCAAGAGCGATCCAATAAGAGGAACTAGAAACAGAAAATATAATGTATGCTTGAGCACAAAAATGCTATGTATGAATTTTAAGGAATAAAAATACCATATTCCCTTGCCTTTAAAAAGAAATCCAAAATATGATATATTGAAAATAAAACCACATAAAAAAATATTTTCAATTCCTTCAAATTTATGTAACAAGCTTCCATCTCAATGAAAATCCTTTAACTTTATGACACATCTCTAAAACAATTTACAAGCTTGCATGGTCATTTTAAAATTAAAGGCAAACAATTAAAATTAAAAACATAGATTTTATAAATAAGGAATAAATATTGAAGTAACTAAAATGGAAATCATTTCCCAAACCCCCTGCCATTAGTGAGCAGCATTGTCAACCCCTATAAGTAACTAGCAAAAATGACACCATATGATTCTCATATCTTCGTGAAAAGTCAGATTAGAACTACAAAAACCTGCATTCTCATTCATGAGGCACTGGTAGGGGACATCCTTATAACTATAGGGTTCTAAAATCATCATCCAAATATTTATTTAGTTTTTTAGTCATTATTCATTCTATGATAAATCAGGACAATACACTTCTGAATCAACTAGCATACGAGTCCTAGTCTACCCACCTTAATACCCCAGGCTTCCCATGCGATCTATTTCAAGTGGTGGTGATTTTTCATCAAACTAACATTCATAAAGACATCATTTTAATTATTCAAAAACACATACAAACTATCACCACTGAACTCCCCCTCGAGTGCATTCCCCTTTTTCACACAATAAAGCATAGGCCTCTTCACCAAGCACATATCACAATCACATATTAACACATTCATCACATTTCATAAACTAGGGGAAGGTCACAAGGGGGTTTTCCACTTTTTCAAACCATTCTCAAAGTTCCAAATGGGCCCCATTAATTTACAAAAAATATTATGATTTTATAAAACATCATCACCCAATTCTTTTGAATATCATAATCTACTCCTAGGAAGAAAACAAAGATAAAATTTCCAGGTAAATGCTTCAAATTAGGAGATTAAAAGTATATGTGAAAGAAGGTTGTAAGTTGATTACACAAAGGATCAAGAAGCTTGTATAGAGAAGAAAGACTGAATCCATGCCTGGGGTTTCAACCAATGAAAAATAAAATCAGAGGAATTCATTAAGATAATGGACTAAATGATTACTTATTTTGAAAAAATTATTATTGAAAATCTAGATTCCTATGTTATTACTTATCATTGGTAATTATATAGAGTGTATGATTCAAATAATATTAGATTTTTTTTAATCACATTGTGATATTTTTCAGCATGTGGTGGTATCTTGTTTTGCAAACTATGGTTTCCCACTATTCCTTAAAGTGTGTTAATAATAAAAATTTATATTTGGATAGATAATACCCAATTATTATGAAGCCCAAAACAATTAAAAATCTCAATGAAACAACTGAGGAATAAAACATTTAAAAAAACTTAAAACAATACATAAAACAAATTTGACCTTTAAGGAATGTGAGTTACCAATTACCCTCAAATGCATACCAAAACCCCTGCATTTTACAAGTTAATAAAAATATGAAATTTCACTTTTTTAAATCAATCACTAACCCATATTCATTCAAAATCTACATGCACAACTGGCATACACACCAAACATTTTGGTAAATACTTATCACACTCTCAAAACCATTTAGGACACACTTTTAAACATTTAACATATAAAACTAATTGAGCATTTAAAGGGTATTACATTTTCTAAACAAGGTCAAGAGCGTATATCAACAAGAAAAACACACATTGTAAACATACATAAATTATGAAAAAAATGAAGAACCATTACTAAAAACCATAACCAGACTGCATATATTATACATATATTATATAAATATAGATAATATTTTTAATCTAATAATGAATTTATGGAATTCAAATTAAAGGGAAAGGAATAGGAAACCTACCTCAAACATGTTTCTATTTCAAGATGACCACTCAAACCAACCCCTGGTGCATACATGCACATGAATTTATACATATATATATACACCCTAGACACATTTCACATATTCCCTGTGCCATGAGGGAATATATAAAATGAGAGAATATATATATATATATGTCTTACCCTATGTATGTGTATATAGGTGTTCTTGATACTCGCAGTCTGAAAACACCGCCGCGAGGTCCAACACACACTATAAAATTTACCAACAACTCAATTACACCACATAAAAGATCCACCCACACAATAACAATTATGGAATACTGGAAAATAACAAAATATATAATAAAAATTGAGACACAATGGTGAAATTGAAGCATTTTTACCCAAAAATCATGGTGAAACCCGCTGCCATCATCATCCATGGAAATAGTAATCAAAAATGGGGCCAACAAAACCTAATCATCAAGAATCAACCAAAAAACACCCAAAATGATTTACAATTTATCCAAACACTACACCACACACAAAATGAAGATAAAAAACAACAAATGGGTATTCACCAGATGACGGTGTAGCCGCTACAGGGAGTGCTAGAGGAGAGGATGGATGACTGGAAAAGGGGGGTTTTGAATAGGGAGGTCGCATAAGCAAGAGGTGTGGCATGAGAATGTGGGGCACTACGAGGAGGATCTGGCCGAAGAATGGTCACGATGAAGAGAATGAGATGATGGAGGCACCTAAGGCCCTCAGTCGGTGGGGGTCGCATGGGTGGTGTGATGTAGGGATAGGTAGAGGTGGCGTGATATAGGAAGGGAAGGGGGTCATGTCACATGAGAGAGAGGAAAGGGAGGGGGCCCTTAGGGTTCAAAAAAAAAAAGAAAACAAAACTAATAAAAAGAAAATAAATAATAATAATAATAATAGTTTTAATAATCATAATATTAGTAATAATAATATTCTTAAAAATTATATTATTATATTCATTATTATTATTATTATAAATTCTTTTAATTTTATTTTTACATTCTTCCTCTTACTTATTTTCATTTAATTTTTCTTTTTATTATTTTTTTTAAACATGGAATGTCACGCGTTTGGGACACATGGTCTTCCAAACCATGCGCCAACTGTTTTCACCCTACTAGAACAAACGGGTGCATGCATGAGCTAGCCACGCAGTTTCCCACCCCTTCCGCCAAATGTAGTCAAACTCTAAACATAAATTTTTTTACTAAAATTAAATGAAATCGAAAATGGTAATCAACTCAAAACATGAAAAGAAAATTAGAAGAAAATAAAAGAAGAAAATTAAAGAACATCAAAGGTTATGGTTTGACAACCAGGACATAATTTGGAGACAAACCATCTCATTTTGGATAGTCTTATTCATTATAATATATTTATATACTTGATTTTGATTAATAATAGATTTCAAAATATTATATTTTTTCGAAATGAGTTTCAAAATATTTTATCAAATTAAACATGTTATTTTATATTTCTTTATAATGAACCAAGACAGAGTATCATCTAAACAAACCTCTAAACTAATTCATCACTAATCTGAATAGCGATCCTAATCCCCACTAGGAGGTGAGAGCACCTGGGAATCCATAAATATAAATTGATAATGATTTCTCCCTCAAGAGATAATAATAATAAAAGTAAGCTATAGAAACAAAATCATATTAATAAGTTAATAAAAACATATCTGTGTACAAAGAGATGATACCAAAAACTGAAATAAATACAAAACATCCAAAAACCATCTCCTTATGGTCAATGACTGGCCACTAACCCAAAAAACCTTCCCTTAGCCAACCGAGCATGAATCCATGAATAAATATGATGATAACATTACCATATACTATTAGAATATAAATTCTACAAACACCCATTGGAATAATGAGTGTATAATCTATAGATCCCAGCAAGATTTTACCTAATAATCTACATAGTTACTTTATAAGGTATCAAAATATGATAAAAAGGAGTACGATAAATTGAAAGAAAGGATTTTAATTTCAGAAATAGTAACAGAAGCCTTTAGTATCAGTTTATAATAGAGCTACATTTAAAATATAATTTTAAAATTTTCAAAATCATTTATGAAACCATATTTTGAATACATTTCATTTTATAATTGAAGATGAAAACCATTAATGAAAATATATTTAAACCATTTAACATGATAATGTCAAATCAATTAAAGAAGGTTAAGAACATGTACATGATATCAAAATATATAAAAGAATCATTTAAATAGTTTCATTATGTATTATCTAAATAAACATATCAATCAAAATTATTAGTCAATTAATTTAGATAAAACATAATCCAAGTTGTGACAATGAATGCTGTCATGTTTAGAGTGTCGATTATATGGATTTAATGGGTATAACAAAGATGTGAGAGTGATTCCACCATATAAAATATAATTAAAAATCAGCATGACTAATCTCAAGGATTATATGTAGTCTCACGTGTCTCAAGGTAACTATTTCCTTACATGCCTTCTTTCCGGGCTGCAATTCTATAACATAAACCTATAGTGTTCTCTACCGATATAGTAAATGGGGTGTAAGACCACAATAAAATAATAAATCTACGTCACCCCATCTAGATATATAGTTTCCCATGACTATTCAAAAGAGTTGAGTGATATAATAAAATTTTAAGGTTCACATAAGGGATCCCTATCAAAATCAATCATGGGATCATGCCGTCAACATATTAATCATGGGATCATATCCTTGTTCAAAAATTAATCTCACCCCAAAACATCATAAATGTAAATAATCCATTGTTAAGCACCCATCAATATGAAGTATAAGAAAAAATAATGTTACATTAAGGGATTACCCAAATCATAATCATCATAAATTTTAATTGGGTCATTAATCATCATTAATATCAAATCATGCCTTTAATTACATATTAACTTTTTAAAACGATAACCAACCCACTTCCTTTCACAATTCACATTAAAAAATGATAGATGGGCCTTTAAAACATATATTATTTTCAAAAATAACCATAAAATTTAAAAATGAATTTTTCAAAATTTAAAGCCTTGATGTCATTTCAAAACATGGGCATACTCCCTCTCTCCATGTAGAAAAATCACTCACTTCCAATTACCCTAGAATAACCACTTTATAAACAAGGGGGAAATCCTACCAGGATTTATCTTGGTCATTTCCCAAGTTCATGCATTTAAAACCCAATGGATAGTATTTCATATATCATCCAATTTCATTCAAATAAATGTAATTCAATTTAGAAATAAAAACATGGTCCTAAACCCTTACTTTTAAAAAAATATTCTTCAAAATATATTTTAAATGAAATAAAAGATATCATGGGATTTCATAAATTCATTAAATAGTGAAAGGATTCAAGATAATGATTAAATCAATCCATAACATGTTCAATTCATAGAGAAGGGTATCAAAGAGGCTTCTATGATCCAATTCAATGGAATCATTCAAAAAATACATATTATAAGGTAGGAAATATATTTCTATACATTCTAAAGAAACAATGAATTAAGAGGTTAATAAACTTTGTATAAACACCTAACTCCAGAATGGAAACCTCTAAGGTTTGATCTCCCAATGATGAGGTCAAAAGATAAGAAAATTGGGGCAGGTGAAACTCTAAAGGGCACACATGATTCGCCCAAAAATGGGAGGAAAACAAGTTATAATAGAGGATTATAGGGGATTTGGGTTTTTTACAAAATCTTCATACCATAAAACCATGGAACTATCCACCATTCCATGGTATATTATTTCTGAAAAACACAATATACCACAGTGCATCGCAAGGGACTAAAATAATTTTTTTTGTCAAACTACTTTTGGGATATACCGAGACCACTATGTTGCAGGTCCATAAAACCCGGTAAAGGACTAAAACACTGGTAATGATTCTATTCCACAACATCTAAGAACTAGGAGGGGGACTATGTCTCATCCAATCACCAATGTGAAGCCACCCTAAAAGGGTAGAATCAGTGTTTGGGACCCTATGGTACTCCACATCACATCCCCTACTCCACAATGCATTTTTTCTTATAACTGATGTAGTACTGAACTACCCCTATAGGACTCCAAGCTAGAGTCTCATATATAATGCCACAAATAAGAATAAATTTTTAGAGGCTTCAATATAGCTTTTTTTGTTGTCATCTTTTCCACACTGCAAACCACCCTCTCTACACCACAACCCTTATCAACCATGGTGTAACCTCCTTCAAAAAACTCCAGAATAAATTAAAAATCCCTAGAAACACCTATACCAAGACCCAAACTAGAGGTGGTCAAATATAAGAGATAAAAAATGAATTATAAAAATGTTATATTTCATTAATGTTAGCCTTATTAGGGTATCTTTTACTGGGTTCCCATATTATACACTTCATGGATTAACAATATAATGGTTTTAGTTCTTATCATACACTTTTATATTGTTTTCTGACACTAGTACATTATGAAACACCTTGGATGTGTTTGATATATTCCATCAACACCCAAACTAAGAGAAAATTTTCACTCAATAAAGCTGATAGGGAGACAAGATGTCAATAAGAGATGGATGTATGCATAATATGCCGACATCTAGGATATATGTCTACTGTTTTGTATTTAGGGAATATCTACGATGTGACTTCATCTATCACAGCAGACTAAGTATTTACTATAATTTTGACATAATTTTATACCATATTTGTTATCTCGTGATAGATGGATCTAAGGTTAAGTAAGTTAATAATATCAATATATTTTTTTTAAAAAACTTTTCATCTAATCTGAGTCTCTTTACAACATAGATGATTAAATAATATTATATATATGTCTAATCCTAATTAAGGTGAGGTAATTAGTCATGCATTGTACCATACAGTAGATCATATCCTCGTTCCATGTTGTATAAGATAGTATATTTGATCATGAACATCAGTGATAAGAGGTTTTTTCTCATGAACATCCTCAAATAGCTACTGATATTGACATGTCATGAGAACATCAACATAGACAACATTAGGCTGCACATGATTCCACCCCTCTTCCACAGGAAAAGAAACCACAACCATAAAATAAGCCTCAATCAACTATTGATGGGTAATCACAACCCTTGGATCCATTCATGTTATCAATATATCGATATTTCTCACACTGTAATATGGATTTGAGATTGTATCAGGAACTATTTATCATGACGTTATCTTTTAGGAGAAAGATTTCATTGACCATATGACTTCCTTATGATATGTGAGGTCCTACCATTGATGTAATGAGAGATGGATAAATTTAACATCTCAACATACTTCTGACACCTCCTCTCGATAATTAATTGATAGAGCAGAAAACATCTAAGGTTCTTGGGCCTTTGAAAGATCCTCATCCATTCCATCAGGCTCCACTACATCACATAGATCAGCAATCTTGATACAAAAATCTCATTCACACTCCTAACTCTGGGTCTAAAAATCATCATAGACATAGATAAAAATAAATTATAGAAATTGATTTAAAATGTGTTTTATGGATTAAATTATTTTAGATTACATTGAGTACTCAATAATATTGATAATGTTCAAATTATGCAACAAAAATTAGTCAACAAATTAAATGTTATAAATATATTTCAATTAAATTCTCTTTAATGAAATAGTAAAATTATAATTATTAATTTTAGTTTATATATATATATTCTTTATTACTATAATTTTTTATTCCAACCATTTATATAAAAAGAACATTTTGAATGCATGTGAATAAAATTAATTTCATTTATAGTTAATATAATTATTTTGAAGTATGGTTTTTTAATCATAATTTGTTTGTTATATATGATTAATAAATTATAATTATGAATAATCAATAATTGATTAATAATAGTTAATTATAATAAGCCATGAATTCATTATAAATAGTAATTACCTTAGAATTAGTCATTGAGCTATTAAAATTTGTAAATAAATAAAAGTAATTAATTGTAATTAGTAATTAATTAAAATTAGTAATTATAAAATAATTATGCATTATTAATTATTAATAAAGTAAATGATATTTCATAAAAATAATTATTAATGAATTTATATTATATAAATTAATAAATAATAAATATTAATCATAAATAATATTTATTAACAAATATAAGTTAAATATTTTATGATTAATAAAAAATTTATTAATTATTTAATAATAAATAATACATAATAATTACTATTATTATTTATAAATAATTAAAATTTAATTAGTTATAATTAAAGGAAACAATTTAAAAATAATTATATATTGTGGTATATGTAAATATTTTAAAAATCTAAAAAATGAATAATTACTCATTTTTTTATTAATAATTATTTATAAATTATAATTATTAATTACTGGTAATTATTTCAAATAATAATTTTTTTAAAATAAATAATTTTTTTATATTCAAAATAATTTTTTAATGGGAAGGTGTGAGAGGATTTCATGCATTTTTTAAAAAGCTCAATAATAAAGATTCACCTTTTTCCCGTTCAAGAGAAACCATATATTAGTTCAAAAAACATTGATGTTCTAAGTACTAATAAAAGGGGTATCCTTTTATCTGTGCAATTAAAGTCCATATTTCAATAGTGACGATAAAATTATATTAAAATACATTATAAAATAGAAGGATAAAAAAATATATAATTTAATAGAAATAATATTTTCATGGTGGATTTGTGGAAAAAATACATTATTATAGAAATTTCAATAATTATTGAGTTCAATTATATTAGTAAGAACAATTTAACCCAATCATTCAAAAACAACAATGTTCCATTATCTTTGGCCCCCAACTACCTCTCAAAAGAACCTAATCATGTGATCAGTTTCTAAACAACCCATCCATAATTGAGAAAAAATATCTCCAATATAAGAAAACATTTATTATGATACTAATACTACAAATAAATAAATTAAACATAAATATTAAACATTCAGTTAATAAAATTTATTTTTTAAATAGAAACCACACATTTGGAGTCATAAAAGTAATATTGTGTATCATATTGAGGTGTACTTGATTCTTATATATCAAAAATGACTTATTGAAAATTTTTATATATTATTATAACAATCTAAATTTTTTTCTTTATTTTTAGTATGCCATGTGTATTTTGAACTAAAATATCCATTTTAAAATAAAAACATACACATTGACACATATAAGACTCACTATGTATCATATTAAGGTTTGGTTGATTTCGATACATCAAAAGTGACTTACAAATCATTTTTATAAATTATCAAAATAATAATAATGTGTTTTCTACGTTTTGAGTATATAGATTTTGTTTTGAACTAAACTATCAATTTTTAAGAAAAACACAAACTTTGAGTCACACCGCTCACACCACGAGTCAAATTAATATGAATGTGATTCATACACATCATAATTTAATTAATGGTCATTTTGACAATGAATGAAAATAATATGAGTTCTTTTTCTAGGTTTTTAGTGTGTGACATAATTTTCTAACTAAAATTTCATTTTTTTACTAAAAATAAGAAATTTGAATCATATTACTGAAATCATGTATTAGATTGTGGTGGGACTAATTACAACTCATTAAAAATGATTTGTGGATCATTATCCATACTAATTATGATAATTTGAATCTATTTTCACATTTTTGAGAATGAGATGTCAATTTTGAACTAAAATATCAATTTTAAACAAAAAACAAACATTCTAAGACATAATAGTGGAATCGTGTATCGTATTCAAGTGATGATGATTCCTACATGTCAATAGTTACTTATCGATAATTTTCTTAATGTATTGAAGCAATTTGAATTCAATTTCTCTATTTTGAGTATTTCATGTGTTTTTTGAACTTAATTTTCAATTTTACACTAAAAACACCCGCTTAGAGTCGTATTAAGTACACCATTTATTAAATTAAGGGGAATATGATTACCACACATCAAAAATAAGATATGGATTATGGTATTAATTTATTAAAACAATATAGAAAAATGATCATTTTTTAGTATGTGATGTGTGTTTTGAACTGAAATGTCAATTTTAAATTAAAATCATACATCTAAAGTCATATTAGTCACGCCATGTATTATATTGAGGTGTGGATGATTATTTTATAAAAAAAATGAATTATGGTACATTTTACTAATGTATAAAAACAATTTGATTTTGTTATCTCATTTTTGAGTATGTCACATGTGTTTTTCAGTAAAATGTGTATTTTAAACTAAAAACATACACTTTGATTCATTCTGGATACACTATGTACCAGGTTGAGGTGTATCTAAAACATTAAATCACTTATTAATTATGTTTCATTTTCTTAATGTATCAAATCAAATTTAATCAATTTTGCAGATTTTTAGTATGTAATGTGTGTTTTGAACTAAACATTAATTTTAAACTAAAAAACACGTTTTAAGCAATACCAGGAACACCATTCATCTAATTAAGATGTGTTTGATTCCTACACAACATAAATGACTTATAGATTTTTTCCGAAAAGTATCAAAATAATCTAAATTTTTATATCAATTTTTAGTATGTAAATTTTTTAACTAAAGTGTCAATTTTAAACTAAAAATAAATACATTGAGTCAATCTGGTCACACTATTAATAAAATTCAGGTTTTATTGATTACTATATCTCACAAATGTCTTCTAAATAATTTTCCAAAAATATGAATGTAATATTAATGTGTTTTCATAGTTTTTATTATGTGGTGGTTTTTGAAATAAAATGTCATTTTGAACAAAAAAATATACATTGAGTCAAACTAGATACACTATATATCATATTGATGTGTGGTTGGTTCTTATACATAACACTATTTCTTTTTTTTATCAAAATATGGTTCTATTGAATTATCTCACATCTATGGTTATAAAAGTCTCACACCATAGATGTGAGGAAACTCAAGAGCAACAGGTATTGAGAGAAACGTTCCTTGGAAAATCACACTATTTAATTATAATCAATGAGTAATTATATAAATTAAAAGTAACTAAATAATTATTGGATAAAAATTATAAGGAAATTAACTAAAATATAGTACTGAAAGTGATGAGAAAATTAACTAAATCATAAGTTTGAAGTCACCTTTTCGTGATTTCTATATACATTCTAACACCATGTATTGATCACATTCATTTCTAAACAAATATATTTCCTATTTTGAATATGATAATTTTTGGTAATATTAGTATTATAGAAAAAATATAAATTTAAAATGTATTAAAAAAATATTTTAAATTACATTATAATTATTATCATAAATCATTCTATGAAGATTTTAGTCTATTAACAGAATAAAATATATTTCACAAACTTGAAAATCTGAAAACATTAATCATTTTCATTTGTTTCTATTTAAAACTATAAAAAAATTGAGAAAATTAAGATATTTGTCTTGATATATTTTTTGATAATGAACTCCTATTATATATACCCAAATACTTATCCACTTGTACAATTCGAAAGGATTTTGTGGTTATAGACTATCCTTATATCACGATTATGATGATATTTAAACACCTACAAATCATAAAACAATTCCCTTATAAGGTAATATAAATTTTATAACATGATGATCATTTTGAAAATTTATCATTTAGTGTATTATAATTTGATATATATCTTTAGGTGTGCATGATTTGATGGGTATCCATGCATAGAATCAAAAAAATAAATATTTGTCATATCCAAACTGATTTAATTAGCAACCAATGAAAATTAAAAACAAAAATAAATGAGTAGTGACATGAATAAAATATATATTTTTTATGATTAAATTATAGTGGGTTACCCTTTAATAATTTTTACTAATAAGATTCTTTCATCTGTAAGTTTTTTTATCATTGAAACCAGTTTTTCAACTCTTAAAGAATATTAATCTTCTTTAAATGTGTTTTTTAATGTAAAAACTAATGACTCTAAATTCATTTCAAAAGTTATTTCTACACAATAATACTTATATATATTCTTACAAAAAAATATTATTAGTATGTTACTATAATTAACATTTTAGATAAGAATTTGGATAAAAAAATTATGAAAACACACCTCATGTATACCATTAAAACTCATACATATAGTTATTTTTGCATGAGGTTTTCATCTACATTCTCAAGACCAAGAAAATCAATAATGTCCCCACTGTACATTTTTTCTTCAAAAACAATGATGTTTGAATCACCATTTTTTAATCTTGTATCAACATGAACTTTTTTAGTAAATACGGAATCAATACTTGTAGGGTGAAGATAATTTCTAGAAGCCTTTTTGATCAATTGGTTGATCCTTTATATTGTTTTTAATGAAAAATATATTTCACCCTATTCTCATTCTCCATCTGTTATAACACTAATCATTTTTGGACTTTTTCATTAATTATTAAAAAATAATGAAAACAAAATTATAAGGGAATAAATCTTCACAGATATGTATTTTTACATGATCAAACAACCTGGTTATGAATGTTCAAATAGCAGTATCAACCATATGATCATCTAGATCATCAATGGAAATAGCTATCTTAGTTCTTGGATTGAGATCTATGTGAATCACCACATTTAAATCACCATTTTTAAAAAAAAATTGTATAATATATCCTTTGATATTGTACACTATACCAATGGAAAACAGGAGATAGATGGCTGCTGATAAAAATAAATCATAATCATTTTCTCCATGTAGAATATATAGATATGAAATATATTAATTCCTACTAAATTCAAATATCATATAAATATTATGGAAAAAATAATTACCTCTGGTTTCATACATTTTTCGGTAATTGCTCACCTCAAAGATGGTGGTAGTAGGGCTGGGGCTCTTTATATAGTGGTTGTAGTTTTGTTATTTCTTCTTTTTTTATGTATTCCAATAACAATCACTAACAACTCAGAATCCAAATTAATTTTTACTTATAGTGCATCTATTCATGACTGAATCTCATCCATTCTCTCATATTTATCCCACATTGCATTATATTTCTCAAAATATGTTTGGGTGACACCCCAAAACCCACACCTATGATGTTAACATATTATTCTAGATACTTCAAGGACACTAATAGTGTGCAATTATCAGGTACATTTAATGGTCATTCATATGTCTAAAATCGATAAAAAATAGTAAAATAATTAATAATTTTTATATAAACCAAATTTACATGAAAAAATTATTATTCTATCATACATACACATTATTCCTATAATTTTTGTGTGTTTCCATCTATTACTATCTCAATTTTTTTTACATGAGCCTCCTTCTATAACACATGATGTAGGATGGGTATGGAATTGAATTTTGATCCAGCAATCTATATATAAAAATGTAACAAATTAATCTTTTTTTCCATTCCACATTAATTTATTACTATATCTTTAAAAAAATATCTCTTTTTCATGTTAAGAGTAACCCATCCTTGCATTATGGTAGGGTACGTAATGTTTTTTTCTTGCTGCTTAGTTTCTACACTCATTTATTGATTCATAAATTAATAATTTTTAATTATAATGACTAATATTATTTTTTTTCAAGTAATGTATTTCCAAAAATATTGTATCAAAAAAGATAACTCCTCATGTTGACTAATAAACCCATTCCATGTTTCTCGATTTATCTTGTGTACAGAAATATGTAGTCGGTATGGGTTTACTTTCCCTTCATTATCCCTGATATGATGCTTCATAATAGTTTTCTAAAATAATTTATTACTTTATAGTGAGAATTAATAAAAGCCTTATAGGAAATTCATCTAGTACAAATTCACTCTACCATTTATAATGTATAGAAAATAAATATTTGATTATGTTGTTTTTTAGTAAAATAAAGAAAGTATATCATATTGTTATCCTAATATCTTCCTAGATTAGTTCCTTAAGAGTGGTAATTGCATTGTTACACGTATTTACATCAACCAGAACATGAATTCAAGCAATGAAACCTATATAATTAATGAACAAGGACTTATTGGGGTTAATAGGTCAATCGTATTCATTCATCCCAACCTCAAATTTGATGCCTTTTTTCTCGCCTTAATAATTTTTATGGTACATAGGTTGTTCACTTGATATAATTTCCTTGGATTCAAAATCATCAATATATTGTTCCTTTGGATTGGTAGAATCAACATGTGAAAAAACATGATGTTCCCCAACATTGGGAGAATCAACAAGTTAATAAACATGTTATTTCTCTTGATTTGAAGCATCGGTATGTTCAAAATAAATTATCTGTCAAAGTGGTTGAACATATAATTTTGATTACATTAATACACTAGTAAATAGATAATAATATAATGTAACATAATTTATATTAGAAAAATATAACTTCATTATTGAAAATTAATTTATTAAATTAATGATTGAAGGGATTTGGCCCCTATGTCAAGTATCTAAATAACGTAATTATTGTCTCCTCTGAAATACAAAATCAAATCTACCTTAGGAATTCCAAAAAATAATTTTGAGGCCCCAATGAATGGTTCATACCTAATTTAATTGACATCTGAACCATCATTTGTTTTGTTCTATAACAAAACAATTGACTACTTTATATTATTGGGTTTAGAATATAAAATAATTTCACTGCATGTGATGTCATTATAAATGGATTGTCATTGTAACCTTATTTACTGAATTCCACTTTCATGAATCTCAATTCATCGTTTTTAACTACACACCTATTATCAACCCACACTCATTAATGAATTGTAACATGGAATGTTTTATAATCCAACTCCCAATTTTCTTGATGATGTCAAAGTATGAAATATTATCATATATTGGATATCTCTCCTTGGTAAAAGGTAAATATATTACTTTAGCCACAATTGTTACTCCACTATTTTTTATGGTACTATGTTCATCAAGATCCATTGTATATATTGTATAACCATTAATTATATAACCAATGTAAGATAATTCATTCACAATTGGTCCTCTAGATAGCCATCAATTCCATTCTAAAATTGAATTCCGGTCTATAGGTGACCCTTTAAATATATCTTTAAAACATGATAGAGACTATTAATTATGTTTATTCTCTATCCATTTTTATCCCTTGATATATTCAAATCGGTAAGAATAACTTTTTGGGTATAAATATACATTGAACCCACTAAACTGTTATGAAAATTTTGAAGGTGATCCTAATATCACTCTATAATAGTAATTGGGACAATATCTATTTAAAAAATTCCATCACCCACAAGACACTCCCTATTACAATATTTTGGTAGAATAATTATTTCCACATTATATGAGGATTCAATATTGAATTTAACTGCTTCCTCAATAATATATCACTCTTCAATACAACCTTCCTCTGTAATTTGATTTTTTTATAAACCCTTTCAAAATTGTTATATATTTTTCTATGGGATAAATCTATATATAATGTATAGAACCATATAGTTAAATATCTCTAACCAAATGAATCATTATGTCAAATAAATAAAGTGGGAATTTCATCTCCAATTCACATAATATGATAATAATTTTATTTTCTGTAGTTGAAAATTTCATCGAATCTATAACATTACATCATAAAACATTAAAAAAGAGATAGAATTTGGTTTATTTTTTATATAAATTATTACGAAATATGAAATGTAATCCTATAAACATTAGATGTTAGATGAAAACCTGACCATCTTGTGTTTTTAGTACCTTTAACTTTAAATCTGTCATTAACATGATGTTATTGAAATTTTTTAAATATCCCTATAAAAACTTTATATCATTCATAATTTGAATAACTAAAATCTAACATTCCAAGAAAGTGTGTAAGTATCTGGTGGATGAAGATCCATATTTCACCCTTAATTGATGGAAACTCTTCCCATGTCCCCATATCAGTCAAGTCTAATGTATCCTTAATTTCATCCTCTGTTTTTCTTGGTGAATTTAGTAATATTTGTATAACACAAGGCCATACATTTTTCCACATGAATGAAATTAGAATAATTTCTGGGGTAAAAACAATTCATCTATCGTAATTTACAAAAAACCCGGTCTATTTTCCCTACCAGTTTTGAAAAGATATTTGAAGAAGGATCACCAAAAGCGGCGTCCAAATATTTTACCATCTCAAATAGTTGATCACTTGTTAGTGGGGACATTGATGTACCTTTTTCTGAACTCCCATTGAATGATGTCCTCCAATATCATTTTTTATTTCATCAGGAAATAAATATATGATGTACTAGAAACATAGTCTTTGATGAATGGTTCGACCTATCTTAATGTGTACCCTATTCGAAATTGGGTCACCGTAAAGTTACTTTAATTTTATATCCTTAAAATTTTCCATAAGCAATAAATTCATTTATTTTCCAATAAAAATGGCTCTCATGTTGAAATATTCATGTCTATAAGCATCATAAAACATAACACATGAATCCCATATTAATTTCAAATCATTAATCAATGATGCCAAATAAAAATCAATATTAATACCATGTTGTGTTGGTCCTGATATAAGTAGATACTAAAAAATTTATTTCCACTTCATGTATAACCATAATATAATGTTATAATTTACACATATAATAAACAAATTACTATTACTAATGCTTTAATAAAATATTTTCTCCATATACCGAGATTATAGGAAGAAGGTTTCATGGATAATTTGAAAAAATTAGGAGAATCATGATCAATTATCTCCCCCTGGGTAGAGTATGCTAGGTGGTGAAGTTTCCCATCATTATTTCTTTTTTTTGTGTTCCAAATCAATTATATTGAATTATCCTTACATTTATAATGGTTCCTAAATAGTATAATGATTAAAAAGTACAATACAATTTTGACAAACCAGATTCATATTTCTTATATCAATACATAGAACACATTGATCATTTTTTAAGTGATTCATGGTTCTTGAGAAATAGTGTACAATCATTTATAAATGAATTTATTCTTTTAGAGATCATACCAATTGAATTTAACATTCATTTAACATCGTATGTTCAGAACGAAAGATCATTGTGTTCTTGGATCATATCATTAAAGAGATAAAGTATTTCAGTAGAGATGGGGTAACTCCATTCATTACAAGATTTTATATTATATATCTTTAGTTAGGAATACAATGTTTTATGTTTATTATATCTCACAAGCAATAGATTTATAGCATATATCCTTAAATTCTAAATGATATTTCGATAATGAAAAAATTCAACATCAATTGTAATTTTCATTTCCTCAATATGATATTCATCCCCATTAACCCATGTAAACATACCCTCGACACAGTCTTCATCATTGATCAGACATTTAATCTTATCAGATGATCCATAAAACATAGTTTTATCCCATTCACTACCTAAATTTAGTCTTTTCCCATTTTTAGTCTAACATATATAACTTTGATATATTCTTTGATAAATCAATTATGCTTCTAACTCCTCTAGACTAATTAGTCTTGAATAAAAATAGTTTAAACATGGATAAATTATTTGAGAAGGATCATATTCATGATAGTTTTCAATGTTAATAAACTATTTTACCCCATCCTCATACCCATTTTTAATGTTATTGTAATCCATACTTTTTTAATTCATAACCATCCTACTTTATATGATAATATTAATATATAATATAATAAAAAAATAAAGTGAATGTATGACCATGTAACCATATAATTTAATTCATAAAGAATAATTTGAGCTACATGAATCCATTTTTAAAATATAATATGATTTTAATGATGCATATTGAGATTAATTTTTTTGTGGTAGAAAAAATTGAATGAAGGGAATGAGTGATTTCTATTAAGTTACAAAGAATATAATTAAATATCCATCTATTTCAAAACACAAAGAACATGGACATTTTTGTAACTTTTCATTCAGTGAATACCATAACTAAGAGAGGTTGTTTTTTATTCATTTCTTCACATGGTACGTAGAGGTCATGGTTTTTTTAATAGATAGGATGCTTATGAGCCATATTTTATCTTTTTTCAGTTTATGTAATAATTTATAAGGCTATATAACACGGCCTAGATAACCCAATATTTGAAGAAGATATTTAATTTATGTGGGGTTTAAGCAATGACTCAAATTTAAAGAATTCATATGCATGTATGATGACTCAAAGAAGAGAAATAAAAATACTTATTAGGGATTGAATGACTAATCATCTTCAATACAATATATTGAAGTTTCCTAGTGGGGTTAGTAGAATCCCTTATCTCATACTAATGGTTGGATTATAAAACCAACTACCTGAGATCACCTAAAAGAAAAACACATTCTTTTGGAACCAATAGAGATAATCAATATTGGAAAAAATAGAGAGTGGAATCTATGTGGGAGGTTTAAAAAAGACAAAAGAGGATATGGATGTTTTGAATGCTACTTATAATTCCAATTTTATGAGAGAAATGAATTATGAGTGGAGCATTAAAAATAGTAATGGGAGTCCCCATAACTGGGAATTGGGTTTAAAAAAGATTCTGGGTCTGTTTCAGCAGGAAGAACGAATAATTTCAATTGGATGTAAATATAAAAATGATGATGTAAATAAATACATTGGTGATCAGAAATAATATAGGAGGGTCTAAGATAAAGAAGTAACTAAAAATAAATACCCACTTACTAATTGGAATAGGTAATTGAATAAAAGATAAAGGAATCCTCAATGGGGTTAGTATGGGGAAGTATCTACTATGAGAGAAAATTTATAGAATTGGGACACTAAAGGTGAATAATTATGTAAAATAAGTCAAATTGAAAATTTTCATTTTGTGAGTTATCAAAATGCTTGGGGATGAAATCAAATCCATCCCCAATAATTATGGAAAAACCAAATTAGAATACCTTTCAGGAAGGTTCCTTAGAATGATTCATGTCGTTTGGGTGCTCCAATTAATGTTGCAGTATGAAAACTAGGCTCTATCATATTATGACTATTAATTGAGGTGATGACTATGCCTATAATTTCAAGTACATGGTGTTTGAGGAGGTAACATGGGGTTCAGTAATTAGAATATCAGTAATATGAATATTTTCATCATAATGAAATGGTTTGAAGTGATAGTGACGATATAACACCAAATAAAATTCCTATTTCTAAGTTGTGTGCAAGATATTTCTGTCAGAAATTTTCACTTTTAATATCTCTATCCTGTCAATTATTTTGGAGATTTATTTTTCAGGGAGATAGATGGAATAATCACAAGGTATTTGATAGATTTCTATGGTAATATGAGGTCCAATTCAAAGGAAGAAGTTAAGGTTTAAATTTATAGGCCTAAAGATAAGATAAATGGGATATTTGGAAGATATATAAACCCTTTTAGATATATATTTTTTCTATAAATAATAGGGTTGAACATACTACTAAGGAATATGATCGAGAAGAGGGTGACTATACCTGAAGTCAACTCACTTTTGAATAAGTTGGCTCGTGATGTGTTATAAAAAACTACAACCCTTATTCCCACCCCACCTACTTGGAGATAAAAATTTTATCCATTGTGAGTGTTCATCGATGGATATATGGTTTCTAAAGTAGCTGTGATACATGGGGTGGGTCTTATTTCCCCACACTAGCTCCCTGACAATGGTGGAGGTGGAGTGGTTATGGTTGTTGCCAATGTACTCGATGTACTAAAAATAAAAGGTGTGGTTGTAGTAGGGGAGTAAGGGTATGATGTAGATCTTGGAGTAGATGGACAAGAGGAAGATCCCTTCTAGGAGAGATGAATCAGAATATGTGTCCATGGTGGTTGAATGTTATGGGATTCAGAGATCAAGATAAGTTATACATCTATATAGAGTGTGTGTGAGAGAGATGTGAAGGTTATAGTTGTGTGATTGGTGGGAAAAAAATGTGATAGAAAATATTATTAAAGTTATCTTTGAATAAGGAAAAAATTCCAAATCCTAAATTTAGGACATCTATACTCCAAAAAAAAGAATTGACTTCAAATCTGAAATAATTTCATAAAATGCATCCTATGTGGGTTAGAGGTAGGAATACATGGGGTGAATTCTCCTTGGACATGATTAAACCCACCCCTGACATGATAGTGGGTATTCTAATAGTTTCACTCTATATTTGTAGAGTTTTAAAATTTTAATATGGATAAGAAACTTAGAATGATTTAACCAAAGGTTATTGTTTAGAGCTTTGGGATACCTTTTTCTATAAGAATTATGTAGAATATTCTATAATTGATCTCAATATATTTGAGACCCAATTTTAAGTATCCTATGAAATAACTCATTTTTTATGTGTGTGTGGAAGAACTCTTTTTCTAAACTTATTGGGAATACACAACTTGGGTAGGATCCAAATTTCTCATTTTGATCTCAAACTCCAAATATTTAATGATGATGTTATTTTTATAAATAAAATAATGTTCAACCAACATTCACATCCATATTTAATCTTTTGAATAGATTCATCATGATTCATTCGATATTCTTTAAAATTACTATAAAGGCCCTACTCCCCTTGTCTCTAATATCTAATTGGAAATCCTTCACACTAATAACTGTTTTGAGAATTTATTTTATAGCATGGATCTTAACCTCATTTATTTTTCTAAACATTTCTTTCACATTAATTCATAACTAAAAATTATCTTCAAGAATATAACATTTTGGTTCAATAATATGTAGATATTTATATTTGGTATTAATCTACTTTATGAGGGTGTTACATATTTATAACTATTCTGTTAGTGCTTTTTTTGTTTCTTTAGCATCATCTACTAACTCTGATTTCTCATCATAAAACTCCTACAAGAACCAAAAAAATTATTTTATAAAATTCACTATGGATGTTCTTCAAGTATTCTCTAATGTAAAACTAAAGTTATTTGAATATATTTTTCCTAGTCATCCTTTTTATAGATTAAAAATGAAACAATAGAGGACTCATAATAAGCTAACTTAGTAGGACATATTATACTCTGAACACATTCATAAATTTGTTGATCCTATCTATCTATATTTTTTATAGAGTTATACTATTTTTCATTAATTATTGAATATTTTTGATAACAAATGGACTGGAATACCTCCTTGTTGACATATATTTTTACAGGATAAAATAACCATGATATGAATTTTCTATTAGTAATATTGTCCATGTGAACATTCATATCATTAATGGGAATATATATATCTATGCTTGGATCATGATCTTGGTGAATCCCCACTCTCAAATTACCATTTGGAGGTTTTTTTTGTATAGAATATCTCCTTGGATATTGTACACAATTCCACTCACAAAAAGGTGATGGGTGGGTGATGATAAATATAAATCAAAAACATTTTCACCATGTAGGATATCTATATCGAAAAGGTATCAGTATATAAATAATTATCATTTCCTAGAAATATTTATGAAATAATTTATTACATCTGGTAATTCATACCTTTGATGGGAATGGCTTACGTCAAAGCCAGTGGAAGTGGGGGTGGGGCGCTTCATGTAGTGTATTTTTTTTGTGTTTTTTCTTCTCTTTGATCTCTTCCTATAATATTCTCTAAACACTCATACTATTTATTATGTTTTTCTTTAAGTGTAGCTATTCATCACTATATCTCATCCATTTTCTTTTCTTTATCCCCCTATGTATTATTTTTCAAATAATATGTTTGGGGTGACACCCCAAAACCCACATCTATGACATGAACATATTATTCAAGCCACTTCAAGGCCACTAATAGTATTCATTAATTAGGAATAGTCGATTATGATTCTTATATATAAAATAGAAAACAAATTTATGAAAATAATTAATCATTATTATGTAATGCCAATTTAAGGAAAAAAATGTTATTTCATATATACAAATGGTTTCCATACTTTTTTATTGTTTTTATCTATTAGTTTATCGTATTTACTTCCATGAGACTTATACTATAGAAGATGATGTTGTATGTTTTTTGATTTATATTTTAATTCATCAATATACATATAAATAGAGGAATATAATTATGTGTTTGTTTCATTCCACGTAAATTATTAATGTATATTTAATATAGATACCATTTTTTCAAGTGAAGCATTCCCCGTCCTTGCAATATGGTAGGGGTACGTTGGTTTGTTACATGCTTATTATTTCCAACAGTCATTTTTTGTTTCGTAAATAAATAATTATTAATAAAAAAATTTATTACTCATATTTTCTAGAAATGAATTTTTAATCACAATACATTAGAAAATATGTCTCCCAATAATTACTAATAAATACACTCTATGCTTCTCATTTTATCATATGTGAATACATATATGGTGGTCATGGGTTTACTTTTCCTTTAATATCCTTGAGATCATTATTTATAAGAATTGTCTAAAATCCTCTATGAGCCTTTTGAGTGGGAATTAATAAAAATTTCATTGGAAATTCATCTAGTATATATTAACTCTAAAATGGATAATTAAGAGTAAATCAATGATTCATTATTTTGTTTTTTATGAAAATAAAAAATATATATCATAATGTTTCCCTAATATCATCCCATATTAGTTCCCTAAGAGTGGGAATTAAATTTTAACATGTATCTACATCATCCAACAAGTTCATTTGCGTGGTCACCCTAATGTAACTAACGAACATGGACTTGTTGTGGTTAATAGGTTGAATGCATTCCTTCTATCCAACCTCAAGTTTGATGCCTTTTCTTATAACCATAATATTTATTATGGAACATAGGTTTTTCACATTCTACAATTTTGTGGTTTCAATATCATCCATATATTGTTCCTCAGTATTGGTATCATTGGCATGTGAAAAAACTTGTTATTCCATGCATTGGGAGAATAGCTTTTTTAAGAAACATGTTGTTTCTCATGATAGGGAGCATCGACATTTATAGAATTAATTATCAATATAAATGGTTGAACATTTAATTTATATTACATTAATACACTAGTTAAAATATAATAATATAAGTTAACATAATATATATTATAGAAAATATAACTTGATTATTGAAATTTCATTTTATTCATTACAGATTGAAGGGATTTGACCCCGCTATAGAGTATCAGAATCCCCTTTTTGTGTAATCATCTAATATACAAGACCACATTTACATTTGGAATGTCCAAAAATTATTTCGATCCCCCATTGAAAGGTTCACCCTTAATTGAATTGGCATCTGACCCTTTTGTGGTTTTGGTCACTAACAGAACAATTAACTATTTATATTTTTAGTATATGGAATTTAAAATAATTATGTTTCCTATTATTTAGGATGTAAACATCATATATAGTAATTATATCATTATTTATATCCATTCATATAAAATATATATACGGAAAATATTTACACTGTTCATGGAGATGGTAGGTCATACGTAGGCATGCATGTTGTTTTCTTTTTTGGATTGATGGATTGAATTGAAGGTAAATAATAATTAATCAGTAAAAAATAAATATTATATAATATATATCATATATATTCCTTATACATATCATAATATCTATCCATAAAATGTGGTTATGAAAAATGAATTGTATCTCTATGTGAAGACTTTAAGTCCTATGTATGCATGGGATATACATTCACTTCTTATCTAATGGGAAAGAGTGTGTATAATGGCGTTTTAATAATAATAATAATAACATTTCATAATTTTTATTATATTTAAACTATTATTTTATGATAAAAATCATATAATTAGAGGAGTTAAGGAAGATTATAAAAATAAATTGATTGGTTTGAGTGATTACCACTTTTTTGAAACGTATCTATTGGTTTTCCTATAATAGGAACTAGGGTTTCTATATTGAGAAGAAAAGAATCAATTGAATGCGACAAGGGAATTTTTGAAAATAAAGAAATATATTATAGTCACGTTTTATAGCCAAATTAGTTTCATTAAGTGAGGGGAGAGGTTCCCTTTTATAATTGTGGAGAGTGTCACTTTTGAAAATTTAAAAATATTAAATTATAATAAATTATTTTTTTCCAAATAACACAAAATAGACATGGATGAGAAGTTAATATAATATAATACTATAATTTTATCAACAAATATAATTTATATAAGTTTTTTTATTATTTTAAACCTTATAATTTTAATTGAGCATTAGTTAACTTATTTTAATTTTAATTAAAGAAATAAACTTTTAGTATTAAAGAGCTGTAATTTTTTCTTATGTGGTTTGAATTAGAATATAAATGGGAAATTTATCAAATTTTAGACCATTTCATAATAATTTATTTATTTTTAGATATATTTATTAATTTTAAATAATTTAATAAATTACTAATCCTTTAAAATATCATTATTACAATTTTTAAAACTATTCACTACTATGACTTTTAAATGCATCAAGAAAACATGTAAAATCAGAAAACAAATACTTTATTATATCCTTAACAAGTTAGGTCCTTATATTGAATTATTTTATCACCTTAAATATCTCAAATTATATTACTTTTCATATTTTTATTATCTTTTATTTTATTTTTCACTTAATAGAATATTTACTGCTTTAGTGTGGTGTAAGAATTTAGGGAAACTATTTAATTCCTAAAAATTATAAATAAATTACCATGATGAATATAATTTTTTAGTTTTAAAAATAATATTTATTTTAGAACATATCTTTGGGATAACCACATATTAAAAATTTAAAACTTATTAAAAACAAGAGAGTTACATTTTTTCACTTTATTTGTTTTTGATAATATCAAAGTAATTCTCATGTACAGGTTTCCATTTAACAACTCAAGTTCTAAAATTAGGTGTTAATGATTGAATTAAATTCATTTACTAATATATAGGATGAAAAATTAGGTCATTATTACTTATTTTAAGTCAATGTTAACCTATTTTACCCTTTACTAAGATAATAAATTTTACCACAATTATTGTTCATTTTGCATAAAAATAAATGGGTCCAAATTAATAAATTTAAAAAATCATGTTTCGAAATATCAAATTCACTTTATATAATTTAATACCTATAAATGTAATAAATTAATTTCAATGTATGTTAGTAAAATGTGACAAAAATTATTTTTTAGGAAAATTATATTTTTAAGCATAAAACTAGTTTCATTCAAATCCTAAGCATAGAAAAAATTGAATATTTAAAAAATTTGATCGAGTAAATTTTATTTTCCTTTAACTAAAATCATTCAATTATATTAATATAATATATTGTTTAAAAATACACTTCATGGATAATAAAAATTCAAAAAAATGTCACTCTTATTTTAAATTAATTTTTATTCTTAAATTGTTATCATTAAATAACTAATGAATTTATTTTATATATATATTGACCATATGTTTTCATAATTAATTTATCACTATTCATATCCAAGTAGATAACTACTAAGAGATAATGGGCACATATTAATGTTACGTGTTTTATTTTAACTCACTATTTCATGCAACACAAACTACTAAAGAAATAAAATTATTTAAGGATAAATATTTCATAAAAAAATAGTGTGGTACATTATACCCCCATTAAAGTTAATTTCCACATCAAAATTTGTCACTCAGAAAAAAATATATGATGATAACTCTACCTCAGCATATCCTTTGTCTCCAACGTAGCTTCCTAATATTTTTTGTTTCACCACAAAACATTAACCAGGTGAGTGGTCTTATTTTTAATATATTATTCAATATGATATAGAATCTGCATGATATTTTCTTCATAACAATATCTTTCTCCAATGGTATGACCTATGAGGTTTTTATATTTTAATTATAATGTATGTACTTTTTCAAGAGAGACACATGGTACACATAATGAAATTGAGAGAAATCTAGTGGAAGCTTCAATTGATAAGTTATTATCCCAATATGGCCAATAATTTAATATGGAATAATATAACCATAAATTATCATTCCTATCATTATAAATCTCATCACTCCCTTCAAAATATATATTCGTAGAAATACTTTATCACCCACTTCAAACTCTATATATTTCCATCGATTGTCAGCATATGTTTTGTGCCCACACTAAGATGCTCTTATGTGTTGTTGAATGGATCTGACCTTCTCAGTCATTTCCCTATCTAGATCAGATCCCAATATCCTTCATTCTTAACGTTATTTCATCATGTTTTTGTTCTACCCTTCTTACCATAGAGGGATTAATAAGGATCCATCTGAATGTTGGAGAGAAATCTATTATTGTAATAAAAGTTTACCAAAGGATTGGGTTGATCCCAACCACATTTTAAATCCATAGATCATGATCTCAACATTTATTCTTTATTTTTAATTATCTTATCTGAATAAACATATTTATTATGATGATATGAAGTTAAAAAAAATAACTTTCTATCCCTATCCTACTGAATACTACTCTGAAACATCAAGGTAAGCCTTGGATCCCGATCAGATAAAATGGAAAGTCGCACTCCCAGAAATATTCCCACTTTTTTAATATATATTCTAGAAATATAATCAAGATAGAAATATTATCTGATAGAATTTAATTGTTCCGACTATGTATGGTGATCAACTATAATCCATATTACATGATGTCCTTTAGTTTTTTTCGTGAGATAGTTGAGAAAAATTGATAGTGATGTTTTCCCATTTCCATTAATGTATGGTTTGTGGTTGTAACATCCCATTAGACATTTTTTTATTAGCCGTAACATTTAGAAAAACCATGAACCATGAAATATAATCTGTAATATCTCTCATCATACCATCCCACCAGAAATATTATTATATTTCTCTATACATCTTTTTACTTCCAAGATGAATAGGGAATGGTGAACTATGAGCCTCCACAAAAAGACTCTTCCTTAAATATGGTATGGATGGAACACATACACAATTTCTAAACCTTATCATTCCATCATGATCAAGGTTATACTCAGGAACATTTCTCACATTCTTTTGTAGAACTATATCATTTCTTGTGAATTTTTAATCTTCACATCGATATATGGTTAAATATTCATTTGAGTTGTATAAATCTTCTAAACATCCTTTAAATTTTCCAAATCCATCATTTCCAAATCCATAAATATTGGGTAAATTTAATCCTCATCATAGATAATCAATCATGATCGTTTCGGCTCAAAGCATCTTCCACCTTGTTTGGTTTCCCAGGGTGGTGATGTATTGAACATTCATAATCTTTTATCAGTTCCAACCACATTCTCTAGAGCATGCTCAACTACTTCTATGTGAATATATACTTTATAATTTTGTTATCAGTATATATTTCACATCTTTTCCTATTAATATTATGACTCTATGAAATCCTGACCCTGGTGCCACACATCGGTGCCCCAAGTGTAACGCCCCGACCCCAGTTATCCAGAGTAAGTGCTTTATTTTAATACATTGGCATGATTACAAAGAATCACGTCCCAAAGGAACGATTGGTTTAGAAGTCTTGGAAAATATATTACATACAAGAATGCTACATTACACTTTATATGAGACATCACAACATAAATAATCCTTTAGGAATGCCATTATTCCCTTAGCTTAACCCTGCATATCAATCACTACACACTTCATGGAATCCTGGAAAAAATAAAACATAGAAAGGGGTGGCCTCAAAAGTTCAGTAAGGGTAAGAAATACAGGGAAAGATAACATAAATATTAAGAATAGTGAATATTAGAAACAACATGAATTTACCAATAATAAACATGAATACTTTTATGGTTGGAATATGAGCTGAGTAAATAATGCCATAATAAAACATAATCATGGGTATTCTATTAGTATAAGGACCACATGAACCATCAATATTATTTTCATAATGAGGGAATGTATATTACAAGACATTAATTTCTATGTCAAGGACTCAAACCAATACCTATGGGATAACTGTAACCAGAACCAAACCCGGAGAGTCTCTATAACTTGACTCAACCGGTCTCTATCTCGGAGAGCCTCTGTAACCGGACTGTAACCCAGAGAGCCTCTGTAAACTGGAATCCATCCCGAAGAGCCTCTATAACCAGACTCCAACTCGGAGGTTCTACTGTAACCAGACCCCAACCCAAAGGGATTACTTTTACCAGTCCCCTACCCGGAACATACTAGTCCAATAAATTCATTATAAGAAAAGTTTGAAATATAACATAAACATTCATATTAAAACTAGCATACTAAATGTAAATACTTTAAACATAAACCATGAATGGTATACAAAGAGCACATCCATACTCAAAAGTATTATAAAACCTTCAATAAAATATGGAATATTTGTATCATAATAAATAAACTTCAAATAAACTTAAAATCCATCAAAGGATGTTGACATAGATGAAATCAAAACCTTTTTTAGAGAAATATCTATTTCAATTTTGAAATCATTTAATAGTCACATAATTATAAAGAAAACATTTATTCTAAAAATATTCTTATAAGATTGTAAGGGAAGCTTCCATGATGTTATAATGGTGGAAAATAGCCGCACCCACCATATAAGTTAAAAAAATACATTCTCACCTTCATTTTGTCGAAAAGGATAAAAGTACCTTACATGGAAAACGACGAAAATATTCCTTTCAAAAATATCTTATAAAAAGTAAAACAATGGAATAAATGAATTTATCTCATAGTATAGTAAATAATAAAACAAATTGGAATATATTTTTAATAAAACACGGATGTGGATGATAAATAAGTCCAAGTAGATAATATAAACAACCTCGGATAATGAAGGGATAATGAAATAACCCTTACCTCATTGTAATCAATCAAGTCATATGAACAATAGTCAATAACCACCAAATTAACCTCATAATATCATGAATATAAAGATAATCATGAATATATATATCAAATGGTAGTAAAAAATATACCACATACAATAAATAAGCGGTGAACAATGGGAATCTCACAGAATTAAAAGTGAGATAAAAAACCCATTAACTCATGTCTAACTTGACCCGTTCATTCTTTAATTTCCGGAATATCAAAATAAAGTTAATTTCTACTTGCTTAAGAACCATTTTCAAGCTTATTATTCCTTTTATATCACTTGTTACCATGTTATAAACATTATGTAATCATTTAAGTTAATAACGTTCAGTTTGTCGATATTTGGAACTTGAGTCAAAAATGAACACCTTATAGTTACAAGATGTTCACATGGTCAAAAGTTAATTATATCCAGAATTGTATTCATGATTTAGATATCATATATATCATATATATCCATTATATACATGTATTTATAGAAGTACATATCATTTTGGGGTAAGAAATGAAATGCACCGTTCATAAAGATGGTAATCCGTACGTACGCACGAACGCTACATTCATTTATATTTTTTATTTTAATGGAATTATAATTAAATTATAATATCATATATAATATCATTAACTCTATCCTTTATAAATCCCACATATGGTATTAATGAGTCATATCATGTTGGGGGGGTGGTGGTCCGCACGTCCTCAAATGAAATTATCGCGTTTACCTATAATGTAAATCATTAAGGAATTATATAAAAGAAAAATATGGAAGCATGAAAAAAACATAAACATAATATATATCATAAATAAATATTTTTCCATCATAATGGCCACCATGAGAGGCGGTAGGAGGTAATTGAACAATCATCATTTCGTGAGGTGTTACTTTGGCATCCACAGAAACATTATGTTCTTCACCCATTAGATGGAGGTGTGTGTAAGTGTAGTTTGAATCATTATCAAAAAAACATTCTATTATATTTATTATACTTGTTTTGTTATAAAATAAGGTAATAAAAAGAGTTTAGGTGTTGGAGAACTAAAATAAAATAAAATAAGTTAAGAGAAATTGTTACCTTTAATTTCGGTAACTTCCTTTAGTTTGAACCAAAAGGACTTCTTGAAGTGCCTTATTTCTATGGTAAGGCTTCTAAAAGGAGGATAGGGATGTACGGAGATTAAATTGTCAGAGTTTGGATGATCCTAAAGGCTTGAGAGGTGTGAGGAATTGGTTATAAGGGGTCACCTTTTATAAGGGGGAGGCGGGGCCCTTTTGGAAAGTGTGAAAATATTATTTTATTATATAATGATATTCGGTTTCTAAAGGTCTAAAAATAATTATGGTCGAAGATAATATGACTCATTGTCCAAATAAATTCATCCAATAATAATTTTACCTATTTTAAATATTATTTTAATATTTATAATCAAATTTATTTAAATAATTTATTAATGAGGTAAATACTGCATCATTATTGTGTCGTAGATAATTTAATTTATTCGATGTCTAAAAATTATAAAAAAATACCATGATGTAGGAAATATTTTTATATTCCCAATGAATATTTATAGTCAAAAATGTTAGTTATATAACACCATATAAAAATTATTTACTAAAAGATTTTCATTATGTCAATTTTGCCTTTACGTTAAATTAATTAATCAAAAGCGTCATTATCATTCATAAGTGGCTCCATGGGGTCCCCAAAACGACACAAGGATGTCCATGGTCGATCGTTACTCGTCAAGTAAGGTTAAGACATGTGTTAAGGTAATTTTGAATTATTAAAATATTCTTTTTACCGTGAATTACCCTATTTACCTTTAACCGCGATAAATAAAAGTCAAAATATACTATTCACCAAAAAATTATTTTCATTTTATTGAATCACATTTTACGTAATGAGTATAACCATATCTCTCATAATTTTTAAATTCAACTCAGACAAGTGGTAAATTTATGTTTCATACAAATTTGCAAATACTCCTAGAAGGTGGGTAAAAGACGGTAAAAAGTTCAATAAAATTTTTATATATCTAAACATATTATAAAATGACTCCAATGAATTATTTAGAACATATATAGGTATTATGTATCTATTTTTTCCTTAAATAAATTTAAATAAAATAATTAATTATTTAAATAAAAAGTCGGTTTTAACCAATAACTCAATGTTGTTCACTGTTTATTAAAAATTGATGTTTCTCAGAAAAATACATAAAATTCGGCCTAATCTATATTTGATATTCTGAATTCAAAAATGATGTCTATTTTACCAAATTCAAGACATATAAGTTTTATTAATATATTTAAAATTAATTTCCATTGTCAAAATAAATAGTGTGTTTTTAAGGAACAATATCTATCAAAAGATTGATAGTTGTTTATGTCCAATTTCAAAGTGAAATTAATTATAATGAACTAAATTGTATTAAATGATAAAAATATAATCTTATTATACTTAAAAATCAATCAATTGAATAATATAACAATATAAATTATTTCGATTAAAAAAGTCATTTTTAATTAAAATTTTGTATTTTCTCTATTTACCATATGAAAGTTATAAGAAAAATACCAAAAATTTATCAAAATTTAATTTTTATCTTCCGATTCTAAAGAAGAGGTTTATATTGTCAAATTAAATACATAAAAGTGTCAAATATTGGAGTTTAAAAAGGGTTATCCCTTAAAAGGGGGTAAAATTTCATTTTCTAAAAAACACTTCCTTTATATAAAAATTGAATTCTCTCTTATATTATGTCTAAGAAACATATAATATGGATGTTAAAATTATATGGAGTTTATGAAATCTGAAATGCAGTAAATACTATTCGTAACCTCTTTCGAACGACTAGATTGGTAAGTTTTGGTGTGCTTAAACTTGGTGTTGCGTGTAATGCAAGTTATTGAATTACTTTGAAGAAATAACGTACTATGAAATCTTGAGGTGTTACACTAAGGTAGTTGGTCACATGACCTCTTTCGAAATTCCTCATATGCCAGAGGTTTCTAACTTATAGCAAGGGTCTATTGTCAATTAAAGGGAGAGGATACACTCTTTTTCAAAGCTATAATATACTGGACATAATTAAAAAACATTCTACTATATAATCATACTAAATAAAATAAATTAAACATACCAATATCACATGATGGACAAAATAGGAAATACAATATCCATAAATAAACAGTAGATATCTCATTTAAAATATGTATCAAGAGTTAATATGTAATACCCAAAATAAATAAAAGAACTGGAAAATGCCAATAGGGTGATGAATAATGTCTGGTTCCCGCATCCATGCCCCATCCCAACTGAACCATCGAACATAGGACTATTTCCCTTATCTTATCCTGCAAAAATAAATTCTATCCAAGTAAAAATTTGGTAGCCTAATAAGGGTGTGAGAAAAACTCAATAGGCCACCCCCAAAGTCATTCAAAAAAATATCTGGTCAATAACAGAGTATGATGTTGTATATTGAATAAAATACAGAAAATAAATTAAACTATTATTCTTAATTTTACCAGATAAACATTCGAGTTCCCAAGGACTCCTAATCCACAAATAACTACTTTGGCCCATTCTAGAGTGTAAAATATCCCCAATGGATAATAAATCACATAATAAAATCATTATCATTTATCATATCAATTCAATCCATATTATGAACAATTTGAACCATAGTTCAATTCTATCATTTTATGGTCTATAATTCCATGGCTAGGACCCCGTGGGTATTTCAGGTTGTAGTCTATGTCACATGGCTCATATATAATAAAATCATACAAGTGGGATTTTGAAGGAGCAGTCCATCTCCCACACTCATATAACAATTTATCACTATGGTATTTTGAAGAATAAGTTTATGTCCCATGCACATTTATCAATTTATCACTATGGTAATTTGAAACATAAGTCCATATCCAACACATGTTTATAAATCAATCACATAATTCACACATATCACATCAAACATGATTAATCGACATTAATCTTATTACCAACATTTCACATCATGATACCATCACAATTTGTCACCAAAATCCATGATTCCGTACTTTAATCACATGAAATTATATGAGAAATTTACCATTATATCATTTTTAAATATTAAATTCTTATAACCCATTAACCCATTATTGTCAAGTTAAAAATCTCATAATCCCATTGATACTTAATTCAAATCACATTAACTGACCAATTTCACAAACCTAATTTCCCATTAATTCTATAATCATAGATTCTATTAATTAAGTCACAAATTAATTTGTACAATTCCACAAATTAGATAACGACAACATTATTTTTATTAATTGATCAATTAAATAATCTAATTCCTTTTTTCTATAAATTAATTAATCAATTAATTTATTCAATTCATGATTAAATTTCCAAACATTCCAAATAAATTCTAACAATGTATACATGGAATTGGGATCAATACTATAGGAATTAAATTTATACCACCTACATTAATATTGATGATAAATACTTTATAATATAAATATCTAATTGATGTGAAACAAACAAGATCATGATGAAGAATAAGATCTAAATCAAAAACCTATATTCAATATTAAACGAATCAAGATCCAACAAACCTATATCTAGATCCATCAAAAACAAAGGAAACAACCCCTCTAATGGATGATAGAAATATGGGAAAGAGGGAGGAAACTAGATGGGGATTATAATATCTTACTTGGATAGGAGAAAATATTTGATTCAGTATTTTAATCACCAAGAACAGAATTTTTAATGCCTTGGAATCGATCTAGGGACCACCAAAAATGACTTAAAACAATATAGAGTTAATATAGGTGTTCAGGGAAATAATACAGTGGTTTGGGAATTTTTTAAATAACATTTAGGGGATTAAAAATCCACACACATGGTTTCCTACTTGAGGTGCATGGTTACCGCTAATCATATGCCTAACCATGAACCTCCTCCCAAGGTGGTTCACAATTGCTACTAAGAGGGTGCATGGGTATATGAACCATGAACCAATTGTGAAATACATGTCTTCGTGGGTTTGCACAGTTTGTTGGGGCAAGAAAAACAATTTGGTAAAACCATGTGCCAATGGTGCACTACCCAAAACCACCTCCATGAACATCCAAATTTCACTCATCTGTAACCAAGATAAAACCTTAGAAGATATAATCAATGAAAACTCAAAAGGGTACCCTACAAAATGCTTGAGTGACCTCCAAAAAATGTCGGGATCTTATAATATCCCCACCTTATTATAGTTTGTACTCAATCAGTACTCCCAATCATCACTAATATTACAAGCACATAAGATAAGTGCATTGTGCCACCATATCCACTTTCCCCTCCAATGTTTCTCTTGAACATGGCCATGTTTCCAAAATTCATGATCTATCATTATTTTCATTCCATATAACACTTCCTCACTATGATCCAACACATGTATTGGATGCTCATCAAAGGATGCATCGATTTCAATCTCAACATCATCCACTTTAATCAGTTGAGAAGGTCCAGGGTGATACTACCAAATATTTGACACATGAAAAAATTCAGCCATTACACTGTACCTCTTTCGAAGATCCAATTGGTATGCCACTTGCCTAATTATTTTCACAACCATAAATTGTCCAATGAACCTAGGAGCCAATTTTTCGTATCGTTGAATCTGACATTGAACCAATCTTGGTGAAACCCAATGGAATATGAGATCACCCACTATAAAATCTGGGGTTCGTCAACATCTATCAACATATAGATTCTTCTTAATTTAAGTCATAGAAAAAAGTTTTTGAAACAATTGAACCTACTCTAGAAACTCATGCACAAGACTCAGTCCCAATAGTTATCACTCACCTACCTCCATCCAATATATAGGTGGTCTGCATGGCCTACTATAATGAACCACATATTGAGTCGTTTGTATATTTTCCTAATAATTATTGTTATAGTAAAACTTCACTATATATATCCGCTTCTCCCAATACCCACCAAAGTATCAGGGGCATGCCTGAAGAATATCCTCTAATACCTATATAGTACATTGTGACTATCAATTTGTCGATGGGTGGAAAGTTGTGCTCATTATAACTTTTTTACTGATCACCTTTTAAAAGAACTTCTATAATTGTAAAGTAAAACATTAGTCAAGATCTGAAATAATACTTTTTGGAACCCCCTGAAGATATAATATTTCTTAGTCATATAAATCTCCCAAATGATCCTCTGATAAAGGATCCCATAAAGGTATGAAATGTGATAATTTCTTTAGTTGATCCATATGCAGCTTCAAAATTCACTTTTAGAGGTGTCCTTGGGATTCCTACCACAAATTATATGGTAAAGTCTTCCCACTTCCATTCCATAACGGGACATAACTATTGTAAATTATTGGGTCATTGATAATCAGACTTCACCAATTTTTATGTGTAGAATTGTGTTATGCACCCTATTATATCCTTTTTCATTCATGGAGACCAAAAATGTCATTGTATTCCACAGTCCATTTTGGTCGCACTTGGAAGTAACTCCCACATGAAGGAATGAAATTCCAGAATCAAATCCCACCGTATGTTCATAGGAACAGAAACCTAATTCCTAACATAGATGATCTCATCCCCATCTATGGTCTAATATAAAGGTAACACCCCACCAGTGTGGCTTACCCTTCGGGACAAACATTCAGAATCCTTATACTTTATTTCTATGATCTAGAACAAACATGTAGACTCTATTGAAATAGAAACAAGATTCATCTTATTCTGGCTTTCTTGAACCACAACATGCATATTAACTAGTAAAGTCATCATCTTTCACTCAGAACTAGACTCTTGAACCACCTGAGTCTGAGTTTTCCTACTTAAATAATTTTCAACATTGTTTCCCTTCTCAGGTGTATAAGATAGATAAAGGTCCAGTGACTTCATATTCTCAACCTCTCCCTATTTCCAGAGATTCAAATATCACTATGAATAAATATAGTTTATGATCTTCTGAATAGTATACATGATAAACATTTCACCCAATAGATAATTCTTCCAACACTTCAAACCATAAACAACTACAACTTACTCGAGGTCATGGGTAAGTTAGTTCTATTCATGTGACAACAATTTCCACAACCTATATGACATAACTTGATCCCCCTACATCAACATTTTTCCATGATAGATCCCAGAAGCATCAAGAAACACATTTTATTCCCCCACCTTGATTAGGTAGAATAAATAATGGTTCCATTATCAAGAGCTTATTCAAATATTTTAAGACATCCTCACATGCTTCTAACCAATCAAACATTATCCACTTATTCGTAATGCATGAATGAGGTGTTTCAAATTTGGAAAATTAAAAGATTGATCTATGATAATATCCTATAAATTTCAAAAATCTATATATGTTGAAAACATTCTTGGGTTTCTCCCAAGAAACAACTTCCTAAACATTATATGGGTCTATTAATACACCTTCTATTTGGATGATGTGTTACAAGAAGTGTACATGACTAATCCAGAATTATAAATTAGAGATTTTTTCATATATCTGATACTCTCTTATTGTATTTATGAAACTTTTCAATTGTTGAACATTTTCACCATAAGTCTTCAATTGCGCCAAGATGTTATCAAAAAACACAACCACAAACTAATCTAGGAACATATGGAAGATTTGGTTCATCAAGGCCATAAACACTGCTCTTGTATTCGTTAACCTGAATGGAATCACAAAAAAACATATAATGTCCATACCATCTTCTAAAATCATTCTTTGGTATATCAAAAGGTGGAACTCTCAACTAATGAAACCCTAATCTCAATTCTATCTTGGAGTGGAAATGAGCTCTACTTAGCTTGTCCAAAAGATTAATGATACAAGGAAAAGGATATCAACTCTTTATAGTCTTCTAATTAAACTTATGATAATAAATATACAAGAATAGATTCATTTCATCCTTATTAGAATTTTTTTTGGATATCTCCAAGGAAACATACTCAGATATACAAACCCCTCATCCATCAAATCATATATCAATTTATTCAACTCTTGATACATAGTTGGTTCCATTCTATATGGTGGAATAAAAACTGGCTCATCCCTAATCATGAGCACAATTTTAAGTTACACATATCTCTCAGGTAGAAGACCTATGAATTCCATTGGAAACAAATCCTATAACGTTTCTACTATGGGTGTAAATACATCGTTTTTCACACCCCCATCATCCAGTAACAGACTAGAAACATAGGTGGTGAGATCCCTTAGTTGCTAATGAACTGGAACTACACAACCCTCCTTGTTATCCCATTATCAATGGTAAATATAATTATTGCCCACATGATATGTAAAAGTAGATATCATTTGTTAAAAATAAATGTGGTTTCAGTAATCTATTAACTAGTTCATAACCATAACTAGGTCAAATCATAACATGTCAAGGATTCAAAGATCCCAACTGAAATGATATACCAAAATCTCAAGACAACACCCCTACATAAATAAATGTCTCTCAAATATAATCTAAAAATTTGTATCTATCATTATAGCCCCACTCATGAACTCCACCACCTAGATCAAACTAGTCGCAAAATTGGTATATATAAGTGGAAATTGTATAAAAAGATCACTAAAAATAATAGAATCTTCAATAATAATAAATCTATTTATCGATGGTCCAACCTCACTATCTACTAATGTAGGCTGAATGGAATGAAAAAACCCTTACCCTCCTCTATGTGTTGCAGTCTGAGTCCCCTTGGCTACACAACTATGCTGATAAAGGCTCTCTTTATGAGAAGCACCATTTCCACTACATCTACCAATATGGCCAATAGAAATCTAACTACACAATTGATATAGTGTATAAGATCCTCTTCATGTTCCATGGTTCTTCTTATCTTCTTCATCTTTACCTAAATTGCATGGGTTATTTAAAAACCTCTCTATATATCCCATATTAATGTAGGATCAGCACTCATCTGGTAGTTGTAGTAAATATCTATGAAAGTTAACCTTCCAAACACAATGGTGAAAGATCGCCCAAGTAAGGTCTTATGTAACTAAACCTTCCCTATGTCCAATCTACTTTCCATTATTATGGTCATCATTTTCATAATGAAATTTCCTACTCTTGGAATTCGTATCTCCTGAACATGCAGCAAAAACACCCTTTCCTCCAAATGAATCCTTCTTCAGGTTTCCTACAGAATAAAAGAATGATTAACCACTTCTAAAAACTTATTTTTCCTGAAGATATTCACTGAGAACATAATTTCACATTTCTTCCATTCCTAAAAATACTTTTCCATAGTATCCTCATATCTTTCCAATGCTATAAAAAATTTCTTCAAATCAGTAAAGTGTCTAGTATAGTCCATCATGTATATTCTCCCCTAATTCAACCTCATAAACATAAATGGTCTCTCCTTTTTAGTGTCTTTGTGTAAATTCTTTTCAAGAAATTTTCCTAAAATTCCTTCAACTCCATATTCTCAAACTGTCTATCCTAGGTCTGGATATCCCACCAATGCTTCACTGGACAACATAACATTTAGGTATCCAGTTTTACTCTCATCTCAATAAGAGTCTGTAATTGTTCATGTACAGTATGGATGTACTCTATCAAAAACCCAACTACCTCAGGTCCACCCTAACTAGTGAAAGTTGGAGGTTGCATCAACTAGAAATTTTGTGTTATATCGTACATTCTTTTCACAACCTAACCTATGTCACTTTCCATAAAATACATGATGCAATATTTTTCTCTCGGAACTACTCCCCGACTTCCTCGCCTAGAACTATCAGTGACTCAGGTTCCACTACTGGTAGATCATCACCAAGAATAACCTCATGTCATCCTCTCAACATGCAGCGTCATGGAGGCATATCTCTACAATTAAAACACACATATTAAGATGTATTATAAAACATTAACATAGTTAATGTAAGAGGGATTCATAATACACATAACAAATCATTCCCCCAAACCTCGCTACATGGTCATAACCACGGTGTTATCACTACCCTTAACCATCATAAGTCTAAGTTGCGGTTAATAAGGGAAAACTCATTCTCATTACTAATGTTTCCCATGAGAAACACATTTATTCGCATCTTTCATAATTTTGAAATTTTCAATTTCATATTAAGAACCTTTTTCATTTCTGTCACATAATAAAGGAAAAACATTTCAATTTCAAAAACATACCCATTATGCATTTTCCCATGTGCTCCTAAAAATTATGCACATTACAAAATAATCCTAATCACCTAGAATGATTCATGAATACAAAACTCTCATTCCATTCTAGTCTATGATTAATATATCATAAAATCTTAGAAACAATAATCACATTAGACAAAAAGTGCATCAGTCAATGTGAAATAAAATCAACTATAACAACACACAATAATAAAAAAAATCCCACCATATGTACTTTGATTTTACCACCATATATGGGTTATATACTCCCATGAATGAGATATTAACCAATTCCTAACTCATCATATTCTCTTATCTACCTTTACCAAATAGTTAAAAAAATATAATAAAGAAAGAAACTCCTCTGATACCACTTTTTGGAATCCCTAACCGGGTGCCACATGTAACACCCCAAGCTTCCACGGTACGTTTCCCTTCGAATAATGCGATAGCTTGTGTTGTATGCAACCTCGAGTTCTAACACACACCACAACTAATTAAACTAGCCGTTGTGAATAGTAATACCTACTTTTTGAAATCATATATATTTTATATTTCAAAATGGACTTCATTTTTGGATTCGGAATATTGAAATTAGCCTAGGGTGAAATTTTGGTACTTTTCGGATAACTTTTATATTTTGATGAATAGTGAAAATTACTAAATTTTAATTAAAAACAACTTTTTTAATCAAAATAATTAATAGTGATAAATTGGGAATTTGAGTGGTTTTAAAGTATATTTAGAATATATTTTTAAGATTTAATATAATGTTGGTCATTGGACATAATTTTACAATTAAACCGAACATAAACAAGTGTCAATCTTTTTATTGTTATTACCTCTTAAAAACACGCTTTTTGTTTTGACAGCGGGAATTAATTTTAAATTAATTTCTGCCACTTCTATGTTTTGAATTTAGGAAAATGGATTCCATATTTGGAATCAGGATGTTCAAATTGTGTAAATAGGTAACTTTTATTTTTAGACATTTTGAATAGTTACTGTGGTAAATATTTTATTTACCATGGTTAAAGGGTAAATCCGGTAAATAAGGGTTAAAATATAATATTATAATAAAACAAAATTACCCTAAAACATGTCCTAACCTTATTGGTGGACACATACCCGACCATGGGCATCCTTGGGTCAATTTGGGGACACCTTGGAGCCACTTGTATGTGGTAGGGACACATTATATTAATAAAGTTAAAATAAAAATAAAAATGGCATAAGCTTACATCTTTTAGAAGAACAATTTTTACATAGGGTTATACATGTTGGATTTTCGATTATAAATATTAATTAGAAAGCTAAAAAGATTTCCTACATGATGATATTTTATTTATAATTTTTAGACATCAAATAAGTTAAATTATTAATGACACAATAATGATGCAATGTTTACCTCATTAATAAATCATTGAAATAAATAATATTATAATGATTAAAATATTATCTAAAACCTGTCCAATTCTTATTGGTTGATGTTATTTATAATATTAGTCATCTTATCTTCGACCACAATGATTTTTGGACCATTATAAACCGATTATAATTATATTATAAAGTAATACTTTCACTCTTTCCTAAAGAGCCCCTCCTCTCCCTTATAAAAGGAGACCACTTCTACTCATTCCTCACACCTATAAAGCCACTTGGCTCGTCCAAACTCTGCCCAACTAAGCTCCCCACATCCCTCTCCTCCTCCTTGAAGTTTCCCCTTAGGCAGAAAGCATTTCAACATGTCCTTTGGTTCCAACCAAAGTGAGTTACCTAAATTAAAGGTAACGATTTCTCTTAAATTATTTTCATTTATTTTGCTTCTTCAACCCCCAAACTCTTTTTATTTCCTTTCTTTTGTAACAACACCAGTATCCTAAATATACTAGGATGTTGTTATAATAAGGATTCAAACTACACATACACACAACTCCATCTAATGGATGATGAACATAATGTTTCTGTGGATGGAAAACTAACGCCTCACGAAACGATGATGGTTCAAATACATCTTACCGCCTCTCATGGTGGCCATTATGATGGCACTGTAATTAAATATGATATTAATGATATATATTTTATATATAAGCTTCTGTAATTCCATTTTATTTCATACCATTATTCGTTTCATGTTGTATATACATACGATAATTTCATTTGAGGAAGTGCGGACTGCCGCCCCCTTAAAATGAAATGACTCGTTCATACCACACATGGAACGTATAAAGGATGGTGTTAATGTACTTAAGTAACATATATAAAATATTATATTATACTGGAATAGTAATATACCTATGTATCATTTGGATTCGATTCTTTTAAAATAAAAATTAAATGGAAATAGCGTTCGTGCGTACGTACGGACTACCGTCTCCACGAACGCGATGAGATTCATTCTCCATCGTATCCATTCAAGTATAATTATCATTTAATGATTTAAAAATGATGTTTAAGGACTTGATATCATTCTGGATATGAATAAGATACAACAAACATGACTTATGTAACAAAACATATAAAGAAAATGAGTAAGTTAACACCCGAAACGGCGATAATACTAAGATATTATTATCAAATCAATATTAAAAGGTCATATATGATATCATATTAATGTATATGATTCTTGTATAATTTAGTAACAATTATTTCACTATTATACAGGAGGTTAACCTACCCCAACCAAGGAAAAGTTCGAGGTAAGGGTTTACTTTACAACCTCTTCATTATCCAAGGTTGTTTATACGTAATAATCTACTGGGATCTCTTTATCATCCACATCCATGTTTCTTCGAAATGTATTTCAAAACATTTTTACTATTTACAAGAATATGGGTTAAAGTCATTTATACCCTTGTTTGACTTTTTATAAGAGGTTTATAAAGGAATCTTTCCGTCGTTTTCAAAACAAGGTCCTTTTTATCCTTTTCGACAGAATTGAGGTAAGAATGTTTTTTTTAACTTATACGGCGGGTGCGGTTATTTTCCGCCATTATAAAATCGTCGAAGCTTTCCGTACAAGCTTATAAGAATATTTTCAAAGAGAATGTTTTATTTTATATGGACCTTAAATGATTTCAAAATAAAAGGAGATACTTCTTTAAAAAGAATTTTGATTTCATCTATGTCAACATCCTTTGATGGATTTTAAGATTATTTGAAGTTGATTTATTATGATACAAAACTTCTATATTGTATTGAAGGTTTTGTGATATGTTTGACTGTGGATGTGCTATTTTTATACCATTCATAGTTTATGGTGAAATTATTGACATTTCGTATGCTAGTTTTAATACGAATGTTTATGTTATGTTTAAACCTTTTCATATGGGAATGCATTGGACATAATAAGTGACGGGTGGAGCCCGCTATAGCTCCTCGATGCATCGGTAGGTCTCATGAGACAAACTAGTGTTTTGGCACAAGGCCTTGACAAAATCTTATTTGTAGTCTTAGCACGAGGCCTTGGCTATGTGGTTATGATAGTCTGGCATTATGCATTCCAACATTATGAAAGTGGTTATTGATATTGCATGTGATTATTAGATTAGTAGAATATCCATGTGAATAAGTAAATGACATTATTTCATTTTACTTTTGCCATACTATGTTGAAGTTCAATTTTAAAAGGATTTTGTTTTAGTAATTCATTGCCTTAAATGTTTATGATTATTTTGAATGTTCCGCTATATTGTTATCCTTACTGGGCATTTGAGCTCACCCCTTTTCTATGTTTTATTTTTCCCAGGTAGTGAAGAAGTAAATTATGAATGACTTGCAAGGATATTATGAGGGGTTAATAGTGTGGATATGAAGACTTTGTTGTTGTAGTAGTTTTTCACTTTGAAATGTAATGTAAAACTTTATGATTATATCTAGTGTTTCCAAGGCTACTAAACCAATCGGTCTTTCGGGATTTGATCTTTCTTGTGATCATGCCAATGTTATATAATAATGCACCGACTCTGGGTAGCTGGGGTCGGGGCGTTACAGTTGGTATCAGAGGAAGTTTAGTACAAACCTTGGAAAATAGATTAAGATAAACTCTGATTAGAGCACGTAGACCTAAGATGAACTTTGAGGATTAGTATAGAAGAACTTCCTAGAATTTTGGTATTGTAGAGATTTTGTGAGTTTTCCGAGCAATACATCCCTGTCTGGATACGAGCAGGTAGAGGCGGCTCTGGCACAGATGTACCTAGGGGTAAAACCCAAAAACACCGCTTTGAGCTAGACTCGAACGGGAACTGGTGCACGACAACGGGCCTTGCTGCACTCTTTGTTACGACACTCCAGGGGGATATGCTTAGGATAACTCTCATTTTCTTTACAAATCATTATGAAGGGTTTATAAGTATATACATCCTCAAAGAAAACATTTTTATGATTATGGATTATATCCATAAATAGTTCAATTTATGTTAAGTGTTTTATAAGTATAGGATTATGTATTTTGATTCATAAACTGATCTAGTTTATGCCATTGTTTAGAAATGGCGCCTAGTGGAAGAAATGGAAACCGTATCAATGCACGTACTCCATGTAGGGATTGCCCTCCTGATCAAGATAATTATAGTGGGGATGGTGATACAACTGGTGCCGATCAGCTAATCACCATACTGGGACAACTTACTCAGGTTATGAATAATAACCTTACCCGTATGGAGCACCCTGATCCGCAGCGTGGACGATCAATGTAAGATCGATTCATGAGGCAACAACCACCAACTTTCAATGGGAATACAAATCCCTTAGTAGCTGAGCAATGGATATTTTCCCTAGAGAAAATATTTCAGGCTTTGGGGAGAAGTGAAAGGGAAAAAGTTATCATGGCAGTTTACCGCCTCACTGGAGATGCTGATCAATGGTGGTCATTAATTCAAAACATGAAGGAAGATGATGAAGTATCAAATATGGAATGGAGGGAGTTCAAAGATCTGTTTTTAGAAAAATACTTTCCTCGTGACCATCGAGCAGATATGGAAAGGCAATTTCTGAGTCTGAGACAAAAGGAGGATGAGAATGTCACAAAGTATGAGGCTAACTTTACAAGGTTAGCGAGGTACGCTGGTGATTATATTCGCAACCCAAGAAGTAAGATTGATTGTTTCTTTGATGGGTTAAAACCATTTCTCCGTCGAGCATTAGTCTCACAATCCTTTTCATCGTACGAAGACATTGTCTCATGTGCTATCAAGACCGAAAAGGAATTCTCTAAGTCTTATGACTTTAAAGCAAAGCAAGAGAAGAAGAGACCTGCTGATCAATCTGGGAATGGAAATAAGGGGAAGAAAGGAAAGGTTGAATATCCATCTTGTGGTAAATGCGGGAAGAAACATCCTGGTACTTGCTTGAAGGGAATGGGAGTCTGTTACAAGTGTGGTGAAAAAGGCCACCAAACTCATGATTGCAAGGGGAAGAAGGAAGCTACCAACGTTCAGTGCTACAATTGCAGGGAGTTGGGGCATTATGCAAATGCATGTCCTAAGCGTCAGGAGAACTTACCTCAGAAAAGGCCAAGGGATCAAGGCCAGGATTATGCTATCACTACTGCTGAGGTAGAAGCTCCGAAAGACGTGGTGGCAGGTAATTTAATGGTTTCCTCAAGTTTAGCAAATGCATTATTTGATTCTGGATCATCGCATTGTTTCATATCTTCCCAGTTTGATATGAAAATTAGATATTTCAAATTTGATTTAGTAAGGGAGTTGTCAGTCAAAACTCCTAAGGGAAGTATCGTTGCAACAAAGTTTTGTGAATCAGTCCCCATTAGAGCACATAAATTTTCATTATCTGCTGATCTCATCGTCATACCTATGATTGAGTTTGATATAATCCTCGGTATAGACTGGCTTTCGGACTATGATGCGAAGATTTATTGTAAGAAGAAAGAGGTTACGATTCTTGATGATAATGATAAGGAAGACATTATTTTTAGAGCAGAATCGTCACCACCTAATTCTTATTTAGATCCACCCCCAGTAGCTCAACTAAATTCAATTATTGGGGAGGAAGAGAATGAAATAACTATCGGTGAGGAAAGGAATGTTCAAATAGAGGATGTACCTGTTGTGAAAGAATTTGTAGATGTATTTCCGGAAGATTTACCTGGACATCCTCCAGAACGAGAAGTTGAGTTTTCCATTGATTTGATTCCTGGATCAAGGCCTATATCGAAGACCCCTTATAGAATGGCCACTATAGAGTTAGTCGAATTAAAGAAACAACTAGAGGAATTGAGTAGTAAGGGATTTATTCGCCCTAGTGTTTCTCCATGGGGAGCCCCTGTTCTTTTTGTTAAAAAGAAAGATGGATCTATGAGGTTATGTATTGACTACAGGGAGATCAATGCTATAACGATAAAGAACAAGTATCCCCTACCTCGTATTGATGATTTATTTGACCAACTTCATGGAGCTCATTACTTTTCAAAGATTGACCTTCGATCTGGATACCATCAGTTGTGTGTAAAGAAGGAAGACATTCTGAAGACAGCATTTCGAACAAGGTACGAGCATTATGAGTTTACTGTATTGCCTTTTGGATTGACTAATGCACCCTCTGTATTCATGGATCTGATGAATAGAGTTTTCAAGGAGTATCTTGATGAATTTGTGGTGGTATTTATTGATGATATCTTGGTATACTCCAAAACCTACGACGATCATAAAAATCACTTGCGCATTATCTTGAAGACACTGAGGAGGCATGAATTATATGGGAAGTTTAGCAAGTGTGAATTCTGGCTTCAGGAGATTTCTTTTCTTGGCCATATTGTCTCAAAAGATGGAATCTTTGTTGACCCTTCTACGACCAAGGCAATCCAAGAATGGCCAGCACCTACGAGTATAACTGAGGTACGCAGTTTTATTGGTTTGGCAGGTTATTATCGACGTTTCGTCCAGAATTTTGCCTGATTGGCTAACCCATTAACGAAGCTCACACGTAAAGGGGTTAAATTTGTTTGGACAATAGAGTGTGAAGAATGTTTCGAAGAACTGAAGAGAAGATTAGTCAATGCTCCTATATTGACTCTACCATCGGGGAATGATGGGTTCGTTATTTATAGTGATGCATCGAAGAAAGGACTTGGCTGTGTCCTTATGCAGAATGATAGAGTTATTGCCTATGAATCACGTCAGTTGAAAATTCATGAACAAAACTATCCTACTCATGATCTTGAGTTAGCAGCTGTGATCTTTGCTTTGCAGATATGGAGGCACTACCTCTATGGTGAAAAATGTGAGATTTATACTGATCACAAGAGTTTGAAGTATATTTTCTCACAAAAAGAACTCAACATGAGGCAAAGGAGATGGCTTGAATTACTCAAGGATTATGATTGTACGATACAATACCACCCGGGGAAGGCAAACAAGGTGGCAGATGCTTTGAGTAGAAAAGACCATGGAGTTTTGAACAATATGAGAATTGAAAGGGATCCAATTTTCATGGATCTAGTGAAGATGGACATGGGAATAACCAGGGAAGGTGAAACATCAATGCTTTTTCAAATGGTTGCCAATCCATCTTTACTAGAAAGGATTAAGAGTTCTCAGACCGATGATGAAGAATTCCAAAAGAAGATTAAAGCTGTGAATGATGGGAGATTGAGAGACTTTGTGTATGAAGATGGAATTTTGAAATCCGGGAAGAGACTTTGTGTTCCCAATACACCTGATCTAAAAAGGGAATTGCTGGATGATGCTCATAGTTCCAATTTCTCTATACACCCTGGGAGCACCAAAATGTATAGAGATTTGAAGGAACATTTTTGGTGGGACAACATGAAGAGGGAGATTGCTGATTTTGTGTCAAGATGTATGGTTTGTCAACAAGTGAATGTAGGAAGGCAACAACCTGGAGGAGTCATGCAACCTCTTCCCATACCGGAGTGGAAATGAGACAATGTTACGATGGACTTTGTCATGGGGCTACCAAAGACTCCTAGAAGGAACGATGCAATATGGGTTATTGTTGATCGTCTTACCAAGACAGCATATTTTCTTGCTATAAGAGAAGATCTACCCCTGGAACATCTAGAAAGACTATACATTAATGAAGTTGTGAGACTTCATGGAGTACCCCTATCGATTATTTCTGATCGTGATCCCCGTTTTACTTCAAGATTTTGGAAAAGTCTTCAGAAATCCCTAGATACTGAACTTCATTTGAGCACTGCTTACCACCCTCAGACAGACGGACAATCAGAACAGACTATTCAAACCTTGGAAGACATGTTGAGATCTTGCTCACTTGACTTTCAGGGTATGTGGGATCAATATTTACCACTGGTAGAATTTTCCTATAACAATAGCTTCCATTCGAGTAAACAGATGGCACCATATGAAGCGTTATACGGAAAGAGATGTCGTACACCAACCTGTTGGGATGACGTTGGTGAAAGAAAACTTGTAGGCCCAGAGCTGGTGGAGGAAACGGTGGAAAAGGTGAAAGTAATCCAAAATCACATCAAAGCAGCTCAAAGTAGGCAGAAGAGCTATGCCGATAATTGAAGGAAGGATTTGGAATTTCAAGTCGGTGATCATGTTTTCCTAAAGGTATCTCCATGGAAGGGAGTCATACGTTTTGGAAAGAAAGGTAAATTGAGTCCCAGGTACATCGGACCTTTCGAAATTCTAGAACAAATTGGGGCTGTAGCTTACCGATTGGCAATGCCGCCAAGTCTCTCCAAAGTTCACGATGTGTTCCACGTACCTGTGTTGAGAAAATACATGCCTGACCCAACGCATGTACTCACCTATGAGGAATTAGAACTGGAACCCGATCTATCTTATTGTGAAGAGCCCGTCAAGATTCTTGATACAAGAGAACAAGTACTGAGAAACCGGACGACGCGTCTGGTAAAAGTTTTGTGGAGAAATCATAAGATGGAAGAGGCAACGTGGGAACCCGAGGAACTTATGATGAAGAACCACCCAGGTCTTTTTATGCAGTAATACCCTAGAAATTGTGAGGACGCAATTATTTGAAGGAGGGGAGAATGTAACACCCCAAGCTTCCACGTTACGTTTCCCTTCAAATAATGCGATAGCGTGTGTTGTACGCAACCTCGAGTTCTAACACACACCACAACTAATTAAACTAGCCGTTGTGAATAGTAATACCTACTTTTTGAAATCATATATATTTTATATTTCAAAATGGACTTCATTTTTGGATTCGGAATATTGAAATTAGCCTAGGGTGAAATTTTGGTACTTTTCGGATAACTTTTATATTTTGATGAATAGTGAAAATTACTAAATTTTAATTAAAAACAACTTTTTTAATCAAAATAATTAATAGTGATAAATTGTGAATTTGAGTGGTTTTAAAGAATATTTAGAATATATTTTTACCATTTAATATAATGTTGGTCATTGGACATAATTTTACAATTAAACCGAACATAAACAAGTGTCAATCTTTTTATAGTTATTATCTCTTAAAAACACGCTTTTTGTTTTGACAGCGGGAATTAATTTTAAATTAATTTCTGCCACTTCTGTGTTTTGAATTTAGGAAAATGGATTCCATATTTGGAATCAGGATGTTCAAATTGTGTAAATAGGTAACTTTTATTTTTAGACATTTTGAATAGTTACTGTGGTAAATATTTTATTTACCATGGTTAAAGGGTAAATCCGGTAAATAAGGGTTAAAAAATAATATTATAATAATACAAAATTACCCTAAAACGTGTCCTAACCTTATTGGTGGACACATACCCGACCATGGGCATCCTTCGGTCATTTTGGGGACCCCTTGGAGCCACTTGTATGTGGTAGGGACACATTATATTAATAAAGTTAAAATAAAAATAAAAATGGCATAAGCTTACATCTTTTAGAAGAACAATTTTTACAAAGGGTTATACATGTTGGATTTTCGATTATAAATATTCATTAGAAAGCTAAAACGATTTCCTACATGATGATAGTTTATTTAGAATTTTTAGACATCAAATAAGTTAAATTATTAATGACACACTAATGATGCAATGTTTACCTCATTAATAAATCATTGAAATAAATAATATTATAATGATTAAAATATTATCTAAAACCTGTCCAATTCTTATTGGTTGATGTTATTTAGAATATTAGTAATCTTATAGTTGACCTCAATGATTTTTGGACCATTATAAACCGAATATAATTATATTATAAAGTAATACTTTCACTCTTTCCTAAAGAGCCCCTCCTCTTCCTTATAAAAGGAGACCACTTATACTCATTCCTCACACCTCTCAAGCCACTTGGCTCGTCCAAAATCTGCCCAACTAATCTCCCCACATCCCTCTCCTCCTCCTTGAAGTTTCCCCTTAGGCAGAATGCATTTCAACAAGTCCTTTGGTTCCAACCAAAGTGAGTTACCTAAATTAAAGGTAACGATTTCTCTTAAATTATTTTCATTTATTTTGCTTCTTCAACCCCCAAACTCTTTTTATTTACTTTCTTTTGTAACAAAACCAGTATCCTCAATATACTAGTATGTTGTTATAAGAAGGATTAAAACTACACATACACACAACTCCATCTAATGGATGATGAACATAATGTTTCTGTGGATGGCAAACTAACGCCTCACGAAACGATGATTGTTCAAATACATCTTACCGCCTCTCATGGTGGCCATTATGATGGAACTGTAATTAAATATGATATTAATGATATATATTATATATAAAAGCTTCTGTAATTCCATTTTATTTCATACCATTATTCGTTTCATGTTGTATATACATATGATAATTTCATTTGAGGAAGTGCGGACTACCGCCCCCTTAAAATGATATGACTCGTTCATACCACACATGGAACGTATAAAGGATGGTGTTAATGAACTTAAGTAACATATATAAAATATTATATTATACTGGAATAGTAATATACCTATGTATCATTTGGATTCGATTCTTTTAAAATAAAAATTAAATGGAAATAGCGTTCGTGCGTACGTACGGACTACCGTCTCCACGAACGGGATGAGATTCATTCTCCATCGTATCCATTCAAGTATAATTATCATTTAATGATTTAAAAATGATGTTTATGGACTTGATATCATTCTGGATATGAATAAGATACAACAAACATGACTTATGTAACAAAACATATAAAGAAAATGAGTAAGTTAACACCCGAAACGGCGATAATACTAAGATATTATTATCAAATCAATATTAAAAGATCATATATGATATCATATTAATGTATATGATTCTTGTATAATTTAGTAACAATTATTTCACTATTATATAGGAGGTTAACCTACCCCAACCAAGGAAAAGTACAAGGTAAGGGTTTACTTTACAACCTCTTCATTATCCAAGGTTGTTTATACGTAATAATCTACTGGGATCTCTTTATCATCCACATCCATGTTTCTTCGAAATGTATTTCAAAACATTTTTACTATTTACAAGAATATGGGTTAAAGTCATTTATACCCTTGTTTGACTTTTTATAAGAGGTTTATAAAGGAATCTTTCCGTCGTTTTCAAAACAAGGTCCTTTTTAACCTTTTCGACAGAATTGAGGTAAGAATGTTGTTTTTAACTTATACGGCGGGTGCGGTTATTTTCCGCCGTTATAAAATCGTCGAAGCATTCCATACAAGCTTATAAGAATATTTTCAAAGAAAATTTTTTATTTTATACGGACCTTAAATTATTTCAAAATAAAAGGAGATACTTCTTTAAAAATAATTTTGATTTCATCTATGTCAACATCCTTTGATGGATTTTAAGATTATTTGAAGTTGATTTATTATGATACAAAACTTCTATATTGTATTGAAGATTTTGTGATATGTTTGACTGTGGATGTGCTATTTTTATACCATTCATAGTTTATGGTGAAATTATTGACATTTCGTGTGCTAGTTTTAATACGAATGTTTATGTTATGTTTAAACCTTTTCATATGGGAATGCATTGGACTTAATAAGTGACGGGTGGAGCCCGCTATAGCTCCTCGATGCATCGGTAGGTCTCATGAGGCAAACTAGTGTCTTGGCACAAGGCCTTGACAAAATCTTATTTGTAGTCTTGGCACGAGGCCTTGGCTATGTGGTTATGATAGTCTGGCATTATGCATTCCACCATTATGAAAGTGGTTATTGATATTGCATGTGATTATTAGATTAGTAGAATATCCATGTGAATAAGTAAATGGCATTATTTCATTTTACTTTTGCCATACTATGTTGAAGTTCAATTTTAAAAGGCTTTTGTTTTAGTAATTCATTGCCTTAAATGTTTATGATTATTTTGAATGTTCCGCTATATTGTTATCCTTACTGGGCATTTGAGCTCACCCCATTTCTATATTTTATTTTTCCCAGGTAGTGAAGAAGTAAATTATGAATGACTTGCAGGGATATTATGAGGGGTTAATAGTGTGGATATGAAGACTTTGTTGTTGTAGTAGTTTTTCACTTTGAAATGTAATGTAAAACTTTATGATTATATCTAGTGTTTCTAAGGCTACTAAACCAATCAGTCTTTCGGGATTTGATCTTTCTTGTGATCATGCCAATGTTATGTAATAATGCACCGACTCTGGGTAGCTGGGGTTGGGGCGTTACACCACACATTGGTTCCCCAAGCTGGTTGGTCACATGACCACAGGCAAACCGTCCCATACCCCAGAGGATGCTAACTAGCAGCGGGGGACTATTAATTGATCACAGGGATACTATACCCTCTTTATGAAAGAATCACAATAGTATAAGTAATTAAATAAAATCAACTAAATAATAAAATTGTATACCTTAACTAAAACAAACCAATATCACATGATGGACAAAATAGGAAATAAAATATCCAAAACTAACCATTATATATGTCATGAAAAATATGTGTTTAGTTTCAATATGAAAAAACAAAAATAAATAAATACACTAACAACTCTCAATGGTGTACCAAATCATCTCTAGTTCCCTCATCCATTCTTCATCCCAACTCAACCATCTAACATTCGACTCTTTCTCTTATCCTATATAGGAAAGATGAAGTCTATTCGGGTATCGATCGGGAAGAATGAGTATGGTGTGATTAAAACTCATTAGGCCACCATAAATTGTGTCTAAAATAATTTCTATTCAATAATAGTGTAGTTAGTTGTATATAGAATAAAATAAAAATAAATAGAGTAAATATTTATTCTTCATTTAACCACAGAAACACCCATGTTTTTATGACACCCAATCCATCAATACCAGCTTCAGCTCAACCCGAAGTTTGAACTATCTTCAAGGGATATCACATAACACAATAAAATGTTTATTTTTTATCGTATCAATTCAATTCATATTAAAAAAATTGGAACCGTGCTCCAATGCCAACATTTTTTTTCTAATAATTCCATGTTTAGGAACACGTGGGTATTTGAAGCAGCAGTCCATGTTCTAAAACTCCTTTATAAAAAAATAACAGTAGTTATATTTTCATGTATTATCTCATGTACCAAACTCATATATCAAATTATCACTATGTTATTTTGATGAATCATTCCATTTCCCACCGACATTTATCAATTTATCACTATGGGATTTTGAAGTAGAATTGCATGTCACAAACATGATTATCAATCCATCAGAAAATTCACATTTATCACATAAATCAAGATTATTCAACATTAATTATTTTACCAAAATTTCAAAACATGGTACCATCAAAATTTATAATAGAAATACATGAATCAACACTTTAATCACATGAAATAATTTTTGACATTCACCATTAAAAGATTTAGCAATATTCAATTTATATAACCCATTAACCGATTAAAGTCAAGTCAGTCATTTTATAATCCCATTTTCAATTAATTCATGTTAAATTTATTGAAAATTTTTAAAACAAATCCATTTATTTCATAATCACACATTACATTAATTAATTCACCAATTAATTAATCTAATTCCACCCATTTTATAACCACAATATTCTGTTAATTAATTCATTAATTAATTAATGCAATTCAATGTTTCCATAAATTAATTAATAAATTAATTTATTAAATCCAAGATTAAATTCCCAAATGTGTTAATTGAATACTAAAAATGAATAAACACAATTGGGATCAATACTATGGGAATTGAATTTAGACCACCTACATCAATATTGATGATGAACACTCACCAATGGAAATCCCTAATTGAAGTGAAACTACCAAGATCATGATGAATAATTAGATATATATCTGAATCCTAGATCAAATATCAAAAGAATAAATATCCAAAAAACCTAGATCTAGTTATATCACAAAAATAGGTAAACATCCCTACAATGTATGAGAGAAATATGTGAAATGTGGAAAAAAATTCACGGGATGAAAATATCCTACAAGGAGAGGTACTTATCTTCAATCTGGGCTTCGAATCATCATGAACAGAGGTTAGAAGGCCTAGGAATCCATTCAGGATACTAAAAAAATGATATAAAACGATTTAGGGTCATCCTAAGGGTTTAGTTATATAATACTATGGTTTTAGAATGTTTTTAATACTTTTCTAGAAAATATAAATCTTCATTCTCGGTTTCTTTCTTATGGCACATGGTTTTCTCTAACATTGTGCCAAATTTTTTGCCTCCTCCTAGGGGTCTATATATTTACTACTAATGGAGATCATGGTTTGATAAATAATGTTCCACCCATGAAATTCCTCTCTACTAGGGTTTGCATAGTTTTATGGGGAAGGGTGCAAGGATTGGGAAAATTGTGCTCCAACTGTGCACTGCCAGAATCCCCGTACAAAAAAATCTAAATTTCACCAAACCGAACTCGAGAAAAAACCCAAAAATGTATAATAAAATAAAGTTAAATAAGTATATAAAAACAAGCTTGAAATATCTCTATAAATGTTTGATATCTTATAGGATCCATATCATTAATTTAAATATTACCGCAACTTACTCCAAATCATGAGTATTGTAATCTTCCACATAAAACATTAGTTTTTATGATGGAAAAGCTATAAACATTTCTTTTTTCATGAATACAAATCCCAATAACTTCTTATATTCATCAATATATATTACATACCATTCTCCACTATAGGGTAATATAATCATATAGGCATTGACTAATCTTTTCTTTAGATTCTTGAAATTTTCTTCACATTCCTCCATCCAAAAAAATTTATCACCCTTCCGAGTTAACAAAGTGAGTGTATTGGAAATTCGAGAAAAATTATCCCCAAATCACATAAAAATATCCATCAAAACTACGAAATATTCAAATCTCATTCAACAATATTGGTTTATGCTAATTCTCAACAACTTCCTGTTCTAATAGTGGGTTCTATATACCCAACATGACCAGTAATTTTGATTACCAAATCAAGTATACAGTTAGATATACATGATATATTCTTATCAGTATAGTGTATAGATTTATACATATACTATTTAATGGTAATTTCTATTGATTAGTTTTCTTATAAAAATGTTATAGCATTTGTGAGGATATAATTAGAACCTCGAGATACAATGATATTAATCTTAAACAATGGTCATATGGTCATGATAAGTAATATTGAATAGAAATAGTTGATTTTTTATTATCATGTGTTGGGGGAGGATAATCATTGAGACTTATTCTCATGGATTTCTCACATGGTGATCTCTAGTAGTGAGATCATGATGACAAACCCAACAATAAGAACACAACATGTTTCAGGTTTCATTGGTTTTTTCTATCTTTGGACATGTGTATTGGTGTCCAAAAATTATAGCATTATCATTGTGTGACATTTTATCATTTACTTTGATTCAATTTAAGAAAAATGATAATTAAATCATGGTGAATTATCTTGTGTTGGGTGTTTCATTATTAGTATGGAATTGGATTAATGGTCAATAATGGATTTGTCGCTTCCAGGTTCAAGAAGTAATATATACCGGGCCTTGTTGATCATGATTTTAGTACCATAATATGTCCTTTTCCAAAGAAGTCAAGGGTAAATCCATCCATTTGGATCAAAAAATAATAAATCGAAAAATAAGAATTACACAATTGTGTGTTTTACTTTAATAGATATCTAATGACTAAGAGACTACAGTACACAGAATGTTTCTTTAGGTTGCTTGTCATTTACATGACATTCCTTATCTATTTAGTGGCCTTGATGGGTTTCTAGACTCCACTATTGTTTTATGAATGTTATTCACTACTATTGAGATAAGTTCCTAGATAGTTAAACATGATTATTTTTTCAAAAATCAACCATATTTAGTTTAATATGTATATTGGACATGGTGGGCCCAACCATAGGGTCTATGTGTTTTCCATGTCATCGATAACAAACAAATAAAAAAATAATTATTATTGAAGTAGTGAATAATTGTTCTATATTTATTTATTAAAATTATTTACATGTTATGTAAATATGAGAAATAATATTAATTGATTGAATACTATTTTAATATTTCATGTTCGTTTAATATTAAAGAAGGAATAATTAGTTTATTTAAATGACTTAGTTTTATCATGTAATATATTTTATATATATTATATGTATGTGATAAAATAATAAATAATATTTATGACATAGTTTAGTTCATTGTATTTATATATTAAGTGGATGTTAAATAAACAGGGGTCGTAGAACCCTTCCAAGTAATTTGAACATCCAATATAAATAGAGGAGAGAGGATCTCACATAATCAACTACTCATTATGATATTTCCAGATATTTTATCTCTTCTAAAATTTCTTATAGAAAGATGACCATGATCTAGGAAATTGGATTGATTTTTTCTCCTTACATAGATGGAACATCGATGCGGTTATTGTTGGGATGTTGAAGGTGTTGTTGGATCTCTATAATGGAACCCGAAATTCAACAATTTATGTTCTGGTGGATTTTCATAGCACATGTGGATGATTTGGAGGGATTATTTATTTAATCCTTCAAGAAAAGATCACTGAATACAAGAAGATGTTGACCGCAGCTTCATATCTAAAAATATTTGGTTTTTAGTTTAATATTTGTGCTCTATTTAATTTACTCACGATCCTAAAATCATACTGGTGCACAGATCGTCAGAGACGATTGGTCTCATCATCCTGATGATGAAAAATTTTAAATTCCCCACCCCACAATATTTTTATGTGACCTTAGTAACATAAACTAGTTTCAGAGTGACTACAGAACTATTCTATGATACGAAAATTTATGTTGCAATAAAATTACGTAAAGGTGTTATTTATAGTCCCAACGATTTAGTCTGTTCAACGATCCGATTTCAGATAGCCAAGTTTTGGACATCTAAAATTTTTGATATAGATTATGATTGTGGTTACGAGTATTAAATTTCAAAGAATAATGTTCTTTGTCTTGAAAATTCTAGCCTTGTTATGATTGGATTATGCTGATCATAAATAATACCATCCACCAAGTGAACATTCCACTATTTTAGGGTATTTTTCATAATAATAATACTAATAATAATAAAATAAAAAATATATGATCATGGAATTTTTAAAATCAGATATTAATAGAGACAATAGTATATCTTATTTGGGTTTGGGCATGAAAATATTGTGAAAGGACAAATTCAAGTGGGGATAAATTTTTTTCCCCAGATATAACAAAGGAAAAAGATTAGCCTTTTGAAAAATACGTCAGCCTTGTGGCCAGACCAACCATGCCCCTCTGAGTGACTCCTTCCCTCTATGGCCAACCATAGTCAATGCCAAGTCAAATCCAACTCCTCTCCCATACGGCACTAGTGTAGAACACCACTAGCTTCCCTTCTCACAACATCAATGTAGAACCCCTCTAACTGTAGTAGCCAACCATCATGTGTGAGCCTCCTCCCATGTCATCACCTCCCATCATTCAGCCATTATTACACATTCTAGTTTCACTAACCATAGTGCCTCCCCATCAAGCCACCCCCACCATCCCACATGCCACCGCCTGAAGCAGCTCACTTCCGATATGATTCAAAGATCCACGGTCGTCGACACCCCCTCTAGGATGGACCTCCACAACAATCACTTCCTGAAGGCTTGATCCGAGTCGTGCAACCTCATCTATTTCATGGTGACTCCCTCTATAATATCTACTAGAATCCATCACTAACCACTAATTTAGTATATGCTTTAGGTCTCTACCTCCTCTTAAAATTCCCCACCAGCTGGCCTCTATTAGTCTATTCTACACCATTGTTGTTGGTCAGGAGCTCGCCTACCCAGATCTAGGGCTTCCAATCTCGTAACAATTTGAGGTATCCCTCCCTAATTCAAAACTAATATTTCCCTTAAATAGTCCCAGGTGATTCAGTGTGACCCGATACGTGTCTAGGCAGACATGCATGGCACAGATAATCCCAGAATAGACTATGTACAGCCAGAATCAGGTTATCAAGGGTTCGACATGGCCCATTATGGGTTGGCATGATTTTTCAGGTATCAAGATAACCAAAATTGGTTTAATTAATTAATCTAATTCAGTATGAAATTAAATTAATTGGAATATTATTTTTTGGTTATGCATTTTATATTTTTAATACCAGGGAAAAAATAATTTAATTTTAGTATTAAATTAAATTAATTAATTAAATTAAATTTTGTTCTTAAAATTTAATAAATATTGGGATTAATGTATAGTAAATAAATTATTTGAATTTTAATTCATTTAATTTAATTAATACCACTTGTACTTTAATATATTTTTGTTTAATTTTTAATAAACAATATTTTACCCTTGACTGATTTTGAGCATTTTCCTATGCGTATATCTATATTTATTTTATTAATTATTCTAACTAGGTGTGATGATTGTAATTAATTAATATGTTATAATATTCATCATTTATTTTTATTAAATATGTATAAGTTCATACATTTCAAAATTCATCTGATGTGCCCTGCACCCCTAGTTCCCCTCACATGTGTGCGAGTATTATTTTAAATTGGATGATGAAGATGTATGATGTGGGCCCCTCCATGATGAGGTAGTACGACATGATGAGGATGGTGTAAGATGTAGACCCCAAGAGGATGATGTGGTACACCAGATGAGATGTGGACCGCTCTAAGATGAGGTATTAATCACATTTTTTAAGGGACACATTGGATGGGGGGAGATCATTATCACAAGATAAGTGATGACTCAGGTGTGATGCCCCCAGGTTATGGTTGGTCCATTGAATTTAAATGAATCATCCAATAATATATTATCAAGACCTGTCATGTTGTATATTCCTTTTTTCATTTATTTATTATTTGATGCATTTTATAACCGTGGGAAAATACATAAAATAATAAATAATAAAATGCATAAAGAAATGATGAATGTTTTTAAATTAATGTTTAGTTGTAATCACGAAAACATAGTATAAAAAATATTAATATAAATGGATTATATTTATCGATAGAAAAATATGAAACCCTTAAAAAGAAATATTAACTCAAAAATACTTTCTCTAATTCAAATTTCAACAAAACTGTCTGTTTGGAATGCTTGTCAACCAAAGTTGAGGGTGCCTCTTACTACTGGGAAGTATTTATAAGAGTTATGGGTTGACTTAAGTGAACAAAAAAAATAAGTATCCAAGTCTATCTTGTTTTATACTTATAGGAAATTGTTATGCAAATATATTTTATGATTTTAGAAGATGTGACTTCACTTCACATATCAAGGAGCCGTGAGTTAATTTGTATAGCCAGTCAAAAGCCTACCTTGAACTCTCCAAGTAGTGGAATAGCCAAAGATTGTAGACTATGAGGGGAAGCTCAATAATCATTTATACTAGAGTACTCATTCGACAGATTATTTTGATACTAGTTTAGTGGGTTCGTATAATTTGATAAAATAGTGGGAGGCATTTAAATTATTAATATAGTCAAAAATTTATAAATAAGTAATCAAGATAAAAGTGTTAATCTTCTAGTATTTATTTTTATAGAAAATGGAATGTAATACCAGAAGATAAACTATGATAAATGTATTAAAAACTAAATGTCCAAACTAGCATGAATTTCAAATTTTAGTACAAGTGCTTGCAAACAATACTTCAAAATCCGATATTCTAGGTGTTGGTGTCCCCAATAACAATTAGGCCACCATAGGAAGTGAGGGTTTGAAATTTATTACAGAAGACTCATGTTTAAATCATTTGATTGTTTTCTCATTATGTTATCATAAACATCTAAGGTTATTTGTGGTTACTAAGTTAGTACATAGATGTTATAACATGTATTCTATTCTCCGAGAAGCTTATATGGAGAAATATAAGAAATATGTTAATGGGTGAGAGCACATTTGGTCATGTGTAAATTAAAAGGGAGATCATGATATTTAAATGGATCCGTTTCTCATTTTGTTTTCTCCCATTACTTCAATCTCATATAAGGTTATTAAACAAATAGAATAGGGTAAACAATACATTACATTTTTAGGTATAGTTATCCAAGTAAATAAATAACTCAATGAAATATTAATCTATGGTTCTTAATATTAACAATTTAAATGGCAAGTAGAAATGGCTAATGCCTAGGGTAACACAAAAGGAACATTCACAATTTCCTACAAAGATAGGTAAAAAATAGGTGGTTATTTTCTTTTTATATAATGAAATAATATATTTTGAATTTTATACACAATGGATTGAATTAAAGAAGAATTTTATTGCTTCTTATTTGGGTATATTCATCAATATCGAATGTACTGTTTCTGAAAAACAACTTCGGTATTAAATACCAAATTTCCTTAACATATATTTATTTAAATACCCTAACCATGTAAGTTATCGATACATTATAATAAGTAAGTTTTATTCTCCAAGAAGCTGAGAAAGGGTTATTCGAAAGTTAGTGGTGAGAAACACATAACTTCTAATTGTCATGTTAATAATTTAAGTCAAACTATTATTGGGCATAACCAAAACATTTATCTCTTTTTATCCATTAGACACAAGGACAGATTATTCCATGTTTAGCAATAAATTCTTTTTATGGTGTTTCATAGTCAAAAAAATAGTTCAGTGGTACTTGAATCATAGGTAATACATGATGAATATAACATGTAAGACTTATTTATCCAGTTCTGGAAAGATAAAAAAAATTCAATAAAAAATAAAAGTGGACATTAAGGATATACCCAGTTTGGTATATACACTTGGTATAGCTAAACACATTTGGTATTATCATTGTATTTAGTTTGGACAAAGAGACCTTAATAAATAAATGTACGTCACAAATAATTCATAATTAATACAGCAAGAGAGAATAAACTATTCCAATAATAAGATAGTGGTAAATATAATTTATAATAATATGTTTATGTAATTAAATATTATAAAAATGAATTATTTTAGTTCACATGGTTATAAGATATGTATATCTTTAAGGTAAAACACTAAATAATATCTCAACCACACATTTATCAATCATTATAATGTAGTGTGGAGTAATTTCTAAATGTACATTACCTTATCCACATCATGGAATTGATACTAATAAAAAGGATCGAGGATGAGTCTTACATGTTAAAATTGATCAATTAAATGAATCATGGGGAAATTCCTAAATGCACATTTTATACATCAGATTCTCGATGTTATTAGTAACAATGATTCAATTTGTAGAAACATCCATTATATTTGAAGACGTGCATTGAAAATAAAGGTGATATCTCAGAAGCATATGCCAACTACCTTGAAAAATGGATATTATATAACTCATATTATAATTTAAATCCATTGTGTAGTAAAGACATGTGTTTAGATACAAAGTGGTTTTTATTGGATAAAACAACATGAATCAAGCAAAACATGTTATGCATCTAAGTCATTATCCTAAAGGATTCTTAAGGTATTACACAAATCCATGTTATAGAAAGGTTATAGTCAAGTGATATACTATATTTCTATAAAAGGATGCACATCTCTATTATAGGTAGTGGGATCCAGATTGACAAGGGTTTATTCAATGCTATAGATGCACATGTAGTTATTATAGGAACAAGTTCCTCACGTGATTTTGCAACAGGATTGTTCCAGAGACACATACTTCGTAGGAAAGTTAATAACATAGTGATGGTTTTATATTCATTGTGTTCATTAATACATTATTCACTGAGAATAATAATTCTTACAAGTGGTTAGTATATTTAAACAAGAAAAAATTTAAATGGTTAATTAAAATTGAATAATGGATTCCATGTATTGAAGTGAAAAGGGGGTTATAAATTGAATATTATGGTGGGTATTCATGTGAAATCATACATGGGTGGTACAAGTAGAGTTCCAATAAGTCTTCATTGGTTATACCAAGTTGTTATGCCAATGTCCATTAGAATTTTACTTTTCAAAGATGATTTATGTGATCATATTATTGTGAATTTGATGTCACAACCTCCAATCATGTAAGGTGTACACATAAAACAAACATAAAGGGATGGTGACATCAATGAATTCTAATAAGTAAGGTACATAAAAATAGTTTAGTATTAAAGTAATCATCTTAAAATTAAATATTCATTTGAAATGAATTATTCCATGTATATACCAGAGGTTATTTTAATCATTATTGTTTTCCAATTGAGATATGTTCAATAACATATGGAAAATAGATATTGGATTTACATTACAATAAGACTGGCATTAATGAAATACTCTATATATTGACATAATGTAAAATATCATTTTATATGGAATAGGATATGTTGTGGTAGATCTAACAATTTATTGGACTTAGTTAATCGTATATATACTGACTTAGTATTGAAAAATTCAAGAAGGAACAATTTAAGAGAATAATTGTGGTCAGTATCACATTGCATAAATCTCTCCAAATTGACATGTATGGGCATAAGAGTAGATTATTGAGGTATGTTGGATTTAATATGCTTTTGTGATGGATCAATCATGTGTTCCATGATATGTACAAGAATTTCTATTTCAATGATATACTTTATGGTAGGAAAATTTCACTTTTATCTATTATAACTTCAAGTAAAGTAGTCAGAACTATGTGATTATACATGGGAATGTATAAGAGATATGTACCTGGAATATGGAGAAGAAGGGATAATAGTTATAGTGGGATATAAACTAGTCTTCCTTCGGATAAATTTGATCTAGCATTACAGTTATCCAAAGTTGTTTAGTGAGAAAAGCACATAAAATCCAACGGTAGCCCTAACTATAAATACCAAGTACATTGAATCTTATAATGTAGTTAATAAGATGTTATTAGATGCAGTTATTTTTTATTATTCTTAGAATCACACCTTATAAGTAATTTTTTATCACTATGAAAATTATATTACTAGAAAATGCTAAGATGTCATGTTTTAATAGTTGAAAAGGGATATACTTGAGGATACCATCTCTTGAGAAATTTTGCTCAATGGGATAAGGTCACATAAAGTAGAATAGAAATGAAGAGGAAAATTTGAAGACCCAACATATATACCAATTACTAAATTGTATCATGATATTTATCATGTGGGAGCTAAAAAGGTTCATTATTAAGTTGGCTCTAGTGTAAGTGGGAGTGTTGTAATAGTGGGTTCCCAAGACCCAATGTGACTAGTAGATTGGATTACCATATATTTTATATAGTTAGATATACATGATGTATTCATACCACTATACTGTATATATTTTTTCCCCACTATTTAATTGAAATTTCTAAAGATTAATGGTCATATAAAAAGGTTATAGCAGTTCCTAGGATATAATGAGAACCACAAGATTACATTAATCTTAAAAAAAAGTCTTAGGGTCTAGATACATCATACTAACTGGAAAAATTTGCTGTCTTATTATCAGCTATTGGTTTCTCATTAGAATTATGAATTCTTCTCATGAAGATAGAACTTGGTGATCTCTAGTAGTGAGATCGTGATGATAGAACCACCAATAAGAACACCACATGTTTAAACTATCATTGGTTGTTCCTATCTATGAACATGTGTATTGGTTTCTTTAATTTATATCACTATCAATGTTCTCCATTTGATCGCATAGTTTTATTATGGAAAAAACCATGATTCTGAAATCATGGAAAGGTATCTTTTTTTGGTGTTTCATTGGTGGTATGGAAATGGTTAAATGGTCAAGAAAGTATTTTTCAATTTTCGGTTATGGAAGTAATATACCTTGTCATTTTTTATCAGGATGGTTGTACCTTCATATGTCTTCGGACAAGGTACTTTAGGGTAAATCCATCTAGTTAGATAAATAAATAATAATGCAATAAAAGGGTGATGAAACAAGTGTTCTTCCTTCTTTTTGTGATATCTAAATATAGAGAGATTATATTACACAGTATATTTTCATAGGTTTCATTTCATTCATATGACTTTACATATCTCTTTAGGGGCCTTGATGGGTCTCTATAATCTACTCTATGTCTATTAATATTATTCACTACTATTCAGATAAGGGTCTATAGGGTCACACACAATAGCGTATTCAAGAGTATTCCATATTTAGTTGGATAGATATATTGGATTTGCTGGGCCCCGACACATGGTTTTAGTGTTCTCCATGTCATCGAACAGTGATAAATAAATAAATTCATTATTAATCAAGTGATTAATAATTTTTATGAGTTTATTTATTCAATTTATTTTCCTGTTAATTAAATACAAGAAATAAATTTAATCAAATGAATATTATTTTAATATTCTAGGTTCGTTTAATATTTTAGAAGAAATTTTGAGTCGAGTTAAATGACTCTGGATTATTACATAATATATTATATATATGTTACAACTATTTATAAAATAATAAATAATATTTATAATTTTGTTTAGCTTTTCATAATTATTTATTTAATGGATTTTAAATAAATGGGGGTTGAAGAACCCATACAGGTATTTTTGACATCCACTCTAAATAGAGGAGAGAGGTGCTCAAAAAATGTAATATTCATTGTGAGATTTACATTTCCTCTATCTCCTCTCCCACATTATATAGAGATAAGCTTCTGATATAGGTTATCAGACATAGTTAATATCCTAGCATCAAATGCATGTCGATGAGGTGATCATCAGGACATCCAATGTGTATCTGGATATCCATTCTAGCACTTGGGATTTGATGATCAATGTTCTAGTTTATTTTTTAAGTGTGTTTGGATGATCCCTATGGTGTTATATTTTGATCTTTCATTCCACAGTCACTAGTGATAAGCAGATGTCAACTGTATATTCTGATATGGAAATGTATGTTTTTTATTTTCTTTTTGTGCTCTCTCTAATTTATTTGATATCCTTGGACTATACTAGGGCTCGTATCATCGGAAACAACAAGTCTCGTCAACCCGATGATCAAAATTTTTAAAATACCTAGATCGTTGAATTTCTATGTGACCCGGGCATCTTCACTTCCACCTTTGTTGGATCCACAAATATACCCTCTCTTTATATTATGCGACCCAAAAATGAAAGCTTATGAAGTCAAAATTCACACTTAGTAAATTTTTAAAAATGATTCTCCTTCCTCAAAGTATTCAACACAATCCTCAAGTGATCTTCATGATCCTCCTTACACTTTGAATATACTAGGATATCATATATAAATACTACCACAAAGTGAACAAGATAGTATCTAATGACTATATTCATTAAATATATGAACATAGTATGGGAATTAGTAACACCAAAAGGCATCAATAAAAATTCATATTTTCCATAACTTGTATGGAATACTGTCGCATGTATATCATACTTATTGACCTTCAATTGATGATATCCAAAAAGAAGATCAATCTTGGAAAAGTTTTGATCTCTATGTTGTTTATAAAATAAGTAATCAATACAAGGGAGAGGATTCTTGTTCGTGATAGTGATATTGTTATGTTCGTGATAATCTTTAAAGAGTCTCATTGATATAGAAATATTCATAAAAAATAGAATAGATTTACCCCAATGTGATGTACTAGGGAATATGAATCCCTTATCAATATTATCCTTGAGTTTCTCCTTCAGTTCTTGTAACCTAATTTGGTCCATTTTAAAAGGTGTATTTGAAATATGCATAGTACCATGTATTAGTTCGGTTGAAAATTCCACTTCAGGATCTTGTGGAGGAACAAGCAATTAATATGGAAGGACCTAAAAAACTCTCATAAAATAGGTGTATCCTTATTATTGTGTTTCTCCCCAACCATTTTAGATAGATAACATTCATTTATAGAAATCAAGACCCACAATATGGAGGTAATTTCTATTTGAAGTTCATATTCATACTTGCATTGACAGATGATCATATGTTTATTCAAAATATCAAATATAACATCCTTTCCCTGGAAATTGATATACGCTTAATATAGTGAAAGTCATTCCATGCCTAGAATCACATAAAATTGACCTAAAGTAATAATCACAATATTTTATGGGAGTACATTCTGACAAAATTTAACTGAAGAATAATTTTAAACTCCATATGTGACCTTCATTCCATTAGGAGTTTCCACAGCTAACTAAACTTCTATTTTTTTAGGTGATATAGGGATACCCTTAGAAAATTATTTAGTACTAAAAACTTGGTGGATCTAGAATCAAATAATATATTAGCTATTTTAGACTAGACAGTAAGTGTACTTTTCGATACTTTTTTATTTTACTCCACATCTCCAATAGAGATCACATGATATTTTCCTTTGTATATGACCATAAGAGGTTACTGATTTCAATCATCATCATTATCCCAAAAATTTGGTTACTAGTTAGAATAAATCCCATTTTACTTACACTTTAATAAATAATGTGTGTGAGGTGCATTATATGTATCCTTCTCTCTATTTGCATCATTAGATAACTTATTCCACTCACATTAGCAATAAATTTCCTGATAACCTTATTTACCGTAGATAAAACATTTACTAGTTCCCTTAAGATAAGTTCATCCATTTTCATTCCACATGATGATCATAAAGGAAATATCATCTTCTTTTCTCCATGGTTTTTAAAATTTTCTTAAATTACAAAGTTCCATTATTATCAAATATACGAGATTGATGCATAAATCAAAACTATATTTCGACTATGATGGAACATCATATGATTATTGGATTTATGGGCTTTCTAACCCTAGATATCACATTCTCCCATGCCATACGGTTTGATCTGTTCATTCATGACACTCTAAATCATCCATAATTAAAGGTATTCAAAAAAAAATTCACACAAATAATGAACTAGAAAAATTCATATTCATGGGATCGACATCAGGTATATTCTTAGTAAAGGGATTTCATATCCTGACTTGAGTTGATGGTGGAAAGGATAATTAGAATGAATCCATAGAGTGTAATGACATCCCCTCCAAATTTAACTTCTTGTTGTGTAGAATCCAAAACCACATGATTCATATATATTAGAAGGTTTGGAAAGAAGGAATATTTCTGGTTTCTAAATTCATGTGTTTTAAGAATTCAAAAGAGAAATATGTATCTCATCTTTTCTTTGAGAGAGATTGGGTCAATGTTGTCTGGAATAGACTGGGTGATATCTTTGGGCCAGGGATCATAGGTGTCATTCCTAGATACATTCTTAAGGCTTATTTTATGGGATCTGAGACCAACATTTGGGAGAGGAATGGGAGGGTAGTTCTTTTTATGGATGGATGATGGAGTATTTGGAGTCTGTGAAATCAAAGTCACCACTATGAAATATCTATCTCACATCAAGAAGTTTTGGTTAAGGATAAAAGAATTGTGGTAGATCTAGTCCCACTTTTTAAACAATGGAAAGGATCACCTTCATTGAGAAGAATCATGGTTGTAAATTATCACAATACACTCTTTTTAATATTATCATACTGAGATGTTGGTTGAGGTGGTGTCCCCCCGAGGCAGTGAACATAAACTCAATGTTGATGGACCGTGTACCTCATGAGGCATGTGCAGGTTTGGGGTGGTTCACGATCCTAAAGGGGTGTTTATTATGGTGTTTAGTAGTGGATTTTTATAGGGATACTCTCTTATAGTGGAGGCATATGCAATGTCAAAATGTATTGAGCTTTGTCACGATCACAACATCATGTAATAAGTGGTGGAAACTGACTCGACTTTGATCCATAAAGAATTTCATGAAAAGGCTCAAATCCCATGGCCCATCATTTACCTCACTCACAAATGAAAATCAATTCTCCATTCATGGGTGAACCTTAGTCATACATAGTGTGAATGGAGTAAAGTGGAATATTTTTTATTTTCCTAGGAGACCAATGAGGATCAATGTTTTTTATTTTTCTTCTTGGGATCTCTCCCACTAGTGTATATTTTCATTGTTATAGTGGATTCTCTAAGTCTCCACTATTGTATACCACCTTGAATTTTATCTTATTGTTCATTACATGTACTGAAATAAAATTTTCACCTTAAATCATATCTCGCAATTCTTGTAAATTTTTTTCATAGGATCTAATAGATCCATCATAGTTTTTCATTAACTCAAGGAATTCCTTCTCCACATTCATATGAAGAATATAAGGAAAGTACATATGGAAAAATATGTTCTTGAACTCATCCCATTCAATATATTAAATATCATCATGTACCTTATTATTCATGATAAGGGTCCACCATTGATCAGCTTCACCTTCCAAATGACAGAGAACCAAAATGACTTTCTCGTGTTCAGAACATTGGAGAATAGAAAATATATTTTTAGTTTTAGTAATCCAATTCTCAGACACTAGGGGATTATAAGATCCATTGAAATATGTTGGAAAATACCTCATGAAATACTCAATATAATTGTGTTCCCTCATTTTCCCATTATTATGTCCATCGTGATTCATAGGTTAAAAAACATTGATCATAGAAACCTGATTTTTCATTCCGTATCCCATAAAATTATGTTTCTTGTGAGGGTAATAGTTAAATTTTCAATCATATTCAGCATTAATATGGTGAATTCATGTTTTATCCTTTGAATAAAATAGAAAACATACAATGGTAATCACTAGTCATAGTGGTAAACGAAAATAATCAAGGGAAGTTTCAAATAAAATTTCAGTCTGTGAAACGTTTGGTTTAATCTGAGGTTATTCATGATCATTACCAAAACTCTTGGATTTGTGACATATACATAGACTTATCCTTATGGTTATTACTAATTTTTTCTCATCCAAGTTTTCAAAGATTCACTAAGACTTACTCTGATACCAACTATAATTGGCCATACATTTCATACATAGACAATATATCACTGTAGATAAATATTTATTACATAACATAAAAAATCTACACTAGAACCATACAGTTCTAGTTCTATTGGAAACTTATATTCATAAAAAACTATTTTATAAAATATTCACATCACCTGCCTCTTATTTTTTCATAACAATTTTTTTTAGACATATCATACTTTGTACAATTCTTCATATTCTGGGGAAAATAAACCTAAGAAAATGTGAGTTCAGATGCTCATTATGGGTAAAAAACAGAGATATCAATGATTTGAAAATAATATATGAGAAAAAGGTTATAAGAACATGAACATAACATTTTGGAATTATACACTACATATAAAATTGTATACTCTTAAATTAAGGAATTCGTCTTGGTTATTCATGAGATATGATTCATTAGTAAATCGAAGAACATGATCCATGAGTGCATAACATTAGTATAATGCATTGGATTTGTCGAATACACATAAGAATAGAAAATAATTTCTTTATTAGTTAAGGAATACTACCAAGACCATCAAATGGGAAACAAATCATGTACTAAACTAAATTCAATCCCCATTCTGACTATGTATTACTGCACTAGGTTCACTCTACATTCATTCCCTAACTTTCTGAATAGCGTTCAATCCTTGTTATATCTCCATATTATTAAATTTGGTTCACTCCTCGTTATGACCCTATCAATCTCATGAGATATAAATAATTACCAAATTTATTAATGGGTGATATAGGTCTCATCCATCAAATCATGAAAATCTTACATATTTGTGTCAGGACATCATAAAACATGCATCATATCAAAACCCCTGAAATAAATTTTTTTTCATAAACATTTAATCATTGAATTACTCATGAAAAGGTAACATGATTCCTTAAAATCAAGCCATCATAAATATAAAACCATATAGGGAATGAAATAAGCATGATTTACGTAGATCATATCCCTAGTGAATCATAAGTAACATAAAATAATGTTATCTTATATTGAAAAGGATTTTAAAATATCAGTTTAATTAATTCATGGGGATAATTAGTTCTAATTTGAGAATATTTTTTAAAAATACATTTAATTATGAATGAAAATATTTTATTTGAAAAGAAACTTGTATGATTATATACAAAGTTTCAAAGAAATAAGGAATTATATTAGTGGGGAAATCCATTCATTTTGGGTCTGATAAAAAAAATTATTTTTATTCTTTTTTAATAAAATACCTAAATTACATTGTTCTCAACAAAAACTAGAATATAACATTATGAAAATTAAAATTCATACAATGGTAAAATTTAATTTAAAAAATCATTTGAGAATGAGTTATGTTATAAAACAATAGCATATAGAAAATCATAACATAACCCAGGAAATGCATTTCATAAGAATATCATCCTCATAAATCTAAACCATATAGAGAAATAATAGTGATGTTATCATTATATCACATTCATCGAGGGGTTGGTACTGTAGCGACGGAGACACTGTAGTAGGTAGTGTAACAGTGGCGGTACTGTAGTAGTCCGGGTTCTGTAGCAGTACTATTAATCGAGGGGCATATTGGGCCCAAAAAATGGGCTCTCAAGACTAGTATTCAGGCCACTTGGCCTTGGTATTTCGGGCTATGTAATGGGTTTTCCTCTACCAAATCTAAAGATTTCTTTGTTTTTGATAATAAAAATGAGGCTTTGGCTCCAACCATAAAAAATACATTCCCTATAAAACATTAGAACCACCAAAGGTTTTTTTTCATTGATGAATATAAGATCTATTAAACGATCATTAAAAACATTCCTAAATAAAATACACTTTTATTTGAAAATAAAATTTCAAAAACTAAAAATTTCAAAATTATTATGGAATATATTTTCTTTAAAAATCGTCTTGGAATATTGTAAAGGAATATTCAAAGTATTCTCTCTCGTGATGGTGGGAATTTTTGTTCATGTCATATACATTAGAAGTAACTATTCTGTTCAAAAGTGTTTAAAAAAGTACATTCTTCAGAAAAAAAACAAGAATACTACATGTAAATCATTTTGTAAAAAATCAAAAAAGAGTAAAAATTTATTTAAAATAATAACTGGTTAATCTTAAAAAAATTCTGGAATTTCTTTTTAGAAAATATTTATATAGAAGAAGATTGAATATATATGGAAGATAGAAATAATGTTAATTTTATTTAAAAGTACTTTTTGGATCTCATAAATAATTATAGTGAAGAAAATAAAGAAAAAAATATATTCTCAAGAAATAACCAGAGGAGAAGAAAATGAAATAGATTCATAATACAGGGACCATATAAATTCCTTAACATAAATTTAATTATATATCATAAAGATTAAAATATGACTGAAACACAAATCCCAAACCTCCAGTCTCACCATTCCCTATTCACATTCAACCTTATATATAATAAATATGGATTTTTTAGAAATATATTCCATAAACATTGTAATATATTATTATTTTTTCCATGTAAATATTTGAAATATATATAGTAATGTTATTAGTGTCGGTCACTGAGATAGCATGAGAATCCAAGGCCTGGTGAGCCCAGAATTGATATTTGAAAAATATAAAATATATTAATACTATGCATATATATTTTTCCTGAAAAATTACAAATAGGTTTAAATGAAATCTTAAATCATAAATTTGAGACCATCGTTGAGTCTAGAGTGTTTTTTTAACCCTAGTTGGGATATAATATTTTTTAGCATCCGGTATTTGTAAAAAAATTGACACGGGAACAAATAATAAATTATCAAATAAATAAATTTATTTATTTTATTAAGTGATGAAACACAAACCTAATTTATCCTCATAAAAACCTAGTTATGGGTAAATATCAGGGTGATATAAATAACCCTTATATATAGAGAGGTTCTATAGTGGATATTTTAGAAGTCAAAAATGGATCAGGGGATTGGACCTCTAATATGGGGATCATCTATGCTAATGGTGTTTGAGGATTTCACCAACTACTACAACATATGATCATTATTCATCATTGATTTATCGAAAATCAATGTATGATGTTTTTTATGTTGATTTATCCCCATTATATTTATATCACAAAAAACATGAATCAATCAACCAACCTATTTATACATAGTATAGTCGTGTTATAGATTTGGGTTTATTTTACCAGGGTTTTTAGAATTTTTATTTTTGGTTAATTATATCTCATCATTCTTCATTATAAAGGAATTGAATCATGGAAAATTGATCATTAACCAAGTTTTATTCCTTTTTTTATTTCTTATCAAATTTATCATACGTTCATTTATGGTGTTCTGTTTGACGAGTGGTTTGACAAATACCTAATAACCAAACACACCACATCCATTCTTTAGTGCAGAGGATTGATACTTTCGATCATGTTCAAATTTTACTATGGGATTGAGATAAAAAAGTGATGATGAGGGATCAGGACTAGATCATTGATGTTTTTTCTTAGTTTAATGTGTAGTGATAAGATAACATGATGGTATGATCTTTTATGATAATCTGATTTCCAAATTCCAAGATAATCAATTCAGTAGTGATGAAATAATACTGTATGAAGTGCCTAGAAAGTCTTGAAATTTCATAACTACACTGCATCTAATATTCATATACATACTTTTTGGTACCCTTTCTTTGGTTTTAGGATTTCCATGAATAATAAAGGTTTTTACATCATGTGACTTGTGTTACATGTTGTGTGACCCAACCTAGAGACTTGTCCTATACCCTCAGGTACACCAGCATGTCCATAAAATATGGGATAAGTTGTGTACTTGGGCATGGATAGAGAACATGGTATGAGTCATATACATTCACTTTACCAAGTACACAGGCATGGATTGGGGTACATGGACATGGTTGGGTGTACACAAGAATATCCTGGAGTACAAGGGTATGGGTTAGAGCACATGGGAATATCATGGATTGGAAATACATGCAACAAACTATAATTACATGCAATATAATTTTCCTATAGATATTTATTCCCCTTCTTCTCTTCAGCATGGACTATTTTCATTAGGGCGCGTTCCCTTGATCCATCCCTATGGGGGCAGAGTTTTGAATTACATCCTAGAAAATGGATTGTGATTCACTCTAACGGATTTGTACCAGATATAGTTCTTAGTGTCCCCCCATATCCATGGCCATATCCTCAATCATCATCTCCACTAAGTGGGGTTTTCATAATCAATGTGACTAACTTTACCTAAGATTTGATCCCATACTAATTGGTTTTGTCTATATTGGTGGTTTAGTATACCCCATATACCTAGTTAGAATCTCTATCTATGTGTTGATCTCATCACACTTCCAGTATGTACATCATTATGGTGAGACCTGACAAGCATGACGTCTCGGATGGACACCATCAGTGTAATCAAACTCACAGAGTGAGTTCTCCTAAGTGAGTGTGGTTATGGGCTCTTGAGTGGAGTCTTAGAATGGTGATTTGATTATGACCTAACCTTGAGACTTAGTTTCTACCATGAGTATCTCTAGATTTATTATCATATGTATCATATTATGATTGATATATCCTATGATGAGTTGAAAACTCTTGATTATTTATTCTAAGGGATTTTGGTGTGTCCTACTGGTTATTATTATACTCACCCATGTATTGGCGCTATAGAAATTTGTCATGTCTTATGAAGATAACCTATCATTCGACAAGGTTCTTAGTAGACTAGGAGCAGATGGAGATTATATTGGGCAAGACAAACTATGGTTCATTCTAAAATTCACTTTTGACTATATTCCACTCTTACTAATAGGTTTGTCTAATTTATAGTTTTTGTTGGGGTTGTAATTGGACCTTTTTTCTTTCTAGTATTATTTATCATACCTTGATTGTTTGATTTAGATGTATACATTCATTGGGTATCGATTTTATTTTATATTTCAAAATTTAATGGGTTTCTGTGTGTGTGTGTGTGTGAAGGTACCTTATTCTATGGGAGCCTATTTAAGTGTTATGCCTACTTTTCACTGGTCTCCAACCCCTAGACTATTGGTGGTGTTCATGGGGTAGTCAAACTAAGATTATTGTCAGCCAGGTGGGCCTGGGTGAGTCAGCTTGTGAAAGAGTTGTATCAGAGATTTTTTCCATATTGAGAAATAGTTTTTTGATTTTTTTCTAGCTCTGAGATTCATCTGGGTTTTATGGAAATATTGTTAAGTTTCTCATGTTTTTATTTCTGGTAGGGGTGTCCAGTGTAGGTGTGGAGGCCGATGTATCCATACACTATGACATTGAATATCTTCCTTTTGACTCAGTATAAATAGAAATTGGTTATACGGAAGCATTGGTATGTGCATCATATATGAATTGGTTTTGTTTTATGTCCTTATTCAGTTATCTCCCTAAGTGTACTCATTAACCACTATACATATTATATATTTGAGGATGCCTTCATGATGATTTCATACAGGATTCATTATCAATATTTTGAGGAAGATCCCCTTGGTGATAAGGCTTCAATATAGGGACATGTTTATGATATAATGCATTTGGGTAGTTTTCCAAACATACCTCCATACATCAAGTGGAAAATGGTAACCATCGTACTAGAGGATGAGGTGTGGAGCATGATTTCACTTCTTTAGTTTCATCATCAGTGACAACTCAGGTTCAGGGGGATCCAGACCCATAGGTATCTATGTATTGTCTTGAGATGCTTACACGGGTCTTTTGTCTCATCAAGACACTTGCAGATCATATGGTGGTTCTGGTAGTGATACTTCTTTATGGTTCTATAGGAAATTGGTGGATCCTTGTTCTTCTATTATTAGATGATATGGATCAATCATGGAGATAATTAGGTAATATATTTAGGTGGGATTACACTCCAGCAATAATACAATTAGTGCATAACCATGATATGTTATAGCTACTGTAGGGTAGCATGACTGTGAATGAGAATTCGATGAGGTTTAAAAACCTCTCATAATAATCAATGGATATGGTTTAGGATTCATTCATTCAATAATATAATTTTGAGAGATTCCTACATAAGGACATATGGTCTAGTTTAATACCTATGTGCACCTCTTCCTATGATGGGGGTGATAGAGTGTTCGCTGGGGATAGATATATTTCATATCAAGAACACACTAATAATGTGTACCAGTAGTGGGAATATAGGGGTTGAGACTTCATGAACAGGTAGTTGATGGTAGACATAATAATTTGTATATTGAATACATTTCTAGATGAAATATCAGGATCAAGGTTCTTTGGTTAAGTGCTCTCAATATGGTTCCATTCATCATAGAGAGGGGTGATGTGACTTTGGTGATGGAAGAAAAAATATTACATGAGACTATCCTACCAACCATCTATATGACCAAGAGGTAGTGGATGGTCTGCATAGGAATAGGTAATGGAAGGATCCAGGAGGTCTGAAGGGTGGAAAAGGTGGAAATGTAGTAGGGAGAGAAGTTGGAGATTATAGACAGTTTGACTTACTATCACCCCCACCTCACGTGGTCCCATCTAGGATCGGGGAGATGATGGAAAATGGAGAGGGAAGTTGTAGGCCATAAATTCCAATAATCCAATATCTTTGAGGATTATTGGATGCATTATTTTTATCTTTTATACCTCATATTTATTTTTTATAGAAATATGTGTGAGCCACTATTATCCTCCTATATCTCTAGTTCAATACCTAAAGGTTCCGGTAGAAACCTTAACTATACCCTTACGCTTAGAGACTTATAGAAAAGAAAACTCAGTGATCACACACTTTTTTATAAAGTGTAATATATCTCTCAAAGTATATATTTTCTCGTGGGATATCCTTGTGGATATAATGAGTACTTATGACATCATCATTTTATTATACTATCTATAAAACATTCATGCACATAATGACTATTTCAGTAGGACGATTTGGTGTTTTAGTATTTATGGGATGAATTTTTCCTTCATTGGTGGGAGGGATACATAGGTGGATCAAGATGGATGCATACGTAGGAGGGTACAGTCAATTAATCACTAGTTTTCTAGCATGACTCCTGGTGTAGGGGATGTTATGGGCAATCATTTTCCTACTATGGTGGCTAAATACAAGGATGTGTTTCTTTAAGAAATTATCATCTTCCCCCCCTCTGATAGATAGACTTATACATTTTCTTATACCCATGGATAAACCTATTAACTATGCCAGTATATTGGATGGAACCTATGGAGTATCGCGAGATGTGGGTGTAGTATGAGGACATAAAAAGAAAGAGATTTGTGAGACCCATTGTTTCCCCATGGGTACCCCTAGTGTTCTTCACCAAGACATTGGATGGGAGCATGAGGGTTTTCATGTATTATAAGTGTCTAAACCATGTGGATATGAAGAATAAGAATTCACTATCATGGATCAACAATAACTTTGATTAATCGAGTGGGTGTTTATAGATCCTTAATATTGACCTTAGATCGGGCTATCAGCAGTTGTGGTTATGGGATGTAGATAAACAAAACAAAAAATTTTGATGTCACTAAATTCATTATGAGTATTTTATGATGCCCTTCAGTATGAAGAACACCCAATTATTGTTCATTGGACTCATTAACCAGATCTTTAATCCTTTCTTAGACTAATTAATGGTGGTCTTCGTTGATGATATCCTAGTGTGCTTGTAATCTGAGTATGAGCATGCAAGAAAAATGAGGATGTTTCTAGAAACACTCTAATAAACCCATATTTATGAGAATATCTTGATGTGTGAGTTCTATATTTAGGAGGTACATTTTTTAGAATATGTTATCTCAACTGATAGTGTAGCAATGGATCCGAAAAAGGTCAAGGAAGCATTAGCTTGGGAGCCACCCAAATGTGTGACGGAGGTGTGGAGATACCTTGGGTTGTTATGAAATGATAGGAGATTTATTCATGATTTATCTAGGATATCGGCAATTTTGGATATATTTAATTGGAAGGGGTAGCCTTTCATGTTGAAATAAAGGTTATAGTGATCTTTTCATGGGTTGTGATAGAGGTTGAAAGCCCCCCCCCCCAACTTGATATTTTAGTATAAGGGTGTCGATTATGTAATGTTCTACAATGCTTCATGAACTGGACTTGTTTTTTTATTCAGAGGTAGGCGATGATTTCCTTTGTGTCCAGGTATTTGATACTACATGAACAGAACAACATGAAACATGATCTTGAGTTTGTAATGGTATCCTTCTCATTAAATATGTGGCAACACTATCTTACGGTGGAGCAATTAATCATCTACTCCAACCAAATAAGTTCGTCAATTATATATTCCATTAAAAGGATCTTAAATTGAAATAGTGGTTATGGATATATATTCTCCAATAACATTACTATGTGATATTATTTAGTCTTGGGAAGGAAAATGTGTTGGAAGATGCTCTCAGTAGAAAATCATGATCCCATTTGTTAGTTAAGGTGTCAGATTATTTATACTTGTTATAGTTTCCAATAGTAGAAAATTATGGATCTTCATGTATAAAATTTATTTTTTTTACCCCACCACATTTACATAATGTTAGCGATGCTCGGTTTGGGGATTTAAACTATCAGAACAAAGGTAATCTGATATCCATTGGATGTGCTCCTTATAAATTATATAAAGGTGGGTATCAAGTTATCCTTCTTAGGGGACCGAATATGGTACCCATGACTTTGCGGGAGGTGGTGATGAGGTAATTTCATACATAACCGTTGGTGATACATCTTGGTGTGGAAAGTATGTACCAAGACCTATGATGTCATTTCTGGTGGCCTGGAAAAGAGAATAATGTAGCAGAGGTTTTCTCTGGATATAACACTTTTCAGTATGTGATGTCTAAATAGTAGGTCTCAATTGCTTTAGCTCAATTCCTTGAGGTACCAGAGTGGAATTGGGATGGAATATTTAAGGAATTCATGACTATATAACCATTTATGTCTACATGACATGATTCCATTTGGGTGATTGTAGATTAAATCACCTTTTCATCCCACTTCCTAGCAATAAGATAGTAGAGTTCTATAGAGAGCATGGTATGCCTTTAAAAGAAAAAGGTAGTACAAATTAATGGATTCCATTCGATGGTCATTTCATACAGTGATTCTTTCTTCATATCTCTATTATGTAGAGGATTAATGGAGGCTATTGAGACTTAATTATGTTTGATCATGGTATTTCACCCTCAAACCGATGATCAAAAGAAGCATAACATTCAAGACATGGAATATATGTTTTGAGATTTCATATTGTACTTTGTTCATAGTTGGGAGGATAATCTACCCTTGTTAGAGTATGCTTATAATAATAACTACCATTTCACCATTGGTTTGGAAACATTCGAGGCCTTGTATAGAAGACCCTACAAGCCACCACCTTGTTGGACTGGTCCAAGTGATTCAATACTCATGAGCCCAAAGTTGGTGTGAGCTATGATAGAGAAGGTTCATATCATGTAGCAGGTGTTGAGGATAACACATAGAAACCGTAAGTCTTATGAGGACTAAAGATGGAGGCCCTTAGAATTTGGGTAGGGTGCCATGTGTTTTTTAATGTCTCACCTTGACATGGATTATGGATATTAGGTCGGGGAATCAATTCCTCTTTGATGTTCATTGTCCCTTTTCGGATATTACAAAATGTTGATAATGGTGCATACCACTTGGTTCTAACATCGTAGTTAGACTGGGTTCATGAAGTCTACCATGTGTTGTAGCTGAGGATATTTGTGCATGACCCATCACATGTAACAGAGTGGGTGATCTAGACATCAATTATGAAGATACCACTTCATATTACATATTTTAGATCAATTATCAGTATTATAGGATTCTCTATGGGTGAGTGACACCTTTGGTGTGTGTCTAGTGGTAGAATGAGAATCTTCATGATAACACCTGAGAGCATGAGAGTAATATGTGAGCTCATTACTGACACCTTTATGAGTATTCATTATCATTATTTATTATTAAAAGACCTTTTGTGTGGTGAATTTGATGTCTTGTTTTTTCCTTGTAAATATTTAAAATATATATAGTAATATTTTTATGCCAAGAGGTGAGACGATATTAGATTCTGAGACCAAATGAGACCAGAATTTATATTTGAAAAAAATTAATTATATTAATATCACATGTCTATATTTTTATGGAAAAAATGTAATATTTTTTGTATGGAGTCACAAATCAGAAATATGAGATCACCATTGAGTCTAGATCATTGGATTTATCCTAGGATTGACATAAAAATTGTTAGCATTGGGAATTTTTAAAACAATTATCACGAGAGTGCAAAATAAATAAATAAATTTATTTATTTATTTTATAATGTGATGAATTAGTGACCTAATTCCTCCTCTATAAATACCCAGTTACGGCTAAATCATATAAGTAGATAAATAAACCTAGATAACTATATATGAGTTGTTAGAGAGACATTAGTGAATGACTATGGATTGGATGATTGTATTTATGCAACAGGGATCATCTATACCAACAGAGTTCAAGGATCTTGAAAATGACTATGATGCAAGAACGTACTTCTCTAGAAACTTATTCAAACTCTCTGTAGCACATTTATTTTATATGGACTCATCCCCATTTTACTTCTCTTATGATGAATCATAGTCAATCAACCAATGGATTAATTTTAAGTTTAATCGTGTCATATTTTTGGGGTCTTTTACCTAGGTTTGGGGGGGTTATTGTTTTTTAATTACATATATTCATTCATCATTATAATGAAAATGAATTAAGGAAAATAAAAAAATTCATGGTCAATTCCATATTTTGTTGGTTTTTTCATATCTTCCCCCATTCATTATAAATTCATCATCAGTGTTCTGTTTGATTGGTGGTTTGATAAATACAAGTAAACCAATCATTTCTCACACATTATTCAGTAAAATGGACTGATATAATGAATTTGGTTTGAGTTTGATGATGAGATAGAACAACACTATTTAAAATAGTATATTGGGTCCACAAAAATGGTTAAGGTTCATATTTTGATGTACGGTTATATGAATGAGATACAGGATGATCATTCATGGGAACCAAATGGTCAGATTCAATTGAGAGACAATAGCATGGATTGTCTAGACCAGATCCATTGTTTGAGGAAATATTCATAGTGGGAATAGTGTGGCAGTGGGATGAGTAGACCACATTAAGAAAAATCATGTTCTAGATAGCTCAAAACTACATGACATCTAATATAAAGATACATTCCATGTGGGACCCTAGGTTTGATATTAGGGTTACTATAGAGAAGAAAGGATCACATGTCGTGTGACACATGTCACACCCCATGTGACTCAACCTAGTGACTCACCATGTTACCTTGAGTAAATGGGCATAACCAGACTATATGGTATAATCTGTGCACTCAACCCCAACTAGATCACATGGGATGAGTCATTTACATGGACATAGAAAATTACTTTGGAATGACCTAGGGTACATGTACATGACAAGGTATACACAGTCTTGGCCTGGATTACATGCGCACAGGCTGGATCACACGGGAAGACCTAGTACTCGCAAGACACACCATGTACTACAAGTTCACGACATATACTTTTCCTTTATAGGTCTGGGATCTTATTCTCTTTAATGTGGAATAATTTCCTTTAGGTGTGTTTCCTTTATCCATATATGTGAGGGTATAGTTTTTAATTATGTCCTAGGCAAACGATTGTGATTCACTTTAAGTTATTCTTTTGGAATAGAGTTATTTGTGTCCCCCTATAGCCTGAGGTGGGTCATCTATCATCTTTAACCCTTAGTGGAGTTCTCAGAATTTGTGTGACTAACTTTACTTGGGAATTGATCCCCAATTAGAGATTTAATCAAGATAAGGTTGTTGGTATACCCCTTTTCCCTAGGTGTTATCCTCATATTGGTATTGATCTATTCATACATATAGATTATACTTATATATGGTGAGACTCTATGAGAAAGACATCTTATATGGTCTCTATTTGTGGTATTATACTCATAGAGCGAGTTCTCTCGAGCGAGTGTGGTTATTGACTCTCCCATAGAATCTTAAACTCGGAATGTGACTGTTACTGTGACCTTACCTTGAGACATAGTTTATACCATGAGTTTATTTGTATGTTTTATTATATGTCTCATATTATGATTGATATGTCTTATGATGAGATAACTAATTTTTATTCTCCATGGTTTGTGATTTTGGGGTGTCCTATTGGGTATTGTTATACTCACCCCAATATGGGATCTCCCCACATGTGTCATGACTTATAAAAACAACCTACTATTTGAAATGGTTTGTGATTGACCATGATATGAAGGAGATTAGATTGGGCTAGACCAACAATGGTTCATTACAAGAGTAAATTTTTACTATAGTCCCCTCTTACTATCATTTTGGAATTATTTACAGTTTTTGGTGGACATAAAATTTTCCCTCTATGATTTCTAGTATTATTGATCATACTATTATTATGTAATTTTATGTATATATGTATTTTGGGGTTAGATTTATTTTAAATGTCATCATTTTATGGGCTTGGATATGTGTGTCCTCATATAGGTATATTAGGCAAAGTCCTCCCATGTTAGTGTTATGCCTACTCGATGTTGGTCGCTAGCCCTTGGCCTATTGGAGGTAGGCATGGGGTAGCCACAGTTGGCTTATCATTGGCCAAGTGATCCCCATTGATTCATGTGATGATATTCTTATTCATATCTATAATACCATGTATTATTTATTTATTACATTTTATTAGTCTTTTATTTATAATTTGTTGTTAAAATCCCAATTCAAGTTGATAACTGTTTCGTTTTCCAAGCTTGTTTCAGTTTGGAAGTCCCGCTCCCTAAAATATGATCATGGTTCGATCATTACCAAAATTTTAATCATAGTGAAAAAATCATATATATATTATATATATATATAAACATTCATAAAAATTAGATATTGAGAATTGACTTGAATAATTCATGGAAATGGTTGGTTGTACGAATGCATGAACATTGTTTTCATTTTTGGAAAAATGGAATGAAAGAAAGGTAAAAAATAATTAACCTTTAAGTATAATTATTAAATCATATATATCATATAAATTCATAAAATTAATCCTTATTACCATCTAATTAAAATTTAAATGAAAAAGAAATCACATCACTTCGTGGAGGTTTTGGTCCACCCATATGTACAGGAGACATTATCATTTACAAATAGTTTATATGAAAATAGTGTAGATTTTAAACTAGGACTATATATGTTTAAATATGAAAGAAATATAATATATAAAATTTAAACCCATCATAATAACCATCCATTAAATATGGTGATGTAAAATGAATCGTATCCCAATATGGAGATGATAAGTAATACATATTCATGGGTGATACTTTAACTTACCATTTGATTTGAAAGAAGGTGGATAATGGTGAATTCATATTAAAAATAACATTTAAGTATACATAGGATAAATAATTTATTATATTATCATAAATGAAGTGTATTTAGTGGAGTTGAAGAAGATGTAAAAATGTGATCTGTTAAGGAGATTACATTTTCATTAAAATAACTTCTTTAGATCTACAATTAAGTATACGATGGTTGGTCTTTTGGGAAGAACATAATGTATATAATTTGGATAAATAAGTATAAAAATTATTTTTCCAAGGTGTGGTTGAGATAGGTGTAGAACCCCAAGGTTTAAAAAAAATTGAAATGAAAGAAACATTCAATAACTACATAATGAATCTTTTTCTTAAGTAGGAAGTTGTAAACTAGCTATAAAAAATAATTTTTATGCTTCTATGATTTAAATTTGAAAAATGGTCATCTACGGTTGTGATCAGTAAGTTATTGGGAATCTGATAGAACAAAATTATTTTTTGGTGAATAGTAACGTCACCTTATTAATTGTAAAATGAATATAAATATGACCCTTATGATAATTAACATGTATTATTTTTTTTTCTTATAGATATAAGATAATGATATCTTGAATAATTTTTCAACGTGGTAAAAAAGGATTTATAGTTTAAAAATTGTTATTTTTCAAATAAAACATGATTTTATTTAAAAATTAATGTAATCATATTTATAAAAAAATCAAAAAATGGACTTCATTTTTTAATTATTCACATCTAAAAATGGTCTGCGTGTTTTTTTGGAATTTTTCTGATATAGGTGAATTTTTAGTCAATAGTAAAAAAATATGGTTTTATGTTTTCAGGTGTTTAATGACATCATAATGATGTCATAAAGATATAATCATTATGGTCGACACTTGATGATTAAAAAAATGATATTAGGTGTCCCAAGTGGCCAATAACATGGTCAAACCCCATGTGAAAGGCCATGGTTTTGTAAATACTACTAATGAGGTGTCCTTTGAAATTAATTTAAAACTCCCCCACTTTCACTTTAAATAACTCCTTCACCCCCCTCTTCCTTTCACACCTATCAAAATTTTAGAATTGCCGAAATTATTCCAAATCATTTTCCAAAGTCCATTACCCACATCCAAGACCTAATGGACTCACAAAAAGGACAAAATCAAAGGCCTTGAGGAGGTCGATATCATCTTTCATTTTATTTTCAATTCTTTTCATTTCATATACTCTATTCTACTCCCCTTATCCAAGTAGAATGAAATATCCAGTATTATATATATTCTATATAGTTATCATGGTTAATGAAAAATTGGTCATCATTATTTTTCTATTATTCCTCTTATTCTAAAAATAAATATAATGTCTCTAATATGGAAATTTACCAAAATCATAGATGATGTGTTCTCAATTTCCTTTACATACTTCATATTGGTTATAAATCAATTTTAATGGTAAAGATAGATTTTAAAGTGTATGACACACCCTCTTTAATGATCCGGATTTAACATATATACATAATATTATGCTATATAATGAAACTAGTTTGTCATTATCAAAGAACCTCCAAATTTATCAAAATGGATTTCACTAAAGATTTATCTAATGATTCATCCTCGTATCATATTTCCAAAATGATATATGGCATAATTTAATATTATTAAAACATATGAATAAAATTTCATTCCACTTTTATAATTTTTTTCCATATTAAAATAAATCAAATACAAACTTACTATGGAAATCATGTAAAGAACGCCCCCGAAACAAGGGAAAGAGAAAAATACTAATAATTAAAGGGAAAATGATGTTTTAAAATGATTATATATGGTTTTATAAACATTAATATGGTTTTTAAGATATTAATAACACTATTTTAACCATTATATACAAGGTTTAAACATTTTTAATGTAAGATGAACCTTAGGTATGGGAATTCATAACCCTATTTCCATTCTTTGGGTTAACCTTATACTTTATTAATTATGTGGTATTAAAAATTTTTGATTGATTAATTTTTTTACATTATGTTTTATTTTGTTTATTTACAGTTTATATACATATTACATCGACTCTACTATGTCTCAATTCAATTATATTATTTTTGAAAGGGGGTTTTCTTTTAAATTCCTCTTTTAAAAGTCTGTTTTAAAAAATTGAAAAACAATGTATTTTATGAAATTATTCATTTTGTATGATTATTTTATGGTTCATGGGAATTTTATATGAAGAAGTGTGCAACCTATATACCCCTCTAATTAATTGGTTATTCGTAAGTTGGAGTTCAGCCGTATGGTTACTCAAAGTGTAACTCTGATGGTTACACAATAAGGTAGTCATGGGGGTTACATTGTAAGGTATCCATGAGGGATAAAAATATTATGATAGCTGATAGGGTTATGATATTAGGTATGTAATTCCATAATATACCTTTTCTTAATATTTAGGTTCTTTTTTTCAGAAATCTTGTGGAAATATCATGTTTCACAAAGTATATATTGGTGATAGGTATGTCTTTTTAAAATGATTTCATAAGTTCACAACTATTCCGGGAAAAATGTTTTATTTCCTTATTCTCATTTCCCATTCTAATATTTTTATGTTCATACCATGTTTTCAAATTATTTTCATAGGTTATAAAGATGTGTATGAAAAATAATTAATCCAAGTTAAATGCTATAAATATTTTTCAATGAAAACTTATTTTATATGAAACTTTTTATATTTTGGATGAAATAGATACTATTTTTATTGTATTATATCTATATAAATATGGAATGTTATGTATGTATTATATCAAAATTCTCTAAAACTCTAAACTTTAGAAGATCATCAATGTGAAAGGAAGTGACTTCTTGACAAAAATTGAATATTATGTAATAAGTATAGGTCCTTATAGTTGGTATTAGAGGATGTTTTAGATAAATTTAGGTGTTATAATGATGTTAAAATAATTCAATAAATGGTTTTTACTCTATTTTTAATTTGAAATGTTATAGGATGTAAATATTACCATGTTTCTTCAACTAAGATATGTTTGATTAGAATTGTTTTTCGCAGAAGAAAGAGGGAAGCTGAAGTGGAAAGGAATCTACAGAATGATATACTTCTGAATCTGCAGCCTAGAATGGTTGGGATTGGAACTGAGTATTTTTTAATATTAATGGTTAAGATAACATAGGCACTAAATTGTGGTGCCATCCATGTAAGAGAACAACTAGAGATACCACAATTTAATGTGATAATAGTGAAACATTTTATGAGTCAACGCCCGCCTACTTTCAGTGGATATTCTTACCCAATAATGGATGAATGATGAATTAAATCCCTTGAAAACATATTCAATGTTATGGGAAGTTCATATAATCATTAGGTAAGTCTTTCCATTTATCATTTTGAAATTGAAGCTGATCATTGGTGGTTAATGGTAAATAAAATTAGGGATAGAGAGGAGATTGAATCCTTGGAGTGGAATGGATTTAAAAGTCATTTCCTTGAAAAATATTTTCCAAAGGAAGTATGAGTTAGGATGGAGAAGAATTTTCTTGAATTTAAGTATAAAAAGGATGATTTATTGGCTATGTATGAAGAAAATTTATCCCGACTGGCGAGGTATGATCGAAATCTTATTCCGGATCATGATAGAAAAATCAATAATTTTTATTCAGGATTTAAGCCAATATAACGAAGGGAATTGTCTTACTGTGAGTTCAAATGTTATGATAAATTTGTCTAATGTTCTGATAAGTTTTAAATATAGTTTTCTGATGATCATGCACACTTTTAAAATAATAAGATAAAGAGGTCCTGATAGAAAAATATGGGTAATAATAAATCAATGAAATCTAATGGTAAGAAAGTCTAGTTTCTAGATTGTGAAATGTGTGGAAAAAAGAAACATGGGGAATGACTTACCAAAACTGGGAAGTGTTCTCGGTGTGGGAAGTTTGAACATATAGCCTGAGATTATAATGTAATTGATCCTAACAGTAATCCTAATAAGAAAACTATTAATTTTTTTAAATGTGGGGAGATGGGTCATTATGAAAGTGTATGCCCAAAAAGAGATCTGAATGGTGAAAATAATCCAGACTATAAGAAGAAGTCTTTGGTGAGATCCTTTTTAACTACGTTAGTAGACGTCAGGCCATAAAATAATGTTGTATCAGGTAAATTTTTTATCTAATCATATATTTTTTAATTTTTGTTTGATACAAGGTATACACATTCCTTTATTTCTAATAAATTTTAATGTAAATTGGATATATCACCTCCACAAATGAGATTGGAATTTATTGTTAAAACACCAAGGAAAAATATTAACAAAAATAGAAACTATAAGAATATTTCTATTGTGGTATGTGGAATGAATTTACCTGCAAAACATGTTATTTTTTCCCTAGTATATTTTGAGGTCATTATGAATATCGATTTTCTTCTGTTTATCATGGTAATATTGATTATAGATCCAGAGAAGTTTTTTTTCAAAAATATTTTTAATTTTTATACAATAATGAACCCATAAAATTGATAACATATGAGGATGTTGATAAATTATTGAAAGATATAAATGAAATTTATCTTGTTTATATTTTTGAAAACAATGTAATTATTTAGATTAATGATGTGCTAGTGGTAAATGAATATCTTGATGTTTTTTCTTATGAGTTACTCAGTGGTATATAGATCCGGAATTTGAATTCATAATTGAATTAGTTCCTCAAGCTAATCCAATTTGAACCCCCATATCTAATGGATCAAATGGAATTTATTTAATTGAAAATTAGTTGCATGAATTTCTAGATAAATAATTTATTCATCCTAGAACTTCACCATGGGGTGATATATTTTCTTGTTAAAAATTAAGATGGTTCCATGATACTTTGAATTGATTATAGAGCCTTTAATAACTTCACTATTAAAAACAAGTAACTTTTCCCTCATTTCAATGACTTGTTTGATTAGCTCTTGGGAGCACATTATTTTTCAAAGGTTCACCTAAGGACGGGGTTCAATCAATTGAAATGAAAGGAAGCAGATATTCTGAGGACTATGTTCCATACTAGATACGAGCGTTATGAATTTTTTTTATGTCATTTTAGTTAACTAATTTACCTACTGTATTCATGGATCTTATAAATTGAATATTTATTTAGTCCTTAGAAATGTTTGTAGTTGTGTTTATTGAGGAAATTCAGTTATTTTCTAAAATTAAATAAAATAATTGAAAACATTTAATCGTTGTTTTTTAATCCATAAATGAAAAGAAACTGTATGGAAAATTTATAAAGTGTGATATTTGGTTGCCACAGATTTCTTTTCTTGGGAACATTGAAAATAAGGATGGAATAAAAATTGATCCTTCCTAAACAAAAGTGGTTGATGAATAGCCAATATATTCAAATATTACATAAATTCAATGTTTTATTGGATTACCAGGTTATTATTGATGGTTTGTTAAAAACATTGCACGGTTATCTATCCTCCTAACTACGTTAACATGAAAAGGGGAAAAATTTATTTAGACAGAAGAATGTGAGGTTTGTTTTTGAACTCTAAAGAAGAGATTGGTTAATGCTCTAATTTTGTAACTTCATTCTACAAATGGTTATTTTTCAATCTACAATGATGATTTATTAAAGGGAATTAGTTGTTTTTTGATGCCAAATTATCAAGTAATTTCTTATGATTAAACACAACTAAAACCTCATGTGGTTAATTATCCCACACATGATTTTGAATTATAATCAATGGATTTTTATTTGAAAATTTGGAAGCATCATTTATATGGATCCAAATGTGAAATATATACTAACCATAAAAATATGATGTATATATTCACACAGAAGGAATTAAACATAAGGTAGAGATTATATATTTAACTGATAATGAATTATTATTGCACGATCAATTACCATCCTAGAAAAAAAAGTGGTAGATTCCTTGAGCCAATAAAATGAAGCATCATTAACTATTTTACATTTGGAACATGATACCTTGATTAATGATTTGATGAATTTTAGATTAGAAGTTATGAGTGAAATAAATACCTCTATTTTGTTTCAGGTTTCAGTGCAAAATCATTGTTAGACGAAATTAAGAAACTGAAAAAGGAAGATCAGGAGCTATAGAAAAAGGAATAATTTCTTAAAATTCATCATTTTCTATAATTTAATCTTGATAAATACTGTGTGTACCTTGTGACTCCCAATTGAAGAAATATTTATTGTATGAAGCTCAGAGTTCTCTATTTTTAGTTCACCCTGGTAGTACTAAGATATACATAGGCCATCATGAGTATTAGTGGTGGTATGGATTGAAAAGAGAAATTACAGAGTTTACCATTAAATATTAGTCATATCAATAGATTAAAGCAGATCGATAGATACACAAGGGTATGCTTCAGCCCTTTCCAGTTCCATATTGGAAATGGGAAAATGTATCCATGGACTTTGTGGTGGGACTACAAAATACTTATAGAGGTAATAATGATAATTTGGTGATTGTTGTCTGACTAAATAAATATTCACATTTTCTTACTATTCAAGATACTATGTCTTTAGATAATCTTTATCGACTATTTCTTAGAGAGATTTTCAGGTTACATGATGTTCCACTTCTCATTATGTATACTATGATCTCAAGATCAATTCTAATTTTTTGAAGGGCCTTCAGAAGTCATTGACCATAGAATTAAATTTTAGTACACCTTTTTATCATCAATTAGATGGGAAGTCAGAACAGATGATTTAGAAATTAGAGGATATGATTCAAGTTTAATCAATAGAATATAATGGAAGTTAGGATTAGAATATTTATTTTGTTGAATTTCATTATAATAAAAATTTTCATTCTAGTATATAGATAGAACCTTTTGAGGGATTATATGGGAACTAGTTTCAAACGCTAGCATTTTAGGATGAGGTTGGGGAATGGAATTTTATGGGACTAGAGTTAGTACAGTAAGTGGAAGAGAAAGTAAAGATGATCCCGCAATACATGAGGAAATCTCAGAGTAGGTAGAAAATTTATGTAGATAATAAGAGGAAAGTCTTTTCATTTGAGGTAGGTGATCATTTGTTTCTTATAATATCACCATAGAAATGTGTTATGTGTTTTTTTAAGAAAGGGAATCTAAGTACACAGTTCATTAGAACGTATGAAATCTTGGATAAAGTCAAACCATTTTAAAATCAAGTAGATTTTCCTCAGAGATTATCTCATGTGTATAATCCTTTTCATGTTTAGATGATGAGAAATATTGTGCCAGATTCATCTCAGATTTTGAGACTAGAAGTAGTTTAGCTAGAAGAGAACCTTTCTTATGAAAAGAAACCTATTAAGATTATTGATAAAATAGAACAAGTAATTTAGAATAAGGTAACACAGCAGGTAATGGTTTTTTGTAGAAACCACATGGTTTAAGAAGACACATGGGAATCTGAAAATTCTATGAGGGAAGGGAACCCTCAATTGTTTAATAAGTAAAAAAAATTTGCGAGGATGCAATTTTCAGAAGGTGGGGAGACTGTAACACCCTATGTTTTAAAAAAATAAATTTAAATTAATGAAACACTGTATCTCAACACAATGAAACTTTTTTTAAGTATGTAGTTATAAACAAGTCGTTAAACATAATTTTTTATGTTCTACAATTTGAATTAAAAAAATTTTTTAACTACGGTTGTGATTAGTAAGTAATTTGGAGTGTGATAGAACCAAATTGTTTTTTTGGTGAATAGTTACATACCCTTATGAATATTAAAATGAATATTAATATGACCCTTATGAATACAAAATGTATTATTATTTTATTTTCTTATTGATTAAAGATATTGAGATCTTGATTAATTTTTCTTGGTGATATAAAATGAGTTGTATTATTAAAATTGTTGTTTTTCAAATAAAACATGATTTTATTTAAAAATTAAATTTATCATATTTAGAAAATTATTATCATAAAATGGATTTAATTTTATATTTATACACATCGAAAAAGGGTTGGGGATATTTATTAGGATTTTTCTGAGATAGTAGAATTTTCGGTGAATAGAAAAAAATACAGTTTTGAGTGTTTAGGATTATAATGACATCATAATGATGTAATAATGATGTAATCATTCTGGTAGACTCTTGAAGATTAAAATATGATATGTGGTATCCCATTTTTCCAATACCATTGGCAAGCCCATGGTTTTTTAAATACCACTAATGAGGTGTTCTTTGAAATTAATTAAAAACTCCCACACTTTCACTATAAATACCACCCTCATCCACCTCATCCTCTAACACCTCTTAGGCTTTGGTAATTTCCTAAATTATACCATAAAATCTTCCAAAGTCTTTTATTCACATCCTATACCTACTGGAATCACCAAAAGGCCAAAATCAAAGGCCTTAAGGAGGATCTCAAGGGGAAGAGATCAAGAGGTAAAGATAGTCTTTCATTTTATTTTGAATCTTTTATGTTTTATACTCTCTTCTCCTCCCCTTATCCAAGAGGCATGAAAGATCCATTGTTATATATATTCTTTATTTTAATCATGTTTATGGAAAAAATCATCATCATTATTCCTTTTCACTCTCTCTTATATTGAAAATAAAAACATCATCCGTGATGTGATGATTTTCCAAAATCAGGGACGATGTGTTTTAAATTTCCTTTACTTCCTTAAAAACTGGTAATAAGACCATATAAATGGTTGAACCAGATTGAAATATTAATCATATATCCTCTTAAATTTTATTTTTTAACATATATACATAATATTATGTTATATAATGAAACTAGTTCCTGATTATCAAAGAACTGCCAAAATGCTCTAAATAGATATCACTAAATATTTATATAATGATTCTTCCTAATACCGTATAACAAAAAATATTTATGGAATAATTTAATATTATAAAAACATATGAATACTATTTCATTACACTTCCAGAATTTATTTTCCACATGACTAGAAAATCAAATACAAAATGGCCATGGAAATCATGTAAAGAACGCACCTGAAACAATGGAAAGAACAAAATACTAAAAATTAATGGGTGAAATGTTGTTTTGAAATGATAATATAGGGTGTTATAAAAAGAAATATTTTTATATAACATATTAATTACACACTTTTAACCATTATACAGTAGTTATAAACACATTTTAAGTAAGACGAACCCAAAGTAAGGGAATTATTAACGCAATTTCCATTCTTTGGGTTAACCTTCTACTTCATTAATTATGTGGTATTAAAATTGCATGTGTGATGAATTTTGTTTATATTATTTTTAATTATATTTATTTACATGTATATAAATATTCCATCCACTCTAATATGTCTCACATCAATTATATGAATTTTCTAAGGGGTTTTTTTAAATCCTCTTTTAAATTTATATTTTACAAAATTCAAATGAAATGATTTTATAGAATTATACATGTTGTTTGATTTTTTTCTGGTTCTTGGCCATTGTTTATGATGAATTGTGGGACCTATATCTCCAAAACATTTATTGGGTATGTGTAAGTTGGAGGTAATTTGTATGGGTACTCCAAGAGTAACTGTGATGGTTAAACAATAAGTTAAATGTGAGGGTATATTGTAAGGTAGTCATGAGGGTTACAAATCATATGGTAGCAGAGATGGTTAAAATATTATTTAAATAATTTACCAAGATACTTTTATGGTTTTATTTATTTTATTTATGTTTTTCATAAACCTTGTATAAATATAAAATTTCACAATATAAGTATATATAAGTGACAAGTTTGTCATTTTTAAAATGATTTCATAATTATACAAATTTTCATGGACTAATTTTTTTCTTTATTTAATTTTATATCCCTTACAGGGATTTTTATGATCATCCCATTTTTTTAAATTATTTTCATAGGTTATAAGGATATGTAAAAAAATATCCTTGATAAATGGTGTGAATATTTGTCAATGAAAACAAGTTTTATTGGAAAAGTTTTATATTTTGAAATAAATGGATTCTGTTTTTATGGTATCCTCTCTATATAATTGAGGAATGGTATGTGTGTATTATATCCTAATTATCTAAAACTTTATACATTAAAATATACTCACTTTGAAAGGAATTGATTTCTTGACTAAAATTCAAGAATATGTAATGTTATATGGTTTGATCCTTATACTAGAAGTCCCAATGTGGTGTAATGAAGTGAGGGAGGGGTTCGCTTTTAATATTGAGATGAGAGGACCTTTTAGAATTTCTTAAAATATTAAATTATAATAAATTCATTATCTAAAACAAAATCCTATAAAATTATAGGTATTAGATTTAAATATTTTATATTTTTGTAATCATATCATTCAATGAAATTTGGACAATATTTGGTATCATTTTAAACCTAATCATTTGTATTGACAATATGGATAACCAATTTTAACCTCTACTAGAGTAATAAATTTTTCACACTTAAAGTGTCATAATTTTATATATATGGCGAAAATTGACTCTTAAATAGAAAAGGGATGTAATTTTAGTCAATGTAATATTCTCATTTTCCTATTTCATATTTCGATGATTTTTAAATAATTAAATAAAATATTATTTTGATAATATATTATTAATGTCCATTTTCACACTATTCATTTAATTTGACATAAAATACATAATGAAAAAATCTATAATTAGAATATAATCCTTAAAAACACGAATATGGAATATTATTATATATATGTCATGGAAAAAATTTAAAAAAATCAAACTATATCTTTAAAAAAAATTAATATCATTTATTTTATTTTTCTATTAATTGAATCAAAAATATTTTGGCATTGTATAAGATTTTAAGGTACATATTTAATAAATAAAAATTATTAATAAATTACCATAAATGAAATAAGATTATTATTCTCATATTTTAAATTTTTATTCATTTTAAGGTACATATTTAATAAATAACAATTACTATTTATGGTGACAAAAATGATTAGTTACTATTTACTAATTTTTAACCTATTTATTCTTAATATGGAATTACTTTTATAAAATTTGATAACTATTAGTGGAAAAAAATAATTTTAAATATAATTTCTCATAACTTAATGAATATTGATTTTTAGAAAAAGACAGTTTTTAATAATAAAAAATAGTTTAAAATTATACCATGCATAGAAAAATATTAAATGATGGTTAAAAAATTGGACTGAATATATAATATATAAATTTCAATAAAATCATTCACCAATTGTTAATATTTTTATTTATTAATATAAAAATACATTTCATTCATTTAAAAAAATATTTCTGGAAAAAAACATCACTTTTATTTTATAATAATTTTCAACTTCAATTATAGTTATTTTATAACAAATGAATTAATTTTATAAATGAGAAGACCAAATAATTTTCATAATTTATTTATTAATATTCATACCTACAAATTCAATGGTTTGGTGATAACCGATATAGAATAATATTTTAATAGTATATCGTGGTTCATTTAAACTCAATGTTGTGTGTAACACAATATATTGAAGAAATAAAATTATTTTAAGGGATGTATTTTTCAAAAACTATTCAGGTGTTGAATTATACCTCCATTAAAATGAATTTATCCCATGAATTTTATCACTCTGATACAAACAAATGATGATATCTCTATTTCATTAAATCAATAGGTTCCCAAGAAGCTTCCTCGAATTTGTGGTTTCTGCAGAGAACTTTAACCAGGAATGTGGTTTGATTCTATGGCACATTATCTGTATGACAAAATATTTATACTAGTGTTTAATGATTGTAAATATCATCCTCTAGTTGTATAACCTCTTAGTTTAATTCATATTAAGGATTAGGTACAATCTTCATTAGGAGAGATACATGGACTATATCATGGACTTTAAAGAAGTTTAGTGGAAGTGCTAAGTGACAAGATACCAACACTACTCGATCAAGAATATCTAATGTGTCGATATAACTAGGTCTTATCTTTCCTATATTCTTGAATCACATACCCTTTTCCCATGGATAAATTTAATGAAAACCCCTCTCACAAATATCAAATTCCGGATCATGTTGATGATTTTCAACATAACTCTTTTATCGACTCTAAACTGCCCATATGTGATGCTGAATAGTTGTAACATTCTTTTCTATTTCCTAAATTATCTCAATCCCCAATATATTTATTTATAAAACATCATCCTTATAGGTTTAATCTATACACTTATATCCATATAAGGGTTCATAATGATCCATCTTAATTCTTGAGTCAAAGCTATTGTTGTAAGAAAACTCATCTAGAAGAATTTGTTGATCCCAAACACCTTTAAAATATATATAATAAGATATCAACATATCCTATAGGGTTCGAATGTTACTCTTATAATTACTATCTTCTTGAAGATGATAAACCATACTGAAACTCTACAATGTGTTTGGAGGTTACTAAAGACTCCACTATATCTTCAAGGAAAACCTCATAACTCTATCAAATATGATAGAAAGGGGTAGTTCATGAAATCTCTCACTTTCTTAATGTATATTATAGAAATAGGATCAAGAAAACAATATTATTTGATAGAAATGAGGTGTTACAAATTCATAATTTAATCGACTATAACCAATATAACATTATAAACTTTATATATTTTGGGGAGTATGACAAAAAAATCCATGGTGATGTTTTTCTATTTCCATTCTGGTATGAGAATTGGGTGAAACATCACATTAGAAGTATATCTCTCAAACATAACTTACAAGAATATTAGCTGATGAGATACATATTCTTTCATATCTCTCTCCATGTATACCCACCATAAATACTCTTTCTGTTCTCTGTACATCTTTTTACTTCCATGAAAAATAGAGAATGATGAACTATGAGCCTCATCCAAAATCTCCTTTTCAAATATAGTATTTAACAAACATATAAATGATTCATAAACCTTATCATTTCTTCACAGTCGTATTTGAACTTATGAACATTTCCCATCTTATTTTATATCCTCACATATTCATTTTCACCTCCACAATCGCCTCATGGATATATTTTTGAACACTTATTTGAAATAGATAATACTTCTTCCCTTCCTTCATGATTTCCATATCTATACTTTTCAAACCCATAAATATAGAATATTTTATGATCCTAATCATAGATATGCTAGAATGTCCTTTTGGCCATAAATCATATGCCGCCTTTTTCTCCTTTCCAAGGTGGTAATATATTGATATGTAGTAATCCTTAATCATCTCAAACCATCTTCTATGTAACATATTCAATTATTTATGAGTGAATATATAATTTAAGATTTTTTGACTAGTATATATATAAAACCTTTCACTATAAATAAATGCCTCAATATATTTAATAATAAATTACCACATCTAAATCCACGTTATAAGTTGGGTAAACATTATCATGAGCCTTTATTTGGTGTGAGGTGTATTCTATCACTATATTATTTTTCCTGAGAATTCATCATATTCCATTCTTCGATGCATCACTATAGATCACAAACGGTTCACCATTATAGGGTAGTATAAGCACCGGTTCACTAACTAACCTAATTTTTGGCTCCTCAATATTTTTATTACATTCACCCATATATATTAACTTTACCCCTTTTGAGTACACATGGTGCATGGATTACATAATCATGATAAATATCTCACAAAATATTTAAATATCCAAAAAATCTAAGAAAAATATGGATTTTAGTTTCCATGGATGTTCTAGAAAATTTTTCAATAACTTTAATCTTTGAGGGATCTACTACTCTACCCTCACTTGAGATTATATGACCCATGAATGAAACATTCTGAATCAAAAATTCACACTTGGTAAATTTTTGATAATGATTCACCTAACTCAAGGTCTTAGGTACAATTCCCAAGTGATCATAATTATCTTACTTAAAAATTTAATGTACAATAATATCATCTATAAGTACTACCACAAACTAATAAATATATTATCTAAAGACTCTATTTATTAAAAAAATGAATATATCTTGGTAATTATTAAGAAAAAAATGAATTTCTATAAATTCATAGTGTCTATAACTACTGTTAAGGTGTTCTTGGGTATATCCTCTTTCCTAAACCCCAATTAATGATATCTATAATGAAGTTAAATATTTTATAATTAATAACCTCTATGTAGTTGATCAAATAAGTAATCAATAAGGGGTAGAGGATACTTTTTATTGATAGTTATCTTGTTTACTTTAAGATAATTAATGAAAAGATGCATTGACCCATCTTTCTTATTTATAAAAAAATAGGTGCACTCTATGGTGATGCACAAGGTAATATATTTCCATTTTCAAGATTCTCTTGTAATATCTTCTTCAATTACTATAACTCAATTAGGTTCATTATGTAAGGATTCACTAAAATAGGGATAACATCACGTATGAGTTCTATTAAAAACATAACTTCACTATTTGAGGTAAACTCAGTAATTAGTCTTGAAAAACATCATAAAATTCACATAAAATAGGGTTTTTCTTAATTTTGAGATTTTCCCAAGCCATATAACATAGATAACCTTCATGGATAACAATTAATACCAAAAATATTTGATAAATTTTCCTTTTAAGTTCATATTAATCCTTACATTAATAAATGATCATAGGTTCATTTTGAATATGAAACATAACTTCCCTTCCATTGAAATTGATATGTTATCCATATAAATAAATCCATTCCATGACTTTAATAACATGAAATTCAATTTAAGGGATAATAAAAATATTTGTAGGATGTACTTCCCCATAAAATTTAATTAGAGAGGAACTAGAAAGATGTGATGATACCACCATACCATTAACAATTTTTGAAGGTACCTCAACATCTAATCATTGAGGTGATATTGTGATACCCCTAGAAATATCCGTAGGTATAAGATAGTGGATAGATCCATAATCACAAATCAAATTAGATGTTTTAGAATTTATGATAAGTGTAGCTTTCACTATGTAATTCTTGTTTCACAATTTAACAGTCATGATCATATGATATTTACTATTTTCATTAAGCTTTAGAGGCTTTTTATGTTGATTATAAACAAAATATGGATTTATGATCTGGTTGGAATAATTCCCATATTACATAAATTTTAATCATTGGATAATGGTTGGTTAAATTTTTTGATTCTTATTTACTTCTCTTATATTAAATGACAAATTTAACCCCTTTTGAAATTCACATACTTTATGAGCCACATTTTATCATTTAAAGAACCACCCATTTCCATTTGAACTATTCCAATAATATATCTTCCCAGGTTTATGGCATGTAGATAATTTAAATTTATTTCAACCATGTGATTTAATTGAGATTTCATGGTACTTTATCGTCATTTTCTTATGAAAACCATAGTAATTGTGGGAATCTCCAATTTTAATTTCTAAGTTGTGTGTACATCAAACGATTTCATCATATCTACTAATGTATCTTATAACTAATTCCATTGGGAGACATGGATTTAAACAACTAATTAATCAGTCAATTTTACTTTCATGGTTTATAATTAAACCAGAGTTATACCTTTAAAGCCTTGTAAAACTTTCCGTATAGGTACAAATGGATTCACCACCCTTTTTCATCATCTCTAGCAATTAATTCTCCATACTTTTCTATAGAATATGAAAAAAGTACTTACTAAATAATATCCTGTAAAATTAATTCCATTATATGGATTAAATTTTATTCTATTTCCTTTTATTCTTAATAATATTCCTCCATTGATCTTATTCTCTTTATGGACAACAAATATCTTGGATAATGTTTTTATTTCTTGATCATTGAAGAATATAATATATTTTATCAATGGTATTGAGTTATTTCTCTTCCTCTAGTGTATCATCTGATCCTCTAAAATAAGACGGATGTTTCTTTATGAAATATTCAACAATATATTTCTTCTTTCTTCAATCATTTGGAAGCTCAGAAATATTTACATCCAAAGAAAGTATTGTGGGCATAAGATCAAGATTCTATATTCCGTCGAATATAACATTTGTTTTGTTAAGTGTATAATAATTTCATTTCCTATAAAATTCATCCTTAACATAATTCCTTCAGGTTTCATCAATTTACTAAAACCAAAAATCATAGTTTTAGAAACAATAATCACAATGGAAAACAATATAATCATGAAATGTCATTTATAGAATTTCAAAAACATGACATATTCTTCAAGGAAACATTAGTTTTAACCTAGCTCTTTCATGATAATTACCAAAAACTATGGATGTATTCTATATATAATCCTATCCCCATGGTTTTAATAAATTTTCTCTAATCATAATCTCTAAATATTGACAAAATTCAGCTTGGATACCAACTATATAAGTATACTATATTCATACATAAATATTAAATCTCTTTAAATAACTATTCTATTCATAACTTTTCGATCCATGTTATAACCAGAAAAGGTTTACTATCTTTGGAGACTAGATATATAATCTTCTTATTTGATGAATTATATTAAACATTTTCTATAAAGATCTTTAGACATAGTATACATTATAGTAATACCCTACATTATTTTTAAACTTTGGAAATGGAACATAAAAAGTGTGAGCTCATGTTCTCAGTAAGGGTAAGCATGGAAGCCTTCAATTTATGATAATATAGAAGCATAAGATAATTATAGGGGTATAATATCATGACCATAACTTACAAATATCATACCCAATCTAATAAATATCATAGACATGATTTTTGGAATAAGACATTAGTGTATCAAAAGACATGAATCATAAGAATGATAAATCATCCTAACTCAATCATAATCCACAAGATTATTTCACAAAAGTTTATGTCACCATCATAATTATAGGAACCATTTCATATGTCAAGGTTAACTACCAAGAACATAGGATCTAGCATCAATACTGATTTACCATAGTAGATCAAGCACATCGACTTGTTTCCCATAATGGATCAAGCACTTCGACTGGTTTCTCATAATTATATAATGAGATATAATACTTTAATCAATTAATTGGACTGAGTTATTGGTCCCAAACATCACATAATTAAAATAATACCTATGTCTAGAACAATATCATAAAACATCCATCATATCATCAAATCATAACCCAGGAAAATAAAATAGATTCCATATTTGATAAATTCATAGCATAACCAATAAAAATGGGTTTCATAAACATATCATCATCATAAAAATAAACCATCTAGAGAATTAACAATGATAGTATCATTATTTAATATCCTTAGTAAAAAAAATCAAAACCAAATGTCATTGTTAATTATGAATAAAAATACTATTAAAATATACTTAAGAACATTCCTCAGAAAAATACCCAATTAATTTGAAATCACTTTTCAAAAAATAAAAAATTATAAAATATTATAGAAAACATTTTCATTGAAAATAGTCTTGTAAACTTATAACGGTATCTTCAATGTATTGAGTTTTCATGGTAGTGAAAAACTATTTTTTTTCTTTATAACATTAAATAATGATTTCCATTAATATTTTTTGTAAAAAATTACCTCATCCAGAAAATAACAAGGATATTCCTAGGAACAAAATTTAAAAAGGTATAGCGAGGCTAAAAATATATGTAAAATAATCATAGGATAATATCATAATCTTCTTTGAAAATATATTTATAAAATATTTATAAATAATAAATAAAATTTAGATCGAAGAGGGAAATAAAGTTTATTTTCCTTAATAATTTGTTCTCAACTCTTAAGTAACTAACGTGAGAATAATTAAAGAAACCATATATTCTAAAGAAATAAATAGTGAATAATAAATTTAAATAGACTCATAAAATAAGGATCATATAATTTCCTCAATGGAAATTCAAGTATAAACTATCCAAATTAAAATAGGATTTAGATATAAAACCCTTACGTCAAGTCTCACTAATCCTTGTAAAAATAAAAACATATTGTATAATAAGTTTGGATTTATTATAAATATAATATATAACAATGTTAATATCTATATTACCACTTATGATTTATTTATGAAATATTTCCACCAATTTATTAAAAATGTGTTATTAAAATGACTATTCTTGGTGATAACTACTTCGTATTCAATGCAAGTTTCCATTTGGCAGTCTCAGTCCTTATATATTAATCATGGTTCAAAAATTTAAATAATTTTAATAATTATATGAAAATAATATATATTCATTCTGTACATATATATAATCATTCACAAAAAGTTGATATAGAAAAATGAATTACATTGTACATGGAGATGGTAGATCGTATGTACGCATGAGTTTTGTTTAATGTTTTTGATAAATAGAATGAAATAAAGATAAATAATAATTAAACTTTTAAGGATAATTACTAAATCATATATATGATATAAATTTATCAAATATATCCTTATTACCATCCATGTGTAATTAAAATGAAAAAAAATCACATCGCATTATGGATGTGTTAGTCCACACATATGCACAAGCAACTTTATCATTTTTCAGTAGTTTGTAAGGTAAAAATATAGATGTGATATTATTATCATATAGCGAAAGAGACTGTACCCAAGTGGTAAGGGATCTTGCTTGGCATCTAAGAGACCCAGGTTCAAAACTGGGTGGAGGTGAATTTCTAAGTACTCTAGCAGTACTGTAGCAGGTGTTGTTTGGTACTATAACAGCTAGAACTATTCACCCGATTTGGGCCTTCGGGCCACCAGTTTGGGCGTATGGGTCTCAAGGGCATTCAGAAAGTCAAAGTCCTTCATGCCATAGGGATTTTGGGCCATTGAAGACCATGAAGTAGCCCAGTTCACATAGAGCAGGCCCCCAAAGAGGATCAGAGCAACAATAATAGTCACCAAAAGCGGAGCTAACTATATTGGAAGAATGAGAGGGTATGGCAGTCGCCATCGGTACCAGGCACCATTCAGCTTTGGACGGGACAATGCTAGATGATCAGCAATGCAGGTGGGGATCTAAAGGCGATCAATGATGCAGAAGCTCAGGAGGGGTAGTTATAGTGGGCTGGGCTTACGGGTCATGTTTGGGCATGGTATGCCTCTATACCAACGGGTCATGTATTACGGGTCATGTCAGGCCTTGTGCATTGGGCATAAATGTCATGTACGGGTTCCCCTTTAACCATCAAAAGGGAAATTATCTATAATAAAATATAAAAAAAGGCATTCGGGCCATTCAGAGGACATTATTGTTATATAATTATAATTAATTCATAAATATAATATATAAAATTTAAACCCAAAACAATATTCATCAAATAAATATAGTGATGGAAAATTAATTGTATCGCTACGTGTAGATAGTATGTCATATATACGCACAAGCAATACATTCACTTCCAATTTGATGGGAATAAATGTGGATTATGGTTAATTAATAATCATAAAAAAAATTAATTATATTTTGGATACTGAATTTATTATATAATGATAAAGACCATGTATATATAGGATGTAAATAATAAGTAAAAATGAATGTGATTGATTAAGTCGATTACCACTTCATTGAAAAAACTCATTTGGATCTCCTCTTAAGGATCATAGGGTTGTTATTTTTGGATGAAAATAACATCTATAATGTGAATAAGGATGTTTAGAAGTTATTTTTTCAGGGTATGGTCAATATGGAAGTCTTGATGTGGTTTAAATAAGTGAAAGATGAGGTACCCTTTTATAATTTGGGTGAGGGGAACTTTTGTAATTTATTAAAAGAGTAAATTATAATATTCATTATGATGCAAAAATTCCTAAAAATTATATGTATTAGAATATAATATTGTATAGGTTTTCAATCCCATTATCCAATAAAAATACATTGCATGTATTAAAAATAATTTTTCTGAAAAAACATCAATTTTATTTATGAATAATTTTTATTTTAAATTCTAATAATTTGATAACCAATTAATTCATATTATAATTAGATATACCCTATATTTTTCATAATTTAGTTATTAATATTCATTCTCTCTAATCAAATGTTTAGGAAATAATCATCACATAATAATATTTTAATAGTATATCATTGTTTGTTTAAACATGGTGTTTATTGTAGAATAAGATATTAAAGAATTAAATTATTTAAAGGTAAATAATTTTCCAAAAATATCAGGGTGTTACATGGTCATATGCATCCCATAGATTTGCTACAAGATTATTTATATAGATGTTGGTATGATCGATCATCTTTATTGTTTTCTAATGATTATATTAGTTATTTAACTTAATTTATAATTATTTGTGACTTTTTCTATTCAAAATTACATATAGATTCATGAAATCCATTTCATTACGACATTGTGGCATTATTTGGATACATGCCATATCATTTTGGATAGTCTTTTACCTACTAATGTAAGTATATAAATTATTCTGTTTAATAATAAAATTAAAAATATTATATTATTTTAAAATTTGTAACAAAATATTTTATTAAATTTCACATGTTTTTTCATATTTAATTATTATGAAAGGAACTATAGAACCATATAAAACAACCTCTAAATTGGAAACTAAACTAATTCATTGCCAATCAAAAGAGTGTTACTAGTCTCCACAGGATGGAGAGAATAACCAATGCATCCAAAAATAACCTTTGGTAATGTTTTCTCCCTCAATAAATAACAATAATAAAAGTACACAATTGAAACAACATCAAATAAATAAATCAATAAAAACTAATTTGTTTACAAATAGATGATACCAAAAAATCAAAATAAAAACTACAAAAACCCATCTTCTGGTAGTCCATGACTAGCCACATAACCCGAGACACCTTCCCTTGTCCAATTGAGAATGAATTCTTAAATAATGGTCATGTAAATAGGATCATCTACAATAAGAATATAAATTTGGTGAACATCAAATGGTTTAACCAGGGTATAATCTATAGATCCCAATAGAATTTCTCCTGATAGTCTATGAAGTTACATCATATGGTATTCCAAATATGATAAAAATGTGTGAAATAAAGTGAGAACAAGGATTTACATTTCATAAAGAGAAACTAAAGACGTTGTAATTAGTTTACAACAGAGCATGGGGTAAAATAGAGGATTAAAATTTTCAAATTCTTTAATCAAAGAAAATTCGGAAAAAATTTCATTTCATCATTTGAGAACCAATCTTTTTGTTGAAAGGATTTTTAAACCATTTCAAAAGATAAATTCATATAAATCAAGGAAAAGTACAAACATGTTCCTGATATAAAATTATATTCATTAATCATTACAATATAGTCAAGATGCATCATCTAAACAAATACATCAATCAAGAACATTAATCAATCAAGTAAATAAACTCCTATCTCAAGTAGTGACAATGAACATTGTCCTATATCGACTATCAATTAAATGGAGTCCATGGGTATAACCATGATATGATAGTGATTCCACCATATAAAAGCTAATGAAAAATCATCATGATTAATTTTCAGGCTTATATCTAGTCTTATGTGTCTAAATATGCCCAGTTCCACTCACACTCACGTTTCGAGCTTCACATATATATCTTGAACCCAATATATTCTCAATAGATCCACAAAATGGTTTGTGAGAATAATATAAAAGAATTAATATAGGTCATCTCGTCTAACTATTTAGGTTCCAATGACTAGTCAATAAGGGTGAGTGAGATAATAAAATTGAATGGATCATACGAGGGAGCCTTATCAAAATAAATCATGGGCACATGCCCTCAACATTTAAATCATGGTTTCACTCCCTCAGTTCACATCTCACTCTCACTGAAAAAAATCCATCAAAGTAAATAGTCCCTTTTTCAACACCCATTAATGGAAAATATAAGAATAAAAAAAGATAAATTGAGGGATAATTACAAGATATTATCATCATAAATTCCTAATGATTTGTCAAGATTCATTAGTTTCAAATTAAACCTTTAATTCCAAATAAAACAAAATTCATTTCACAAGCCACTTTAAAAATTATAAATTGCCCTTTAAAACAAAAATTATTTTAAAAAATAACCCTATTTAATTAAAAGTATGTTTTATAACATTAAATTCATGATGTCATTTCAAAACATGGCTCTACAACCTATTTACATATGGACAAATCACTCATTGAAAATCACCCAAGAACACCCATTTTATAAACAAGGGGGGAATCATTCAAAGGCGGATCTTGGTCATTTCAGAAATTCAATAATTTGACACCCGATGGATATTCTTTCATATGTCATCTCATTTCAATAAAATCAAATAATATCACATTAGAAATCAAAACTCAGGCCAAAACCATTATTTTTATCAAAATACTCCTCAAAAACTCTTTGCAAATAAATAAAATATAGATTGGAATTTCATAAATTCAGAAAATATTGAAAATAATTATGATCATGATTAAATATATCCAAGAAATGTTTAATTAATAAAGAATAGTTTTAAAGAGGCTTCCATGAGTCAATTCAATGCAAACATTCATAGAATATATATTATATGTTAATAAATACATATATATTAATTGTCAAGAAACAATTAAATAAAAGATGAATAAACATAAAATAATTTCCAACCTTAAGAATGGATGCCATAAATATTTAATCTCTTAAGGTTAGGGTTAAAATATAAGAAAAAGGAGGTGATGAAACTCCAATGGATGCACTTGGGTCACTCAAGATACAAGAGAAAACACTGGTTATAACAGTGGGTTTAAGGGTGTTTGGATTTTTATTCATAGTATACAAAACATAAAACTATATAATAGCCCACCATTCCATAGTATATAATTTTATAGAAACACACCATGCCCTGGTGCATTTCAATAGACTAAACTGTAGTTTTTTTATAATTTTTTTGGGATATGTGCAAATATCAACACTGTAGGTTCGAAAAACCGAAGAAAAGACCACAACATATGTACAAATGATATTACAGAACACATAAGAACCAATAAGGGAATTATTCTTCATCCTATAACCAAATTATATCCACCATAAAAAGGTAGAATTGCTGTTTGGGTCCCTATGTTACTCTATGTCGTAGCCCCTACTCCACGGTGCAGCTATGCCTAGAATGGAAGGATCACTGAGCTCCCCCAACAAGACTCCACGCTAAATACTCAAAAAAAATTCCATAGGTGTGAGTAATTTTTAATTGTATTTAAAATTTCAATGCTATATTTTTCTTGTCCATGTCCCAACCAACCCTCTCCAAACTACAACCCTTCTCAACCAGGGTGTAGCCTCAAGCACAAAACTACAAAAAAATCCAAATATAATAGACACACACGGAAAAAAACCTGAATAAAAGGTGGTCAAAAATAATTGATATAAATACATAAAATATAATAATGAGATATTAAATTAATGGTAACCTTATTTGGGTAGCTTTTCCTGCATTCTCGTATACTGCACTTCTAGGATTGACGATGCCATGGTTTTGGTGCCCCTCATTATGTTTTATATTGTTTACTGATGCCAACCCATTATGAATCAGATTTAATGTGTTATATATATTCTATAAAACCCCATAAAACCTAAAGAACATAATTTCATAAAGCTGGAAGAGATAGAATACTTCAACTGGATATGGTAGTATGCAAAGTATGTCGACATTCATGATATATGTACATTATTTTATAATGAGGGAAAACTTGTGGTGTAAATTTATCTATCACAACATCTCGAGTATATTTCATGGTATAGAATAACCATTATATTATATTTTACACCCCATGAAAGAGAGATCTAGGATATGGTAAGTTAATAATATCACATTATTTTGTTTGTTGAAGATTATTTTTGTTCAATTTGATTCCCTTTACAGCATAGTCGATTAGAGAATATTATATACATTTCTGATCCTGGGAATGTTGAGGTACTTAATCAGGAATTATACCATGTGATAGATCATGCCATAGTTTTTTATTATACATGATAGTATATTTGATCATCCACCTCTAGGATAACAGTTTTCTTCTCAAGAAAATCCTTCAGCAGGTACTGATGTTGACAAATCTGGCTGGCATCGACATAGACCCCATTAGGATGCAAGTGATTCCTCACTAATTCTATAGGAAGAGGAACCCCATTAACTAAAATGGTCCTCGACATATTGTCAATCATTACTAACAATCATTGGATCCATTTATTTTATCAACATACCGAAATTTTTAACATTTTATTCTAGATTCAAGCTTGTATCAACCATTATTTCTCTTTTCATTATCTTTTATGACTAAGCTTTCATTGGCCATATGAATTCATCGTGAGATGTGTGGTACTCCCATTTATGTAATGAAATAAGGATGAAGTGCACATATCAACATCCCAATGACACATCCTCTCAATGATTCATAGATAGAGCAGCAAATAGTTAAGGTGCTTGAGCCTGAGAAGATCCCCCTTTGTTCCATGAGGCTCCACTACATCTCAAAAATCAGTAATATCGATAAGAGCATCTCATTCACACTACGAACATTGGGACTATACATCATCATATACATAGATGAAATTTAATTATAATAATTTATTTTATATATGTTTTATAGCCTAAATTATTTAATATTACGTTGAGTACTCAATATTGTCGATAATGTTCAAATTATTCTACAAAAATAGTCAACTAATTAAATGTTATAAGTATATTTCAATTAAACTCACATTAACAAAATAGAAAAATTAAAATAAATAGTTTCAGTTTTTATATATATATGTTTTTATTATTGTAATTTTTTATTTCATCCATTTATTTATAAAGAAAATTCTGAATTCATGTGAATAAAATTAATTTATTTTAAATTTACTATAATAATTATGATGTTAGTTTTTTTAAATAAATAGTAAGTTATATTTTAGTAATAAATTATAATTATGATTAATTCGAAATTGATTATTTATAGTAAATTATAAAATGGAAGGCATTAATAATAATTATTAATTATTTTATAATTAATTAATAATTAGAAATAATTAGTAAATATATAAAATTAATTAATTATAATTATAAATTTTAAACTAATTATGAATTATTAATTATTAATAAAGTCAATGACATCAATTTATAATAATTATTAATGAATTTAAATTATTTAAATTAATAAATTAAAAATAATAATTATAAAATAATTTTTAGTAACAAATTGAAATTATATAGTAATTAATTAACACATAATTTAATAATTATTTAATAATAATTATAAATAATTATAAATATTTAGTATTTAATTATTTATATTTAATGGTAATAAGTTATAAATAATTAGTTACTAATAATTATTTATCATGGTATATGTATATATTTTTGAAACTAAAAATTCAATAATTAATTACTAATATTATTTAAGTTAATAAAAATTATTTATAATTCAAAATTATTAATTACTAAAAATTATTTCAAATAACTATTTTTTCAAAATAAATAATTTTCGAAAAGTAAAATTAATGTTTTAATGTGAAGGTGTGAGTGGATTTCTACCTTTTTCAAAAATCTCAAAAATATAGATTCCCCTTTAATCAATGCTTGAGAATCCCTATATAATAGTTAAATAAAATTGATGTTCTAAGAACCAAAAAAAGGTTTTCTTTTATAAACTCTAATAAAATCCATATTTATATAATGATGTTAGAATTACAATATAAAACATTATAAAATACACGGATCAGTAAATATATAATTTAATAGAAATAAAATTTAAATCACAATGATAAGGAAAAAATACTATATTATATTTATTTTAAACATTATTGTGAGCAATTAAATTAGTAAGTACAATTTATCATAGACATTCAAAAACATCAATGTTCCATTGTCTTTGGCCCCTACACCCTCTCACAAGAGCCTTATCATTCTAGCTACTATAGAACAAACCACCCAAACTTGAGAAAAATAATTCACATGTTAAAAAATATATATTTATAATACTACAAAAAAATAAATTAAACATAAATATGAAACAATAAATTAATATAATGTCATTTTTAACTGAAACCGCACATTTAGAGTCATTCCGGTCACACCATGTATCAGATTGAGATGTAATTGTTTCTTATATATTAAAAATGACTTATGGATCATTGTTATAAAGTATTAATATATTATGAATGTTTTTGATCAGTTTTGAGAATGACATGTGTATTCTGAACTAAAATATCATTTTTAAAATAATAGAATACACCTCAAGTCATATCGGGTTCACTGTTTATAATATTAATGTGTGGTTGATTAGTACACGTAAAAAATGACTTCTGAATAATTTTTATAATGTATCAAAATAATCTTAAGGTGTTTTTTTATTTTTGAGTGTGTGGTGTGTGTTTTGAACTAAACTATAAATTTTAAATAACAACACACACTTTTTTCATATCAGTTACACCATGCATCAGATTAACATACAGTTTATTCATACACATCAAAATTTTATTAAGGATCATTTTCATAAAGTATCAAAAATATGAGTGTTTTTTTCATGTTTTTTAGTGAGTGACATGAGTTTTAAACTAAAATTTTATTTTTTGACTAAAAATATGCAATTTGAGTCATACTAGTCACATCATGTATTAGATTATGGTGAGAATGATTTTTAGAAATCATAAATTATTTATGGATCATTATCCTAAATAAACAAAATAATCTAATACTATTTACTCAATTTTCAGTATTTGGGAACTATTGTGAACTAAAATGTAATTTTTAAACTAAAAACTCTCATTTCGAGTCATACCAGTCACACTGTGTATCGAATTGAGGTGAGGATGATTCCTGATTGTCAAAAATTACATATGTATAATTTTCCTAAACTATAAAAACAATTGAAATTTTTTCATTTTGAGAATGTCATGTGTTTTTTGAACTAAAATGTTAATTTTAAATAAAAATAATCACTTTGAGTCATATCGAGCACAATGTGTATTGGTGTTGATGATTCAAACATAATAAAATTAACTAATGGATCATTTTACTAATGTAAAAAATGATATCAATTAATTTTCTAGATTTTTAGTATGTTATGTGTCTCTTTAATGAAAATGTCAATTTTTAACTAAAATCAAAAATTTCAAGTCTTTTCGATCACACCATGTGTTAGATTGAGGTGCGGATGATTCCTATACAATAAAAATTTATTAAGAATCATTTTAATAAATTATCAAAAAATGAAGTATTTTCCTTCGTTTTGAGTATGCCATGTGTGTTTTGAACTAAAATGTGAATTTTAAACTAAAAACATACACCTTGGTTCATACTAGGCACATCATGTATATGGTTGAGGTGTATTTAAAAAATAAAAATCACTTATCACTTCTAGGCCATTTTCATAATGTATCACAACAATTTTAATTAATTTTCTCAATTTTTAGTATGTGACTTATGTTTTGAACTGAAAGTTTAATTTTAAACTAAAAACACACGTTTTGGGAAATACTTCTCACACCATGTATTAAATTGAGGTTTGGATGATTCATACAAATCATAAATTACTTAAATATTTGTTTCCTAATGTAAAAAAATAATCTGAATGTGTTTTCCTAGTTTTGAGTATGTAACGTGTGTTTCGTATTAATGCGCCAATTTTAAACTAAAAACATATTCTTCGATTCATTTCAGGCACACTGTGTATCAAATTGAGGTTTTACTAATTACAATATTCCACAAATGACTTATGAATCATTTTACAAGAGTGTAAATATAATCTAAATGTGTTTTCTAAGTTTTGAGTATGTGATTTTTTAACTAAAATGTCAAATTTAAACTAGAAACATATATTTTGAGTCATAATAGTAATATTGTGTGTCATATTGAGATCTAGTTTATTTATATACATCACATTATTTCATTTTTGTTCTCCAAACTAGGTGATCTTTAATTATATCACATCTGGTGTGATAAGAGGCTCTTATCCTGGATGTGACCCAATTGAAGAGCACGCTGTTTTGGGATAAACAAACCTTCAACTATAACAGTTTTTTATTTGTATTCAATCATTATATATATAAAAATTAACAAAATAATTATTAGTCAAAAATGATTATTAATTTAACTAAAAATTATAGATAAAATGATGATAAATTTAACTAAATAATAAGTAGTAAGTAACATTTCCGTCATATATGTATACATAATGACACCATGTATTGTTCCCACTCATTTCTATGAAAATTGATTTCCTCTTTCAAATATGAGGAATGATTAAAATCCTGGTAGTATTGCATAAATATCAATTAACAAGGGAATAAAAAATATTTTATATGAAATTATAAGTATTATTATAAATACATATTCAAGTATTCTAGTGTTTTTCATAGAATACAATATATTTTATAAATTTGAAAACATAATAACCACAATATTTTTAATTAGTTTCTTTTAGATAATAAAGAAAAATTGAAAAAAAATAAGTAATTTTTTTAAATATGTTTTGATAGTGAAATATTATTATATATACCCTAATAATTATCCACTTTTAAAAGTTTATAGGCTTATTGTTCTTATAAATTGTCCTTAGTACATTATTTTGATGATATTTAAACATTTATCATTCAAAAAAACATTAAAACATAATATAAAATGTAAAAATTGATTATCATTGTAAAATGTTGCTTGAAGTGTATTATTAATTGATAAACATCTTCATGTGTGGTTGATTTGTTTGGTATTAATGTATTGAATCCAAACAATAAATCATTGGAGTATACAAATTATCTTTAGTTAACAACCAACTATGCTTAAAAAAATAATTAATTATGGAATGAAATGAAAATATATTTGTTTTGATAAAATTATAGAGTTTTATCCCAACATTATAGGTATTAATAAGAATCTGTCATCTATTTTCTTAACATTGCAACCAGTTTTTCCATTATTACTAAATATTCCTCTTCTTTCTATGAGTTATTTTGTGTAGATGTGATGTGAGGAATAATGAGTCTAAATATTTTTTTAGGGTTTTCCCATTAAATAGTATCGATATATATACCTATAAAAAAATTTAATATTTATTAAATAGAATTAACATAGTAGATAAGCTATTGGAAAAACAATTATGAAAGCATGCCTCATGTATACATTTAAAAAAAATACTTCCAGCCATTCATTCTTAACGATTTCATCTACATTATCAAGTCCAAGAACATCTATAATGTCATCATTATGTATTGCTTCTTCAAAATCAATGATTTTTTATCACTATTTTAGAATTTTGTATCCTTATTACCTTTTTATATTAGTGAATGTGAAATTTGAACTGGGATGGTTAAGGTACATTATAAAATTCTTTTCGATTAATTGGTTGATACATTATATTTTTTGAATTGATCTTCTATTTCACCCTCTTCCATTTCTCCATCTATAATAGCATTCTTATTTTCAAGAATTTTTCATATATTTTTAATGTTTTCTCAATAAAAATAAATTATAAAGGAATACCTCCTTGTTGAAATTAATTTTTACATGATGAAATAGTACTAATATAAAATTTTCAATAGGAAGATAAACCATATTAATATCAAGATCATCATGATGACATACAATCTAAGTTATTTGAAGTGATTTGTCCTCCAATGTCTCGAAGACATTCATTTTTTATTGATTTTTGATAATCCACCTTTCAAAGGGTGAGGTGGAATCCTTACAAGGCCCGTAGGCGTAAGCATTACATGGCCCATAGGCCTTATAGGAATTCATTGCACGTAGGCGTCAAACATTACATACAACCCAGACTAACTACTTGGAAATGATCCTCCCCAGTATCTTCATCGTGAAATCAGCTCTCCACCTTCGCATGGCTGTTCGGATAGGCTTTCCCATGCATGCACTGGATTGTCCCGATTACAGGTGCCATACCCTCTCATTCTTGGAATCCTTTTAGCTTCTGCTATGGTGAAATCTCCTTGCTCCTCCTCCTTCTAAAGCTTGTTCCTTTTAGGTTGTCTGGTTTGCATCTACCTAATTGACATTTCATTGAAATAGTTATGACAAAATTTATTACCTTTGTAAATTCATACCTTTGAGGGAAATGGATCACCAAAAATCGGTTGGTAGTGGGGGTGTGGTATTCATATAGTGGTTTTTGTTATGTTTCATATTCTCTTTTATGTCTTCCCAAAAAATTCTCTAACAACCCCAACTAATAATTAGGTTTTTCTTTTAGTGGAACTATTTATGACTTTATCTCATCCATTTTCTCATATTTATCATCCAGTGTATTTTTTCTCAAAATATGTTTGTGATGACACCCCAGAACCTACACTTATGATGTGGCCATGTTATTTTGGCCACATCAAGGACACTAATAGTATTCATTCATCAGATTCAACCAATGATGATTCATTTTTATAAGTTGGATAGAAAATATAGGACAATAAGTCATCATTGTTACTTAAGACTAATTTAACGAAATTTAATTTTATGTGATATTTACACATGATTCTCATACTTTGGTGGGTTTTCATCTATTAGTATATCATATTTCTTTACCCAAGCCTCCTTCCATAGCACATGATGTAGGATGGATCTGGATTTTTATTTTGATCCCTCAAAATTCATATAAACAAAAAAACATAATTATGTTTTTTTTTTCATTCCACATAGAAGTATTTCTATATATTTAAAATAAATACAATTTTTTTAAGTGAAACGTACATCAATAATGCTTTACAATAGGGATACATTGTTTTTTTTTCACGCTGATTATTTTCAAAACTTATTTATTGTTTTAAAAACTAGTAATTCATAATTAAAATGATTAATACAAGTATTAAAATATAATTTATTTACAATCACATTGTATCCAAGCATATGTATCTTTGTAATTACTAATAAACTCATTACATGTTTCTTTGTTTATCATGTGTGCATACATCTATGGTGTGTATGTGTTTATATTCCCTTCAGTATCCATAAGACGATGCTTTATAAGATTTTTCTGGAATCATCTATGAACCTCTCGAGTGAGCATTAATAAAAATTCCATTTGGAATTTACCTAGTCTAAATTCACTCCATGATTCATAATAAATAGTAAATCAATGTTTCATTATTTTTTTAGAAAAATAAAGAAATTATATCATAATTCTACCATATTATCTTACCATACTTGTTCCTTAAGCATGGGAAAACATTTTTATGTGTATCTACATCAACTGGAATGTGAATTTGATTGGTGAACCTAATGTAACTAATGAACCTAGAAATCTTGTGGTTAATGGGTTGGTTGCATGAATTCCATCCAACCACGAATTTTTTTCCTCTGCTTCAAGCCTTATTATTTTTTTATTAGACATAGGTCTTCACTTTATAGCACTTCCTTGGATTCAATATCATTAATATATTTTTCTTTGGTATTGGTAGCATGGTCATGTGAAAAAACGTATTGTTCCCCTACATTAGTAGCATCACCATGTTAAGAAACATGTTGTTTCTTACGATTGGGAGATTAGACATGTGAAGAAGTCACAATCTATATAAATGTTTTAACATTTAATTTATATCACACAAATACACCGGTTAATATACAATAATATAATGTAACATTATTTATATTATAATAAATATAACCTGATTATTGAACTCTCTTTTTTATTTTAAGGGTTGAATGGATTTGTCCCCTCATTCAAGTATCTAAATCCCCTCGTTTTGGTCTCTGAGGACATAAATGACATAATCTACATTAGGAATTTCCCAAAATGATTTTGAAGCCCCAATTAAAGGGTCATATATAATTTAATTGAAATTTGTCCCTTTAGTGGTTTTGGTCGATAACAGAGTAATTGACTACTTTCTATTAATAGGATCTAGGATATATAATAATTGTATTCTTTATGATGTCATTATAAATTTTTCATCTTTGTATGCTTATTGAAATCCACTTTCACAAATATCAATTCATAAATTTAAACTGTACTCATGTTATCTACCAACTTTCATTAGAAAATTGGATCTTGGAATGTTGTATAATTCAACTCCCAAATTTTTTCGATGATACCAAAGTATGATGTATTCACATATATTATATTTTTTCTTTATAACATATACATGTGTTGCTTCATCCACAAATGTAACTCCAATGTCTTTTATGGTACTGTGTTTATATTCTTCCTTTGTATAGAACATAAAACCATTAATTTCATAACTATTTGAAGAAAATATGTGCACACATGGTCCTCTGGATAGATATCAAATCCATTCTAAAATTGAATTCAAAATTTCAATTATCTCATTAAAAATATTTCTAATCTATCCAATAAACTATCAATTATTTGTTTTTGATATCAATATTTCATCCATTAATATATTAAAATTCCAAAGAATTTATTTTTTGGTATCAATATAGAGTGAAACCACAAAACTATTATAAAAAACGTAATGGTGACCCTGATCCAACTATGTAATAGTAATTAGGGAAACATTTATTTCATAAATTTCATTACCCACAAGTCGCTCGGTGTGACAAGAATTTGGAAGTCCAATTCTTTCCACATAGGACAAGTAGTCGACAAAGAATTCAACAGTTTTCTCAAAAATATATCACTCTGTAATAAAACCTTATGAATGACTTATATTTTTTACATGGCCTTTCAAAATATTTATATATTGTCTAATGGGATACATCCATTTATAATTTATAGGACCACATAGTCAAATATCTACAACAAAATGAACCATCATATCAAAAAATGATGGTGGTAATAACATCTCTAATTCACATAATATGACAGCATTTTTATTTTCCACAGTTGTAAATTTCATCAAACTTATAACTTTAATACATATATATTTGAAAAATAGACAGATATTGGTCAATGTATAATTGGAATTTTTAGGAAAAATTCAATGTAATGCAACATGAATTATATATTTCATCCCAACATGAATGTCATGTGTTTTGAATCCCTTTAACATTAATCTACTCATTGGGATGATGTTCTTGATATTTTAAAAATACTCCAATAGAGCCATTATATTATTTAATACATTGATAAACTGAGATATCTATTTCTTAAAAAGGACATAAGTAACTAGAGGGAAAAAATTAAACTTTCACCCTTCACTAGTGTCAACTCTTCAAATATCCCCAAACCTACCAATAATTTCCTCATTTTTTCTACCAGCTATATTTATTAACATTCTAATTCCACATTCACATAAATGTATTTTCACATGAATGACATTAAGAAAATTCATGACATATAAACAATTCCATTATTTTAATTCTAAAAATAATCTAATATTTTTTTCAATCGGAATTCATAAGGAATTTCAAATAAGGTTTACCAAAAGTGGTGTCCAATTATTTTACATTATCAAATAGTTGATCATCTTTTATTAGAGATGGTGATATACATTATTCTGAACTCACATTGAATGATTTCATCTAAGATCATTATTTATGTCTTTAGGGTAGAAATTTGTGATGTACTAGAAACATATTCTTCAATGCATGTTTCAACCTAACTGAATGTGTACCTTCATCTACAAATAGTTCAACCTTGATTTCCATTAATTATATATCCTAGAACTTTTATATAAGTATGAAAATCATTTTTTCCCATAATGTATGGCTCTCAACATGAATTCTTCATTTATAGAAACATCATAAAACTTAACACATGAATCCCACATTAATTTCAAATCACTAATCAATAAACCCAAATAAACATCGATCTCATTACCCAATTTTATTTATTCCAGATATAAGTATAGACAACATAAGATATTTTTTTCATGAATAACCATAGTTGAAAGTTATAATTTACCAACATAATCATCTATGTAATACGAGTGCTTTTGAAAACCAAAAGTATTTACTCCTTCCATGGATAGTGCAAGATGATGGTTTGTTTCCTCATTTGGAAATTTAGGAGACTCATGATCAATTATCTTTCACTATGGATAGTATTTGGGGGTAATTAATATTTATTTCATGTATCAGCATGCCATGTAAATTGTCTTAAAGAATCTTTACATCTATATGGGGGATTAAACCATATAATTATTGGAAATTACCATACAACTTTTGAATGGTTTGATTCATATTTATTTTATTAATTCACATAATAATTGGAGAATTTTTTAAGTGATTCCAGGTTCTTAAGAAATAGTATACTGTAATTTGGACATGAATGTATTCTTTCAAAGATCATACCACATGAACATAGCAATAATTTGACTTCATATGTTTGGAATGAAAGATTTTTATCTTCATTGATCATATCATCCAAGAGAGAAATTATTTCAGTAATGATGGGGTCACTCCATTCATTTTCATATTTTATATTATATACCTTTATTGTGGATGAAAAAGTTGTATATTTAGAAGAACCATAATGTAATGGCTTATTTTCACAACTCTATATCATTTAAAACTTTTTTACAGAATCATGAAATTCATATTCAACTATCATTTTCATTTATTTAATATGATCTTCATCATCATTAACACTTTTAATCATATCCTCAACATGGTCTTTGTCATTTTTCACACTTGTAATCGTATTAGATGATGCAAGAAACATAGTGTTGTCACAGTCACTATCTACATTCAGGTTTTCCCCATTTTAAGTCTGATATTTATAACATTGATCCATTCTATGATAGATTATTTTTTTCAAACACCTATATACTAATTAGTCTTGAATAACAATAGCATAAACATTGAAAGAGGATTTGACAAGGTTTATATGTATGATCTTTTTTAAATTTGATGAACACTATTACCCCCTTCTCATAATCTTTTTTCATATGATTGAAATCCATAAATATTTTTCCTATCCATCATATTTGATATGATAATATTAATATTTAATATAATAAATAAATATACATAATTTATGACCTTAAAACCCTATAAGTTCATTCTTAAAGAATCATTTAAGCCAGACGAACCCAATGTTCATGGATAATAATATTCAAATGATGCATATTGATATTAATTTGTAGTGGTAAAAATCCTTAAAGTAATTTATCATGTGATATCAATAAAGTTACAAATAATCTAATAAATTAGTTATTTATATTAAAATAAAGAGATCAATGATGGATTCTATAACTTTTCTAGGTGTGAATACAAAAAGATGGGTTAGTTTATGTTTATTCATTTCATAATATGGTATGTTGATGTATAGGTGGTGTTTTAGTGATAAAATTATTAGGAGATGAAATTGATATATTTTTAGATGATGACACCATTGATAGGGAAAAACAAACAGGTCTTGAGAACTCAATGTTTGATGAAACTCTAGAATTTAAGTGGGGATTAAATAATTCATAGAATTTAAAAAATTCACATGATGGGATGATGACTTAATGAAAAGAAATGAAAATTTTGTTTGGGGAGGAAGGAAAATTCAACTTAAATGAAAGTTTCATAAGTGCACGAGTGGGATTAGAATAAAACCATATCTTAGACTAATGATGAGAGTGTAAGCCCAACTACTTGGGATCACCTGAAAGAAAAATTAAGCCGTAGTAGAACTAATAGAGAGAATCAAATATGGAAAAATGTAAAAGTGAAAACTGGGAGAGAGGTTTAAAAAAAGGAAAAAGAGGAAATTGATGTTATAAAATATTCTCACAATTCCAATTTAAAGTGTGAAAGGTAGTATGAGTGGATATTTAAAGAGAGTTTCGGGAGTCCCCATAACTAGGAATAGGGTTCAAATAAAATGATTGGTGTTTTTAAATAGGATGATCTGATAATTTTAAATTGATAAAAGATAAAAATTATGAATTAAAGGAATCTAATTGTGATCAGAATGAATACAAGTGGGGTCAATTTAAATAAAGAACTAAAAAGAGAGACCCACTTACTAATGGAAACATAGGGTTGAATAAAAGTTAAAGGAATCCCCAACGGGGTTGGTATGGAGATGTAACTACAATGAGTAAAAATTTAAAAAATTGAGGCACTACAGGTAATCCTGTGAATTAAGTTAACTTGAAAATTTTCATTATGTTAGTTCTCAAGATGATGGTGGATGAAATAAAATCTAACCCACATATCAAGGAAGACACCAAACTATATTACCTTTTAGGAAGGTGTATGTGAATAATTCATGTGGTTTGGTTTCTTCATATAATGTTGGAGATTATAAAAACAGGTCATGTAATATGAGGCTAAGGAATTTAGTAAATTACTATGCCTAAAATCACATGATCATGGTGTTTTGAGGAGTTATCATTGGTTTCAACATATGGAATACTGTCAATATGAATATTTACAACATAATTAGGTGGTGGAAAGTGAAAGAGAGGATATAACACCCAATCAACATCCCAGTGATAAGATGTGTCCACGATATATTTTTAAAAAATTTTCAATTTGAAAATCTTTATCCCTGTGATAATTTTAGAAATTTAGTTTTTGGTTAAATACATGGAATACGCACAAGGGATTTGAATGATGTCTATGAGAAGATGATGTCCAATTCAATGGAGGAAGTTCAAATTCGAATTTATAGATATAAAGAGAATACAAATGATATATTTGGAAGATATATCAACCCTTTGAGATATATTTTTTCCTATAAATAAGAGGGTTGAGGGTATTTCTAGGGAATCTGATCAGGAAGACAGTGATTATACCTGAAGTCTACATATGTAAGAAGAAGTTGTCTTGTGATTCATAATAAAAAACAAGTACAAGTAGTTTTATGAGAATAAATCACACACCATATGTATTGATAGGGTCAATTCAATTGAGAAGTTTGAGGGGGATAAGTGTTAGAGGTCAACATCCACGAGAGAGATTGAATGGTGTGAAGAAGTGGTTTCTCTCAGGGTTGAATTTATAAGACAATAAAGTGTTTTATGAGTGATACATTAATAAGAACGGATAAAACATTTCTTTTTTAATGCTATAATCATAGTACTAATAGATATATGTTTTATCCGTGATTTTTATTTTACAATTTATAGAGATAAACCTTTATCATCAAAAAATAAATGTTGATAAAACCCAATTTTATCAAGTCTATCATTTTATCTTTGATAAATATATTTTGTTTCAGTGATTTGTATTTTTTCACTAATAAAATTTATTTTTCTCAATTATTTTTGGAAGGAACTGATAAAAATTACCTAAAATAAAATACAAAAAATATAAAATGAAAATATATTAAAATTTAATTAATTATAAAAAATTAAAAAAAATATTTATTATTGAATATACAATTTTGAACACGTGAATGTTAAAAATGAGTGAAATTGGATAATTAAAAATAGATGGACTTCAAAAATATTAAAAAATGGATATGTTTTATAAGTTATATGAATTATTTAAAAAATTAAATAGGAATATATATTAAAATGAATATGAATACATATTGAAAATATTAAAATATGGTAAAAACATATAAAAATTGATTCATAACATTAATTACATGAATTAAAAAAATGTGAAAAAATATATTAGAAAATGAATTTAACTAAATTAATTATATATTCAAACATTTTAAAAATATTATATATTAATTAATAAAATTTAATTAATATCAATCATATAAATTAAATACATATTAATTATTTTAAAACAATGTAAATAATTATATGTCATTGATAATATTAATTATATTATTTGTAAACATGTAAAAAATGAAGAGAAAGTTAATAATTAGATTTAAATAAATTATTTATATACATTTCAAACATTTTAAAAATATTACATCTTAGTAAATGAAATTGAAAAAATATTAATCATTTAAATATTTTTTAATCTTGATTCAAAGTCTCTTTATTATTATGAAAGTGCAGACCTATTTTTATTAGGTCGAGGGACACCCATTACATATCCCAAAGTGTAGAGACACGAAGCTTGACGTACATGGACATTACATTAATTTTTCGGAATACTTAATACATAACAAAAAACAGACACACAAGGACCGTAATAGTTTAGTGTCTTTGGAAACTTGGAAAGTAATCTTCTTATCGTGGTGAAGGATCTTCAACTTCTCCCATAAAGATCCTCCACTTTTTGTTTCCTGACCTAAAACATTTCTTTGATCCTGGGGGAAAATAAAACATCAAAAAATGTGAGCTCAAATGCTCAGTAAGGGTATGCATGGATAAAATAAAACATTCCATATACATTGGAACTAAAAAAACATAAACATAATGTTTAAACATTAAAATCTTGTTCAGCGACATAAAACATGAAAGTAAAAAAGGAATAGATCATAATGTAACATAAACCATGATAAAATAGAATGGGAATAAAACATGTAATTGTGGCATCCATTAAGCACATGTAATGATTTCCATAGTAGCCAAGGCATTGCTGCCAAGACCATCTTAGTGGACAAAGTCCCTTTCTGAATCGAGTTCACTCCTCGTTCCAGTCCTGATTTACTGAACCGGTTTAACCTACCGTTCCAGCCATGTCTATATAATGAGATATAAATCTTTACCCAATGCATTGAATGGAGATATAGGTCCCACCCATCTTATAATGAAATCATTCTTACTTGTTCCACAAAATAAACATACATCATTCATAATAACCCAACGAATAAAATGGGTTTCATAAACATCATCCCATCATCACATAATCTATATAAAAGAAATGGATATCATTTCATAATAAGAAAAGTGAAACCATGTAAATCATAGAGACATTGCACTTGAAACATACAAATATGAAATAATTTCATCTTAGATGGAAAATGGTTTTGATAAAACACTTGAAATGAATTCTTGAGGAAAATATCCTTTCTTCTTCAAAATAAATTTCGTTTCACAAAATGTCATGAAATTTTAATAGAAAGAGATTTTGTTGAAAATAGTCATTAAATCTTTTGGAGGAAGCTTCATGAAAATAAGGCTTTATAAAACCGTAAAAATCCGTTCGTGCCGTATAAGTTAAAAAAACATTCTTTTTGTACTTTTGCCGGAAAAGTCAAAAAGTACCTCGTAACGTAAAAAAAAGAAAGATTTACATACCATGTAGTAAAAGTCAAAAATGGGTAAAAGGACTTTAAACATTCATGAAAATACTTTTATAAAACATGGACATGGATGATAGAAATAACCCCAGTAAATACTTACGAATATGCAATCTCGTATATAAATGAGATTTGCAAAATTAACCCTTACCTTATGTCCGATATGCTTCGTATGTATCCGAACCTCCTATATAATGATTTAAATAATGTCATTGACTTTTTACCGAATCATATTTATTGTTATTTTATCATATATGACTTTATATTACCCGTTCTTCTGTAAATTCCACGTTAAAGAAGCGTTTTGGGTAAAATCGTTTCATTTATCGTAGGTATTTGGACTTGTTGTTCTTGACATTATTATTACTTATATCATGATTTAATTACTTCCAGAATATAAAATATGATTTATATATCATATATATTCAGTATATATATATATATAATAGATAGATAAATGAAATGAAACACACCGTTCATGGAGACGGTAGTCTGTACGTACGCATGAACGATGTTTTCTTTTCCTTATTGTCTTGAATGGAAGTAAGTAGATGAAATAAATATATAAATTAATCCAGTAGAATTATCATGTCATATATTTCATTATTATTCATTATATATACTTTATAATCATTCTTAAATGGTTAACATGGAGAATGAATCTCATCGCGTCGTGGAGACGGTAGTCCGTACGTACCCACGAGCGATGATATCGTTTCCATAATTATTGAATTGAATTGGAGTGGATGAAACAATATATCAGAATAAGTATGATGTTATAATAACTATTTATATTTATTATTTACACCATTATACCCATCCATGTAAGGTGTTGGTGGAAAAACAGATTACACCACGGTGTGGAGACTGTATTCCGTACGTACGCACGCGCGGTGATTTTGTTTTCCAAAGGTTGGATAGAAGGTGAAATGGGGTTGTTTCATAATTATAATAACAAATAAGTATATTAGTGATACTGATGTTATTACTTTATAATGAAACAACTAAGGAAGAATACGTTGAAGAAGAAAGAAGCTTGAAAGAATCGGGAGAAGAAATTACCTCTTCTTCGATACGCCTCTTTGAAACCTCCTCTTAGAGCCCTAAGATTGGTCTTAAAAGTAGACCAGAACCTCTAGGATGTTTCTAGGGAAGTGGATAAGAGAATTTGGCAGGGGTTGGCATATCTTGAAGGCTCAAAGTGGTGTTAGGAAGAGAGGGAGGAGGTGCCCTTTTATTAGGGAGGAGAGGGGCACCTTTGGAATAACTAAAAATATTATTTTATTATAAAGCCAAATTCTATTTTAAATAGCTCCAAATTGATTTATATCGAATCTAAGGTGGGTATGGGTCTCAAGCCTATCATCCAATTGAATTTTGACAAGTTTAGGTTCCTATTCTAACCTTATCATTTAGATTTAACATTAAGTTAAATAATTTTACTTTTACCGTGTCTTCTTGTGTTCTTACACTATAAAGTTAATAAACATACTATAACAAGCCAATAGAACCCCAAGTTGTTTATTATTAATATATAAAACCTTATCTAAGTCATTTTGCTGAACCTTATATTTTTAGGAATAAAATAACAATTAATAATATAATATTTGTTTTAAAAACTATTTTATGTCTATTTTGACACTATTTAGTAATTCATTTTTGTGAAAATCATAACAGAATTATTAGTTCAAAAAACGTTAATTAAATCAGTACTAACATGTCATATTAACATATAAAATTAGTGTAATTCATAAAAAGGCACAAATTATATTTATTTGTGTATTTATAATATCAATTATTCTAATTGTTCACTATTGTGGTAATTACTGCATCATCATTGTGTCATAAATAAATTAAATTATTTAGGGTATAAAAATTATAAATAAAAAACCATTATGTATTAAATATTATTAGATTTCTAATGAATATTTACAATCTAATTTATCTTATTTATAACCCTATACTAAAAATGTTTTAGTAAATAAACACTGATTTTAACTCTTTTAACTCTTCTTTGAATTAAATAATAATAAATGTCTTAATCTAATCCATGTGGGCCTAAATGGTCATATTTTATTCCTATGGTTGTTTTTGGTCGAATTACCCTTATCCAATAGAATTAGGACATGTGTTAGGGTAATAATAATATCATTTTTACCCTTAATTACCCTATTTACTTTTAACCGTGGTAAAAAAAGTAAAAAGTTACTATTCACCAAAAAAAATCTTCTCATTGAACCACATTTTTCATACTAACATCAACCTTGTCTCTTGATTTTTTGAAATTCCACTCACATAAGCGGTAAAATAAAATTTTATGAAACATTCATATTTTTAAAGTACCACTTAGTGGTTTCACTATTTATCAAAAAATAAAAGTTTCCAGAAAAATACCAATAATTAGGCCTAAGCTATATTTGATATTATGAACTCAAAAATGATGTCTATTTTACCAAATTCAAAACATATTATTTGAATTAATCAATTTAAAAATTAATTCCCGTCGTGAAAACAAATAGCGTGTTTTTAAAAGATAATAACTATCAAAAGATTGACACTTGTTTATGTCTGGTTTAAATGTGAAATTACATCCAATGAAAAACATTTTATTAAATTGTAAAAATATATTCTAAATATACTTTAAAACCACTCAAATTAATAATATACCACTATTAATTATTTCGATTAAAAAAGTTGTTTTTAATTAAAATTTAGTAATTTTCACTATTCATCATAATATGAAAGTTATCCGAAAAGAACCAAAATTTCACCTTAGGCTAAATTTTATACTCTGAATCAAAAAATGAAGTCCATTTTGAGAGATAAAATTTCTAAAATTTTAAAAGGTTGTTATTACTATTCATAACGGCTAGTTTGAATAATATTTTAATAGCATATCGTTGTTTAGTGAAACTCGGTATTGCGTACAACACACGCTATCGAGGAATGTTGCGATTGCGTGTAATGCAAGGCAAGTCAAGGATGCGTGTTGTGCAAGCTCATTTCTTTGTAGCGTACAACACAAGACATTAATGAAATTAAAAGGAATATTTTTCATAAAATCTCGAGGTGTTACATTCTACCCCCCTTAAAATGAATTTCGCCCTTGAAATTTGTCGGGGTTATAAATGGTTTACTATTCATAGAAACCCACAACGTAAAAAGGAATACTGAAACTTAATTTTAAAAACTAAAGTATGAAACGTAATGACTACCCAATGTAACTCATCATTGGGTTTCCACGTAGGAGAATATAGGTGAAAATATGGATATGGAAGAAAAATCTAACCATCAAGTTACGATGGAGAGTGGTAGAGAACATGGCTATGAAAAAACCATCGATCACAAAGCCATAGATTTGTGATGATCTAAGGTACCATCTGATTTATCGTATATAGGGGCACTAGGACAACCATTTTGGTTTTCCAGATCATTTCCCTAAAGTTGATGAAATTAGAATTAGAAGAAATACTTTCGGGATTTTGGTATAGTCTCACCGTTTGTCGTTCTTTGGACAATTTCCACTTCATCCCTTAAAGAAATGAAGTTGAATTTGTCATTCGTGAAGTGTTAGCAGATCATGTGATAGAATGATGGGTCATTCCATCTGTCTCAAACAAAAGGTTAGAAAATTTATCAAAAAATACATAAGTCCATCTATAGTGAGATTAATCATATATGGTTCCTAAAATGAACTTATACTTCATATATCATACTGCTTAAAAAAATACTAGTTTCTACTAACCAGGGACTTCCTGTAGGCCAGTGGTAGGTGATAAAGGCCAGTCGCACTTCGGTTGTGGGTTCGATTCCTACGACCTTGTCCGACGCGATGGGCTGTCGCCCATCCTGCAGGTTTTCCTTTTTCTAAAACTATATTACTATAACATCCCATCAATAATATCGAAAAAACTTCTATCCTTAAACAATACTAACTTATTTCCAACATAATCCATTCCAATCTTTAGGCTTATCCATAATACAACAGTCCACTCTCATAATATAGTGAAAATGATTACCAGAGATTTAATACCATAGTTGATCCCCATATATCATAAGATATGTCTTGTTGGTCACATTCCAAACATTCAAAGGCCATAATCATATATTCTCTTGAATACCCATTGAACCTTAGTTAAAACATGAATGCAGTTAAAAGATATCACTTTCCACATACCAAAATCCTCAAAATTCTATATACTCAAACCATGATATCACTCAGTCCTTATATCAATCTTGAGCTCATGAATACTATCAAACATTTCATTTTTTTCCTTATCCCTTCATTATGCGCATATCATCTTTTGTCCAAAAATATCTCAATCACATTCCATGGTTATCGGTACCATAAAATTATTGAAAACCACAATAGACCAATACATAAATATTCCAATATTCCACGATACTATATACAACATTATTTTGGAATCCCATTACATAAACACTGAATCATTCCACCACATCGTTATCATATTCTACATCGCCAATGGTGATCGCATGTGACTTCCCTTTGTCCTTTGGATTATGTAGTTGCTCATGTCGATCATCACTAACCCTTGGATTAGGGCATTTATTAGCATAATGCCCCATTTCCTTGCACTTGAAGCATTGAAGTGTAGTAGGTTCATTCTGTGTATCCCTTCTGTTGTTTGTATCATTATACATCTTCTTCCCATCATTGCGGCATTCAAATTCCCGATGACCTTCCTTTCCACATTTGAAACATTTACTTGTCTCTTTAGGACAATCTCCAACATGCTTCTTTCCACACTTTGAGCATAAGGAAACATTCATCTTATTTTCACCATTATTCTGAGATTTCTCCTTGAACTCCATCTTTCATTTCTTTTCAAAACTATGAGATGGATAAGTAATACCAACTTCCATTTCTACCTTGATAGCACAACACACAATTTCTTCATAGCTACTGAAGTCTCTTATAGCTAATTCCCTTCGAAGATTTGGTTTTAAGCCAATGAAGAATCGATCAACTTTACTTTCAGGTTGGATGATAAATCCAGATGCATACTTTGCAAGCCTTGTAAAATTCTCTTCGTATATACCAACAGATTCATCATCCCTTTGCTATAGTTTAAGAAACTCCTTCTCTATCTTTGTTAGAAGAATACGAGGGATGTACTTATTGAAAAATAAGTTCTTAAACTCGTCCCATTCCTTGGACTCAATTTCATCTATTTGACTCGTATTCTTGATAAGATTCCACCATTGATCCGCTTCACCTTCCAAACGATATACTGCTAAGATGACTTTATCATGTTCAGAACATTGAAGAACTGAAAATATCTTTTCAGTGGTACTGATCCATTGTTCAGAAACAAGTGGATCAGAAGACCCACTGAAAGAAGGTGGACGTTGCCTCATGAAGAACTCAATAGAATATTGTTCCCTTCTCTGCTCATTTGAAAGTCCAGAATGATTCATAGCTTGTGTAAGTATAGCAATAAGATTTTGCACTCCATCTCCCATAACATTTGTTTGTTCAGGAGGACAATCATTGTATTTTCCATTGCACTGATCAACATGGTTCCTTCAGGTTCCAGCCATCATCTAAAACCCAAAAAGAATAGTGTCAGAGGAAAAAATCATGCTAGGGAAAACAACATAATAAAGGGGGAGTACCTTCAATATATAACATCTTAGGTTAAATTCTAATATCATTAGCGCAATTCTAGGACTATAACCTATACGTATACTTAACCTTAGAGACATCCCTAGACATACCTTAGAAATATCTATAGGGATCTCACTAAAGTTATCACATCCTAGTTTCCAAAGGTTGATAAAACCTTTCCCCTGATACCAACTGTAGAGACCCGAAGCTTGACGTACATGGACATTACATTACTTTTTCGGAATACTTAATACATAACAAAAAACAGACACACAAGGACCGTAATAGTTTAGTGTCTTTGGAAACATGGAACGTAATCTTCTAATCATGGTGAAAGATCTTCAACTTATCCTATAAAGATCTTCCACTTTTTGTTTCCTGACCTAAAACCATTCTTTTGATCCTAGGAGAAAATAAAACATAAAAAGGGTGATCTAAAATGCTCAGTAAGGGTATTCATGGATAAAATAGAACATACCATATTTATTGGAACTAAAAAAAACATGAACATATTGTTTAAACATTAAAATCATGAGCAATGACATAAAACATGGAAGTACATAAGGCATAGATCATAATGGAACATAAACCATGATAAAATAGCATGGGAATAAAACATGTAATTGTGGCATCCATTAAGCACACATAATGATTTCCATAGTAGCCAAGGCATTGCTGCCAAGACCATCTTAGTGGACAAAGTCCCTTTCTGAATCGAGTTCACTCCTCGTTCCAGTCCTGATTTACTGAACCGGTTTAACCTACCGTTCCAGCCATTTCTATCTCATTAGATATAAATCTTTACCCAATGCATTGGAGGGAGATATAGGTCCCACCCATCTCATAATGAAATCATTCTTACTTGTGCCACAAAATAAACATACATCATTCATAATAACCCAACGAATAAAATGGGTTTCATAAACATCATCCCATCATCACATAATCCATATAAAATAAATGGATATCATTTCATACTAAGAAATGTGAAACCATGTAAATCATAGAGACATTACACTTGAAACATACACATATGAAATAATTTCATCTTAGATGGAAAATGGTTTTGATAAAACACTTGAAATGAATTCTTGAGGAAAATATCCTTTCTTCTTCAAAATCAATTTCTTTTCAAAAAACGTCATGCAATTTTAAATGAAAGATATTTTGCTGAAAATAGTCATGAAATCTTTTGTAGGAACCTTCATGAAAATAAGTCTTTATAAAACCGTAAAAATCAGTTCGTGTCATATAAGTTAAAAAAACATTCTTTTCCTACTTTTGCCGGAAAAGTCAAAAAGTACCTCATAACGTAAACAATAGAAAGATTTACATACCTTGTAGTAAAAGTAAAAAATGAGTAAAAAGGACTTTAAACATACATGAGAACACTTTTATAAAACATGGACATGTATGATATAAATAACCCGAGTAAATACTTACGAATATGCAATCTCGGATATAAATGAGATTTGAAAAATTAACCCTTACCTTATGTCCGATAAGCTTTGTATGTATCTGAACCTCCTGTATAATGATTTAACTAATTTCATTGACTTATTATAGAATCATATTTATTGTTATTATATCATATATGACTTTATATTACCCGTTATTTTGTAAATTCCATGTTAATGAAGTGTTTTGGTTAAAATTGGTTCATTTATCGTAGGTGTTTGGACTTGTTGTTCTTGACATTATTATTACTTATATCATGATTTAATTACTTCCAGAATATAAAATATTATTTATATATCATATATATTCAGTATATATATATATAAATATATTAGATAGATAAATGAAACGAAACACACCGTTCATGGAGACGGTAGTCCGTACGTACGCATGAACGCTGTTTTCCTTTCCTTATTATCTTGAATGAAAGTATGTAGATGACATATATATATACATAAATACAGTAGATTTACCATGTCATATATTTCATTATTATTCATTATATATACTTTATAATCATTCTTAAATGGTTAACATGGAGAATGAATCTCATCGCGTCGTGGAGACAGTAGTCCGTACATACACACGAGCGATGATATCGTTTCAATCATTATTGAATTGAATTGGAGTGGATGATACAATATATCAGAATCATTATGATGTTATAATAACTATTTATAGTTATTATTTACACCATTATACCCATCCATGTAAGGTGTTGGTGGAAAAACAGATTACACCACGGCGTGGAGACGGTATTCCGTAAGTACGCACGCGCAGTGATTTTGTTTTTCGTAGGATGGATAGAAGGTGATATGGGGTTGTTTCATATATATAATAACAAATCAGTATATTAGTGATAATGATGTTATTACTTTATAATGAAACAACTAAGGAAGAAGAAGTTGAAGAAGAAGGAAGCTTGAATGAATCGGGAGAAGAAATTACCTCTTCTTCGATACGCCTCTTTGAAACCTCCTCTTAGAGCCCTAAGATTGGTCTTAAAAGTAGACCAAAACCTCTTGAATGTTTCTAGGGAAGTGTAGAAGAGAATTTTTCAGGGGTTGGCCGATCTTTAAGGCTCAAATTGGTGTGAGGAAGAGAGGGAGGAGGTTCCCTTTTATAAGGGAGGAGAGGGGCACCTTTGGAATAACTAAACATATTATTTTATTATAAAGCCAAATTCGGTTTTAAATAGCTCCAAATTGATTTATTTCGAAGCTAAGGTGGGGATGGGTCTAAATCCTCTCATCCAATAGAATTTAGACAAGTTTAGGTTCCTATTTTAACCTTATCATTTAGATTTAACATTAAGTTAAATAATTTTACGTTTACCGTGTTTTCTTGTGTTCTTAGACTATAAGGTTAATAAACTTACTATAACAAGACAAACAAACCCCAAGTTGTTTATTATTTATATATAAAACCTTATATAAGTCATTTTTCCCATCCTTATATTATTAGGAATAAAATAACAATTAATAATATAATATTTGTTTTAAAAACTATTTTATGTCAATTTTGACACTATATAGTAATTGATTTTTGTGAAAATCATAACAGAACTATTAGTTCAAAAAAAGTTAATTAAATATATACTAACATGTCCTATGAACCTATAAAATTACTGGAATTCATAAAAAGTCTAAAAGTATATTTATTTGGGTATTTATAATATCAATTATTCTAATTTTTCACTATTATGGTAATTACTGCATCATCATTGTGTTATAAATAAATTAACTTATTTAATGTCTAAAAATTATAAATAAAATACCATTATGTAGTAAATCTTATTATCTTTCTAATGAATATTTATAATCTAATTTATCTTATTTATAACCCTATATTAAAAATGTTTTAGTAAATAATCATTGATTTTAACTCTTTTTACTCTTCTTTGAATTAAATAATAATAAATGTCCTAATCTAATCCAAGTGGGCCTAAATGTTCATATTTGATTCTAAGGTTGTTTTGGTCGAATTAAACTTGTCCAATAGAATTAGGACTTGTTTTAGGATAATAATAATATCATTTTTACCCTTAATTACCCTATTTACTTTTAACCGTTGTAAAAAAAGTAAAAAGTTACTATTCACCAAAAATTATTTTCATCTCATTGAACCACATTTTACTTACTGACATCAACCATGTCTCTCGGATTTTTGAAATTCCACTCATAGAAGTGGTAAAATTAAGTATTATGAAAAATTCATTTTTTTAAACTACCACTTAGTGGTTTCACTATTCATCAAAAAATGAAAGTTCCAGAAAAATACCAAAAATTAGGCCTAAGATATATTTGATATTATGAACTAAAAAATGATGTCTATTTTACCAAATTCAAAACATATCAGTTTAATTAATTAATTTAAAAATTAATTCCCGTCGTGAAAACAAATAGCGTGTTTTTAAAAGATAATAACTATCAAAAGATTGACACTTGTTTATGTCTGGTTTAAATGTGAAATTACATCCAATGAAAAACATTGTATTAAATTGTAAAAATATATTCTAAATATACTTTAAAACCACTCAAATTAATAATTTACCACTATTAATTATTTCGATTAAAAAAGATGTTTTTAATTAAAATTTTGTAATTTTCACTATTCATCAGAATATGAAAGTTATCTGAAAAGAACCAAAATTTCACCTTAGGCTAAATTTTATACTCCGAATCAAAAAATGAAGTCCATTTTGAGAGATAAAATTTCTAAAATATTAAAAGGTTGTTATTACTATTCCTAACGGGTATTTTTAATAATATTTTAATAGCATATTGTTGTTTAGTGAAACTCGGTATTACGTACTACACACGCCATAAAGGAAGGTTGTGATTGCGTGTAATGCCAGGGAAGTAAAGGATGCGTGTTGTGCAAGCTCATTTTGGTGTAGCGTACAACACAAGAAATTAATGAAATTAAAAGGAATATTTTTCATAAAATCTCGGGGTGTTACACAAAGGCCCAACACAAAGTGGCCCACAAACATAGCTCGAATGCCTAGTGTAGTGTCATGACTACATCATCCTTCCTGCATCACTGCTTACCTGCATCACTGATTGCTTCATAAATCCCCCAACGGGATTTCCAGGAATCGAACCCCAGTCATTTGGGTGTAGGATTATAGGTTTTACCACTCAGTCTCCATCCCAACTAAAAACTTGTTATTGGGATTAAAAACATATTTAAAATATAAACCATAGTAAAGAATTATGTGTAAATAAATACTAAAAAAGATTAAATTCCAACATTATTAAAAATTAATAATTATTAAAAACCAATAAATAATATTAAATGGAATAATATTTGAAATGACTAATTAATATTAAATAAATTACAAAAAAATAAATAATGGGATTTGTAACACTAATTAAGTGAATTACTGACATATGAGAAATGAATAAATAGATGATATAAATTATATAATTAATGAAATTATTAAAGATTAATTATATTGACTATATATATATATAATTAAATTAACTCAAATTATTTAAATACAAACACATATATTTAGTATTGATAAATTAAAATAAGTATAATTACTTGATTTGATTAATTAAATGTAAAATATGAAAAATTAGTTAATTAATATTTACTTTTCACATATTAAAAAAGAGTCTAATATAATAAAAAATTTAACTATATAAACACAAAAAAAATAGTGTTGTTGATGGTGTGAGTTGGTGTTCAATTTCATGAAAAAATAATGTGGTTTGTAGATGGTCTTATATAAATAAGTTATATAAATTCCAAACATATGAAAAGTATTGAAAATTAATAAATATAAATAAATAATTAATAATCATATAAATTACAAACTTATTGAAGATATTTAAAACATAGTAAAAATATGAATAAATATTCAAAAATGAGTTAATTCCAAAGAATATTAAAAATTAATAAATATCAAAAATATAAAAAAATATTTAATGAAATAACATTAAAAATGAATAAATAAAGAAAAATTAATTATTGAAATATTTATAAACCATTAGTACTTATTATTAATTATTTGAATTGAAAACACGTAAAAATAAATAAAAATGAATAAATAAATATTAATATTATTTCTAGTTATTGATGTATGCACTCTATTGATTGTATAAAGAAAATATAATTAGTTATTAACCTTAATACGTTTTTTATAATTATATAAATTTATACTATCAAATTAAATTTATAAGTATTTTAGAATTTATAAATAAATATCAAAAATGAATATATTACAAAAAATATTAAATGAATATGTATTTAAAAGAATAAATATTAATGTAAATATAAATATATAAATTTAAATATGAATCACATATTTAAATAAATATATTCATTAATATTTTATATAATTGTTTAAAAAATATCAATATGTCATATTTATACTAACTATATACACATGTTATAATTAATGTATATAAATATACTATTATATATATTTATTGACTATTATATATTTGATAATTTTTTATATAAATAATATGAAAATAAGATCAATTTTTTATTAAAATTTATATACTATATTTACATATATAAACTTATTTTAATATAAATATTATTTTAAAATATAAAAATTTGAATATAAAAATTATATTATTCAACGTCACATTTATGAGTCGTAAATAAGAAAGAGGTAATAAAAAGTATTGATTTATATCATGTGATGATAATGGTTAAGGATAAATATCATGTTATATGTCGTAGTAGTTGCTTAAGGAGTGAAATCCAATTTTCCCATTAGTGAGTTCAACGCCTTTATGATGCAATTTTAAATATAATTAAAACTCTATAAAGGTTACTAAAAAAAATTTTCCCTATGCTACAGATGAGGGAGATGTCTCGATACTTCTAGAGAAAGGGGTTAGCACTTGCGAAGGTGAGGTTGTTCTTGAAAATTTTGGAGTTGGAGATGAATGGGAAGTTCAGCAATGCTTTTAATGGATCCAATAGGTTGTAGTGGTACCAGCCCTAGAATCGCCCCACTAGCCAGGAGCTAGGATTGTTATCCATTATCATGTGGTCGTTGATGGCTACCAAGCTACCAAAGTTGCTAACAGACTCATGGTTTGTCTTGTTTCCCAACACTGACTCCCCGATGATGGTGGAGGTGTAAGGTTAAATATGTGGGGAAATAAAAAGGGTTAACTATAGGGTAACATGGTTCATCATCAAGAGGACTAGAATCAGTGTCAGTGTGTGTGTGGTGCAATAGTGTCTAGTCGTAAGTGGTAGTGAACACCAAATGGAAGTCGCCCGCTTCTGCTACTATGAAATCTCATTTTTCCAAAGGTGACGTCATTAGAACCAATGGACTTATATATGAAAAATATGATATAAAGGGTAAAATTTTGAATTTAAAAATTGATACTGAAAATGTTTTTCATATTACTTACTACAAATTAAATTACATTTAAATTTCTTTTGTTTTATTCTTTATGTGTCCATGAAAATTCATAAAACTTATTATTATGCATATTTTATTAATTTGGGATTTTTTATCCTCGTTCCATCTCTATCAATGGTTTTGGGTTTTTTCATTATAAATAAAAATTATTTCTCTATAGGAATTTATCATTTCTATTTTTTTGATTCACTTGTGTTTAGTGGAATTGATCTAAATTGTTTATCAAATTGATGTGGCAACTATCTACCCTGCAATGTGTTTCTTCATAATTATAGAATAAATTATATTATGCCTCTATTTCCTAATGAAAACCTTCTATGTTTACTTCATTGGTTACATGTTTCTTAAGTAAAATATTATATTTTTTGTGTTTTTCAAGTAGAGAGAATCTCATTTCAAATGCTAAATAGGATCTATGAAAACACCAGAAAGGATGGGGGTGTGAATCAGGTGTTTATTAGAGATTTTATAATCATCAATAATGATACATTACCCAAAAAATAAATAATTACATGATTTATATCAAGGGTTTCACATTTTTATATTTTTAGGATCTTTTAAGATTTAAGCTTTATAAAATTTGGAAAAACTATAACATATATAACCTTTACAAAAAAATGTGTAAAATTCCAGTCATTGTCCATTTTTTCCAAAAAAACAACATTCTTAAAATATAAACTCATGTTTTTTTCAAAACATGTTCTCTTTTTTTAATACAAATCACCATTGTAGAAATATATACCTTTTTATCTCCTAATCATACTTATGCCCTGTGAAAAAACATTTTATAACTTATAATTAGAAAAAAAAGATCAATAAGAGATAAAAAATAAAGAAACCATTTTTTCATTTTGAAATTCATGACTTCCCAAAGAAAATTTTCATTTTAAATAAATAATATGGATCTCAAATAATCATTTTCTTACTCAAAAAATCAACTTCACATCCTAAATCATTTCATAAAATAGGGCATATGTTAGTCAAAGGTATGAGGGTTGGGTGTTCATTATTTTGGACATTATTACCACCACCCTTCACTAATTGGTTGGATTTCCATCATGTTTATACCTTAATGTTTTAAAATTGTAATATGCACATGAATCATAGAAATATTTAACATAGGAATAGTTTATATAGCTATGAGAAACCTTATTCTAGGAGCATGATGTGGAGGATTCTTTAGTTGATCTCAAGCTCATTGAGACACAATTTTACATCATCATTTATGTAATAAATAGTTTTTGAAGTGTGTTTTAAATAATACTTTTTCTCAACTATTTTGGAATACACAACGTGGGTAGAATCCAAATTTATCTATTTGATATTCAACTCCAAAATTTTCTTGAAAATATTTTTTTATAAACCTCAATTATTTTAATGTGCCTTCCTATTCATGTTTCATATTAAAAAAACATTAATACTATGTCTTTTTTTACTTTCATTTAAATTCTTATCAAGGCCCCATATCTTCTTAGATTTAATATCTAATTGACCATTCACACCAATAATATTTTTGAGACATTCTTCTATCACATGGATATTATCCTCATTAATTTCACTAAACATTGATTTCTCATTAAATTATAGTCGAAAATTATCTTAAGGAATGGAGAATTATTTTTTCCAATATTTATAGATGTATCATTGGTTTTGAGATTCTTTAGGAGGGAGTTTCTTTGTTATAACTATTCATGTAGTTCCTTGTTTTTTTCTTCCCCAACATCTACTGGCTATGATTTCTCATCATAAAACTTCTAGATAAACTCAAATATATATGAAAAAAATTCACAAAAGATTTTATTCATGTACTCCATAATGTCAATCTAGATGTATTTTAATATATTTTACATAGTCATACTTCTCATAGATTATAATTGAAACTCTAGAGGAATCATAATCATCTAATTCAGTAGGAAACACGACACTCTAAACACATTTAGCTAGTTTTTTGTCACCTTTATTTTTTAAACATATCTATGAATTTCACCTCATTATTTTCTTCTTTTTTTCATAGTGTTTAAAGATTCATCGAAATCTTTTTCAAATAGGATGGAAACCACTTAATCCATCATATTCTACTCTCTCAATACTTCAAATATTCACTCCATGTAATGTTGTAAAAACACCAATGATATAAATATTTATATTGAATCAAAGATAGAACCAATAAATTGATTATAAATTATGATTATCAAAAAAATATTCAATTAAGTTGATCCTTTATCTAATTATAATTTAAAGTTATAGTGGACTAGTTAATAAATAACTCAGATGGTGGATGAGTGAGGTGTTGTCAGATTTTACCAAATTCAATAACTATTATTTGAACCTTTACAACCTCATTGTACTTGAACCTATGATTTTATATAAGAATAATGGATCTTGGGTTGTAAAACCTGACATACACCTATATTTAATACAAATAAAGTAGTAAATGGAACAAGGGTTTTTATAAGGTTTGGTCCCTCTCGGTAATCCAACTCATTATCATTCTTGGGATGTCTATGTCTTGGTGTCTCCACTAAAATATTTTTTTAAATAAAAATGGTGTTTGGGGGTATTATTTTCCTAACCCTCTCTAACCATATTACCTAGATGAAGATTCATAATATTACACTTGTGAATATACGTTGCATCCCATGGTTTTTCTTCAAACTAGTATCCCACCAGTATGTTTTCTCTAATTTATTCCTCCTTTTAAGTAGATCACAAATAATACATAGGGATATCTGAACACCCAAAAATTTATATTCTTGTTCTCAGCAATGTTTGTCTTCAAATTCCTGGATATATTAAATATTAGAACCATATGATTCACTACACATATCCTTGATTATTTTGGAATATATTGTTGGCTTACTCAAAATAGAACTTCTCAACATTGAAAGATCAATTATAGAATTTGTCACAACTCACTCAACCTCATCTTCATGTACTTGTATTTTCTTCTTCCTTGACTATATTTGATAAATACTATTGGTTAACTACTTCTTATCATTCTTACTCTCCATTGATACCCCACTTTTTATTCCTTCACCACAAACATGAAATCTTTATCTTGGACCGTGTAATAGTAGGCAATAGATCCTTCATCTTCTTATTCCAATATATTATTAGTTCTCTCAGCATTTTTAATTTTAATGCATAACCTCTAGCTTTGGAAACCCCCATTTTCTTTCTATTATATTCATTTCTGAATTTCTAAAATATCTCATATGGTGTAATTAATGTTGAAATTTCATTTTCAATATCTATTAATTTAGTACTTATAATAAATTTTTTCTTGTAACCAAAGGGTATGAATATATTTAATATATAAACTTTTCAACTAAAATTATATTCCAAAACTAACTATAATTATATCAAATCATGTGGATAAATAAATCTATAATTTATTCCTCTAGTATTCCTGACTTCATCATCCTCAAGTTGAACACTTCAAATTAGTTGCAAATACCTCATTTAAATCATTCTTATTTAGGTATATAAAGTATTTCCACAGCTGGTCATAGATGAGTTATCTTTTTTCTAAGGATGTGTTGTTCAGCAAGAATACTATACACATTTAAGTTGAATATATAAATAATTTCCTCTTTTCAGCACTTACTTTCATTAAACAACTCATCTCGAATCAAAAATATTTTGTGATTTTTTATACACTAAAAGCACCATAATCCGGATGACTAATATCATCTTGCATTTCTGAAATCAATTTTTTTTTTAAATTCACATTTTTGGAAAAAATATTCATAAATTTATCCTCCCTCAATATTCTTCTTACCCGAATTACTCGGATCACAATGGTATACACTCTAAAGAAAATTCCAACCATTGATATTTTTTTATCTTGACTATTCATGAAATGACATGAGGTCTTACATGAACCTCATCCCCAGGGTTTTACACAAAACATGCTTGAAGAATGGATAACTAACCATCATTAATATTTTAACTTGAATCAAATTTCATTTATCTTCACATTTAATATTTATCAGAATTAATAATATTTGGAAACTAAATTTTATGCATTTTTAAAAATTCACTCAAATACATCGTCATTCATTGATGGATACTCAATATGTCATAGAAATCACCTTTGAATGATTACACTAACTATGAAAATGAGGCTAATTAATATTTAATACAACTATAACTCAATGGAATATTAAATTCCACCATGTGATCACATTTATAAGGGATTTAACTTTGACATTCATTAGTTTTTTTAGCGCAAGATTTTAATTGCACTTTATCAATATTAGAACAATAATTTAAAATTAATTTTATGATCTAATTACTAATAAATTATTTTAATGTAATTAAAAAAATATTATTATAAATTAATTAATATTATTATTATTATTAGTTGATATTTAATAATATATTTAATAAAATTAATTATTAATTAATAGGATGAAAATAGGTACTCAGTAACTAAGAACAAGACAATACCATAACCGATGAAATTGATTTCGGGTTCCTCTAAACTGGGTTCTAGTCTGGTCAAAGTTAAAAATAATAATTATCATCTTGGGATTGAGTATAATGGCCCATACTTTTCAGAAATATATATTAGATCTTTTTAGATAAATATTCGTTATATAATAGAACAAATATAAGCCATAACTGTACATGTCTAGTGTCCTTCGAAACATGGAATCATAAAAAAGTGGTTTAAAAAATATCTACATCATCTCCAACAAAATTCTTTATAACTTTCTCCCTTTTTAGGAGAATCATATTTAATACCATTCTTCATATTCTGGGGAAAATAAACATAAGAAAGGTTGAGCTCAAATGCTCAGTAAGTGTAAAAAAAGAGGATATAAATTATTTCATGAGTATAATATGAGCAAAAGGATATCATAACATGAACATGACATTTGGAAATTACACCCTTCATATCAAAGATAATATAATCAAATCTTGTAATAAATCAGGGAATTTAATAAGATATGAATTATAAGGAAATTAAAGAACATGAGGCATGAGAGCATAATATTATCCTAAGGCATGGAATGTATAGAATACACATAAGAAATGAAAATAATTTCCTCATTAGTAAGTGCTCATTTACAAGATCATAATAGAGGGAAAAAAATTATTCTATTAAACTAGGTTCACTTCCCATTCTTTCCATGTCTTACTGAACTGGGTTCACTCCTTATTCTATCCCAATCTTACAGAATCGGGTTCACTCCCCATTTGAGCCCCATCTATCTCATGCGATATAAATATTTACCCATTTAATTAGAGGAATATATTGGTCTCACCCATCATATAATAAAAAGTATACATATGTGTGCCACAAAATCAAAAAAAATCATCAAAACAAAAACTATGAAAATAAATGGTTTTCTTAAACATTTCATCATATCATAAATCATGGAAAAGTAACATGATTCATAATAAAAATTCCATAAAAAATAGAAATCATCAAGAAGAAGAATAAAGTTGGTATCCTTAGGCCATATCCATAGTAAATCATAAGTTAAATATAATAATCTTATCTTATATGGAAAATTATTTTGAAAGATCACTATAAATAATCCTTGAATAAAATATTCCTTCTATTTTGAAAACATTTTTTTAAATACACGTAGTTTCATAGAAATAATTTTACTTGAAAATAACAAAAATTTCATTTATATTAATCTTAAAATAATTAAGGCTTCATGATTGTGTCTGAATTCATTCATGCCATATAATTTAAAAAACACTCCATTCACACATTTGTACAAAACTCCAAAAATTACTTTATTCGGAAAACAACCAAAAGATTCATTTTAAAACATTTTATAAAAAATTTAAAAAAAAGTTCAAAATGACTTTATTAAATAATTTTATAATATCAAAAGCATTTTGGAAAAAAAAATAGAAAACATGGACATGGAAGAAAAATATTCCCCAAGTGAGAGTTAAACATAAACAATCGTGAATAATGATGAGATCATTAAATAAAACCCTTGCCTCAAGTCTTTCCTTTCATTTTTCATAAAAAATATACAGTAAAATAAATATGGTTTTTTTATGTATTACATAACCATATATATATCATACCATTTTTTATTCATCCATTTTTTAATAATTAGTTATTAAAATGACTCTTCTTGTTGATAAATACTGCATTTTCCATGCATGTGTCGGTTCAGCAGTCCCAGTCCTTATACATTGACCATGATAAAATAATTTATAGAATTTTAATCATGGTATAAACATAATATATAATAATTATATACTTATTTAAAGTCATTCATATAAATTATATATAGAAAAATTAATTACACCATTAATTGTGATGGTAGGCCATACATATGCTTGAATATTATTTCCATTTTATGATTGATGGAAGAAAAAAAAGTTATATAATAATTAATAATTATAAAATATCTATTATATCATATATATATTAATTAAAACAATCATCATTCCCATCCACAAAATATAGTGGTGAAAAATTAATTGTATCGCAACGTGGAGACAGTATGTCGTTCGTAGGCACGAGCGATACTTTAACTTATTATTTGATGGGAAAAAGGGTGTATAATGGAGTTTTAATAATAATAATAAAATATAAAAATATTTGGGGTAATTAAGTTATTATATTTTTATAAACATAATATACTTATAGGAGTTAACAATGATTATAAAGAGAAAGTGATTTGTTAGAGAGATTGCATCTTCTTCAAAATGTCTCCTTTGGATCGCATCCAAAGAGCAATAGGGTTGTTCTTTTAAGAATAGATTGACCTATTAAATGTAGATAGGAAAGTGTAGAAGAGATATTGGTAGATTAAGGTTGATATTTAAGGCTCAAAGTAGTTTAAATAAGTGAGGGAGTAGGTACCCTATTATCATTGAGGTGAGGGGTACTTTTGGAATTTTCAAAAGATTAAATTATAATGAATTTATTTTCAATAAAAATACCACCAAATGGAAATGTATTATAATATAAGGTTTTAATATCATAAATAATATATTTTATACAAGTTTTGGTATTATTTTTAACCTTATCGTTTTGATTAACTCTTAGTTAACATATTTGAATTTGAACTACGGTGACAATTTTTCAATATGAAGAAGTTGTAATATTTTACTTATATGGTGTACATTGGACTATAAATATAAAATTCATGAAATTTTTTAACATATAATTATAAATTTTTATGTTTTAAATATTTTTATTATTTTAAAATAATTTAATAAAATATAAATCCTAAAAAATATCATTATTGTTAATTTTGATACAATTCACTACTTTGACATTGAAAAACATCAAGAAAACATGTAAAATTAAAACCAACTATCTTATAATATCAATAACATGTCAATGACATATATATTATTATTTTATCACCTTAATGTTCTCATATTTTATTACTTTTAATTTTTTTATTATCATTAATTTTAATTTTCAATTAATTGAATAATTAGTGCATCAGCAATGTGTATAAACATAGGGTAACTATCTTATTCCTAAAAATTATAAATAAATTACCATGATGAAGATAATTTTTTATATTTCAAAATAATTTTATTTTTGACACTATATTCTTGATAACAACATTTTAAAAATGTAATATTTATTAAAAACAATAGAGTTTTATTTTGTCACATTCTTTGATTTTGATAATATCTAAGTCATTTTCATGGTAAGGTGTCCAATAAATCACTCAATTTATAAAATTATGTCTTATGGTCTGAGTTAAATTCCATTAATAAAAAATATAATAAAAAATTATTTCTTTAACTTATTTTTAATCCATATTTACCCATTTTATCCTTTGTTAAGATAATATATTTTACCACAGTTACTATTAATATTGACTAAAAATAAAAGGGGCATAATTTCCAAATTTTAATATCACAATTATAAATATTTAATTTATATTATCTAATTAAATACGTATAAATAGTTAGAGATAATTCTAAAGTAAGTGAAAAAAATTTGAAAAAAAAATTAGGAAAAAATATATTTTTAAGTATAAAACTGATTTTATTCTTATCTTAACCATTGAAATATATTTTTTTAATGTTTAAAATATTTGATCTTGTTACTAATATATAACTTCCATTACAATAATTCATTAATAATATCTTAAATTATTGATATAAAATTCATTGCACTCATAAAACAATTTTTGATAAAAACATCACTTCAATTTTAAAGTAATTTTTTAAATTATAATCATTCGATAACTAAAGAATTTATTTTATAAATGTGTAGACCACATATTTTTTTAAAAAAAATTAATAATATTCATACCCACTAAGATAAAGGCTATGCGATAATAGGCACATAATAATGTTAAGTTCTTCGTTTTAACTCATTGTTGTGTGAGACTTAAGCTATTGAAGAAATAAAATTCCTTAAGGATAAATATTTCATTCAAATATTGAGGTGTTACATTATACCCACCATAAAATTATTTTCTCCCTAAAAATTGTTCACTACAATATAAACATATGTGGGCACTTTTACCTCATCACATCATCATCTTCCTACATAGCTTCCTCAAACTGGTGGTTTGGCAACAAAACTTTAACCAGGTGAGTGGTCTCATTTTATAGAAAATTTTCACTTTAACCTAGAATCTCTACTGATTGTTCTTAATATGAAATATCTTTTTCTTATGGTTTGTACTAATATTTAATTACATTGAAAGGATCGATTATGTACTTTCTCAAGAAAGGCACATGGTACACATCATGAACTTGAGAGAAATTTTTTGGAAGCATAACTTGTTAATCTATTATCTTTATGTGATCAAAAAATTTAGAAGGACCAATATACTCTGGACATATCTTTCCCTTATTTCCAAATCTTATCACTCTATTCCATGGATATATTCATATATTTACATTGTCACCCAATTCAAACACTAGATATTTCTATTTATTATCAGAATAACTTTTTGTCAACTCTGAGATTCTCTTATGTGTTTTCCATTTCATTTACATGGTAGGGTCGTAATAGATTTATTTCATCAACTTCATTATATGATGTTGTATTTATACATTTATTACCACATGGGGATTCATAAGGATCCTTATGAATGTTTTAGTGAATGGTATTTTTGTAAGAATATTCTACTAAATGTTGGTGTTGATCCCAACCATCTTTTAAATTTATGGAGAAAGCTCTCTACATGCCTTCTGGAGTTTGAATTGTCCTCTCAAAATAACCATATGTCTGAGGATGATAAGTAGTGTTGAAACATAACTTTTTATTCATATCCTACTAAATATTTCTCCAACAATTGAGGTGAACGTCATATCATGATCAAATACAATGGAAACGGGTACTCCATGAAATATTACCACTTACTTAATATATATTCATGAAATCTGATCAAGATAGAAATATCCCCTAATAGAAATAAATTTTACCATATTCATAAGGTGGTTATATATAATCCATCTTGGATTATAGACATTAGTTTTTTTGGTTAGTCTGATGAGAAAATCCCTGATGATTTTTTCCTATTTTCATTTAGGAATGGTTAATGGTTCTATCATCCCATTATACTTCTATCTATCAGATTTAACTTTTTGACAAACCAAGCACTAAGAAACATACTCTGCAACATCTCTCTTAATTTCATCCCACTATAAATATTCTTTATGGTCTCTCTACACCTTCTTACTTCTATGATGAATAAAGAATGATGAATAATGATCCTCATCAAATATCACCTTCTTTAAATCTGGTATTGGTGGAATGTAAACATAATTCATAAAACATTTCATTCCATCTTGATCAACATTATATCTATGAACACTTCTCAAATTCTTTTTTTGATCTACGACTTCTTTTTGTTCCATTTTAATCTTCAATTGTTTAGATGTTTGAACTTTCATTTGATTAAGATAAGAAATTCCCCCTTTCTTTAATATTTCCAAGTCTAGCCTTTGTAAATCCATAAATATTGGATCCTTTGTGATCCCCACCATAGATAAGCTAGAATAATCCTTTTTGGATCAAACCATCTTCAACCTTGATCTCTTTCCCAGGGTGCTAATGTATTTAATAGTTATAATCTTTTATCACATCCAACCATCTTCTCTGGTGCATGTTTTACTCCATCTATGTGAATATATATTTTAAACCTTTTTTATCTGTTTATATATCCTAATTTTCTCTATAGTTATTTTTACTCTATATATTTGATGAAAAGATTGTCGTGGATGACTCCAAATCATGATTTGGGTAATTTTTCTCATGAACATTCTGTTTCTATGAGGCAGAAGCTATAACCATTTAAAATATCATGAGAACACATCCCAATCCCTTCTTATATGTATCATTATATATTACACACCCTTATCCATTGTATGGTATTGAGAAAAAGGGAAACTAACTAATGTTTTCTTTAGTTTCTTGAAATTTTATTCACATTCCTCCATCCTAAAGAACTTTTTACCCTTCTGATATAACTCAGTGAGTGGATTTTAAAATCAATGATAATTATATAAAAAGAAATGAAAAAATTCAGAAAACCCAATAAAATTTCATATCTCGATCACTATTATTCTGTCTAGGACAATTCTTAATAACTTCCACCTTTGATGGATCCAAAAATATACCCTATCTTCAGATTATGTTACTTAATAATGTAATTTTTTGAAGAAAAAATTCAAAGTAGGAAAATTATTAAAAAAATATTATCCTTTAATAGGTACTTAAACGCAATCCTAAGGTGATGTTTATTATCCTCCTTATGATTTTAATAGAAAATACTATAATCTATAAAGACTACCAAAAACTGATTAATATAGTCTCTAAAGTCTCTATTCATTAAATCCATGAAGATAGTGGGGGGATTAGTAACACCAAAAACAATAAATATAAATTCATAGTTTCTATACCTTGTATGGAAAACTATTTTAGGTATATCTTCCTTGTTGACCTTAATTGATGATATAAAGAATGGAGATCAGTATTTTAAAAGTATTGATCTCCATGAAGTTGATTAAATAATTCATCAATTAGAGGTAGAGGATCCTAGTTCTTGATAGTGATCTTGTTATGTTCTCAATAATCAATTTAGAGTATCATTGATCCATATTTATTTTTAAAAAATTGAACAAGTTCAACCCAAGGTGATGCACTAGGGAATATGAATCCATTTTCAAGATTATATTGATGTTTATTCTTTAATTAAAATAACTAAATGGAGTCTATAAAATAGGAATATCACCAGTATGAGTTCTATTGAAAATTCAACTTCACAATTTTGTGGAAGAACTAGTTATTTTTTATGAAATACATTAAAAACTCTTCTGTAATATGTGTATCATTAATTTTGAGTTTCTACCTAACCATAAAAGATAGATGAAATTCATTTATATGAATTCAAACCCATATGATGGAGGTAATTACCCTTAGAATTTCATATTAATTCTTGCATCGATAGATGATTATATGTTTATTTGGAATATGAAATGTAACTTACCTTCCTCAAAAATTGAGATATGATTCATATATAGAAATCAAATCCATGGAATTAATCATATAAAATTCAACTAATGGAATAATCACACAATTTGTAGGAAGCACTTTCCAACAAATTTTAACCAAAGAAAAATTATAATCTTTATATGTGATCGTTATGCCATTAAGAGTTTTCATAGATAACTCAACATATAACGTTTAGGTGATATAATGATACCCTTAATAAATTATTTAAAAATAAAATTGTGGGTGGATACGAAATCAAATAAGACATTAGAAGTTTTGGAGTGGATAATAATTGTGCCTTTCACTACATTTTTTTCATATTCTACATCACCAATATTGATCGTATGAGATTTTTCTTTGTCTATGACCTTAAGAGGTTACTGACATTGATCGTCTTCAATAACCCTCAAATTTGGGCACTACTTATCATGAATCCCATTTTCCATTCCCTTGAATAACTACTGTGTGGGATGTGCATTATGTGCAGCCTACTCTCTATTTTCATCATCAGATAACTATTCCCATCACCTCAGTAATCAATTTCTTGATGACCATATTTCTAATATTTAATATTTTTTAATCCATTAAGAAAATTTCTTCCTTGATTATTTCCCCGCTTTTACTATAATGTAAATTGCATCTTTATTTCCCCATGGTTTTTATATTTTCCCTTAAATTCCAACTTTCCCTTATTATCGAATCCATTAGATTGGTGCATAACTCAAATATCTTTCTCCACCATTACCGAACATTAGATTATTTCCTCATAGCAACTGAAGATTGTTATGGATGACTCCCTTCAGATACATGTTTTTAATCCACTAAATAATCGATAAACCATACATTCATGTTATATGACAATTCTATAAGTGTACCTCAGAGGTCTTCTAAACCTTTCATGATAGGATCCAATATATCAATCTTTGTTTTTCATTAACTCAATGAATTCAATCTATATTTTCATATAAAAAATATGATGAATATAAATATTGAAAAATAAGTTCTTGAAATAATATCATTACATAGATTCAATTTTATTCTGGAGCCACATATTCGTGATAAGATTTCACCATTTATCTACTTCACATATTAAACGATAGATTTGAAAAATGAATTTCTCATGTTATAGACATTGGATGATAGAAATTATTTTTTAGTGTCACTGATCCACTTCTCAGAAACTAGTGGATCAGAAGAAACACTGAAATAAGGTGGACACTGCCTCATGAAGGTCACAACAAAATGTATTTCCCTTCTTTTCTTATATGGAAGTCCTGCATAATTCATATCTTCATAAATTTCATGGAGTATAGAATCAAGATTTTTCATTCTAACTCCCATATGATTTGGTTTCATAGGAAGAAAATCATTGAATTTCCCATGAAATTCAGTATTAAGGTGGTTCCTTTGGGTTATATACATTGACTAAAACACAAAAAGAAATATTGTGAGAAATACTAATTAGAGTAGGAAACCCACGTAATCAAGGGAAATTACTTATAAAATTTCAATCTATGAAACCTTAGGTTTAATCCTAGTTTATTCATTGTCATTACCAAAACTCTAGGATTGTGAAATGTACTTATACTTATCCTTAGGGTTATTACGAATGTTTTCTCATCCTTTTTTATAAATGTTAACTAAACCTTACTTTGATTCCAACTATTACAATCCATACATTTCATACATAGATATTACATATTTTTATATTAACATTAATTACATAACATAAAAAATCCAAACTAGAAGCACATAGCTCTAGTTCCCTTAGAAACATAGAATCATAAAAAAATAATTTATTAAATATCTACATCATCTCCCACTTATTTCTTCATAACTTGCTCTCTTTTGAGGCATATCATACATAATACCTTTCTTCATATTTTGTGGAAAAGAATCATAAGAAAATATGTGCTCAGGTTCTTAGTAAGCGTAAACAAGTAAGGTATCAATTATTTCATAAGTATATTTTGATAATAAGGGTTTAATAACATGAAAATAGATTTTGGAAGTTATACGTTACATATCAAAGATTACAATCATAAATCATGGAATTAATATTGGTTGTTTATAATATATGTGTAATATGTAAGTCAAAAAACAGGATATATGAGAGAATAACATAATAAAAAGTAATGGAACTTATGGAATTCAAATAGGCATAGAAAATATTTCCCATATTCATCAAGGATCACTGCCAAGACCATCATACAGGACAAAAGTCTTGTGCTGAATCGAGTTCGCTCCCAATTCCAGCCATATCTTAATGAACTGAGTTTACTCTATGTTTTATCCCTACCTTATTGAACTGGGTTCATTCCCCATTCCATCCATTTTATCTCCTGAGAAAAAAATATTTATCCAATTCATTAAAGGGAGATATTTCTCCCAAACATAAATTCATGAAATTCATACATATGAGTTCCACAAATTCATAAAACATTCATTATATCATCACTATAAAAAAGAAATTTTTTCATAAAATTTTTTTCATAACATAACTCAATGAAAAGTAATGGGATTCATAAACATCATTACATCATAAACATAAAAAAATACTTAGAAACAATAAACATGCTTTTAATAGATCATATCCCCATTAAAGTGTAATTAACATCAAATTATATTATCTTAGATGGAAATGATTTTGAAATATCACTTGAAATAATTATTGAGGAAAATATCTTTTAAATTTTTTTAAGCCATGTAATTAAACTAGAAATAATTTTATTTGTAAATAACCTTTAATGATTGTGTAGTAATTTTTAGATAATTAATGTGTCATAAATTTGGGGAAATATATTCAGGCCACATAAATTAAAAAAATCACACTTTCATAAGAAAACCCAAAAATTACTTTTTTTCGAAAAAACAATAATATCCTTTAAAAAAAATTAAAAAATCAAACTAGGGTATAAATTAAATCGAAATTTTTTTGAATAATGATTCTTGGTGTGATCCTTTATAATTTTAAAATACACGAGTTCTAAGAATGAGAAATAATCATAACTCAATCATGAACCATAATTATTTATCATAAAAGTGTGTCCCACCATCAAAAGTATAGAAACTATTTCATATGTCATGGTTAACCTTCAAGACCATTGGATTGGGTATCAACACTTATTTCCTCTAGTGGATTATGAGCGTCAAATTTTTTACCATAATGGATCGAGAATTTTGACTTATTTACCATAACTGTCTCGTGAGATATAATACATTAGTCAATGCATTGGAGGTAAATATAGGACCTACAATTTTTTTAATGAAATAAATGCATATGTGTGCCATAAGATCAAAAAAATACATCATATCATCATATCATAACTCGTGAAAAGAAAATAGGTTTCGTATTTCAGCAAATTATAGAAAAACCCATGAAAATGGGTTTCATAAACATATCATCATTATAAGTATAAAACATCAAGAGAAATAACTAAAATGGTATCATTAGATCACATACCTAGTAAACATAAGAAAAACCAATGGTATTTATCATTGATGAATAAAATTACTATTAAATGATCATCAAGAACATTTTTGATGAAAATACCCTTTTTTTAAATAACTTTTCAAAAAATAAAAAAAACATTTATGGAAAAATTGTTCTTTGAAAATAGTCTTTAAAAATTGTAAAGATACTTCAAATTATTGGTTTTTCATGATAGTGGGAAATTTCATTCATTCTAAATTGGTTAAAAAAACATTCCTTTCATATATTTGACAAAAAGTAGCTCATTTTCAAAACCATAATAATATTAAATGTAAAACATTTTGTTAAAAGTTAACAAAGAGTAAAAAGTTTATTTAAAAATTATAATATAATTTAAAATAATTATTGAAAACATTTTTATAAAATATGTATATGGAAGAAAAATTATTTTATCCCGAAGAGGGAATTGAAGTTTATTTTCCATAAAAACACTTTTTTGATTTCTAAAATAGTTAAATTGAAGAAAATGAAAGGAAAAAATATATTCTGAAGAAATTATTGTATGAGAATAAAATTAAATGGATTCATCATAAAATGATCATATAAATTCCTTACTGAAAATTCAAGTATAAACTATCCTGCTTAAAATAGGATTGCAACATAAATCCCATACCATGGGCCTGATCATTTACTATTCACATTCAAACCACTTATATAATAAATATGGATCAATATTAAATATTTTCCATATCCATTGTAATGTATCAGTTTTTTCCATGTAAATATTTAAAACATATCGTATAAAATTTTCAGAGTCAAGTGCTAAGACGGCGTGAGATTCCAAGGCTAGGTAAGCCTAAAATTTATATATTTAAAATATAAATTATATTAATATCACATCACCACATATTTCCTAAAAAAGTTTAATAATTTCAAAATTGAGTCTTGGAATAGAAATTTTTGAGCACCATTGATTCTGAAGTGTGGGTTTTACCCTAGGTGAGACATAAACATTATCAGCATCAAGAATTTTTAAAATTGTATTCACAGAAATGAATAATAAATAAATAAATAAATATTTTTATTTTATTAATATATAATGTAGCGACCTAATTTCACCATTATAAATACCCAGTCATGGAAAAATCTCTGGGTGAGCCACATAGCCCTTGAGATGTAGATAGGATCCATTAGAGAGATGTTGTGAGACGACAATCGATTGGGGGTAACATAGATACTCCAAGGATCATCTTCGGTAATGGTGATCAATAATTTCACCAACGACTACAATGTAGGATCTTTGTTCATCATTGATTTATCCAAAATTGAGGTAGTAATTTTTTATATGGATTTATCTCTGTTTTATTTCTCCCATGGAAATCATGAATCAATCAACCATCATATTTATTCATGGGTTAATCGTGTTGTGGGTTTGGGTTTGTTTTACCTGGGTTTTTTGGATTTTTTGTTTAATTAGATATATTCATTCATCATTTTAAAGGAAATTAATTGAGGAAAACAAAACCATTGACCGAGTTTCATTAATCATGTTTTTAGTTTTTTATTTTATTCTCCCATTCTTCATACATTCATCACTGATGTTCTTTTTGGCTGGTGGATTGAAAAATACCTGAAAACCAAACATTGTGAACCCGTTATTCATTACAATGGATTGAAACTATGGAGCATGTTTGAATTTGACTATGGGATTGAGATACAGAATCGATGATGATGGACCGAGACCTGATCATTGTTCTTCGATCATAGATTAATGTGCCAAGATAGGATGGCATGATAGGATGATCTTCTATGATAATCGTACATTCAAATTCCCACCAATAGTGATAGAAAGGCTTTTCTGGACTAGATCCCATGATTTCCATGAAATTCAAGATATAATTCCGTGCAGAGGCATTACAATCAGACCACATGAAGGACCTATGGGTTCTAGAATTTTATGAATTACATGGCAGGTAATAGTTAGATACATTTTGTGTAGGGCCCTTGCTATGGTGTTAAAGTTTCCATGAAGAATAAAGGATCGTACATGATGTGACAAGTGTCACATGTTCTTTGACATAACCTAGTGACTCGTCATATTCCCTCAGGTACATCAACATGGCCAAAGTACACTGGCTAATCCATGTACATGGACCCTACCAAAGAACATTGGATAAGGTGTTTACTTGGACATTACCAAGTACATAGGCATGGCCTAGGATACATTAGACATTGTGATAAGTACATGATAATAGCCTGGAGTGCATGGGAATGGGTTAAAGAACATGGGGAGACTTATGATTAGAAAGAACGACCATATATAGTAATCACATTGTGTACTTTTCCTGGAGAGGATGATGGTCCTTATTCTATTTATCATGGACTAGTTATCTTAGGGTGTATTACCTTGATCCATACATATGGGGGTATGTTTGGAATTACATCCTAGACAAAGGATTGTGATAATTTATAAATGTTTTTTCTCAAATATTTTTCTTCATGTCCACCCATATCCCTAGCCAGGATCCTATATCACCATCTGCCATATGTGGGGTTATCTGAATTAGAGTGACCAAATTTATCTATGCATCTATACCCTACTTAGAAATTTAATCCATATTGGGGCTTCAGTATACCCTATTTCCATAGGAGTGATCCACATCTATATATCTATCTATTCAAACATCTATCATCTACTTCATTAGGAAGATTCCCAACCAACATGAAATCTTGGATGGACACCATCAGTGTAATCATATTCATGGAGTGAGTTCTCTCATGTGAGTGTGGTTATAGACTCTTGATTATAATATTAATGTGCTAATGTGGCTATGAACTTAATTTGAGATATAGTTTCTATAATGAGTATATCTGAATGTTTTATTTTAGGTTTCTTATTATGTTTTATATATCCAATGATGACTTTACTACTATTGATTATTTATACTTAGTGATTTTGGTGTCCCCTACTATGTATTGTAATACTCAATCTGGGATAGGCTCTACCCACATGTGTCATGTCTTATGTAGACAACCATGCATTTGACAATGATCTCGGTGGACCTGGAGTATACGGAGCTTATATTGGTCTAGACAGATTGTGATCCATTATAAGAGTCACTTTTGACTATAGTAACCTGTTACTAGTATGTTGGACTTATTTATAGTTTTTATGGTCTTTTAATTAGACATTTATGATTTATATTATTATTTATCATACACTATTTATTGGGTTTAGATGTAAGTATTCATTGGGTATACGTTTTATTCTAAATTTCAACATTCTATGGGCTTGAGTATGTGTGTGTTCATACAGGTACCTTAGTTTAAGGTCTCCTGTGTGAGTGTTATGACTACTATGCATTGGTCTCCATACCCTAGATTATTAGAGGTGGGAATGGGGTATTCACACTAATATTATCATTATCCAAGTGTGACCCATTGATTCAGTTCATGAGAGAGTGGTATTAGAGATTTGTTCCATATTAGAAATAGATTTAGGTGGTTTGTTAATGTGTGATATTAGTTTGGGTTTTAGGGAAATGGTTTTTTGTTTTTCAAGTTCATATTTTAGTCTAGGAGATCTAGTGTTGGTATGGTGGTTGAAATATCCATACTCTAAGAATCTAACTACCTTCCTTTCAACTTGGTTTATATAGAAATTGGTTGTAGGGAAAACATTGGTACATGCATTATATTGGAATGGGTTTTGTTTCATATACTTCTTGAGTCAACTCCCTATATATACTAATTAATCATGGTATATATTTTCTATTTTAGTATTCCTTCATGAGGATTTCCAGCAAGGATTTATTAGTAGTATTGTGAGGAATATCCCTATAGTGACAAGACATCAATAGATGGACATGCTATTAAGGTAGCACCTCTAGAGGGAATTTCAAACATACCACAACTTGTCAATTAGTATATGGAATTTGTAGTACTATCGGGTGAAGTGTTCAGTATGATCACACTTTATGAGTTTCATCATCAGTGACCTTATCGGTGTATGGTGGAATACCCATAGGTGGCTAATGATTGGGTTGAGGTGCGTATGTGGTTATTTTGTCTTATCAGGACACCTACAGACCAGATGATGGCCCTAGAGATTATCATTTTTTATGTTTCTTCATTGAGTTAGTGGATCCTTATGGTTCTATCATAAGAGGATTTGAATATTTCATGCATATAGTTTGAGTTTATCTTAATGTAGTACTACTCTCTATCTATGATTCATGTAGTGAGCATCCAGGAGATTTTTCAGTTATGTCAGGCTAACATGATTATGGATGATTACTTGATGAGGTTTAACAACCTCTTATAATACTTTATGGATATGTTTCAGGATTCATTCCATCGAGAATGAACCATTGAGGGGGGTATATTCAAATATATCATGTATAGTTTAAAACCTATATTTATTCCAACACATGATGGGGTGTTATATCGTTCTTTGGTGATATAGAGATTTTAGTTCAAGCACACATGGATTAGGTGTTCTAATAGTGGGAACAGAAGGGATGAGACTTCGAAAACAGGTATCTAATGGTAGACATAGGTATTAGGATATTAAAGATGTTTTTGGAGGAAAAAATAGGATATAAGGTTTTTGTTTCATGTCTCTCAATATGGTTTTAGTCCTCTTAGTGAGAGGTGGTGTTACTCTTTTGATGGATTGGGACATCGTGTTTGTGACCATCTAACACACCATACAGCTGACCCAGAGACAGTGGATGGTTATCCAAGGAAGTGCGAGTTATAGGATCAGGGAAGACTTTAGGGTGTAATATGTGGTATAGGAGTAGGGATAGTAGCTATAGGTTGTAGAAAATTTGACTTGCTACCACCACTACCATCATGTGGTCCCCCTCCAGGGTCAAGGAGCTGGTGGACAAGGGTGAGGCCAGCTACTGGCCATATAGAATTATGATCTAGAGGCTTCAAGGATGATTATAAGTACTATATATAACTTTTCAACATTATATTTTCATTATATAGTCATAGGTGGGAGACAGTTTTCTTCCTTTATCACTAGTTCAGGACCTATAGGTTCTGGAAGAGCCCTTAGCTCAGATCTTATGCTTGGATACTCATACTGGAGATGACTCGGTGATCATTCACATTTTTCGAAAGTGTGATCTCACTCTCAAAGGAGAGGGTTTCTCATGGGATCTCAATATGGAAGCAATGAGTACTTAGTACATCATCTTAGGCAAGGATTGGCTATACAATGTTCATTAACAAATTTATTATTTTAGGAGGATTTGGTGTGTACGAAATGATGGGATGATTTTTTCCTTCTAGGTGAGAGGGAAACCCAGGTGGATTAGGATGGAATCATACACAAGAGGGTGTTTTCAATTCCTTACTAGTTAGCTAGAATGACTCTTGGAGAAGTGCATGTTAGGGAATATCAATTTCTGGCTGTGGTGGCTGAGTATGAGGATTTATTTCTTGATGAAATTCTAGCATTACCTCCCCACTGAGTGAGAGATTTCAATATTGATGTACACTGAGGGATGACCCCAATATATGAGCTAGTATATTGGATAATCTTGTTTCCCCACATTGGATCCCCAACGATGGAAAAGTAAGAGGTTTTTGAGTGTGGTCACTAAAAAGGGGTGAATTCAGGGTAACATGGGTCATCATCAAGAGGCCTCACATCATTGAGGGTGTGAATATGATTTAATAGCGGCTATTTGTAGGTAGTAGCGACTACCAAATGGTAGTCACCCGCTTTTACTACTATGAAATATTATTTTACACACGGTTAATTCATTAGAATTAGTGGCCTTGTATATTAAAAATATGATAAAAAATATTAGATTTTTAATTTAGAAAATTGATACTAAAAATTATTTTCATATTACTTACTACAAATTAAATTTTAATTGGATTTATTTTTTTATTATTTATGTTTCCATAAAAATTAATACATATTATTATTATTATTACTTTATTTTTATTTTTTATCTCCTTTAACATTGTTTAATCTCTATCATTGGGTTTGGGTTTGGTTCATTAGGGGTAAAAATTAGTTATTCATAATATTTAATTATTTCTATCAGCTTTTTGATTCACCTTCCTTTAGAAAAATTAATCTAAATCATTGATAAAATTTATGTGACACATCTAAACCCTTTAATGCGTTTCTTTATAATTTTAACATAACATGAAATTTAATATTCCCCTATTTCCTAATGAACACCTTCTATGTGTCCTTCATTGTTTACATGTTTCTTAAGAAAGAAGTAGCTTGTTTCTGTTTGTCAAGTAGAGCGAAACTTTTTTCAAATGTAATGAAAGATCTATGAAAACACCTATAAGGAGGAGGAGAGGGGTGTGAATCCGGTGTTGACTACATATCACTTAACCTACTATAATGATCCATGTCTTTAAAAAATACTTAATTACATGATTTATTACAATTTATTCACTTTCAAAGAATTTGAGGATCATTTCCATTTAGTGTTTTAGTGAATTTTAAAAAACACTTTTATATCAAACCTTTACAATAAAAAGCTTAAAATTCCACTCAATATCCAATTTTTCCAGAAAAATATGACTCTTAAAATATAAACACATATTTCATTCAAAACAGGTTCACTTATTTTATGGTGAATCATCACAGTGGAAAGATATACCTTTTTATAGGTCTTACTCATCTTTATGCACTATAAAAAAACATTTGGAAACTAGGAATGAGTATTAAAAATATTATTAGAAGATACATTATAAAGGAACTCATTATTACATTTTGAAACTCATGAATTGCCATTGAAATTTTTAATTTTATATAAATAATTTTAAAATTATTAAAAATCATAGGAATTGGAACTGCTGAAATTGATGCAGAGAAACTAAAATTTAAGGAAGTTATATATGTTGATAGACTAAAACATAATTTACATAGTTTGATTCAACATTATGGTGATGGAAATGAAGTGATATTTAGAAAATATTCATGTATCATTAGAAGTGTGGAATATAATAATGTTCTTACCAGAGGAGAAAGGACCAATGGATATCTTTTTCATATATTAGAACTTTTAACAACTGTTATTGGGGTATTGATGATGTAAAAAACTTGTGGCATCACATGCTCAAGCATCATTCCAAGGAGATTTTAAAAAAGCATTATAAATTTAATATTATAAACATAGAAATGTTGAAAATAAAATAAAATGATGTTTGTACAAAATGTCAGAAAGGGAATATGATTGGAACAGTCCATAAAAAAGTTGAAATTTAGTCTACCAGACCTCTTAAACTTATTCACTCCAATATATGTTGGATAATGAGACATAAATAAATGAAAGGATATTTTTTAAATTTTGAAATTTATTTATGATTTCAATAGAATAAAAAATATTATGTTCCTGGAGCTCAAGTTAGAGGTAGTAGAAATGATCAAATTTTTCAGAAGGAAGGTTGAGAGAGAAATGGGTGTTTATATAAGGAAGATGATAATAGATAACATGAAATAGTACAAATATAATACCTCAAAATAATATTTTATGAAATATGAAATTAATCATCAGTGTATTGCTACATAAACCCCTTGAAAAAATGGAGTTACAGAAAAGAGAAACAAAAGTTTATTGGAGATGGGAATATGTGTTTTAGCAGAGTATAAAATTTCTATGTTTTTAAGAGAGGCTATTTCCATTGCTATATATATACAGAACATATGTTTGTCAAGACCTAAATTAAATTTTACTTCCTATTTATTTTTTTAAAATAACAAAAAACTTCATTAAATTATTTCAAGGTTTTTGGAAGTACCTTTTTGCTAAAGAAAAAAATGGATCTTGGAAAATTTGATGAAAATGATAAGGATGGAATTTTCATGGTATATTCACACAATGAAAGAATTTATAAATATTGGAACAATTTTTCAAAAAAATTGGTGGATTCCTATGATGTGAAAGTTATTGAAAATCTATATTCCTTGACAATGAATTCTAAAAACGTTATGGATGAAATTTTATGGATTTATAATAAAGATAACAACAGCAAGTGTGAACCAAATCAGATATATAAAGAATGGAAATAGTTGTTTGGTGAGGAAATTGAAGTTATAAGTAAAACATTGAAATATCATACCCTATTGAAATAGGTATAATATGAAAATATCATTGTAAATAATAAAGATCTGATTCATAATAGAATAAAGTTTATGTTATAAAATCAGACATCACCTATCACACAAGTTGAACGACAACTAGTTTCAGAAGATATTTACAAAAAATGGGTATAGTTAATGAATGAATAATTAGATCACATTTAGAAATATGAAACTTGGTAACTTCTTTCTCATCCTAATGGAAATAATTTTTTTCGGGACAAATTGATTTTATTGAATAAAAAAAAGTTAAATGAACATGGATAAGTTTCAAGAAATAAAATTTGACTTATTTTTAATGGATGTTCACATGTGGAAGGAAGGATATCGGAGATAACGTCTAGGAAGTGACTCGTAAGGATCCAACTACATGATTCAAGGTCCTGGAACAAGTTACAGGGGGTTAGACCTTATTCATGAAAAGTCAGGTGGAAGGCCCTGTGATGTGTAATCGTTTTGAGATTCTTTCCTATAATGATCCAATCTAGGTCTCTATAGATTTGGTCCAAATCTCCATGGAAGAGAAGGAGGTGAACAGGTCCAATGATTAATTTTATAGCTCCTATGAAGGTGACACAAATGATGGGTCTCAGGGCAGTAGGAATCCAAGCCTGTGGAGTTGTAAAAGTCAGAGGGGAAATCATAAAGTAAGGAAAGACTACTCATATTTACCATTACTAATGGAGACCAGAACCGTGAAGAATATAAAGTCCAAGAAGATGGAAAATGTCCTTTACCTCTCCATATCAGCTTTCTAGCAACGGATGTCTGCTGCTACGACTAAATAGCCTTTGGAACAGCGTATGAGCTCAGAAGAGATTGTGGATGAATTTGTTCTGAAAATTAATGCTACTGCTGGAGAGGCTAGAAGAATGATGGAAATGGTTATAAGGGTGCCTGGAAATAAGGATTAGTGCAACTAGATTGATACACATGATCTTATCCTAATACGAGGAATAAACAACGGGATAATCAGCATAGAGGAGTACATGTAGTCTCGGGACAAGATGGATTTTCAGTTATAAGATCTCTTGATGAGGGAACCAGACACTAAGGTGAACACTATTTATTGGAAATTATCTAGGGAGACTAAAACCGGTAAGCTGCACTTTTATTTTAATGTCTTGGTAACTTCCTTTTGTGCGTGAACTTATGGTTTCTATCTTTTTCCTTAAAAGTTTTTGGTAATAAAAAAAGTAAATTTGGAGGTGAAAATGATAAAATATGAAGCTATAAAAATTGTGAATTATAAATACTTATAAATAATGATAGGAATTTTTAATTATCTCACATAATCCAGGCTATACATTGTTTATATTGTAATAGTGTGTGCTCAGAATCAATGTGACTATAAATAAAACCAAATGATGGAAAAAAAGAAAATAATTTTGAGATACGTTAAATTAATATATTATTATGAATTGTTGTATTAAATAAGTAGTGATATTAAATTATATAGGTAACCATATATTGATTTTGATGGAGATTTCAATGATATAAAATCAACTTTAGAATGAACATTTTTATTATGAGAATGTTGTGTGGGTTGGAATAGTAAGAAACAAAGATTAATAACATTGATAAAAATGGAATATATATATGTAACTATAATATAGACTTTTACTAAAATTTTATGGATGCAATTTTGACTGGATGATTTGAATGTGAATGTTTCTATAAATTTGAAGATTCATTGTGATAATAAAAGTGTTTTTTATCTTTTGAAAAATCACATTTAGCATTAGAGATAAACACAAATTGATATAATGTTTCACTTCATTAAGGATAATTTTCTAGTGGAGATGTTATAGTAGAATATATTTCAAAAAAATTTCTTATTTATGATGTTTTCACTAAAGCTATTCTCAATGAGAGAATTCTAGATTTGAGGCTGCAACTTCATGTTTATCCACCACCAAAGGCTTCCAAAAAAATTTAAGTATCCCACCATTCTTTGGATTATATTGAAAATAGGGGAGATAAGGTAGAAAATTTTTAGGAATTTTTTTCATTTCTTTAAGTAATGAATCAAAAAATGTGGTAATCATAAACTGGGGGATAGAAAATTTTGGTGGATAGAGATAATATTTAGAGAAGTTAAAAGTGAGGGGGTGTTTATCTTAACATGGACACAAATTTTTTTCCCACTAAGGGATGGAATTCCTTAAAAAAATTGATTTATCTAGTAGTGTGGTGTCAAGAAAATATCTTTTGAGAAAGGTTATATTTTCATAGATGTTTATGAATTTTAGTTGTTATAAATATGATATATGAAAAATTATGAGGGAGGAAAAATGATGAGTGGTTAAATTTGATAACAAAAGTTAGCATCAAATACAATGGGGGGATTAAAGATCCTTTGTTTTTTTCTAACAATTTTTTGTATTTGTTGGAAACTTACTTTTGTTAAAGAAAGTTTTTTTTAAATGAATAAAAGAGTTTCAGGAAGATAAGAAGTATTTGATATGAATTTTGTGGGGAATAATAAATTTATAAAGTCATAATGTTATAAGGATGCATAAAATAAGTTTCTATCAAAGTTATTTGATGATATGCTAATCTCAAAGTTACAAACATCATAGAAAATCTCATGATGCAAGATTTTTGATCAAATGGGTAGCTAATGCTTTCCAGAAAATGAATTTTCTAGACAAAATAATTCCCTAAAAAATAAGTTTAAGTCAATTTTTCTATATGTTTATGTTTTTAGAAAATTGAAAAGTCAAATTGTTTCTAATGTTGATGTGTAGGATTCATAGTTCTAGAAAATCGATTGGTTGGAAAAGTGTTTTCGCTGCTATGTTCATGTTTTTCTTCTCAAGATAAATGAAATATGAAAGTAATACAAGTGGTATGGGGATTTGTAATTTAATATCTGTGAAAATAAAAATGGGGGTCTTCTTTTGTTTCATGCATAGATTTTTTTACATTGATCCCCATAAAAAACTCTCTAAATAGAGATATGAGATAATTTTTAAAGTTGATTCAATGGAGAGAAGATGATCAGATGTAGAAGATAATTAAAGAATTAAAATATTAATATTGTATTCATACATATACTACTATAGAGATGAGATAATTCATAGATAATCAAAAGTAAATCCAATACAGAAAATTATTGGTTTTACCAAATGATGATTTTTTTTGTGATAAAAAGGAAGAAAATGAAGTTACATAAGAATTGATGAAGTTTATTTGTGGATGATAATTGTAGGTAACCTAATTATTTATAAGTTATAATACCTTAATTAATCATTTTTATAAAATCAATATGAATGAAAAAAGGAATATTTAGTTCTGTTTTAAATGGTTCGAGTTCATCAGACAAAGCAAGGTTATTTTTTGGACTGACAGGTAGTTTGATGTGAGAAGATGTGAAGTATTGCTAATGTAAAGCTTCACTCAATATAATTACATTGTAAAAATAATCATACAAACATTAAAGACATATCGGATAATCCTATCTAATTATTTGTGTGATGTTTTGAGATGAGAAGAATATTGAACGAAGAATATTGGAAAAATAAGATTAGATAAACCATTCAACAGATGGAGGAGTTTTTAAAAATTGGTCATTAGAAAAACCAATCACCGAATAAAGGAATTCCTAAAATGTGGTCATTGAAAAAAAAATATGGAAGGATATTTTTTATAAATTTACAAAACTTTGTGAAGTCCTATGTTTTGATGATGTTGTGATACTCTTTCAATGTGGTTTGTTATTAAAAAAAATTTGGGATGTTTTAAAGAGTTTCTTAAACATCGTGTTTAAGAAAATTCAAATAATGTTTGAAATTATGGATATTTCAATAATATTAATGCGTATTATAGAATAATTGAGAATCATCACATCAAAATTCAAACGACCATGAAATTAAAATTTATAAATTTTAGGGTGCGGGAAAAAAATTGGTTTCTCACCTTTTCTATTTTTGGAGAAGCTATATAAAGGTAGGTAAAGAACTTCGGTAATTGTTGCTATTCAAAGATAAAGAAATATAATATGCTAAAAAATTATTGTTTGAGTTGATTTTCTAAACGAGATAAGTTTAATATTAAAGATTTTTGAACTAAATTTTTCAAACAGAGTATAGGAAAGAACTTCAGTTCAAAGAATTGGAAAGATTACCAAACAAAGATTCTTTGTATATGTTTTATTTTGTGAATTTTTTTATTAATAAATTAGAAATAACCTTTTGTAATTTTAATAGCTTTAGTGAGGTGTATCAGATGGATTTTTCTGGATGTAGGCACACCATATGAACTCATACCGGATGGATGAGATTGGACATATGGAAATCAAACAGATATTCTAGATGGATGTTTGTTTGAGAAGATTCAAAAAGTTTCATATTTTTTGACTTATTTTTATAAGAATAATTTGTAACCTAATGGGATTCTGTATAATCATACCAATATAGAGTTTTCTCAGAAGTTTTATTCTCTTATTTCTAATAGTCAATTTCTATGGACCCATGGGAGTGGCCATAGAAAGGATATAAGTTGTCACAATGAGGTTGAACCTTGTAAATATTGCATGCATTTTTTAATTTTATATATTTTAATTCTTGTGATATTGTTTTAAAACTGATATGGATGTTAAATCTATCAAGTTGTAGGGGTTAATTTCCATGAAGATAAAAAAAATTTAAAATGAAAACCACAAATTCAACCCCTCCCTTATATGTGGTTCTATGATCCTTATGAAATTAAATCAATGCTAAATAAGAAGCATTGATAAATGGAGGTCTATAATAATTTCTAGTAAAAAACACTGAAAATTTTATGCTTTTATCAATGCATTTATTAGCATTGATAAAATTCCCTCCTTTATTAATTCATTCTATCTAGTTTTCATAAATTTCAAAACTGAATATCACATGATTTTTAGTAGTGGATGAATTATATTCTCTGAATATATATATATACACACATATATAAAGTATATATGTAATTACAAGAAATTGGTGAATGTATTATAATTTATGTATTAAATACATGTGATAATAAATATATTTTTATATATATTTATTTCTCTTAAATGGTCTTATTATAAAATAAAATCTATTATGAATAGATTAATTGGCTTGATAGATCATAAAATAACATTCGATGAATTATTGGAATAAATGTATATGGATACATTAATATGGATGATACATTTTCAGTTAATGACACACATCATGGGTGGACATATAAAGGGATGTGATCCCTCTTATTGTTTAAATGAAATTATGAGCATGCCTTAAATTTATCACTTCCTCCCATACTATTGTTCATAATCTAAGACTAAGGCACTAGAACCCCTTCAGAATTTATGTATCCTCACAATACGATCACGAATCCATTATTTAGTGCCCCCCAGTGGTAGATTATTGTTTTTCACTACTTCACGATCTTCACTATAGAAATATGTTATTCATAAAAAACCCATATGTGGTATTAGGGGGATAGGCTTCTTTGAAAAATCATCATGTTTATTAATTTATGAAAAATATGTTTTAATAGTAAAATGATATTTTTCAATCTTGAAAATAATTATGAAATTTCAATATCTATAAATCTTGTTAATCAGCATAAATAAAATATTTATTTTAATAAACAGAAGTCAATTTTTAATTGAATTATATTATTCATAAATTGGTTATAAATAATTGAAAATTTATTTTGATATATTTATATAAAATTGTTTTATAAATTAATTAACTATAAAAATTTTGTGGAAAATTGATAAATATTTTTTTACCTTTTGACATATTAAATGGCATTATTTGTGACATAAAAATAAATGATTTATTTAGAAATCATAAAAGGCGATTTATAAATATTTTATAAAATTCCAACATATATGATATTTAGAATATATAAAAGTATTTATGTAATAGATATTGAATTATTAAATGTTTATAATTCATGAAATATCATATAAATTCTATTTAATATAAAATTTGAAAGGGTTCATATTGCTAAGAATATAATTTTTTTTTATTATTGTAAATTTATAAAACGTTTATAACAAGAATTTATCGATGAATAGTTTATAAATATATCATATTTTGGGAAATAAATTAATTGATTATTTATTAAATTTATTTAATATTTATGTTTAGTATAAAATTAATTAATTTTAAATTCCTAAAATTAAAGGGGATTTATTTGGATATTATTTGAGACACATCAAAAGGTGTTCTGATAATGGATATGATCATGGTTTAAATAATAATTTGGTATATGATATTTGGATTATATTAAATGTTTACATAATATAAGTTGAATTTGAAATAGTTCATATTTCATATAATATCATATATTTAATAGGAATTTTAATATTAAGGATAAATATGAAAATATTCAAAATGGATCGAATATAATGAGTTTATCTTCAAAATTTATTGAATTTCCATAATGTAATTGTTGGATGGGTATAGGGTACAAGGTCACCGCCTCTGATACAAATTATGGGATTGAAATAATGAATGAAGATACTAATTGTAGTATCGTATGATGCTAAATATAAAAGAGGGGGTGAATTTTAGGATTTAAAAAATTTATTTGGAACTTTTAAAGATGGTAATGTTTAATAAAGTTAAACAATGAAAGATTCACAAAACCTCTAGTTCTATAAACTTGCATGAATCCAGAATAGTGATTCTGAGAAATCAGCTCTGGAATGATTGTTCCGGAAAGGAAACATAACAAATGATTACAACGATAAATATTCTACCTTAAAGCGTATAGAGTCTTACTAAATCAGAGTACATGTATAAGGATGTATAAGATAGTTATACTTTCCTCTACAATCATTAAATGTAGTGGAAAAGTTGAAATAAAAAAAACTAACAAGTAGTAAATCGTTTAACCCAAAGAGCAGGGTATCCAACAATCTTGGATAAATTCCCTTGATTTATAATTTCAAGAAAGTATGTCTTACCCACACCAGGTTAAGCCCTTGATACAAATATCAGAGTTTGTCTTGTTATCCCCACAAGCCCTCAACTTTGAGGTAGTCGGCACCTCTGTCTTCCCCAGCAAGGAATCCCTCAACATCAAGGTAGTCAACACCTCTGTCATCCAATCCCCAGAAGCCCGCGAATGTAATCAGCAATATTCAGAGTCGCATGAAGCAAATATGAACAAGACATTCAGTATGCACTAGGAATGAGAGTGTCTCTCTAGAAATCACTTCAACAGCATGTAATATTTAGATTCATAGAACAATTAAAAATTTTAACCCTAAAGTACCGAGCTACTTCAAATGAGCTCCTATTTCTATGAACAACTCCAATAGTTAGCTCCCTCCTCCAACGATCATATTTGTCATTAAATTTCATAGTGACCTATACACATGTCACTCAAACAATGGTTAGTTAGTAACTGAATGCATGACATAATTTTATAACAAAAAAAAGTGTAAGAAAAAATATGGTTACATAACAAAAAAACTTTTCATAATGTAGGAAAATAAAATATCATAGTCTAACCACAAACACATTTGGTGTCTATAATACAAGGATATTCAGATTCTATTTTACTAGGAATTCAGAACCTGAACTCTATGGAATTATGGAGTCTTGATTTTAAGGAAATTAATAATATGGATTCACAAGAATTCAGAACGTGAACTTACAAAATTTGGAGTTAGAATTCATGATAATTAGGAGTCTGAACATACAATGTTTGGAGTCAGAATTCATTAGAATTAGGAGTCTGAACATACAAAGTTTGGAGTCTGGATTCATTAGAATTCGGGGTCGGAACTCACAAAGTTAGGATTCTAAATTCATTAGAATTCAGAGTCATAACTCATAAGAGTTCGAAGTATAAATTCAGAAAACCTGGAGTCAGAACTCAGAAGTGTTCAGAGTCTAAATTCAGATAACTCAGAGTCAGAACTCAGAAGAGTTTGGAGTCTAAATTCAGAGAACTTAGAGTCAGAATTCAGAAGAGTTCATAGTCTGAAATCAGATAACTCGAAGTCAAAATTCGGATTGTGAAAATAGAATACTCTTTATGTAAGTATTATATGAGTCCAAGGTTTTAGATATGAAACTGAATTTTACACTTAGACAAGATAATGAACAATGAAAAACATGGTAAGGAAAAACAATTTTGGCGAAGGGAAGTTTCCTTATGAAAGTAAAACACATGGTAAAATGAAATTTTCTTTGAGATAAAGTGTTTGTGATTTCCAAATCATGAAGATTGGTAAAGTCATAAGGAAACCTTATTGACTCAACAATCTCCTGAAACATGAAGGAATGGAAAAGTCATAAAGAAACTATATTTGACTCAATAATATCCCCCTTTATGGAAAGTAGAAACATCCTTACGAAAAAGAAAATAAGAACTTAGAAAATATTTTTATAGACTTTGAAAATAAAACATATCTCCCTTATCATATAGGCAAAGATGAATACGAATAAGTCCCGCTTAGGCTTTCGAACACTAAGGATCATGTTGTGGATTTACGGAATGATATTTTTCATTATATTGAGTACGGAAATATTTGTAATGAAAACTTCCCCTTAGATAAACTTCCCATTACATAGGGATATTTCTTATTTACTTAGTATTCTTTTTTCCCTTCTCCGCCTTTGTGATTTTCAAAAAGAATTTGAGCGAATGGAAAAGAAATTAATGTACCAGAATTATTAGTACAACACATCCAAAAGACATGAAAAAAAAATTCAATATTATTGGAAAGGATTTGTAAAAGGAAGAAAAGTACAAAAAAAGATCAGATTGTAACAAAGTTATCCTTCCATTTCCTTTGGAATCAACTTCATGACTATTTTATTTATCTTTTTGAGCTCCTTATGATCTTCCTCTACTCACTTAAGAATTTGATCCTGATCCTTAACTTTCTTCTCTAATGTCTTGATTCTCTCTTTCTGAGATTTAAGATCCTCTACCTGATCCTTTAGGACTTCTTCCTGATTGACGATATTTTCTTGTATTTCAATACGAATATCTATTTCTCTATTACATCTTTGGGCAACGGAATACAATTTACCATTCAGATCCTTCACTTCTTGAAACCAAGAATTTTGTTCCAAAGTTAACATTTCTTCAAAACTAGTTGTTAGATCATTGATCCTACCATCTTCAATGTCAACATCCTCCTTGACCCCATCTTGTAACTCATTAAGTTATCTCAAATATTTGGCTATCTTCATTGACCAGCCAACCATTTTATTACAGGACCTTTTGTGGGAACCATAGTTAATGAAAAAATTCATGAAATTAATCTCAGGATTAACACACTTGTCCATCACTATTTACAATAAATCTGATTTCTGATTTAGTGGGTGTTGAAGCATCTGGAATCTAGAGTCTATGCTTGGGAAAATCGGAATGGTGTCAACCAGCTTCTTTAATGAATGGACAATGAAATAATGTCCTGGAGATGATGATTCTGAATCTGAGACTTTTCTAGGTAAGGGCTCTTTCTCTAGCTCAGAAACTTTCCTCTTTGAAGATCCACCAAATTCCTTCTTCTTAATAATAACTTTAGTGGGTGTATCAACAACCACCTGTTTCCCCTTATCCGTTCTTGGAATGGCTTCCTCATCCGGAGATTCAGGTTCACTGTCAGATAGCTGAACAATTCTATCTTTATCTATCTTCTCCTCCTCAGCTCCTGCCTCAGCATCTTTAGGATGAATAAAATGATGATTAAAACATTCTTCCTTAGGAAGCTTGTTCACTTCATCTTCACCGTTCTCATCCTCTTCTTTCTGATCTTTCCCAGGTGTAGCTTGTTTTGAAGATTCTTCTTCTGATGTTCTTATTTACAATCTCTCAGATGGACTTTCTTTCCCATGGAAGTCTTCAACTTGCTTTATGATATCATCAGTGTCACCCCTGCTTGATTCTTCTTCAACTTCTTCCAAAACTTTTTCTACTTCAACAACATTTTCTTGGGTTTTTTCCAGAGACACAAATTTCTTCCCCTAGGGATCAGGTAAAGAATCTACCAAGAAATATTGTGGTACTGAAATTTTTTTGGAAGCATTTTCAATATCCCTCTAAATGTATTGCACAATATCAATCTTAGACATATTTCATTTTTATTATTTCCTTTAGATTTCTTCTCTTGTTCATCAGCAGTCTTCTCTTTCAAAGCCTTTGCTTCTGCAAGATCCAAGCCAAACTGTGGCTCTCCTTCCTTCCGGTTTTTCTTATATTCCATCCAATTTTCTACAACCTCATCTAGATATGACTTTTTATTCTTAGGTTTAGGAGGTTTGGATTGGGATTCCTTACCTTTTGGGGTTGTTCCTTCCTCTTCTACTTCATTCAAATTCTTCTTCTTTCCAACATTTTTTGATGGTTCAACAACTTCTTGATTTTTTGGAACATCTTCAGCTTCTCCATATGGTTGGTCAGAAAATTCTCCAATGTATTTAGAAAAACCAATGTTCATTCTCTTCAAATTATCATCACTAACTGTAATGACATTGAAATTTCTAGTCTTCGAACTACATGTAATTTGGAAATATTCTAGACACCGAACAATAAAATTAGAAAGAGTGGTTGGGTACAAGATAATCTGAGGCTTCAGATTTTCATTCTTGATATTCTCGATCATAATAAGAATATTCTTAATCAAATTAATATTCCTCAGGTTCACCATAAAATCTAGGATGTACATATCACTCTTCTTCAATGTTTCCTTGTCACATTTTCTCAGAATGATAAATTCTTGAACACATAATTCAAGTATCTAATTATTTTTAGAGAGGTGATTAATATTCAGAGTCTTGACATTAGTAAGGCCAAGGTACTCTATAGAATTCACCTTTACAAAGCTTCCTTTGACATCCAGAAACATGTGGGAACAGAATTCAGCATCCCTTTCATATGGAATACCAACAGAGCTGGCTACCTTAGTATATGAAAGAGAATAGGTCTTTCTATAGCTTTTGAAGGAAAACTTCTCTCTAACTTCATCCTTAAAGGAACTGACTGATTCATAAAACTCAATAATCAAATCTAGATATACCAAATCTTGAACCCCTATCTTTGATATGCAAACACTCTCTCATACATTCAATTTGATGTTCTTCAAAATTATAGAATCATACATGTTGAAGAAGTTAGGATGCACCAACCTTTCTCTATACACCTACCACTCCAGAATTGGCTCAATATCAGACATATCTTTCTGAGAGGATTCATCTATAGTCATTTAGAATTGAGAAAACTCTAAGAAGTTCATAACAGTCTTAAGTAGAGAGGCAGAACCTCAGCACGCGAGAACTTGAGATCGATCTGGGAAAACCCTTCGAGGGACCTTTATATAGGTTTTAGAAGTGATGGTTCATCTTCCGAACTCAATACAAGGATTGAAAATCCTTCTGATCAGATATGACGGTTGATATGATAGCTGCATGGAAAACTTGATAGAATCTGATCTTTTGATTTTTTACGAAAAACATTCAAATTTAATGAAAAGAGAATCCGAAAAATTTAAAAACAAATGAAAAAAAAACAGAAAGTAAATAATGAATAAAAAATATAAGAAATGAAACATACCTTTTGGATTTCCAAGAATATTATTCATATTAAATATAAATCTTCTTGAAAAACTTTAGATTCTGAAAAATAAATTTGCAAATGAACATCTCCATTATGAAAATTTTGAGTATGAAAATCATCATTACAAAAATTTTGGGTATGAAAATCTTCTTTACAAGAATTTTAACTACAAAAATCTTCATTACGAAAATTTATAGTAAGAAAATATTCATTACAAAAATTTTGAGTACGAAGAAAATTTAGACTATGAAAAAAATTTTTATGAGAGATTTGAAAAAAATATGACTACAAAAAATATCAATTATGAAATATTTTGAAAAATATAACTATGAAATTTTTTAGAAAATCTTGGTTTAAAAAAATTTGAAAAAAACTTCATTACGAAATATTTGAAAAAAACTTCATTACAAAAAAAATTTTAAAAAAACTTCATTACGATTTTTTTTTCAAAAACTTTATAACAATTTTTTTTTAAAAAGTCTTCATTATGAAAAATTTTAAACTAAAAACAAAATGTACCCCCCACCCTCTATGAAAATGAGTGTACTATTATAAGGGGACTGGTTTTTAAAGGATGTTAATAAGGCTGATTACCTTACAATTATCATTCTTAAATTTTGTTTAATGCATTCAAATCTATTGGAGGGTAATGATTTTGTGAAAATATTAGCAAGTTGATCATGTGTTCTGATAAATTGATGAATGATATCTCCTTTTTGTGTGTGATCCCTATGAAAGTGATGCCAAATATATATGTGTTTTGCATGAGAGTGATGTGTAGGGTTTTTTCATAAATTAAAGGAACTAGTATTATCACCCAAAATTTGTGTTTTGGTAAAAGTCCTACCATAGTCTGTGAGTGTGTGTTGCATCCATTACACTTGAGCACAACAAATTCCTACTGCTACATATTCAGCTTCAGCAGTGTAAAGTGCTACTGAGTGTTGCTTCTTGCATGACCAAGAAACTAACGAATCTCCTAAGAAATGACAAGTTCCGGATGAACTTTTGTTATCCATTCTACATCCACCAATGTCAGAATCTGAAAAAGTTTTTAAAACAAAATCATTTCCAAAATTATAAAAGAGTCCTAAATCCATGGTTCCCTTTATGTGGAGAAAAATTCTTTTCACTTCCTTTAAATGAGATTCCTTATGAATGGATTGATATCTTGCACATAATCATACTGAAAACATTAAGTCTAGATGACTAGCTATCATGTAAAGTAGACTTCCTATCATCCCTCTAAAAGTTGTTTGATCTACGTGTTTCCCGACTTAATCAAGATCTAGTGAATTTGAGTTACCAATATGAGTACATATACTCTTAGTGTTGTCAAATCCATACTTTTTAAGAAGATATTTAATATAATTATGTTTGTATATATACATTCCTTCTAATTTTTGAGAAATTTGAAAACCAAGGAAAAAAGATTACTCACCCATCATACTCATTTCGAAGTCATATTTCCTTAGATCCGCAAAGTAATTAGTTAAATATTGCTGAGTTGAACCAAATATAATTTCATCAACATAGATTTAAACAATCAAAACATTTTATTATATATCCTTATAAAAAGAGTTGGATCTACGTTTCCCTTAACATAATTATTTTGAAGAGAAAATCTTAAAAGTCTATCATACCAAGATTGAGGGGCTTAATTAAGTCCATACAAATATTTGTAAGTTTAAAAACATGTTTAGGATGTTTTTTATGTTCAAAACCAGAAGGTTGTTCAACAAAAACTTCATCTTGAACATAACGATTAAGGAATTCACATTTCACATCCATTTGAAAAAATTTGAAATTGAAGAATGCTGCAAAGGCATGTGAAATACGAATAGATTCAAGTCTAGATACTGGAGTATAGGTTTCTTCATAGTCTATTCTTTCTTGTTGATTATAGCCTTTAGCAACCAATCTAGAATTATTTCATACTACGATTCCATTTTCATCACACTTATTTCTGAAGACCCATTTTACAGAAATAAGAGAAGTTTCTTTAGGTCTTTCAACCAAGGTCTAGACTTTATTCCTTTCAAATTCATTTAGCTCGTCTTTTATAGCTTTTATCCAATCATCATCACCTAAAGCTTCATCATTGATTTTCGGTTCAAATTGGGAATCAAATGAATGATGTTCTACTTCATTTCATAATGAACATCTACTACTTACATGTTGATTCACATCACCAATGATACTATCACTAGGATGATTCATTAGAAACAACTGATTTGGTTTTTGTAAAACATTTTCATCAATATAAGATAGAAAATATTCTAGGGTAAATGCTTCAGAAACATTTCCTTGGGAATCTTCCTTATCAGAAGGATATTCTAAGAAATTTTGATAATCAATTTTTGAAAACTCATCTGAAGATGTAGTTTGGGATTGTTTAAAAATGTAGGGATCAATTTCATTAAATTTAACATGTCCTGTTTCTTCAACAGTACAAGTGTTTTTATTAAAAACTCTATAAGGCTTAGATGTTGTGGAGTAACCTGGGATAATTCCTTCATTATATTTTGGTGCGCATTTCTGTAAATTATCTTTAGTATTCAAAATTAATACCTTACAACCAAAAACCTTAAATTAGGAATGTCTGGGTTTTCTACCATTCCATAACTCATAAAGAGTTTTATTAAGAAAATCTCTAATCAAAACTTGATTTATAGTATAACAAGTAGTACGTACAGCTTCAGCCCAAAAATGATTATCTATAGAATACTCAGTCAACATGGTTCTAGTTATCTATTGAAAAATTCTATTTCTTCTTTAAACAACACCATTTTTATTATGTGTTATGGGTGCTAAAAATTTATGAGTAATTACTTTTCTACTACAAAAGGTTTCAAAATAAGAATTTTTAAATTCTCCACCATGATCACTGTGAATAGGTATCGAAGGATGGTTTTTCTGATTTTTATCTTGAGCTTTAAAACTTTTGAAATAATAAAAAGCTTTAGATTTCATTGCTACAAAACATACCCACATAAATATAGTGTAATCATCAACTAAAACAAATACATAATACCTGCCTCATATGCTCCCAGTTTTGTTAGACCAAAAAGATCCATATGTACTAACTGTAATGCCTCAGTTGTTTAGACATCACCCACTGATTTAAAATTTGATTTATGTTTCTTTCCATCTTGAAAAGGATCACAAACATTTGAAGAATCAAATATAAGCTCTGGTACATCCTTAAATAATATTTTCTTTGAGAGTTTTCATTGGTTTATAAGGTTACAGTGTCTTGACCTTCTATGCCACAACCAAGAATGATCTTCCATTTAAATAAGGCAAGGTAAGTCCTGGCTCTTAAGGTATTCTATGTTTAGTGTGTATAAATTCTATTTCCTTTGGGTAGAAAGAAAAAAAATTCCTTGGAATTGTGTACTAATCACTTGTCATTCCTAAAATACACGAGGTAACCTTCATCACATGATAGGCTTATGGTAATAAGGTTGTGCTTAATACCCTTAACAAACAAAATATTTGAAATAAAAGTTTTTCCAAGAAGAACGATGTTACCTATACCAATAATTTCTCCCTGAGCATTATCTCTGAAAGTTACTTTTCCTCCTTTCATCTTGAAAATATTTTCAAAGTAGTTTTTGTTTCAAGCCATATGCTGGGAACATCCGCTATCCATGTACCATGTATTGTTATTGGTACATTCTATATTTTTCAGAAAACAAATGAGTTAGACTTTCAGAGCCCAAACTTTCTTGGATCCAGAAATTTTAGAATGAAAAACTTTACGTACCCATATTTTCATAGAAAGATAGGCTTTATGAAATCCTAGATAATGAGTTTTGTTTAGGGAAAAAATTGTTTCCCAGTGTCCACCACAATGACACTTAGTGGAAAAAGGAGCACTTTGAGAAAAAATAATAATTTTTTATTAAAAATTGTTTTAGAACTATTATAACAAAAACCAGAACTATTACCTAGAGGTCAGATTTGAGAATACATGTTATAAAAATTTTATTTACCTAAGTTAATGTTTGAAAAACACTTCCTTAAGGAAAAACATCCGGATTTGAGTGTGATAAATTAGTTCTTGTCTTCAAAAACATTATCTTTAGAACAAGAGTTAGACTCGAAAACATTTTTCATAGAAATTACATTTTCTAGATCCTTATAATGTTTATCCTTTTTAGAATTTACTTCCTCAATGTTTTTTGAAATACTATTAAAATAAATGGTTTACTTATCATGATATTTAGAAAGATCTAATATTACCTTAGTAAGGATAGTATTCCTAGAATTCTCCTTATCAATATTTTTCTTGAGTTTTGAATTCTCATTCTCAAGTAGTTTAGAAAATCTAGAAACTTCTTCATAGGATGGTAATGTATCATCTTCATCTAAAGAAGATTCTTCATCCGAAGAGTTATAATATTTACTATCTCTATAATTAGAATTCAAAGATACATTGGTCATTGATTCATCATTTTTTACCTTAGCCATAAATAAATGATTTTCAATAGGTAGTCTGGATATTAGAAAAAGATTCTTTTGTACTGAAGATTTGTAATCTAATGATTCAACTGAAGAGCCTCCAACACTGGCACTCCATGTTTCATTAGCTTTCAAGACCTTCTTAGCTTTAGCTTTGTAGTACTTCTTTTTGTTTCTCTGAGAATTCTTTTCCTTTCATTATTTTATCTTAATCATAGGGAAATCAGGTCTTATATGTCCAGCTCTCTTGCATTCATAACATGTAACTTCTGAATCTTTCTTATCTTTCCTTTCTTTCTTCTTATAACTGGATTGAATGTTTTTTTGTCCAAATATCTTGTTCATCCTTTGATCAATATTGGCTAGTTCATTTTCTGAAGATTCACTTCCACTAGATTTAGATTGTATAACAACCTTCTTATATTTGGATCTTGTAACTCTATCAGGTGTCTTGGCTTTCATATGATTTGAAGTTTTAGTATAATCAACACTGACATTCCCATTTTTCTTCTTTAAATTATCAGCATCTCTCTTCATTCTATCCATTTTTTGAAGAATAATTCCAAAAAGATTATCAAGATTAATCTGTGTAACCTTTATGTTCTCATCAATAGCAGTCCTCTTGGATTCCCACTCATTGGGCATGATGTCTATAATCTTATCAACAAAAGCTTCATCATCTGATCCTTTCTCACCCATAGATTGTAAACTATTATCAATAGTAATTAATCTCTGTTTCACCTTACATATGGGTTCTCCATAGGGAAATAAAAAACCATGATATTCAGATCTGAACGTGGCTCATCTAGTTTTGATAACATTGGAATTTCCAATGTGTGTAACTTCATGTTCCTTCCAAATACAATTTTCTACTTCACAAGATGAAATTTTCCTATATATATTTCTATTCATGGAATAATGAATTGTATTGCATACCTTATAATTCAATTGATATTCATTCTTTTCTTGATTTTTGAAAGTACTAACTTCATTTTCAGGAATTTTATATCCTCCGGTAATCGTAACAAAATTGACTACTCTAGTATTGATAATAAATGTATTCATGTGATCTCTCTAATATTCGTAATAGTTCCCATCAAAAATAGGTGGTATAGTTGGATTTAGGTTTTTTATGGAACCATCACTGATTCATGTCATATTGAAGAAAATATCTCCACACAAACTTGTTAGTAGTAAGGTTATGTAAACAAGTCAAAAATTCCTCAGCAAGGAAAAAACAAAACAATGAAAAATTGTGCAAGAAAAACCTATATGTGAATATAAGTATTTCAAAGACCTGCTCTAATATCAATTTTTGTATTGGTACAGGGTACGAGGTCACCACCTCTAATACCAATTGTTGGATCAAAATAATGAATGAAGATAATAATTATAGTATCGTATGATGCTCAATATACAAGAGGGATGCATTGTACACTTTTAAAAATTCCTTTGGATATTTTAAAGATTGTAATGTTTAATAAAGTTAAATTATTTTAATGAATTTTTATAACATAATGAATAGTAAAAAATTATTTTAATTGAGGTTAAAAATTAGGAAGTCCTTTTGTCTTCATACTTCTAACACATGAGATTTTTTGAATTATTATTTTTAACTAATTTATCTTTTTAATATTTTTCTTTTAAAGGGACACTATAATTATATCCTCATATATATATATATTAAACCACTAATTCAATAATTACATTCACATGACACTAAATTTTCATACACTACATAGAATGCTTACTTCGCAAGTGCTACACACATTACCAACTTGGCTTCTGCTACATGAAACACCAACTTCGTATACCTTACACATAACAACAAGTTTCTATGAAGCATCATTAAATTATAATATATTTTAATAATATAAATACTACATATTGGTTTAAAATATGGATATTAATATTAATATCTATATTTAAAATATTATTTATAATTTTTTTATTGAAATTAAACTCATTTATAATGAAATATAAATTTTTTTGGTAAAGTCCATTTTATGTTAAAAAATATTATTTTCACGAATGAATGGAATTTAATAATAAAATTAACATTATAATCATTTAGAAATTAAATTTCATATAATGAACATCAATTTCTAGTTTAGAATATTTAAATTATCTTAGTGTGATTTTTGGTATTTTTCTTAGATACTTCATTTTTTGTTGAATTGTTAAAAATACAGTGTTTAGTTAAAAACTGTCATTTCGTTAAAAAAATATTAATGAAAAATTATATATAAAACTATTTATATTGTCACATTAGGTAATTTATACATATATTAATAAAATTTAAGTCTTTATAACAAATTTCACTTTGAAATTAAATATAAAAACTTAATAAACTTCTGAACATCTTTCTACCTTAAACCCCTATAATTTCATCCCATCTCTAGGATTAAAATTAATCTTAATTTTTCAATTTATATGATTGGAATTTTGAATATAATACATAAACCATTTTAATAATTATAATATATTGCTTATAATAATATCAACTTTATTTTAGACCTAATAAATAATTAAATTGATAAAAATAAATCACATTGATTAAGGTCAAACAAATCATAATTAGGGACAAAAACATTAACTCAGGGGCCCAAATGACATAGAAATTAGTCCAACCCCCAATTTAATTCAATGATAAGGAACTAAACCATCCATATTTATATATTTTTTTATGATTTGTTTTAGGTGAAAACAAGTCTACTCCTAACTTTATTCGAAAATTCCATGTGAGTCCATTTAATTTCATATAAAAGGCCACCACCTATCCCACTACTTCACACCAATCATAACTATTATGTTCAGAAATTATATAAAAAATAAAAATAACAGAAATCATACCTTCCTCCCAGAATCCACCCCTTTGAAAAAATGAAATCCAAGGAATCCTTTCCACATATACCTAAATGAGTTACCCAATTAAAAGGTCACATCTTTTCTCAAGTCCGATCTTTAATTTTATTTCTCCATCCCCTGAAATTTATTTTAACCATTATATTAATAAAATACATGTATTCTAAATATACATGGATGTTTTTTATATTGTTTAAAACTACCCTTATAAAAACATATATCTATTGGTTAACAAACATACGGTTTATGTGTATGGTGAACTATCGCCTCACTAAACGATGATTGTTCAATTTTACGTACTACCTCTCATGGTAGAAATTACATTGGAAACACTATTTATATATTTTTTATATTATATTTATTATTCTTATTTTCTTCAGCGTTACCTCCACAACTCATATCATTTTAACATTTCATCTTTTTTAAATATGATAATTTTTACTAAGGAAGTGTGGGTTATAGCCGTCTCAAAGAGATATGATTTGTTCATACAATACATGGATTGTATTAAGAATGGTTTTATTAAATGTATAACACATAGTTTATAATCATAAATATATTTTTAATAATTATATATATGTACATATATATACATATATATCTTTTACTTGTTTTCTTTCTGTACAACAATTAATGGAAAATAGTTTTCATGCAAACATACGGCCTACCATCTCCATGAACAGTGTATTATTTTTCAAACGTATATATTATATAGATTGTTATAATTCACATATAAATTATATTCATGATATTTATATTTTTTTACATTCTTTAAATCATGATAATATTTATATATACCAATGATATAAAAAATAAAGACACATGGGAAGAATAAAGCAAATATTACCAAAAGTGAATACCTAACATAGGATTGTTAACAAGTATGTAATATATGGTCGTACTAAAAACATATATGTTATTAGAAATAAAAATATTGGTCATTTAAATATGTATAATAAATTTATATTTATTATACAGGTTGTTTGACCAAGTATTAGGTGAGTCATGATACCATCTAAGGGGATTTATTATCACTTTTTATTTACATGAAAAACATGTTATGCTCACCACTCATTAATTTTTTATGGTGTTTGTAATTACCATGATTGTATTATATGTTTATTTTTTAAAAATTATTTGTTTTAACATATAAATTTTAATAACATTCTTTAATGGGTTTTATGATTCAAAAGTTACCAAATCAGTAAAATTGTTTCGTCTCAATTATCCTTCTTTGAGTCTTGCATTTTGATTTGCACCTAAATTCTTTTTCAAGGTTTATATACACACATTGTTCATCTTATATCCCAATTATAATAATTTTATTGATATTCTAAGATTCATTTAATATTATTTTTCTTATATAGAGAGAATGATCCCAAGTTACCATGTTATAAAGTTCTATTGAAATAATCTCATCTCTTTTCGAGAATAGTTATGTTAAAGGTTTCTTTGATGAAATAATATGACCCATATCCCATAAAAATAAATTAATTTTATTTTCATATTGATATTAGGATTATAATAATGAATTGGTATACAATATTCTACTCATTGGTGCATATGATAGTTAAGTAATTATTTTTAGGAAATCCTAACTTCTCCCTCTCTTCGGTTAGAAATTCATGTTCTTTCAAAACCTCTTTTTCAAACAAGGGATTCCATGAATATTTTTCTGATGTCCTATTATATTTATAAGTAATTTCTAAAAAAATTAATTTACCAATATTCAATGTAATCTTTTTTTGCGTTCCGATAAAGGTATTTTTCTAACAATTTATGGCAAAAAATTAATATTGATTTTACCTCATATTACATGTATGGAATTATCCACTATAATTTCTATGAAGAATAAATTACATGATTTAATGATTGATATTTATGAAAATTAATTTTCCAAAAAAAATTTATAAAAAAATTACAATGTTTTATCTATCTCCATTTGTATGTTTTAATGAATAATGGTTTTGAAAATGTTTTCAAGTTTCTTTTATAAGTTTTAATGAAATATGGTTCTAAAAAAAATTCAATATTATTTTATTAGTTTTCAAGGATAATGGTTTTCAAAAAATTATAAATCATTATTTATATTTTTTCATATTATTTTCAAAAAAATGGTTTTCAAAACATTTTTAATATTTCATTATAACATTTCAAAGTGGTTTCAAGGAATTTTTTTAAAATGTTTTGAAGATTATTTTAACAGTATTAAAATAAAGAGTTTTCATAATGACTTCAAGTATTATATATAAGTTTTAAATGTATATTATAGGAAATTTATTTTAATATGGATTTATGTATTAAAAATCATTTTTCAATGACGAAATGGATGTTTCCCCAAGAAACATTTTTAAAATATTTTCCAATTTTTTTTCCAATGATAATGACATTAGAAGAAGTTACCCATGCCCTATTAGGAAATAATATAAAGGATACACTTATATTAATTCTAGAAATGGGTTACTCTTAATGTTATTGTAATTATGAAACCCATTTCTCTTTCACATGTCATATTCATTCAAAAACCACTTCTTTTTCATGGGTTATCTTTATGATGAAATAATTACTAAACCTGTCTATTTTCATATGTTATGAAATGATTACATGTTTATAATACCCATTAATGTCCATAGTTTATGATATAATTATTCATAATCTTGCGGAACATGTATTTTTCATTTTATTATCAGATGGGTGGGACATATATATCCCTCTAATGCATTGGGTAATATTTTATATCTCATATGATATACTGAGATGGTCTTGGAAATGAACCTTGACTACTAAGATAACGGTGGGAGTGAACCATGAATACCTAGTTGGAATGAGTAGTGAACTCAAAGTACTGGTATTTCCATAGGAGGGAACTTTGACTACCATGATGGTATAAGGAGGGAACCTATTCTACCAATATGGTATTCACAGTGATTCCGTGGATATTATGAAGTATATATTATATTCTTATGTTTCCTCCACAATTCAATGTTCTATTCCTATGTTATTCTTTTTTGGATTATGTTATTTATATCCTTCTAATTCATGTATTATGAACTATCATTATTTATGTAATGAATAATGTATATTTTCTTTGATATACTGGTTATTATATTCTATTTTCATGAACATGTTCTCAATCTCTTATTCTCAAAATTACGCTTACGTATACCTACTTTACCCTTACTAAGAATTTGAGCTCACCGCATTCTTATGTATCTTTTCCCTAGGTATTGAAGAATGATTTTATGTAGCTATTCCAAATGTGGGGATCTTTTTGGGAGATTTTGAAGATCATTCATCAGGATAAAAGATTTTGTTTCCATGTTTCCAAAGTCACTAAAATATTTCTATCCTCAAAAATGAATTTTTTTACATACTGAATATGAGTCTAAAATGATATAATATCCATGTATAATAGTAATTTGTCACTATAGATGATAAAAAATAGAGTTTTACATATCCTTTTGAAACTAGTATCGGAAATCATTAGTGATATCCCTAGATATATTTATAAGGATATGGTTACCTATGTCTCTAAGAATAAGTATAAAGATGTGTCAACATTTCGGAAAACATCTTGTAATTTTGGTAAAGGATAGTTTTGGTGGTTTCTTAAAAATGAATCCATATATGAATGATATATGTGGATGTGGTCTTCGAATATATGTACCTTGGAGAAACGACACCAATAAAATGTTCTGGGCCCAACATGGGGTAATCTGTTACACGACAATGGGCCTTGCTGGACACATGGTTTGACACTCCAGCGGTATATGATTTGGGAATTGAAAAACAATTCATGAACCATTATGATGGATTTAAATATATTTTGGCTTTAAATCACCATGGATCAACCTAAGGAGTAATATAATTATGAATAATTCATGATTTAGAAATCCAATAATTAATTATTTGCATTATTATGTGGTTGTCTGCAATGATAAGTAATTATTACACCATTATTATTATTTTAGTCAATAACCGGAACCATAGTGAATTGGATTAATTTTTAATATCAGATATGATGTTCTGATAAGATTTCATTTTGGATGATCACAAGAGTTAAATATTTTGTTATTATGCCTAATCACTTTTCATGGAATGTGATTAATGATGTTTATCTTAATCCACGCTCAGACACCCCAAGGGAGAAAATAATGAGTTCATTGAGAGTTTGGGTAATGGAGAACATGGTGGAATGAATATTTGGTTTCCTTAGTGTCATTAATGTGGAATGAATAACCTAAGTGATTTTCTTAGAGGAACAATAATATGTCTAAACTGTGGAAAATATCACAATGAAACTGACTGGAAGAAAAAATTGAAGAGTTCTATTAACAAAGTAGATGAGAATATTGGCCTACATAAGTCTTCATATGAGATTATGTGTTTTATCTGTGGACTAAATGGTCATTATGCGACTTAATGTCTCAAGAAGAAGAAACCTCATTAAAATTATCATGCTAGGGTGCGTAATGGATCATTGGTGATGATAAACATACTATAAATGAAATATTAATGGAAGGATATATTGTTTAAAATGATGAGGTATCCTTGATAAAGTCAAAAGGATTAAGTGGGATTATATATGAATTTATGTATCTAGATTCAATAAGATTGTTATATGAAAGGATAAATATATAAGGATTGTTTAGTTTATTTTTTCCACAATGGATTTACAAGAACACATTGAATGATTTTGATAGAATAGTCAAGTCATAAAATGGCAAGGTGAAGTCCATGTGAGACACATGATGAAGGAAAATATATCCCATAATATGTTCCTTATGTTATGATAATGTTATTTAGATAATGATATGTGGGGTATGAACAAGTAAATTTGAAGTTACTAATTACCTTGGGTCCAGTAAAGGACTTATTGAAAGGTGTCTTATGCTATCATTTAAAAAGTTCACTACATTTATGGATCTATAGAATAAATAAAAAATACTTTGAATAATAAATCATTAATTATTTTTGAGTAATGATTGATTGTATTTCAGGTTATTACCATGTTTCAAGAGAATATATGATGGGTGTATTCACATGCTTGGAATTTGAAAACCAAGAGATACATTTTGATATACAGTGGAATCAATGTTATTCTAATTTTATGACTCTCTATATAAATTTTTCGACACTCATCATTTTGAACGGTTATATGGTCAACCATTCATGAAAAGATTTATTTAATCATCATAAGAAGTATTTATGTATTGAGATTGTTTTTAAAACCTTGGTTAAAATGAAATTTAGTGATTAAACTTATTTCATGGTTTTCTATAATATGTTTTTGAAATTATATTGTTATGGTTTTAGAAAAGGACACCATGTATGTCGGTTGACAAACAATCAATTATGAAACGGCCATGTGTCTTCAAACCATGGCCAGAGGATGATAATTGTTTCATTCCTAGCACTATCCTACGCGATGTCTTGGTTAATGTATAATTATTTTGATGAATGACTATTTATGTTAAAACAATACTATTACTTTTATGTTTATAAACTATTTTATTAAACATATAGACTTTTTATGAAAAATTATAGATAAATAGTTATACCTTTCATTATTTTATGTGACTTAATATATCGTGAAGTTGAATTTTAGCACTTCAGGCATCCATGTTAATTTCTAGATGTCCATTACATGATGTAATAGATGAATTAAAAATTGTTAAAATCATAAATAAATAATGATTTTTGTAGAAAATATATAATGTAATTGTATTCTATGTCAATAAAATAATTAAATATTTATTGGATAACTATAAAAAAATGTTTTCCTAAAACCTTGTTTTTTTAATCGATGCCAATACAAATCAGAACAGATTTAGGACATTGAGGCCCTCAACTTTTCACTGATTGATCCCTTATTATTGACAGATCTCCTTAATCACCACATATAAATATATATTTTTCCCCATTTCCAATCTTCACATCCAACCAATGTTATTATATATATAATCCCAATTATATGTTACATTGGGTAATTGTTATGGTCCCAACATTCCCTTTTAAGGGAAGTTTTTTTATTCATTTTTAAGAAGTGGGTTTCTATGAATGAAATATTAAATTGTTAAACTGTCGATAAGACAGATGAATTTTGATGTTCAAATCCATTTTATTTGGTGTATAATGTAATAGCTAGATCTTTTTTGAATTGTTATTTTTGTGAGTTAATTTATCTTTTCGATATATATTATTTCACCTGACACTGGAAATAGTTCTTTATATAAATATATATTTGTATATATGTATATATTAAAAAATTATTTCAAATTTTCTTTTCACATTTCTCCGACATGGATTCAACTATAAAAAATACTAACATGTCTAGAACAACACATATTTCTAACTTGTCTTCTGCAACACGCAACACCGACATGGTGTACATTACCTGCAATAAAAAAATTTCTACGAAGCATCATTTAGTTATAATTTTTTAAATTAATATATGTATAACATAGAAATTAAACATAGCGATATTAATATTAATAATGGATTTTCAAATTGTTTTATAATTATCTTATATAAATAAAATATATTTATATCAATAGATATAATTTTTGGTAAATTCCTTTTAATATTCAAAAATATCGTTTTCTCGTAGGAACTGATTTTAATGACAAAATTATGTCTGGGAACATTTAAAAATTATATTTTATAAAATAATATTCATTTTTTAATATGTAATTTCTAAATTATCTTACGGTGAATTTTTGGTATTTTTATGAGAATCATCTTTGTTTAGGAATATTGGAAAATGCTATTTTTTCATAAACTACCTTTCTGTTAAAATATTTATTAATGTTAAATAATATTTTATTTTTAATTTAAGGTAACATTAGATAAATTAAAAATATATTAATACAATTTAGGTCATTAAAATTAATTTCACTTTGAAATTGAAAAAAAACATAAAAAATATTTGAACTTCTTTCTTCCTTAATAACCCGGAATTTTGCCCAATCTTCAGGGTTTGCATTAGTCTAGATTTTATAACATTTATGAATTGAATTTTGAAAAAACACATACACCAATATAATCAAAATAATATTTAGAGTCTAATGATATCATATTATTGTTTTGAAAAAAAAAGAATAGTTAAAGTGATTTTAAATAATCATTGTGATTTAGGTAAGATTAGCCTTAATTAAGGACATAACCCTAATCTTAGGGAGGAATGACATATCCACATGTCCATAACCCATTTTCCCAATATTATTCATCCATAAACCATAAATTATTTATTTAATTTTGTTTTTAATGATTTTTCAGAAATAACATGTGTTCACCTAACTTGTTTTCAAAATTCTCTGTGAGTTCTTCCATCCCTATAAAAGGTTTCCAAATCTCCCTCTTCTATACAAATTTCAAACCTCTTCAGTTCAGACAATACTAGCCCAATATAATTCATATATATTCTTACTCCAATAATACCTACCTTGGGAGGAATTCAATCCCATAAATCATTTTCGCACAAACCTAAAGGGGTTACTCAATAAAGAGGTAACATATTCTCTCAAGACTATTCATTTAATTTCATTCTCCACACAACATTTCCCAATTTCTAAGGAATATATAACAAATAAATATCATAAATATAATATTATTTTTTTATTATATATTTTAAACCTACACTTACACACACATTTATATAATGGATAACAAATATATTGTTTATGTGTATGGTGAAATAACGCCTCACCAAATGATGATTTTTGAATTTTCCTTACTGCATCTCATGGTGGATATTATGGTGGAAAATATATTTATATATGTTATATATTATATTTATTATTTACTTTATCTTATTTATCCATTTTATAATACACATCTTTTTCACTTTCCATTTGTTGTTAATACAATAATTTTCATTGATGGGGTATGAACTACCACACTCTCAAAATGATATGATTCTTTCTTACAATACATGGATTGTATTAAGGATGTTATTAGAAAATATATAAGGAATATTTTATATCGTAAATCTAACATGATGATTTTATATATAAATATTCTATATTAATATATATTACTTTTACTTTCTTTCTTTCAACACGATAATTAAATGAAAATAGAGTTCATCTGTTCGTTCATCCCACTGTCTCAATGAATAGTGTATTCCATCTCAAATAAATATTATATAGATTCTTATAATACACATTAACTAGATATACATTATATTTATATTTGGTATTATATTCATTAAATCATTATATGTTGTATAAATACCAATTATATAACAAATTAAGATACATGCGAAGAATAATGCGTATATTACCCGATGTGAAACCATAACATAGGATTGTTAGCATAGAGGTAATTTATGGTTGTAAATAAACCATATATGGTATTGGATATGATAATATTTTTAAAAAATATTTTTAATAAATTTATATTTATTATACAGGTCGTTTGAATGAGTACGACATTGGTAAAGACAAAATGTATGTGGATTTCATCTCACATTTAATTTTTATGAGATACATGCTATGTTCACCCATATTTCCTTATGTGCGGGGTATTTACTAACCATGATTGTATTATATGTATCTTATATTTAAATTTATTAATATTCACATATCAATATTTTGACCTTTATTTCGTTAGGCTTAGGTTTCAGAATTTACCCAATAGGTAATAAATTTTTGTCCCAACTTTTTTTTGATACTTCTGTTTCAATATACATCCAAAATAATGTTCGAGGTGCATAAACATCCATTATAAATGTTATATCATAAATATACTTCATTTCATGAAATTTTAGGATTAATTTAATTTCCTTTTACTTACAAGGAGTGTTTGATCCCATGTTACTGTGTTATAAGATTTTATTGAAACAATATAATCTATTTTCAAGATTGTTTATGTTTATTCTTTCTTAGATGAAATTTTTTTATTCATCTATCAATAAAATTCCTGAATTTTCTTATCCTTGGGATATTAATAAAAGTATCCTGAATTGGTACCATTATTATACTCTTTGGTAAATAACATAGTTAAAAAAATTGTTTTTAATAAATCAGTACTTTACCCTCTCTTCAGTCATAAATCATTATTCATATAAAAACCATGTATTCTAAAATGGGTTTCCAAGAATATTCTTCTAATATAATATAATAAATAAATGAAATTTTTAAACTTTTTTATTTTAAATTTTTTTAAAGGAATATTCATTCACCTTTTCATCAATGAATTTTTCCAACCTTTTTACCGAGTAAAAACAATATTCATTTTACCTCATATGACATGTACGGATTTTCCATCCATCTTTTCTGTGATGCATCCATTACATGTTATAAGGTTTAATTTCTATTAATTATTTTAAATTTATTTTTAAAAAATGGGTTTCTAAATCTTCCCAATCACATATTATATTTTTTTAATATAAATGGTTTTCAATACATTTTAAATATCCTTTTATACTATTTCATGGAAAATGGTTTTCTAAACATTTTCCATCATCTGTTATAGGTTTATCAAGGAAAATAGTTTTCAAATCCATTTCAATATTTATTTGTAACATTTCATTGTTCATTAAAAGAAAAATTATTGTAAAATGGTTTGAATCTTATTTTGTATGTTTTAAAAGAAAAGGGATTCAAATGACTTGAGGTGTTCAATATATGTTTTAAAGATATTTTATATTAAAACGATTTTCGAATGGTTTTATGTAATAAAAATCCTTTTTCAAATAAGAATTGATATTTTCCACAATAATTATTTTTTAAAATATATTTCAAAATTATTTTCCATATAAAATGACATTCCTTTATATTAATCAAACCTTTTTAGGAAATGATATAATGGTTTCATTCATATTCGATCTATGAATGGGTTACACATAATGTCATGGTATTTGTTAAACTAGTTTCTCCATCATGGGTTATATGATTTCAAAAACTACTTCTTTTTTATAGTTTATGATTATGATTAAATGATTAAGAAACCTGAATTTTATCCACAGGTTATAATATGATTACATTTTTCAATTAACAATTTAATTTCATGGGTTATGATATGATTATTGTTTATAATATGGAACATGTAGGTATCATTTCATTATTATGTGGGTTTTACCTATATATCCCTCCAATTCATTGTGTAATTATTTATTTATCATAATATTGAAAAAGATATTATTGGGAAATAACCTTAACTACTATGATGGCCTTGATAGTGACCTTTGACTACCCAGATGGGATGTGGTTTGAAATCGTCCTACTATGATAGCAGTGGGTGTGAACCATAACTACCAATATGGTCTTGGTAGTGATGCCTTGTCTACTATGGAAATAATATTATGTACTTATGATTCTGACACAATTCCATGTTTTATTCATATTTTATGATTTCATTGATTATATTCCTTATTTACATATGCTTTTTTTTCTTATGTACTGCAATTATTTATTCTATGAATAATTTATATGATCATTGATATGATGGGTAGGATCTTATATTGTCATGATCATGTTATCTTATACTTTTCCACATTATTAAACTTTCATATCTTCCTTTATTACCCTCACTAAGCATTTCATCTCACCCCTTTATTATTTTTTCATTTCGATGTTTATTTAGAATTGTTTAGGTATAAGAACTAATGTTTGAGATATTTATTTCCGACGTTGAAGACCTTTCATCACGATACAAGATTTTGTTTCCATGTTTCCAATGACACAAAATTATTATGATCCTTTTGCATGTATTTTTTTATTGTACGGAAAATTCATCTAAAATGACCTCAAAAACATCTTTGTTATGAATGGGTCTCTATATGACACCACTATATTATTTCAAAAAAAAATCAAAAATATTACGACTCATTCACTCGATATATTCTGAATTTCTAACAAACATTTTGTTTAATGGATCTTGAACTTATACTGCTGGACCTATGGATGATGGTGCATCTAACCATAAAATTCATCTTTCTAGGCACTATTGTGTCTAGTGTCACATGGTCTAATAACCTATGTCTGAATACGTTTTTTATAAAAACATCTTCCCTAAGGATAAAATTAACACTCTCCCCTTATGTTTTGATTTATAAAAATTAAACAACATTATTATTTATTATGAAAAATCATTATGATGGTCTCGATCTAATCCTATATAAAAAAACAGTCAAGTATAATGATAATAGTTTTTAAAAAAACATTATTAGAACAAATTATCACAAAACATATTCAATATCTTCCTTTTTAATGGTTAAAAACTCTCAGTAATAACACTTCTAACTATCAAAAATATTCACAACTCATTATTTTTAAACATATCCTTTTTTAACATATACCAAAACACAAACATTATCAAAATATTGTTTCCTCAAACCACGCTACTAGATAAAGTAATTTTTTGAATTAATTCCATCCGTTGATGTTAAGAAAATTTTATTTCCTTGTATAGAAAAAATCTTTTTCACTTTTATCTTTTCCACTCTAATTTTTATTTTTCTCTACCTTTTCATTTTCTCACCCACGTTTTATTATAGACGCATCATTAGATTCATTTAATAATGATAAGTAATAACATTACAAAAGTTGTTACTTTCTCCCCACTTTGTCAACATCATATTACTCTTGGTGGAGGTTCATCCTTATGAGGTGTAGGAAGTCATAGTAGGAGGTTGAATATGCATTTGTATCTTCAATTATACAAATACCTCCCTCAGAATATCTATTTTTATGATATCAACTATTTCTTATGTTGTTGAGATATATTCCAGCATATCATCTCCAGCAAAGAATTTCCCTTTTATAAAAAAAATTAATATCTATCCGTTTTGATTGGACATGATTTTTACAAATTTTATTGGCACTATGATTATCAAAGAGTATATTCAATGATTTATAAAATTTCACATTTAATCCTTCTAGTTTAACATTCATTCACAAAATTTTAGTACAAGCCTTTGTAACTTCAACATATTTGAATTTAGGTATTTTCATAGTTTCTAAGATGTATTTATTATTATACCAACTCACAGAAGATTACCAATGTAAATTGTTCCTCATCATGTAGATTTTATTTCATTACCATCTTTATCCAAATCAACATTAGTATAATGATGAAACACTATCTCACTATTTATTTTTTATAAAAACCCATGTGATATTGTTCCATTAACCTATATCATAATTATTTTTTCTTCCAAATAATGTGATTCTTTCAAATTACATTGATACCTATCACACAAAGTCATAACATAAACAATTCCAGATCTGGAGGCGATAAGGTAATATATAAATTCTTTTAAATTCAGAAATTAATTTTGATTCTCACTTTTTAGGGACACACCACACTCAATTTAGTGCTCATTAATATCATAAATGAAAATAATTTTTCATTTTACATCCCAATCATCTTAAAGAATTCCATATAAAACTTATCTTTTGACAAGAAAATTTACTTTTCTTTATTATGACCTTTTAAGGCATGTAATAATGATAATTCCCCAAACATTGATATTTCAAAATTCTTCTTCATTTACAAAGAATATTCATTAAAAACATTTTCTTCATCACTAAAAAAAATCATATCATCCACATAAAAAATTATTTTTTTATGGGATTAAATTCATTGACATAAAAGATACTATCAACTTATCCTTTCTAAAAATTCTATATTCCAAAAACATTTACATGTTCTTAATACGAATACTCTGGAGAATTCTTTATGCCATAAATTTTTTTTCCAAAATTTGTTTTCATCCTCCTCATGTAGAATTTCTCCAACTGGTTTAATATAAAATTCTTCCTCAATCTCACCATTTAAGAAAGATGACTTGATTTCCTTCTTATAAAAATTTAAATCCCAATGGGTGTCCACTAATAGAAACAATATAATAGTTTATAATAGTTCAATTAGGGAAAAAATTTCTTCTAAATCAAAGCATTCCACTTGTGCATAGCTTGTACAAACAATTCTGGATTAGTATCATGAAAATTCTCAATTACCATTCAATAGATTAATATATACCCACCCACTTCCAAAAAAATATGGACATTTTAGATGGGGAAAATTATATCTTTGTTCATTTTTCTCAATCTAATCCAACTCTCTATTCCGAACATCCACCCATTCATTTTGTTGAATACCTTTTGAAACTAATTCTTGAGAAACTTTTGAGATAAGTGAATTCTGATTTACTTATCTCAAATTTCTTCTCGTATGAACTGGATCCTTCTAAAATAAAACTATATTTTCAGAATCAACATAAGTTATTTGATTTAGTAAATTCCAATTTTTCATTCCCAGATGAATAATACTCATGAAATGATTCTCTAAAATCATTGAAAGGATGTATTAACATAGTATTACTATTGATCGAAATATCTTATTTATCGTCCTCTGTATTATAAGTGAATTATGTTAAGGAATTTTTATATTCAATTACTATAACATCATACGAGTCAACTATCCTTTGTAAGTATTTGTTCCGAAAATTTTAACTTCATCCATTAAGTGAATAACTCATATATATTACTTATTCATCATTCTCATTGAATGTTCCCAAATCGATATTTTATATTTTTAGTAATCATGGTCTTCCAAAAACATTTAATTACTTCAATTTTCACGACCCGTCCTAGTGGGGCCCGAGCCGCAACTCCCCAAGCCCACCTCCAATAGGCCAGGGGCTGGTGACTAGCACCGAGTAGGAATGCTACTATCATGGGATACATTTCCTATAAACCTGTACACATGCACAGACATCTCTAATCCCACAAAGTTGAAAAGTAAAAAACTACTAAAAATGGACAAGATGCATGCATACACTAAGTCCCAACCAACCGAGTACGACAGGAAATTAATGTACAAGAAAGTAAAACCCATGGCCAAAAGTACAAGCCCACCAAAAGAGAGTCTGTAACAAAGTCCAACCTATAAATAAAGGTGTTGGGACTGCAGTCTGTAGCCGTAGGAAGAAACCACGGCCTGTCAGATCTCACTGAGTACCGTCCAGTCTTGGTCCTCCTAGAAGCTTGTCAAAGGCTCGCTCTTCTGCACAAGACATGACATGTGCGAGCAAACCCATGCAGGGGTGAGTATAACAATACCCAGTAGGACACCCCAAAACCACAAAGGAAACACAATAAGGGAAAATAACACAAAGGAAAGATACAGTGAGCTCCACACAATATATGTCTACAGAACATATAACAAGAATATCTAGATATTCTCATACACAAATGACCATCACGATACCGCCACTAGGATCCATCTCAAAGATTCCACTAAGCACATAAAAAGGAGAACACACTCCTAGGTCTGAAGAGATATATATGAAGTACTCGTTCCGAGAGAACACACTCCACAAGTACTTTGAGAACATGATGCCAAGATGAGGATCAAAACCAAGTAATGGGTGATTCCGACTACTCAGTCTGAGCTAATCCGTTAAGCAGAGGATCGGCACCTGGGTAAAGCTGGTCATGTTGATACCATGAAATCTACCTAGGGTTCCAGGAATGAATAGAAGATCCGGCTCCGAGTCTAGCAGTGGGGATTCCAAAAACTCTATTCAAGAATTCCTACTGAAGGGATCATACTATTGTATAAAGTAAATGATACCAGAACCTTCAGGTAAAATATCTAGGGTACGAACCCTAAGAAAACTAGTCCAAGTCACAGAAGTCAAGTGGATCATGTTATGAAGAATTGGTTACACTGTGTGTAGTATGGTTACTGTCCGTGTTCCTTGACCCTGGGTACTTCCTGTGCAACAGCCTATGTCATCTGTCCAGTCTGTCTAAAACTAGACTACACGGCATGTAGAAGGATCACACGCCATGTTCCTTGACTCCGGGTACTTCCTATGTAAACGGACCGTGTCATCCATTCAAGCTATGTAAAACCTAACTACACGGCGTGTAGAAGAATCACACGCTGTGTTCCTTGACTCCAGGTACTGCCTATGTAAATGGCATGTGTCACTCGGGTTTTTGGATAGAAATCAACTACATGGTGTGTAGAATAATCCCAAGCCATGTCCGAGCACCTAGGGCTCGCTCCGTGTACACTGGCCATGTCCCCGTACACAGCCTCTGTCTGTGTCCATGCTGCCTGCACGTGTACCAGTACACGGGGTATCCCGTGTACCACGTCAGGTCTGGCCAGGGAAGGGTATACACGACATGTCCTTGGCCATGTACCCATTCTGGGTCCTTGTACTCCTGGAGTACACGCACGGTGGTCCGCCGACGAACACACGCCATGTAGCCCATACTACACTGTGTGTAGTCGGGAAATTTCCAGAAGTGTTGTCTTCCTCCTCGTGCCTCGGCTGATTCTATGGATTGTGTTTCTCTGGTCTGTTTTCCACGAAACCCAATATCATGGGTCGCTTCATCGGCATGATGCTGAATCCGTGGGTTTTAGGCATTCGATCAGCTCCAAAATCCGATTCTGGTCACCCGTGAGAGAATCGTTCTAAGAACGATATCATCCAATCCACTTTGATCTGTCTGTCGCAACCTTAATCGCACCTCCATAGGGTTGCACTGACACCAGATCTTCAATTAGGGATCGTTGCATCAAACAACGGGTGCGCAAAGATCCATCATTAAAATCCCCACGAAGAATGCATAGAACGCAACAAAGAACACGCGAATTTGGGGAAGAAGAACACAACAAATCGAGAGGGACGAACCTCGATCAAAGTTCGTGTCGATCTTGGTCTGTCACCGTTAGAAGGATGAACGAAACCAAAATAATTTCATGAATCAAATCACCACTATTTCCAAAAAATCCCATTCCTCAAGAAAGATCTATATGTGGGCTAATCTGTTCGTGGATTAGTCTGTGTTCGTCGTGGAAATAAAAAACGGGGAAGAAAATAAAAAACAAACTTCCTACCTGGATCTGTGGCATTCGGTGGCGATGATATGGTCGTCGCGTCGTCGTCGCCGGTGAAGCTCGTCATGAACTCCATCGTCTCATTGGGAGGTTTTCTCTAGATCTCTCTAGGGAGATTCAGTGTTAAGAGAAAAGCAACCCTATGCCCCTGTGAAATCTCTTTTTAAAAAGGAAAATAGATATTTCACTGCAACAATGATTTAAATAAAATATTTTAAATTAAATATTTTATTACTGTTACATCCAAAACCCTGATTTCCCCATTGTCTTGCGCCAGTCGATGTTAGGTCCCTTCTTGGGTAAAACCGCAACTTTGAACGCAACGGTGCTATCAGATGTTTTATCTGATCACCCGTTCATGAGTTATTATAATTTTTTAGGAAAACCACATGCACGCGTAATTTAATTATTTATTTAAATTCAAACATTTCTTCCAGGCTCACTGGGCCTCGAAACTGCACGATGTCTCAGAGCCTGGTATCGAATAATTTACCATATAATATTACAATAATACATGGAAAAATATGGGACATTACATCACACCCACCTTAGGGATTTTACATCCCCAAAAAGCAAAAACAAAGGCTACTCAAAAACATTTGGGTACTACAAGCGAATCTGTGCCTCCCTCTCCCACGTGTTATCTTGGAGATTCTCGTGCTGCCACCGAACATGAACTAAGGGAATAGCTTGCCCACTAAGTATATTCTCCTACCGATCCTCGATCTCCACTGGGTACTCAGCAAAGGTCTCTCCATCATTGATGTCCAGCTCGCCCCAGTCGATAACATGTGATGGATCATGCACGTACCTCCACAGCTGCGACACATGGAATACGTTGTGTACCCGGTCCATCTGAGGAGGTAGATCCAAGTGAAACACCCCCTCACCAACTCTACTCAGAATCTGGAAAGGGATGATGAACCTCGAAGATAGATTGTTGCCTTGGCCAAATCTCTACAATCCCCATCGAGGTGAGACCTAAAGGAACACATGGTCTCCCACATCGAACTCCAAGGGCCTCTGCCTCCTGTCGGCATATTTATTTTGCCGACTTTGTGCAATATTCATCTACTCCTGGATAACCTGCTCCTTCTCTGTTGTATCTCTCACCATATCTGGGCCCATAAGTGCTGACTCTCTAGGGTCAGTCCAGCAAAGCAGTGACCTTCAAGGTCGCCTGTACAGAGCCTCGAATGGTGCCATACCAATAGTGGAATGATAACTATTGTTATAAGAAAATTCTACCAATGGTATGTGATCCTACCATATATGACCAAAGTCAAGTATGAATGCTCAAAGCATATCCTCCAGAACCTCGATGGTCCACTCTGTCTGACCATCATTCTGAGGATGTAATGCTATTCTCAAGCGTAACTGAGTCCAAAAAACTTCCTGAAATCCCTTCCACAACCAGGATGTGAAATGAGCATCACGATCTAAGACGATCCTTGATGGCACTCCATGTAGTCAAACTATCTCTTGCATGTAGAGGCATCTTAATCTCTCTACTGAACTCTGTCCCGTATGGCTAGGAAGTGGGTTGACTTGGTGAGTCGATCAACGATCACCCAGACGACATCATGTCCCATGTACGTGCGTGGTAAACCCATCATGAAGTCCATGTATATCCCGTCCCTCTTCCACTCTGGAACCTTATGGGGCTGTGTTAAGCCTGCTGGCACTTGGTGCTCAGCCTTTACATACTGAAAAGTAAGGCACCAAGAAACAAACTCGGCCACACAGTTCTTCATTCTTGGCCACTAGAACTAACGTCGGAGGTCTTGATACATCTCTTCCATGCCTGGATGCACCGCCAAAGGGTATTTATGGAAATACCTTAGAACCTCCTCCTGCATCGTCACTGGTACTACTGTGCATCCTCTGAAAATAAAAACATTCTCCCCACCTTCTGAATATCCTTCAGCCGCAACACCTGGGGATATCTGAGCACGTAGAGTCTCATAGTTAGCATCCTCACACTGTGCTTTCCTGACTCACTATAAGATTGTAGTGGTAACAACCATTGAATGAAGGTAATATCCCTCATCTCTATCCACGAAGGATAACTGTAAAGAGGCTAACTACCTCGTCGCCTCATCCAGAAACTGTTAACATGATTTTTTGCTGAGAGCATCTGCCACAACGTTCCCATACCTAGGTATGTAAATGATTTCAAAGTCATAATCCTAGAGTAACTCAAGCCGTCATATTTGTCTCAAATTTATATCCTTCTGAGAAAAGATATATCTGAGACTCTTGTGATCAGACTGGATGGTAAACTGCTCTCCCAATTGGTAGTGTTGCCAAATATTCAATGTGAAGACTGATGCTTCCCAATCAAGATCACGGGTCGCGTAGTTATGCTCATGTGACCTCAACTGACTATAGCCATAGGCAATCACTGCTTGCCTCTGCATCATGACACAGCCAATCCCAGTTCCTGATGCATCGAAGAACACTACATACTCGACACCCTCCTCCGGTAATCTCAGGATCGGGGCACTCGTCAAGCTTTGTCTCAACTACTGGAAGGCCTGATGACATCACTCGGTCCACATGAAAGGCTGCCCCTTTCAGGTCAAAGCTGTCATGGGTGCTGAAATCCTGGAGAAATAAAGAATGAATCTCTATTAGTAGCCTGCCAACCCAAGGAAGATCCGAACCTCTGTCACACTCCAGGGTGGCATCCATGCTAATAATGCCTCCACCTTGGCTGGGTCCACTGCTACACCATCTGTTGAGATAACATGTCCAAGAAAGTGGACCTCCTATATACAGAACTGAAACTTCGAGAGTTTCTCATAAAACTGGTGCTCTCAGAGTGTGTCCAGAACCATCCTTAGGTGTCTCCCATGCTCCTCCTCGGATGTAGAGTACAGAAGGATATCATCGATGAAGACTACTAAGAACCGATCTAGATAGGGCTGAAATATCCGCTTCATGAGTCCCATGAAAATTTTCGGGGTGTTGGTTACGCCGAAGGGCATCACCAAGTACTCATAGTGACCGTAGCGGCATCTAAAAGTTTTCTTCTGTATATCCTCATCCCGTACTCGCAACTGGTGATAGCCTGATCGTAGATCAACCTTTGAGAACCACCGTCCCCATCTCAACTGATCGAAGAGGTCATCGATCCTCGGTAGTGGATAACGGTTCCTCAGGGTCACCTAATTCAAGCACCGGTAATCCACACATATCCTCAAACTCCCTTCTGCTTTCTTGGAAAACTACACTGGGGCTACCCAGGGTGAAATGCTGGGTCTCACAAATCACTTCTTCTGCAAGTCGTCCAACTGCACTCTCAGCTCAGGAAGCTCCGTAGGAGCCATCCGATATGCTGATGCTGATATTAGTTCCATCCCGGGTTACAACTCAATGCATAAATCTATCTCCCGACGGGGAGGTTGTCTTGTGAAATCCCCCGGAAAGGCATCCTCATACTCAGCCACTACTACTGGAAACTAGAAACTCGTAACACCTGTCATGCCAAGGGATAGGCTAGCCAACTAATGTGAAATTGATTTTACCTTCCTATGAATGAGTCCATCCTGTGCTGCCTAGGTCTCTCTTTCACCGACAAAAGAGAACAGCATTCCATCCCTACAGACACACCACACCCTTCACCTAAAACAGTCGAGCTGGGCATGAACTGTCGATAGCCAATCCTTACCAATAATGACATCGTAAGGCCTAGACGCTACCACCAAGAGATTCCAACCGAATCTCTCGCATCCAAGGGTCAAGTCACACTATATACAGAGGTGTGTGATCTCTGAATCTTCTCCAGTCGGTGTTTCTAAGAATAAGGGTCGAGTCAATGGATCAACTAGAATCTCAAGGTCTCGAACAAGATAATTAGAAAGAAAGGAATGACTAGCTCTTGTGTCTATCAGTACGACAACCAAAGTAGAAAAGACACATATTGTACCTCTAATATTTTTGGGAGTACCTGGGTCATAAGCCTCATCCGCCTGCAGCTTTCCCTACCTCTGTCCACAAGCTCCCTGAGCCTGGGGTGGACCTCCTGGGGGTGGTGGCAGTAAAGGGTCAAAACGCCGACCACCTCCAGCTGCTCTCCCATCTCCTATACCACGTATGCCTCCCCGCAGATCTGTCTACTCCACACGTTGCCTCTACCTCGGTGTTCCATCCACTGCTCCTGTGTCATTAGTGTGGTAGGTCAGACAATATCAAGCGAGATGTCCCCTGAAATCACATGAGTAGCATTGCCTCTCTCGAGGATGGATGGATCCACCCTAAGAACCATGTACGGAAGATCCCATATCTTGGGATCTCCACTGAAAACGTCTCCTGCGCCTAGGTCCCAGATGTCGCCTCCCTGCTACCGAGGTCTCTGCTCCAGCTCACCCACTACTGACAACTACAGGCTGTCTCTAATCTTCCAAGAAGCTCTCGACCACCAAAGCCCCCTCGAGCACCACAGCATAAGTAGGAATTCTCATACGGATGATGCCAGCTCAGAAATATCTACACAAGCCCCGCTCGAAAGATCGAGATCTAAAGTATTGATCTATGACCATATCCATCGAGTACCGCGAGAGGTCGATAAACCTTGATGAATAGTCAGCCACCGTCATAGTTCCCTACTGGAGCTGAAGAAGCTCCTGTATACGTACAAATCTCAGGGTAACCGGTGAAAACTCCTCTCTGAATAGACACTCAAACTCCGACCATGAAAGAGTCACCTCGTCGTGGGTCTGGATTACCAAACTCCACCATCGACCTGCCGAGCCCTACAGAAGGCTCACTGCTAGGATCACCATCTGGTCTGCTGGTGTCCTGACCAAATGGAATACTCTGGTCACCGCCTCAAGCCAGTCCTTTACTTCCAGAGGGTCAGGCTCGCCTCGAAACCTGAGGGGTATCTATCTCTAAAACTAATGGAGTGCTCTCAGCCTGTGCTCCTCCTCCAATGGCACAACATGCACTAAACACTCCTCCACAGGTGGAAGGATAACTGGCACACCACCTGATGGTAAAACTAGAGGATCTGGTCCCTGTTTCGAAGCTTCATCACTGAGGGGGTCATCCTCATGATTGATCTGTTGGATCCTAGTGGGTACACGTCGAGGAGGCATCCTTTTAAATAAACAAGATGTATCTCAGTTAGTGAGTATATCTGGAGAGCTGACTCAAAAAGGACATGGAAACCACAACCCATTCCTATATGATGAATGTACCATTATTTTTTCCCTACAACTAGTGGCCTCATGATTTAAGTCAAAAAGCAGGTTATGAGAGTCCTGTTGTATGTATACGTCGGCCGCCCGCACCAACACTGGGATCCCTAGCCTGAAATCTGAACTAGAAACACTTAACATTGTTGTCCCAACCAACTCACAGACTCTCAGTCCTAAGGTAGAACCGACCAGCTCAGATTCCACTCTGTCACGACAATCCTTGTGCGGCCTGAGCTGCAACTCCCCAAGCCCGCCTCCAATAGGCCAGGGGCTGGTGACTAGCACCGAGTCGACATGCTACTAACATTGGAGGCATTTCCTATAAACCTATACACACGCACACACATCTCCAAGCCCACAAAGAAGAAAATTAAAAACTACTAAAAAGTGGAAAAGATGCTTGCATACACTATGTCCTAAACAATAGAGTATGACAGAAAAGTAATTTACATGAAATTAAAACCCTGGGCCAAAAGTACAATCCCACCAAAAGAGAGTCCGTAACAAAGTCCAACCTGTAAAGAAAGGTGCTGGAACTGCAGTCTGTAGCCGTAGGAACACACCTCGGCATGTCTAATCTCACTGAGTACCGTCCGGTCCTGGTCTACCGAGAATCCTGTCAAAGTCTCACTCGTCTGCATAAGACACGACACGTGTCGGAAATTCCTATATAGGGGTGAGTATAACAATACCCAGTAGGACACCCCGAAACCATAAAGGAAACACATCATGTGAAAATACCACAAAGGAAATATACAGTCTCCTCCACACAGTATATATCCATAGAACATATAACCAGAATATCCAGATATACTCATACACCAATGACCATCGCGGTACCACCACTAGGATACAGCTCGAAGATTCCACTAAGCACATAATAAGGAGAACACACTCCTAGGTCCGAAGAGAGAGATACGAAGTACTCGTTCCGGGAGAACACACTCCAAAAGCACTTTGAGAACATGATTCCCATATGAGGATCAAAACCAAGTCATGGGTGCTTCTAACAACTCAATATGAGCTAATCCACTAAGCATAGGATCGGTGCTTTGGTAAAGTTAGTCACGGTGATACCGAGAACTCTACATATGGGTCATGGAATGAATAGAGGATCCGGCTCCGAGTCTAATATAGGGGATTCCAACAACTCCATTCAGGAAGTCTTGCAGAAGGGATCATACTCCTGTATAAAGGCAATGATACAAGAACCTTCAGGGAAAAGATCAAGGGTATGAACCCTAAGAAAACTATTCTAAGTCACAGAAGACAAGTTGCTCAATTCATAAATAATTGGTTACAGTACATGTAGTATAGTTACACGCCGTGTTCCTTGACCCCGGGTAATGCCCGTGTAACGGCCTATGCCGTCTGTCCAGTATGTGTAAAACTAGACTACACGGTGTGTAGAAGGATCACACGCTGTGTTCCTTGACTCAGGGGTACTGCTCGTGTAAATGACCCATGTCATCCGTTCAAGCTGTGTAAAACCTAACTACACAGCATGTAGAAAAATCGCATGTCGTGTTCCTTGTCTCTGGGTACTGCCCATGTAAATGGCATGTGTCACTCATCTTGTCAGATAGAAAGAAACTACACGGAGTGTAGAATAATCACACGTCGTGTCCAAGCACCTAGTGCTCGCTCCGTGTACGCTGGCCATGTGCCCGTACATGGCCTTTGTCTGTGTCCATGCCACCTGCTCGTGTACCAGTACATGGGATATCTCGTGTACCTAGTCGGGTCTAGCCGGGGAAGGGTATACACACCGCGTCCTTGGTCGTGTACCCATCCCATGTCCGTGTACTCTCGGATTACACACCAGGTTGTCCGCCGAAGAACACACGTCGTGTAACCCATACTACACGGCCTGTAGTCGGGAAATTTGCAGAATCATCGTCTTCCTCCTCACGCCTCGGCTGATTCTCTGGATCACGTTTCTCTGGTCCGTTTTCCACGAAACTCAAGATCATGGGTCACTTCACTGTCATGATGCCGAATCCATGGGTTTCGGGCCTTTGATCGGCTCTGAAATCTGATTTCGGTCACCCGTACAAAAATCGTTCGAAGAACGATATCATCCAATCTACTTCGATCCGTTCGTTTCCACCGTAGCCGCACCTTTGTAGGTTTGTACCGATGCCAGATCATCAATTTGGGAACTTTTCATTGCACAACGGGTGCGAAACGATCCGTCGTTCATATCCCCGTGAAGAACTCGTAGAACGCAGCGAAGAACACGAGAATTTGGGGAAGAAGACCACAAAAAATCGAGAGGGACGAGCCTCGATCAATGTTCATGTCGATCTTGGTCTGTCACCATTAGAAGGTTGAACGGAACCAAAATAATTTCAAGATTCAAATCCCCACGATTCCCGCAAAATCCCATCCCGCAAGAAGAATCGATCCGCGGGGTAATTTGTTCATGGATTAGTCCGCGTTCATCGTGGAAATCAAAAATGGGGAAGAAAATAAAAAACAAACATTCTACATGGATCTGCAATGTTCGTTGGCGAAGATCTGGTCGTCACGTCGTCATCACCGGTGAAGCTCGTCAAGAACATTGTCGTCGTGTTGGGAGGTTTTCTCCAGAGCTCTCTAGGAAGATTCGGGTTTATGAGAAAAGTAACCCTGATCCCCTAATAAATGACTTTTTAAAAAGGAAAAGAGACATTTTGCTGCAATAGAGATTTAAATAAATTATTTTATTACAGTTACGTCCAAATCCCATATTTTGCCACCGGCCTATGCCAGTCAATGTTAGGTCCCTTCTAGGGTAAACTCGCTAATCTTAACGCAACGGTGCCATCAGATTTTTGATCGAGCACCAATTCTGGAGTTATTCCAATTATTCAGGAAAACCACTTGCACTCATATTTTACTTACATAATTAAATTTAAAAATTTGTTCTGGGCTCACTAGGCCTCGGAACTACTTTCCGTCTCAGAGCCTAGTCTCGAATTAATTCCCATATAATTTTAAAATAATATATGGAAAAATCTGGGACATTACATAAATGGTAATTTTTTATACAACATTTCATAAAAATCATTATTTGTTTACAGTCTCAATTAGAATGCTTTTTAAAAATTTAAATTAGTACATATAGCTTCATTCTTGTAGATCATTGAAATTTTGTATATTGATAACATAAATATTCACATTTTTAACAAATATCTCTTCATTCTTTATGATCCTCCATTTTTTTTGATTTTTATAGGGTGAACTATATTAATGTTTGATACCATGATTTCTTAGGTATGTTTGAAAATTATTTCATTAGAATTCGTACTCTTATTTTTTCTCAACATTTTTATATAAACCCCTATTTATTTTTCAACTCATTTTATATAAAACTTGAATGTTTTCATTTATTATGACTTTTGTTTCATAAAGTTGATGTTTTTGACTGATTGAAATTATGAATAAACGTGATAAACTATAAGACCACATTTTTTGGTTGATGTATCATCAGCCCCAATAAATCGGAATTAAAAATATTTGTAGGTCTAGTAGATAGAATCTCAAATCACATTTGACTTTTATTATTCATCTTTTATTTCTAGTAAGGTAAATAAACCTCTTATTATCTTCTTATCGATTCTAGAATGTTTTGAACACCAACACATTTATACATTTTTATTATGTTTTGATTCCAAAATTTGACAAGTCCTTGGTGGAAACAAATAATTTCCATATTCCAAAATTAATTAAAAAGAGTTGTTAAATTCTCTTATATTGAAGATATTATCACCGACACATTCTTCATTTGAAATAATATTTCCATCTTTCACAATTCTCATGTAATGAAAATATATTTTGAAAACATCTTATTTTACATCATCACAAAGTTGAATTTCTTTATGTAAGGTATGTTTGAGACAATTATCATATAAACATTCCTTATATTTCAAAATTTCCACTTCAATTTAATTTACTCTAATTACTATTATTTTACGGGACTGTCACTACAAATATTACCATATCATCCATCATGACATTCAATATGTTTCATTATTTTTTTATCACCTATAATATTTGATGAACAACCACTATAAAGTTTCAATGGTTTATTCCATTTTTTCTAATTCAATTTTTTTTGGAAAATAATGATCATTCCCCAAAATTCTTATCTCCAGCATCCTTTTCATTTCCATCATAAGAATTATTTTTGGAAGGATTGTCATATATATTTTTGTGTGATGAAAAAACTAATATCATCTTCAAAAAATATCTTCCAAACATTCAAATTTATTTTTTGTCATAATGTTTCAAAAATATTCATATTATTTTCACTAACATACTATGGGTTTGAAAGTTACTCATTCTTCATCCACCATTAATTTTATTTTGGTCAAAAATTCTTCCAGGAAATGAAAACATATCTAAAAGTTACAATAATTATGCCCATATATTTCAAAACTCTAGTAATAGACATTAAATCATTTTTCCTCATAGAAGGAATATCTTTTTCTCTAGAAACATTCTCATGGTTAATAAATTCTATTTACTCTAATATACACAGGATGTGGTTCATATTTCATTCTGAGTGTGTTTTTAAATTTTGTATATAACATTGGTTTATCACATTGTTTCTCTACGCAATATATCTAATAAATTTTTTGGAACCTGAAATATAATAATAATCATATGAAACATTTTTTTTGTGATTGATGACTTCACCTAGTTATTTTTTGGTGCCATCTCAGAAATATTATAAGTCTTAGCATTTATGTAAAAATATTTGTTGTAGTTTTCATTTATTGTCTTTAATGTTCTTTTGGACCGAATATTTTTTGATTGAAAATTGATAACATCATCTTCCTTAGATTCAAGCTTCATGATGTGATCATCAACCATCTTTAAATATTCATCAATTCTATATCTGTATAATAATTTCTTTGGAATTTGTGATTCCTCATGCTTGATGAAATATTTTCTTCCTTCATTAAATTACTCAAAATCTCCAATAAATTATATGATTTAATTATTGAGGCTTATTTTTTTCACAATACATGAAACCATTTTTTTCTATGTTGATTGTATTCATATAATTCTGAACCTCCTTTTTCATTTTCTAAGTAATATTTTGTTTTAAAATCATTTTCAATAATGGTTTTGATTTTATGTAAAATGTCATATTTGGAATAATCTTTTTAGATGAGTTAGATTCAAAATTCTTACTCAACATAGTTCTCTACTTTCTAGTAAACATTCACTTATATTTTTGGGATGACGTTTCTTCTATATCATTTTTGTTCCACTTCTTCCATTGAGGTTTCTATTAGAATCATATCGATATTCAACAAATATATTCTTTGGAAAATTTAGAGAAAAGTATCCAATTCTTCCACATTCAAAACAATTGAGAGGATTGTTACCTTAATAAATTCATTTACCACTTCGATAGATCTTATATATATGAGATGTGATTTCTTTCATTCAGATCATCATCATTATCATCATAGTCACAAGGATTATCATCTTCAACATCTTTTATTTTCATTTTTTAGAGTGATTTAAAATCTAAAACGTGTTTTATCTTATTTTTTAACATTATACATTTCCCCATTTCACGAAAAAAATGTTAAGGGATTAATCAATTGATAAATCATTCTTATCTAATAATGAGGAAATTTTAGAATCATGCATGTCAAAAATGTTTCTCATATTTTTCTTCACAAATTTCGATTCATCTAAGAAATCTCCAAATACTCTGATGTAGAAAAAAAAAATTATTTACTCTGGTAAATGATTTATCCACCAATTCTTCACCTCTCAATGTGACCTCTTTATAAATACTATGCCAGATTTGTCTCTTTTTTTTCCATCACTCTAGTATTCCCTTCAAAATTATATTCCATCATTTTTGAGAAACTCATTGATGTTTTGATATGCATCATCTTCATTTAATTTCTTTTGATAAGGAAATATGGAAATAATTTATATTTTTCCAAAAATATCAATATTTATCATATTAGAAAAATTCGTCATAGAATCTATCTAAATAGGTTAAAAACCAATTTTAGTAATATCATCAAATTTGAGGACAAAGCATAATGATAAGTAATCATCTTATTTTTCGTCAGTAAAAATTTTTTCCTTAAAATTTTGTAATTACTCTACTTTTTATAGAATTTATATTATCAGTAATAAGGATTCAACAAGGAAACCTTACCACTGATACAAATTTATGTTCCAAAGGAATGAATAAAAAATGAGAAGGGCATTATTCAGTTTTTAACATTTTATAAGATTCAATAATTTTTAAAAATTAACCCCTAAAATATAATAAAGTTAATCTCCTTGGAATGTTTTGTAAATACTAATGCATGAAAAAAATACGAAATCATGTAATAAGATATTACAAATGTTGGGACTAAGTGAGAGAACCAACACTCTTACCACATATACTACTGCAATCTATTGAAGTTCACTATTATTAATAAGGTAGTAAAACTAGTTAAATAATAACATTAAACACATTCTATCTCTTGACAAGAATGATTATAATGACATAAGTTTGTCTAAAATGTTTTTTTAAACAATTGATCGAAAAAAGTAAAAATTATTATTTTCAATTTTCCCAACAAATGATTTATCTAGAATCCAAAATCTAATGTGGTTGTGTTCAATTATCATTTTCCATTAGACTCAATACAATCTTCCCATTCTCAAACTAAGATTCTTGAACTCTACCCAAAACCTCAATATAATTAACTCAATACCACATTCTCAATAGGATGAATCCCAATCTGCTAAAAATATTGTTCACGTGTCTGAATTTATTATACTACCTCTACATGGAATGAATATTCACTCAAAATTTTTAGTTCTCTACCTTTTCTGCTAATATTAAAATTTTCATATTACATATTTACTAAGAAACAATTTTTTGGAAACCCAGAATGTAATATGTGGGAAATATGAAAAGTATCCCCACTTCCTAAAATTCAAAAACAAGAAGACATACAATTAATTAAATTTCATGATTCATTGCATTAACTCTTCCTAAATTTTCTAGAATCATCTTGAGTCTTTTAAATATTTAGTCTTTTAAAATATTCTAAATTTTTTAGTCTAATAAATATCCTTAGATTGAACTTCCTCCTCTCATTATGATCTACCTTTCTTTTTTATCTTATGATGACCTAAATTTATATCTTAGATCATTTTGATTTGAGATTCTTTATCATTTCATTACGATCAGACTATCTTGCACAACTCATTATAAAATGACTATCTTCCTGAGATCATTATGAAGATCTTCACTAGCCAATGGATTATTGGTGTCACAATCTTTTTCAACTATAAAATTAAACTAATACTATTTTCCCTATAAATAAAATCATGCTATTTTATAATATTCAATTGTTTTCATCACTAATCTCCCATAATTGGATCGGCATCATAAACATTGATCCCCTTGACTTTCTGCTTCTCATATTTTATCGGTGTGAGGAATTTATTTGATGAATCAGTGCATGTCCTTGATCTCGTTGATCTTTACACTACAACAAATGCTGGTCCTAGCGGTGGTTTTTTTCCCGTTTAGCGGCGGTTTAAACCGCCGCTATATTCTGTGGCGGCGGTTTACAAAAACCGCCGCTAAGATTGGCGTCGGCAATCTATTAGCGGCGGTTTTTTCGATTCCGCGACGGTTTTAGAAATGTGTCGTAGGTCCTTCATTTAGCGGCGGTTTCTCTTCATTTAGCGGCGGTTATATGGGCAGCTTATTCGCGGCGGTTTTAACCGCCGCTAAATTTAGGCGTTTGATGCGCCTATTCTGCGGCGGTGAATACCGCAGCGAAATATCAGCATAATAAATTTAGCGGCGGTTTTAACCGCCGCTAAATGTTCACAGGTATGGCATTTAGCGGCGGTTAAAACCGCCACTAAATGTTGAACTGGAAAAAAAAATATGTTGGATCTGCTCCACCACTGCCCTAAATTTTCCAAAACTACAGCCACATCTCACCCATCAGCCCCACATAATATCACATCCACACATATTTGTAATGTACAACAGCTTACAACATTATTACCTCATCACCATTTCATATTCCATCACTAAAAGAATACTACCACAAACCACTACACACAAAAACCAACATCCTCATAATAGTGACCATAACATCTCTTACCATAATAAAAACCAACATTAAAAACACCATCCCTCATAGACAAAACCACACCATAACAAGAAAGATGTATCTCACTAACTGAACAAATACATTGATTGAACTACCACATGACTAATAGGAATGATTGTTTTTATTCAAAACCATCCTCAAAAACCAACTAATTGATATCATAACCAACCCATGTAAACTAATGAAGGAACATGTGACCCAAGATTTAGATCATGAAATCTCATGATGGAATAATTGACTATACAACCAACATGAGAAAATTAATAATGGAACACAAGGCTTCATGACCAACTCAACTGAATACGTGAATGAATGAGAAACCACAATATGAAAACAAGAAACATGATGATGTAACAAACAAAAAATGACCAATTTAAAAGACGACATGATCAAACTAGTGGTCGAATGAATAAATAGGGAATCTATGAGAAAACCCATGAATGTTTCAATGTGAAATGACTCATAAAACCATATTGAAATATCCAAAATCCAATAAAACAAGTAGGTGGGTTTTATTAAAACTGGATATATTACCTAGGATACCACTAAAACAGTTATCATCCTCATGTTCCAATGAATATAAATGGTTCCAAAATAGAACCCTTGTGGGAAACCTCTCAAGGATAATATAATAATTTGATCAAAACTAATCATTAAATAAATAAACACATAACCATGTGTCATAACCAACCAATTAAAGGGACCATATTCATATTATGACAAACAATAAAATATATTTACACAGTTACATTGAAAAAAATGAATGAATTAAAACACTTTATGACATTATTCATTCATCTTTGAATATGTACCAAAAAATATCTCCTCCAAACCACTATTCCACCATAGAAAATGATAAAATGGATTAACATTCCCATAAAGAGTAATCTACAAATGATCCATGATTTCCATTGGGTTCACCAAATCATTACCTCATCCTCATCATCCAACTCTCTATATTTGAATATATGGGATGAATCATGATTATTTCAGTAATGTTGGGATACATGGATGATATTGTGAATTATTTTTATCAGTGGTTAGAGCTCCAACTGATATAACACCTCACCAATGTTCACCAAAACCTAAAAAATCCAGAACAACCTAGGAGAATCCACACTCCCTCACACAAAATATGCCTACACCATCATGGAAACAACCTCAAGAACACATGATCTTTGAAATATAACTACATGGGTCTACATCTATATTATACAGTGGTATTGAAATGATCCTGATCTTCTTTTATATTTTCTATAACTATTAGGATATTTTAAGTCATGCATTACACCACACTAGAAAAATATTTTTTTATTCCCTTACATAGACACATCACAATGTAAAAGTATACAACATCCAACACAACTCATAGAATATATACACAAAAAACAGATGAATGCTGTATATTTTTATCGGAAAACAAAAAAAATTGGTGTTTTATTCACCCATAATGCAACTAGGTCAAAATAAATGTTCCCAAAAAATCCCACAACTTATGGAAATTCAATTCCAGATTTCCATCGATTAGGGGATTGAAAGTCATTTTAAAGAGAGTTTAGGTAATGTATGGATTCCATATTCCTCCCAATAATGATGATATGAAATAGGAATTACATTCTAAACAATTAATTATGGTATCATGGGGAGTCCTAAAACCTCATCCATGTACAATAATTCTTAATAATGTATTTAACTGGACTCCTTGATTTCTATATAATGTTATGAAATCATTATTCAATATATGATCACATATCCTCCCTAATATTGGGGATACAGTGTGACCATCACAATATTTGACCCTCCACCAAAAGGATTTAATGATTGTATACATAAGGAAACATGAGAAATCAAGAAAATGTTAGGACATGGAAATGTTTGGTAGCAACTATGTGTCATAAATGTTACATATACAAACCAACTGTTATCATACTTGTTCAACACATCAACAATACTACTACTCATCATCTGATGCTGCATCGTCACCCTCTCCACCTTCATCTCCACCACCTGCTGCCACCTGTAAGAACATTATATTGAAAATTAAATATTGTTGCATATTTATAATAAAAATTAAAACCAATAAAAGTTTGCAAACTAAATGATTTTGATTTTTTTGTGATTTACCTGCTCACCACTACCCGATGCACTACCACCGGGGGCATATCTGCTCATATGCTGACGTATTTCAAGCAACTCTTTCTGCAAATCAGATATCTGATTCCCCTGCTGGTGAACTGTGTTTCGTAGAGCAGACATCTCCCTCTGAGCATCTTCAGGTATGAAGTGACTATAACCAGGAGTAGATGAGGCCGAAATCCCTGATGGCATGCGAAAGACCTCAGATGGTACGGGTCCCAAACCCATCCCGCGCACTCTACCAGGATGCTCCTTCCCAAGGACTTGACCAATCGGGTCATCCTGGGAGACTGAGTAGGATTGCCCAGGATTGGCATCCCATATTTCTATAATTTTTACCTATAAATCAAATATCAATATATATTAACACAGTAAAAACTGATATTAAGTTATTATAATAAATAATTGACTTCATACCCCAACTTCTCTGGCAGGTTCATTAACAAAACTTCCATCTGTTTTTTTATGAACATCCAGCCACAGTTCTGTTCGGGATGCTTCATGCCCTAAACTCTGTGACTGCATTAAACAAAGATAAATCATCAATCAAATATGTTAAATAGATAATATTATCTTATAAATATTTAAACTAATTAAAATATTACCAATGACATTCGGCTTCTTGAAAAGCTTTTTGAACCCGCAGTGTGCGGGATTACCTGCTTCGCCCGGTTTGAAGCATTCTTTCTTGAGAGATCCTGAAATAAATAAAATTCAATTTAACAGTATTGTATTCAATGTCTATCTCCTCTTCATGTACATGTATAAATGTAAAATGAGGATAATATAATAATATATATTTCAATACCATCCGCTTCTCATCACGATGTCTATCGACAAAAACCTTCCACTGTTCTTTCGGTACCCCACTGGGTATCTTCTCATACATCTGTTGCACGGTCAATGAAGAATCGTTGACATCACACCACAACCTCCATTTGAAATCTTTCCATTTTTTTCCAAGAATTTTCAATGTCCACTTCCGTGCTATCACATCAACAACGGTAAAGTGGAAGAACATCTGTATACAGAAATTCATTTTGAATATATTAGTAAAATGACATTCAATTAAACCATAAAGGAATAAAATTACCTTTATCTGAGAATCATAAACTTCATTTTTCCAGTTTGGAGGCATATGCCTCCAATCATCATACGAAATAGGCAGGGAAACGGGCTCCGCTGCCAGCTGACCTATAATCTGACCAAGTAAACCTGCGGCGTCATCCGTCGGGACCCCATAAGAATCAAATAGCACCACTATCTTCTTGCCATGCATGTTCCAAACATCAGAACATTTTATGTCTCTTTCCACGGTTTCATTGTCTTCATCTGCAATGAGAGAAAAATTACTATAAACAAAATGAAATAAATTTATTTAATTAAAATTTGTACCTATGACTGCGACCCTCCAGTATGTCCGTGATGAACTGGAGGGGGCGTGTCGCTGCCCCACTGCTGAAGCTCCTGTAGGGGGAGGCGATGACTCATCCTCTAATGAGGGATCCACTGATGGTGTCAGAGATGGTGCAGGGGGAGATGATTGCGTGGGGACAGACGGATCGTCATCTGTCGCAGAAGAAGAAGGAATAGTGTACCACTTCTTCCTTGGCATTTCTGTCATTTAATCAAATAAAATTAAGTTCAGAATATATATTTCAAAAAATTTATGCAGAAAAAAAATTAAAAATGATAATATATGCCCAGTATTAACAAACAAAATATATATAACAATGATAATGAATGACTACATAAATGAAACAAGTAGTTGCTGAATGAATAAATAATTGTACATACAATCATTTTCCCCTTAAATCATGTCGGTTTCCTGCTCCATTGCTTCATCCACTTCATTCATCCTTGCTAGACCAATATTTTCAATATCATGATGGACAAATAATTCTGCTTCCTGTTGTTGATGAAATTCAGTTGCAGAGGTCAAATCTTCCACTTCATCACCCATATCATACAAATCTCTTTGTATTACGTGAGTAACTACACTCCACCCTTCATCCACAACATCATTCACATAATATACCATTTTTTCCTGCGATGCTAAGATATATGGATCATGCAGTTCACGATCACCAACATCCATCAAGCGAGAGAAGTTTACAGAAGTAAATTGCAAGGAATCTCTTTTAACACCTCTGATAAAATCGACCCATTTGCATTGGAATAAAACAATAGAAAAATGCCCGTGGTAGTTTAATTCAATAATATCATGCAGCTTTCCATAGTATTCCACTTCAGCAAATGTAAAAATACCACTATTCTGTGTTTTCAAACCCACTTCTCGATCGACTGTACGAAATCTAAAACCATTCACATTATAAGCGTTCAACTTTCTAACTTGTTTTATAGGACCTCTAGCAAGAAACATCAAATCTTCTGAAAAGTCAGCTCGAGTATCAGTATTCATGATCTGAAAAAAAAATATAATTTAATAGATTTGAAAATTGTATGTGTCAAAGTAATATTCGTATTTATTGCAATATTTATAAACTTACACGCCGTGCAAACCATTCTACCAGCTCTTTATTCACAGCTTTCGTTATATCTTTTTCATTTCGTATCCGGCTTCTCATTCGTCTCTTTTTTTTTATCCTCAACTCTTCAATAAATGGATCTGCAATTTCACTATTCAGCAGCACATATCTATGTGCCTGTAATAATTCCAATTCTGTTAGTGTCGCGTATGAGGTCCTCCCAACTGATCGGCCAATAGCAGGAAATATTTTGGATTTCTGATGCATTTGAGATTGAGTTGATGTGTCGTCAACACGTCCAACTCGAGTAAATCTTGTCTCAATATCATCCAAATATCTGGAACAAAAGGTGAGACACTCCTCGGCCAAATATCCTTCAGCAATAGAGCCTTCTGGTTGAGCTTTATTTCTCACGTATGCTTTCAAATGCCCAAGATATCTGTGAAAAAAAATAATAATATTATGCATTTATTTAAATTCCAAAAAATGTTTACTTAACTGGAAACATATAAATAAAATACCTCTCAATTGGATACATCCATCGATAATGAACGGGTCCTCCAAATTTAGCTTCGTCAACCAAATGCATAGTTAAATGCATCATGACAGTAAAAAACGATGGAGGGAAGATCATCTCCATTGCACAAAGGGTCAATACAAACCTCTCCTGTAGGTTGTCAAGCTGAAATGGATGTAGAGCTTTCTCACATAACTGTCTGAAAAATGTGCAGAAATGGAGTACAATAGCAGTAACTTTTTCAGGTAATAATGTACGCAATGCCAATGGTAGTAACTGTTGTAACAGAACATGTGAATCGTGACTTTTCAATCCATATAACTTACGATTCTTCAAGTCAACACACCTCGAGATGTTACTCGAATACCCATCAGATACCTTCACATTCTTTAAAATTTGAAGGAACGTATCTTTATCCCTATTTTTCAATGAAAAAATGGCCGGAGCATACTTTTCATTCTCATCTGGCCAGAGATCACGTTTTATGTTCATTACTTGTAAGTCTTTGCGAGCATTGAGATGATCCTTCGACTTTCCATGCTCATTAAGTAATGTGAAAATCAAATTATCACATACATTCTTCTCAATATGCATCACATCAAGATTGTGGCGCAAAGAATTAAATTCCCAATACGGAAGTTTGAAGAATATACTTTTTTTCTTCTATTGTTGCGTTCTGATTTCACTTGACGATGCACTTCGCACTCGTTTTCCGCTATCATTCAAATGATGAACCTTCCAAAATTCTGTTTTAACATTTTCAAGCTGTGTCAATATTTCAGAACCAGTTAACAACTTTGGAGGTGGTCTACGATCAATGCAACCATTAAATTTTGATTTGTTCAGCCGAAATCTATGAGATGCATCAAGAAATCTTCGATGGCACAAGAAGCACCATTTTCTACTGTGAGGTATCCGTTTGGGCTCGAAATAAAAGTTACAAACCGGACAAGCCAAAACCGTATAAGTGTTCCAACCAGATAAATTCCCAAGCCCAGGGAAGTCACTAAGGGTCCACATTAAAGCAGCATGCATTTTAAACATTGTTTTAGAAGAAACATCAAATGTCTCAACACCGTTGCTCCATAACTCCTGCAATTCTTCAATCAAAGGTTGCAGGTATACATCAATATCATTTCCAGGCATTTGTTTTCCAGGAATAATCATCGAAATGATAAAAGCTGTTTGTTGCATACACATCCACGGAGGAAGATTATAAGGGATCAAAACAACTGGCCAAATGCTATAACTCGTACTCAAAGTCCCAAATGGGTTGAATCCATCGGCAGCCAATCCCAATCGAACATTCCTAGGATCAGCTGAGAAATCTGGATGTAATGAATCAAATGTCTTCCACGATTGTAAATCTCATGGATGTCTCATTAACCCATCATTGTTATTATTTACAGCATGCCACTTCATGTTTTCGGCGGTTTTTGATGACATGAATAATCTTTGCAATCGAGGCTTCAAAGGAAAGTAACGCAAAACTTTTGCAGGTGTGTTCCTTTTCTTCTTCTCCGTGAAATTATGTTCAGTCATACTTCCAATATCACCCTTTGACTGCCATCTAGAAGAAGAACATTTCTTACAATTCTGTCTACTTGAATCCTCTCCCCAGTAAAGCATACAATCATTGGGACACGCATGTATTTTTGTATAATTCAGAACAAGCTTGTTAACAACTTTTTTCATATCATAAAACGATTCTGGGATTTTTGCTTCAGGAAATTCATCACGAATCAATTCCAATAACATGGACATTGCCTTATTTGTAATTCCACATAGACATTTGATATGGTACAACTTCAGTAGAAATGAAAGCTTTGAATATTTCAAACACCCACTATACAACTCTTGATTTCCATCGTCAACTAAATAATGAAATGCATTTTCCTCACTGAAGTTTTCCCTTACATTTGGCTCCACAGAATCAAGAGGATCCAATGATATGTTACAATCTTGATCTGCTTGTGTTACAGTCTCAGAAACATCACTTATCAAGTTGCAATTTGTAGCACCCTCTTCTGGTTGTTCTGATATGTTTTGATGCTCATAGTGGTCTCTTGTAGTGCCGAATGCATCATTTATGAGGTTTTTCATTTCATTTTCCATTGTCGAAGAACTTGGGACCTCATTCTGTGGATTAACATCAGTCCTCAATCTTTCTGTATTGTTTGATTCTCCATGCCAAATCCAACACAAATATTGCTCAGGGAATTGCTTCAGTATTAAATGTTCATAAACATCATCTCTCTTCAACCATGTTCTAAATTTACATTTAGGACATGGACATCTTATTCTCCCTTCAACGGATCGATTAGAAATTGCAAAATCTAAAAACCCATTCAAACCCTTAACATATTGAGATGTGTTCCTCGGTAACATGATCCAGCTTTTATCCATGTATATCACAATGTGCCTACACAAAATATACGATAGTTTAAGATTACAGAAACATAATATAATAAAGATGAACCATTGACCATAAAGTATGCATAATATAATAAAGATGATTCATTGACCACATTTACCATTTCAGACCAACTGAACAAGTCTGGTCCATAGGAGACAGCGTCAACACCTCATTGAGGAGCAATAAGAATATCGGGATACACACTTATCATAACACCATCGATGACACATTTATGTTGCCTCAAACAACACCCCTTTGATGTGTGATCGAAACTGATCATAATGCATTTTAAATCAAGTTAACTACATTCACTGAAACCATTTTCACAATGGGTAATGTTTGTTTTATTGTTCTAGGGAAATCTAAATGGCCACATTTTAGTAAAATTTAGAATATAATTCATTTAATCATGAGCCCATATAATGTGATCCATAAAAAGGATCCTAGTTATCTTTCTAGGATAACAAAAAATACACATCATTGTAAGCGTCCATCAAAGGTGATCCATATGATGAAGCCTTTGTATCACTTTCAGCATGGTGTAAAGCCTGAACTTTTGAGATCTTCCCATGTATATCATGTAGGGGTCTGATTGTCTCTTGTGGAATGGTATAAAAATCTATCCCTAAAGAAGGTCACTCATCCAGAGAATCAGGATCACTCCTTGGTAGATATGTAATATGCCTCATTTTTCAGTATAGGGCATTTTATAAAAGAATCAAAGTATCACTATTGGGGTATTCATAAAACAAGTAACCTATGAGTCCATTCATGGAGTTCAATATATGGAACCAAAGTATATCTCAAGGAATACATAACTAATTTGATAATTTAATTCCAACAAATATAAGAATTGTCATGTTTAAAAGCATTCCACACCACAAGTCATGCATATGTTAGATGCCCATTTCTGTGTTACTTTTCAATTATAAAATAATAAGGTCAATGTACTTAAGTATTTAAATTATAATAATTTGAATAATATTAATAATAGTGAATGGAAATTAAATTTCCATTCCAATATCATTCCACTTTCCTATATTTCCATTCCAATATCATTACACATGCCTATATTTCCATGTACATAATATTGTATTAGGGTCCAGGTGAACATTCATAAATAGTAAACACACTATATGAACATTGTATAATTTAGGCCATGCTATCATTCGTGACACAAAAAATTATTTAGTTCCTTCAATAAAAGGTATTAAAACCCTACTTAATTGATTGTTTGGCCATTATGGAATAAAATATTGGAGTGATATTCCCATTAAAATTTCATTAATCAGCATGTTTTCATTTTATAAGATAGCACACCTCCACATGATTTTTTTTAGAAAATAATTGGTTACATAAAAGAATTCAAGGAATGAACACTTAAGTTGTGGTAAAAATTTGAGGCCTAAAACCATCATTGATTCTAATTTAATATACAATGGACAATGAAATTAGGGAATTAGATTCATTATATTATACTATAATAGACATAAACCTCAAAAAATGAATTTTTATGTGTTCAATGGTTTTTATTTACATTATGAATCTCAATTTAGGATACGTATTTCCTGCCAAATTAAATGATAAAAAACTCTTGAAAATTTTGAACTAGTAAAAAACACAGGATGATACAATCTCTCCGCCTTAAAAATTATGGTCCCTGAGAATCCTTGAGGAATAGATGGAAAAAAAATCCTACATACTTATGTGATAAATATTTATTCAAATAGGCATGTTGTACATCCAGATGCACAACCCTCTACAAAGAATACCCTAGGCATACGATACATGAGAAATTAAAAATCAATAAAAATCTCGTATTCCTAACTGAAACATAGAGACTATGCATTACCAATTATTTAAAACGGAAGATTTGATCATTTAATACTATCATTAATAATTCAACCTTTGTTTCTTCTTAACATAAGAACTAGTATTTAAATTCCAATTCTGATTCACAGTATCTCTACTATTAGAACATTCTAATGAATAAACCCTTTTAGAATTACAAATATTCCTTTGGCATGGTTATATAAAATATGTAATGGTCTATTTCAAATCAACCTCATTTAGATTTGTTAATACTACTTTTTATAAAAAAAACATGGTTGATTCACACTCTACTCACCTCAACTTAATAGTGTTCCATGAAAAAGTTCCTCAATGATAGAAATTAATGAAGAGATAAGAAATATGTTGATCCATAGCTAGATGATAATTTAAAAAAAACACTCATCATAAATAGAAAAGACATTTCATCTAGAAATGTGATGCCGCCTCCTCCGGTACAATATTTTTACATCAAAGTTATCCACTGGAACTCATACCCAACTTCTAGTGATGTCCCGAGCTAAATATTTCACTTATGTTTTCATGTCACAATACAAACATGGAAATATTTTAAATCCAGTACACATCGATTCTCGCCATTAAAAAAACCCATCGAAGCACAAGATGAAGTTCTCTATATTGATTATAACCAACTTCACCCAACCATGCATGTTAAGACCAAACAAACTAGCTATTTTTGACACTTTTAAAGAAGCTCAATTTCACCAGTTAACACATAGTCTCTTTCTGAACACGATGCATCGCTACTAGGGAATTATATAATTAATTAAGAATAACCAAATGAGTTCCAATTCAGCAGTCAATTCATCTAGCAGTTTATTAATCAGTATGTCATTTCAATGATGTGTTGTCTAGAAAACACTGATACTTTTTACAAACTAACCAGATTTAAGTCATTCAAAAACATCACTGACCATTTCAAAAAATTTCATTCACTATTTCCCCCATTTTCTAAGAGGATACACTAAAACCATTTCAAAATGACTCTCCCCACCATAGTAGTTTCCAAGTTATTTCTTACTATCAAAGGGAACCCATCCACCAGAACACTCTCCATCGACCACTTATCCTTTTTCGTAGACATGGAAAACATGAGTTTACCGATATCCAATTGGAAAAGGGACATCACCTACCCTCATATAATCACTCTAAATCACATTCATGTTTTATGTATGCATGATGCTCCAAAAATAAATTCTCACGCACACCATTAGCATCAGGAATGAAAACCAAAAAAACATATCAGCTTTTAAACATACCATGATGTGAGAATGCATAAACATCTAAAAATGAGAATTACATGATAATAACACCCATAATATGGTTAAACAACATATGAACATCCATAAAACTCACTTTGGGGCTGAGGTCGAAGTGAGAAAGGTCCTCGGGAGAAGGGGGTCGCGGGTTTCCGGTCGCAGGCACCGCCAGAGGAGGTCGCGGGGTCGCCGGAGGAGGTCGCGGGGTCGCCGGAGGAGGTCGCGGGATCGCCGGGGGGTCGCGGGGGGCTGCGGGCGAGGGTTGCAGGAAAGGGTCGCGGGGGGCTGCGGGCGAGGGTTGTAGGGAAACGGGGGTCGGGGTAGGGAAGGGTCGGGGTTTTTTAAAAAAAACAAAGGTTTAGTGGCGGTTTATTAAAAACCGCCGCGAAACGTATTTCGGAAAACGTTTAGCGGCGGTTTTGTGAACCGCCGCCACAAAACCGCCGCTAAACACTGTTTATGTTGTAGTGTTATACTTTTATTTAGTCTACATAAAAACCATATAATTATGTAATTATAATTATGATTTAATTATCATTATGATTTCTTAAATTTGATGATTTTTTTACATGGAAACTTTGAAAAATGTCAAACTTCATTAGTTTTACATGTTATAACTTCTAAAAACATCTCAGACTGAAACTTATTGATATGATCATCCATGTCTAGGAATTTATAACCAATACAGACTTATATATTTTATCATTTCCTCAAATGATTTAATATTGACAGTTATAATGATTTGTAAGAACTACATGACAAGAAAATCATCATTTGATTTGAGGTTAGAATGTATGAAAACATTCGACCTCCGAACATCACTAACACCATTTCTGATGGATCATGAAATTCATACCAATATAACTGAGGTCAATGGTGCGTTTGATCAAGAACATCCACTTTCTCACATCTTTTGTGTCTGTTGATTCTTAGTTCGATAACCTATGTCTAGAATGGTGCATTTAGAAAAAAAATTATTTTACAGAAAAACAATTAATCTCCCATTGTGTTTTTTTTCGGTAACATTATGAAAATTTTTTCTTTCTTTTGGGAAAACATTATGATGGACTAGGTCAAATCTTTAATTACAAAAAAAATATATATTTCAAAAAGGGTTTTTATCAAAAAAATTGTCAATTCAAATTATTAAATTTTAATTGAATTATAGATTCCATTTTATTTTATAGATAAAAACAATGAAGTCAACATTACGGTATCTAAAAATGAGTATTCATTATTAGTAAACTTCTTTTACTATTTATAGATTCATGTATGTTTCAAAATTCCATTTCGGACACCATTCCTCTCTTTATAGGTCCATTTCTATTTCCTTAGGTGTTATATGGCTACCTCTCTTTCTAGAGGTAGATAGTTTCCCAAACACCTATATTGGAGAGGGTGAAACATTTTTCAGATTCGATTTTGGGATGATAGATCATCCATTAAGGGGTCATATATATTATTCTATGACTATATTAAGAATTTAAGTTATTTTAATGAATCCTTCCTAGTATGAATAATATTTTTCATTAGAAAATTGATTGTAAAAATCATGAATTTAGAAGGAATATTCAAATGGGGATTATATTATGTCTTACATGATCTATGTATTCAGTCAATCATTATCATAGAGAATAATTGAGATTCTATATGGGATTATATCCATATATGGAGTCATTGGGATCTAAAAATGAGAGGTATTATGTTTTATGGAGTTCATTTTATGTTAATAAAATGATCATCTTATGTATCCCTTTGATGGGAATTAGAACCCATGTATATTAATTCAACATAATTGACTATGTCAAAACTCATATGGAAATTTTGTAAGGACAAATGTGGTTTCATTTAAGGTCATGTAACTGTAACCATTTAAAAAACATTAATTTAATTTATAGTGGAGTTGTATCTTTCTATACTGTTATATCATCTTAATATCATAGTGTATTGGAATATTATGCTCATCATATAAAAAAATGATAGATGGGTCTAAATCGTTCTCATGTTAGGCCATGTGGGTATCATTTTCTATTCACATATAGATAAGTCATCCTATTCTCACCAAATACGGAATATTATAGTCATAAATTATAGAATAATGGTTTTTCGTGTTCTCATAACAAAGGTAATCTAATTCCCATCAAATATGAATGTTCTTTTATTATGATTATCACATAAGATGGATTTTTTTCTAGATGTTTTTACCTCCCAATGTAAGATTGGATGGTAATAGTTTAAGAATTAAACCACATAATGTTTTACTATTTGTCCTACTTTAACATGAATAAAATCACATAGACTTCATCTTATAGTGTTTATGGTTATATGATGAGGCCAGTCCAAGAAGGGTAGTTGTATATTTTAATGACTATGTCCAATTTAGTGAAAATTAGAATAAGAAGGACTAGTTGTTGAGAGAACCATTGAAATGGGTTAGTGTAGGACTTATTCATGAGAATACCATTATATTTTCATTCCAATAGATGTTATAGATGAATATATTTTGGAAACCAAGAGGATTATCTCGACTCAAACCATATGATTAATCCATGTGGAGAATCTCAACATAGGATTGTAATTAAACTAATTTGAGCATCTTGACTCATGGTATTTAAGGAAACCACGAGGAGGATATTTTCTCAATAAATTGATGTGGATAATATGTATGACCTACCATTACTGAAAATATTTTTGGGAAGGGGTTAATTTTCTCCATTTATTACATGATGGTAGAAATCATCAAACGGTTTTCATATTCTATATTATTATAGAGTCTTAGAAAATTTATGTTCAAGTAAAATGATGGTTTTCTTCAAATGGGAAATTTGACACTTATAGATAGAATATATTATTAAGTGGTATATTCGTGATAAAATCATATATGGATCTTAACCATTGTAAATATTTAAATATTCACTTTATGAATCATAATTTTCACATAATTTTGGATTCCTATACTGGTGGGTCAGTTTTAAAAAAAAATATGGAATTTATGGCTTCTAGATCTTGAAGGTCTTGTGTAAGTATACCAAGAGTCATGTTTCAATCCTCTACATATGGTATTTTTTAGGATCCATTACTAAATTATTATACATATAAATATAACTTACAAATAATATTGTCCACTTATTTAACATAAATTAAAAATTTTATACAAATATTTCTTGAATGACCATGGGAAGGAAATACTTCACAGGTGATGATATTTATTCTTGGTATTTATACTATAGGAATATTCCTTACTCCTTTAATAAAATTGTGAGTTTAGGAATCATAGTTATGGAATGTTACCGCATTCCGTGTTATTATTAATCCCATCATTGAAAAGAAAGGATTCAGTCAAAATTGATTTTTACATCAGATCCAAAAACAAAATCATAATGTGAGAATGTTATGTGGTCATGAATGAGTACTATTATGATGACGTAAAGTGATAATAAATGGTGAAAATATTATGTTTTCTTGAATTATTTCTATTATGATTCTACTAAGAGATACTTATCAATGAATAAAAGAGTCCAACGAACAATTCGATGGTCGAAATAGATATTTTTCATTGCCCCAAAAAATGAGGTTGGGACCACATAAATCATTCATGACTATATAGCTTCATGAGGATAAAAAATCATCAAATTTTTTAAAATAAACTACAACATCACATGGCCATAAATTTTGATTAAAAAGATCATTTTATCCTCAACAGTAGTCAAATTTTATCCTATAAAATGTACTATTTACATAGATACTAGTTTTTCACATTGATGTTTTATTTGGAATCCAAAACATATTTCGAAAACTCTTAAAACTGGTATTAGGTTTTCAAAAAACATTTCATGAATAATGTATTAAATATATGGCCTACTTCCAATAGTTGGTTTTTGCAACCAAATCATTGGGAAAGAAAATAAATTTTGGAATTTTCACCCCTCATGAGTGTGTATTCATGAAATTCATTGAAATATAATTATAATATTATTGATGCCTATATATATATATTCATCCTATACCTTACTAGTATTATCTAATTGAGAATTTTATCAATGATTCTGCAGTAATTTTCATTGAACATATTTTTCAATTCCAAAATAATACCTTTACTAAACATTGATTATTTTTTAAATGAAATTAATCTAATTATAATGCATTATGTGGAAATTTACTATAATACAAGAAACTTTTGTAGGATTCATAATCTAATGAACTAATAAGAGGGTGTTCATGAAGAGGAGGATATCAGCTGAAGGATTTTATTATTACTAATAGGTGAATCTTATCACAAGGTTATTGGCGCTCCATGAGGAATATTCAACTCAATTATATTTTTATAGTAGCATAGTGTTAATGGAATTAATCATGAACGGAATTTGTTATCCTGAATAATATGATGTGATGGAGAACTGAATGAATGGGAATTAATATCTAAATAAAAGATAGGATATATATATATGTAACAAAATATCTTATAAAGACAATAATCAAGCCACAAATAGTTCTTAATATGCTCATTTTAATTCTAGTATGGGATTAGAAAAAAAATATTATTCATTTTTATATCCATAATAGTATAAGTGTGTTTCTATATATAGTGTCCCCATATATGATAATATGGAAAACTGAGCCTGAATAAGGATATAATACACTAGGAAAGTGTAGATGAATGGGATATTTGTGGCAGTTTATTGGATAAGTGATGTAGTATCTTGTAAGTATAGATATCATGCCACGTGTATTTCATAGAATAAAATCTTTGTGATGATTAAGCTGATTGAAATGATATAATAAAATGGAATTATCATAGTGATGACTTATTATCGAAAACCTTATATAATCTATAAATAAATATATTTGATAATTTTATATAGACATATCTCATACATTAGTGAACTATGTCTTATAGAATATAAAACTCTATCTATTTTCAGATCTTTCAAGATGAAACATTATACCGTTCAGTTTGGGGTCATATGATAAATACCATAGTAACCAGTGGTAATTTTATAAGAATTTAATTTCAACCCAAGGATTTTGGGATTCCCAGAGAATTATCCTGACACAAGTATTTTAGGCATCTAGTAAGACAATATCAAATTAATTCATTTGGGGTACCGAGTATAGTATCTCAACTTATGGAATTATTTCTACTATGAATGTACATACCCATATATTATCGGGTTTAAGAATAGGATTTCATTACCATTCATTAATAATTAAAATTATGAAAAATATATAACATAATTATTATTTGTGTCTACCTGATTTATCCTATTATATAATGTGTAAATTATAATATAAAAAAATCATATTGAAGAAAAAATTGAGACAGTTGTTTGTAATTAACATGTATTAATAGAGAATCTAGCACCACACTACCAAGAAATTTAACATCATGTTATAAGATCTTCTTCTTAAAGAAAGACACTACCCTTGTTGGTAATTTGGAAAACATCGTATATATCATTTACTATAAGAGGATTAATTTTGATAAATTGATACAGAAATTACTATTTTTTTGAATGGAATAACTGAGATAATACAATCATTTCTTTTAGGATTATAATTTCATAATCCTGATATAAGGATTTGGTTTATTGATGATTCAAAAATAAATGCAATGAGTTTATTCATGCAGAAAATGATATTCAAGAAGTGTTTGAACACCCTAATGGTCATGAAAAAATGTATTGAACATATTAATAGAAAAATTAAATGTAACATGATATTTAATTATTATATGATCATCTAATATGATGGACATTCTTAATGTGAATAGTTTTCCTTGTCATGAATGAAAATTTACCAATAGAATAATTTATTCTTTCATTCTTGAGGAAAACAAGATCTACTCTAACTATTTACAATACTAATGAATCCCATGAGAAATTATTGTCTTTTTAAAGGGAATAGATTGGTCCCTAAAATCATTCTAAAATTTTCAATATTCACACAAATATTTTCATAATACATTAAATATATAGTCTTTGTAATATAAGACAAAATTTTTACTCAAGATACACTTTCAAATTTTAGTATTTAACATGATTTTTTTATTTCATTAGTAAAATTTTAATACTCAACCCAATGATATAAATGAAATTTGGATATATTGGAAGGGATAACCTGATATTTATGGTATAAACCATGACATTGTAAGAAACATCGACGGTAAAAAAATTCTTGAAGACTAGGATTATTCTTCTAGGATGATAAATGTAATTGAATTTTTCAAGGGGAGAATATCAACTCATGTTATTCATCTATTCAAATATAATGAATATATAGATAAGAAATGGTGAAAGACTATGATGTCATTATAATTATTTGATAGTGTTTATGTTGAAAATTTTATAACACCATTTTTATTCAAATACACATGAATAATAGTGTTTTGGATTTGTAAGTCATATTAAATAATTATTACGTAATTGAGAAATAGATATAGATAGGCATAAGATACCATTGTTAATAGATAAACTAATCCTGCACTACAAGGAAATGACACATTGGGTTAAGGGGTACCATTCTATTGGATGGAAACATACCTATGGTGGGATGTAGAAATACATGAAATTAATTCCATTGTTAAGAAGAGTATTCATTTTAGATCATTCAATCACCATGTAACCAATAACATTGAAAGGGTGGCTAATAAGAGACTATCATGGTTTTTATGTTGTCCTATTAAGAATATTTAGTCAATATTATTGGTTGAATATGACATAATAATCAATGATATGAATAATATTAATGTACAAATAGATGTTTTAGAATAGTTTGAGCACCCAAAAAGTTACACCAACATGTATTGAACACATTCTCAAGATAATGGGATATGACGTGAAACAAATTGGGAACCTAATAACCTAAAAGGTTGTCCTTCAGAGAGAGAAGAGATTGTTTTATAAATAATTATGATATACCCATTGAATATCTTAATCGTGAAAATAAGGGAAAATGGATCAGATCAATTATTTTCTATGATTAGTGGTCCAATTGAAATTGATTTAAATTTTATATGGAAAACATTTGGTACCTAAAATAATGATTTCTTATTCTTCCATTCCATAAGTAACTACATAGCCCTTAAAGGGAAGAAGGATTGAAAGTAGTAACCCAACATTTTCTAAGGTTTCCATTTGTGTATTTTAAACATAAAAAACATTGTTCCCTTTATTTTATAAAAAAAAATATTTACTTTTTGTTAGAATATATATGTTATTGGCCTAATGAGTGGAGACAAAACTTTTTCATAGGATAATTATTGTTATTTTTCATTCTATTTAGTATGATATACTTATCCATTCATATTTTATGGTTTTTTATGTCATAATTGTAAAACAGATGTCTAATTTGGAATATAATTGAATAAGTGTTGAAGAGGATTATGATCACAAAATTTTTATTCAAATTTCAATCAACCTATACAGATATAAAGGAAATTAAAACCTATTGTTCATTGAGTTACTAATGATAATATAGATTTATTCCATGATTGTTCCATGTATTTTAAGGTCTTTATTTTTGGGCTGACAGTACCATAGCTATGGGATAAGAGGTTAGATTAAATATTATCGCATATGATTCGAAAATAGTTTTTAAATTGGGATTGATAATGATATAAATTTATTGTAGTTCCCAATATAGAAGATCTTGACATCACTATTAATAATATATTAATAAGATTTATTTAAATTAATGTTTTATGAATGGTTCATTATCATATATCTAGCTCTTGTTTATGATATAAAGGAATAAGTGAATCATTTTCCTAGTGATAGAAGATAGTATTAATCCCAATTTGAATTGGTAAAGATCTCATCACTGGGATGGAATTAGGTATGGAAATATATTTATTGTGGGTCATTGATGAGATATGCATGCCTCACATTGTATCATGTGGTAATGGTAACTAACCAACTCATAGTTAACTGAAGGATAATTTTTATAATTAGATAGGTGAACTATAGAACTGGGGAATGTAGATGTCTCCATAACCGTTGAATTGTCATAAAAGGGGGAATCATTCATAGATTGATCCCATATGAAAGGTGGATGTTTTTAAATTTGAGGTAACATATAAGTGGCCACAAAATTATGTTTAATGTTATGTGGCATGAACTTATATAAGTAGTATAATGTTATTTGGGATGGAATGTTTTCCACAATGGTTAAATTCATGTGTTATGTTCCACTGATTCCTATTGTTCATGATCTTAAATCATTAATCAAATTTTCTTTTATTTTATGTTCTTGTGACTCGGAGGCTCTTTAATAGTGTTTATAATCTATAAGGAACTAAAAAAATAGAATTTTTTTTAACTATTTTTTGCATGTAGTATTTAAATAAGGTATATAATATATTAATTCGTTCAAATAAGATAAAATTGAATATTGATTGGTCTGAATATGGTGGCCATTACAAATGGATAATCCACCATTACACTATTATAAAATAACACATAGTGTTAGAATATATCCTTTGGATGATGAAAACATACCACTATTTATCGAGCCAGATGTTTTACATGGACTTCATAGCAAAACAATTTAGTCCTTTTATTAATAGAATTTACTCATTTACAATTTTATATTGTAGGTAAAATGTTGAGGATATATTCCATTTTTTGGATTCTAGTTGGAGGATATCCACTTAATGATATAGGATCCTATGATTAGTATCTTTACAAAATGAATTTGGGTTGATGTTGATTTAATTGTCAATCATATGTAGTTGGTTGGATAAAATAATAGATATCCAAAATGGATTGGAATACTCTACAGATAAACCAATATAAGTGGATATAAATTAAACCTCACAAGAAATAATGTTATTACTAAAGATAAAATAGGGAGAATCATAATCATTGGTCATTTAATCCCCATTACTTTTAGTATATAAATTTTATTTAAACATGTATTTAAACACTCCTAGAGAAAATTGGATAGACCTATGAAGAACACTCTGATTAATTTGAGGTTATATGATATAAATGATTTATCATATAGTTTATGTTCACATGGTAAGGAATTTGTGTTATATACTTTATGATCATGCATTTTGACCTTTGGTATTAAATTTTGTAGTCATGCAATAATCATTTGAGTCGTGGAGTTAAATATAATATGACATGGACATTTTCATGATGTTTAATATCATGTGATGAGGAAATTGTTTATTTGATGTTGTTATTAAAAAATGATATTTTTCTATCAGAGTGATAGTTATCATATAAGTGTCTCTTGATTCTCAATATTCATTTACTCCATTCTAACTTTATCTATTTTCCTTTAGTTACAACGTTTAAAGATAAAGAAACCATCAATTATATATCCCAAAAAGTTTTTTACGTATAATAATTGGGATCATCATCAGAACTTATTCATTTGGTTTCTCAATATTCAAAATATTGGAAATGTTATTCTCTAATGATTTGATGAATTTTTCAGCCACATGATCAAAAGTGATAAAAATAGACTTCTTTCATATATCTTCAATATATATAAATCCATGATTCTTTCATAAACGTTTTTTATTCTTCAAAATGAAATTACATGGTTTATGTACATGTTTTGGGGTAACATATTCCATTATTACTTCATTGTTCTTGTAATAAATCAATCCATAAAGTTGAATCATTTATCAATTATATATCTTAACATTTAATTTTTGGGGATGTAATTAGAATGGTATCTCAAATCTACATCTTTGGGTCTCTTTATCCTTTAGAGATCAAACAAATTAATCATCAATGAAGTGATAAATACATAAAAATTTTATTTAATGAAGTAATAATCCTTCTTTTATCATTCATAAATTAGGATAAAAATATTAAATCCCTTGTGTGATATATATTGGATAATTAGTATGATCACATAAAAAATTATAATTGTTTAGTGATGACTTAATTCTAATAAATGTTGTAGTAGATGTGGAAGATATTTATGAAAAATTAATTGATGGTTTCACCCCTTAAATGGAAAAAAACTATTTTGGGGATGGTATAGTGATCACTAATGTAGAATAATGTTTAAAATACACCATATGAGGGGGTGAATAATATGAAAATTCCCTAAACTATATGCACTAGAGTACATTAATATTTCGATGACTATTATAGAAGGATATCAGAATTTCACCATAAGAAAAATATCATTTAATATAAACCAAATATTGTGTAGTTTAAAAGGATGATTTTATATTGATCTACAATGTTGATTGTGATATTTCTCAAAAAACCATTTTAAGGGAATTTTTACCCACTCTAACTATATCATTATTTTCTAGATATTTTTATTTTCATTTAAAATAGTATTGATCTATTGTACCACATATATGGACATGTGTGTTTTGGGTATCTAATAGAGAAAATATAAGATAAAACCCATTCCTTTTTTAATTTCATGACGAGTGGACAATAATGGAGGTCTGGATGGGTAACCCCATGACTATATTATCCTTTGACATAGAAAATATGTACTATCAATACTGTTATATAAAGAATAAATGTGGTTGAATATGGATTTTTTAAGGAATATAGAGTATCATTATTACCTTCATCAACAATACTATGATTAAATGGTTTTCAATCTTGTTGAGCCATAAATGATTGTCTATTTGTGCAGTCATCTCTTTCATGATTCCAAAATTCATGACCATAGGAAAATTATATAGACCTGTATGAAATGATGATTAATGTAACAAAATCTATCATTACATGAAACTCTTAGTTCATAGTATATTTGGTGTTCACTCATATAATATTAATAGATGATTACTAGTTCCCAAAATTTTAAGTGGATTTCATTTAGTGGTATATTTATCATTGTATCATTTTGTTGGATAGTTTCCATTCCCTCATTTTATGTGATGATGAAAATTCTCCCAAAGATAGAAAATAGATTCCATGAGAGTTTGTATTTTTCTAAAAATACATGGGAACACCTCTTTCTCTACATATCATATGTACTAACATTGTTATATTTTAATAATATATGATGGTGAATTTTTTTCTAATAGTAGTGAAAATATAATTAGAGTGATACCTAGTCAATTCATTTATAGCAATTTGATATCATGCACTGGAAAACACACATTTAGGATATTTAGTTATTATTAATTAATATATTCACACAATGGGCCTCTTAATAATCATCTCTTAATTTATATATATGAATGTAAATCAGGTCACATTCATTTTATTAAAATCTAATGGAACATGAAAATTACCCCCAATCATTTTCAATATATTATTGAAGATGAATCATTTGTGGATTGTGTTACCTAGTATATGATGGTATGTAAAAAACATCAGGTGATCATTCTCTCCTACACCATCCAACATCTTTATTTATAGAAATGTGATCATGTCTTTCAATATGGTAGAGATGAATTACACTAAAACCAAATAATCCCTAATGTAACAAACATATTCTTCCTATCTTCAATGTTCAATATCCTCATCCTTATTATCATGTAGAAGAATAAAATGTTGATTATTTCCTATAATTACTTTCAAATGATGGAGGTTCATGATGATATAATTCCATGGGTCTCTAAATATAATCCTTTAATTGATTTTATATACTCTATTACATTCAACCCCCCTCCCCCTCCAGAATAAATCTGGGGGTGAGCTTGGTTAATAGCCCATTGTATGGGTTCTATGAATAGATATCTATTAACATTTATTATAGAATTTTTATTTAATAGGATTATTAAAAACCCTTATATGTTTCAATGAAATACATAAATCTTTAATTCTCTCATTTCATGAAATTTTAGGAGTTAGGGATAGTTATTTTCCACAATGTAGAGCTTAAATGGTAGATTTTTGTTTGAAAAATATCTTCCCAGCAAGAAATAAACCTATATAATATGATATTGTACAAACTATTAATTTAATTTAAATATCTGCATGAATCATCTAAATTTGAATTCATATTATTACCTCAGGTCTTCAAAAAATTGGATGCAATGATAGAAAATATAGTTGAGGTCCTCCTATTGGTCTTTCATTACATTAATCATTAGGATGTTAGGATTATGAAAAATGGGAGGAGGGGGATTCAAATTTAGCCCAAGAATATATATTTTTATCTATATATGTATCATTTCATGTTACTAATCTATAGCCTTCATGTTAGAATTGATAGAATCATATAATTCCTAGGAAAGCATTTCACGAGTTATCCCTGAGTGGTATTCCATACTTGGTCGACAATGTTTCACTTGTTGTTGGGACTCATTATAATCAATATATTCGAAAAAAAATTTGTCTTGTTCATGTAATCTCAATATGATAAGATATTTTGATTAAACTTCTTTTAGATTAACAATATCCTCTCATTTATAATTTTTAGCTGAATGAGGCATGGTAGATTCATCTTAAATATCATTCTTAGTGTGTATGTTCCCTGTAGAAATTTTTCACTTATCAAATCAGGATTTTTTATTCTATAATTGATCTAATAAATATATTCTTCTATATATAATTTATCACAATCATCATGTGGTGGAATGGATGGGGTTGTAGACATGATTTTTCCTATTTCATTAGGACAAACCCACTCAGTGGTTAAGAGATGAATATTTGAAGGGCCCAAAATACTAAAAATAATATGATATGGTGTATGTAATCCTTTCATGGGTAATAAATTGTGAGAGGAATTATCTATATATGTATCATATTTCTAATTTTTATTAATAGTATGATCATCAATTGAATTAATAGTTACATTTGTGATGGGATTCAATGATGAGAAATATAATATAGGAAGTATTTATTTCCATCAATAGTGTATATCCATAGTATTAGTATATTAATTCATAATAAAAGATTATAAATAGACATATTGAGGTTATATTTATCCTAGCCATGTAGTGTGGGGTTTCTCTTATGATTTTTTTGTTACAGTTGTGATATTGTAGGATGATAAATCTAATATTCTTCATGGTGATAAATCTGTTGGTATACTATAGTGAGGATCTCGATGGGGGTAAATGATCTCCCTCATTTCCAAGGGGTCTACAGTAGTAGTCAATAAGGATGGTGTGGATGAATTCAGTTGGATCGAACTAATGAGGATCTATAATTTACCTCAAACCAACATTTAAGTATATCGGTAGGCATCTAAGATATAATTTTTTTCTAGGACATAGTACCGGTTTTGTGTTGTAAGGGGTGGATCCCCCCATGGGGATGGACATCTAGGTTCCCTAGTCTAGATAATAGAGAGTAACATAACATACTTCATAGTTTCATATATAATTTGGGTAACTCATTTGTGATGATGGCTACTGTGAATAGAATTCATCCTAGGTAGCTCTTTATTTGTTACCTGGATTTGGTGGTTGAATTCCACCACAATCCTAAGATTGGGAAGGTGAGTTTTTCATCCCTTGGATAGAAACTCCAAAGGTTGTTTGATGTTAATATGGAAGTTTCCCACACCTAGTAATTTTTTACTATTTTGGACATCACAGATTCATCCCCTATTAATTAGAAAGTTCTATTTCCAAGGATAAAATTATATCTTTATGGAGGTACCATTTAAAATTGTATAGAATACCTGGAATTATAATACCTAGGCAGGTGAAACTATTCTGATTCTCTTATAATGAGGTATTTTTAGTCATTTTAGTAGAATAATATAGAGGTTTCATTATTTTATGGTTCATTGAAACACTCACTATTAAAAAATTTCCTCCATATTTGATTGAGATCATAGTATCGTTTAGAATGATTATCATGGATTCCTTATTAATTTCAAGGAATAGAAATAAGGAAACTAGTTATTGTAGTGTCTAAAATGATAATTTTTTATCTATCAAATATTTCTTGAAGTAAGTATTCACTCAAGGTTTATAAAATTGTATTTTCTTCTCTTTGAAGACAAATTTGTGTTGATTTTGGGTCTCATATAACTCTACCACTTTTTAATTGTAGATATCCTCTCAATAATTTTGGGGATGTGGAAAGGGAAACATTCATTATATGACTGGGTAAAAGTTTTACACGTCTTATATGTGGTATCACTCCATATTTTGGTAATCTATTATAAATACAATATGCGTTTCTAAATCCATCCAAGTAAGAATTCTAGTTTTTTTATGAAATTGATAGACCAGAAATATGAATTTAATAGAAAAATTCTCATTGATATTATATTGTCTCTAATTTGATAAAAATATTTTGAAACTATATTCTTGAGACATATATAATGGTATAATAGATCTTATATCCTTCTAGGAATAAATTAGGCTCTACTAAAAGGATAAATGTGATGTTATGGAGTTGGGGTCTGTAATATGAAAGGGCCTTCTTATATATCCCTTGAAAATGAATCATAACGCATATAGTTTGGTTCTTATTAATATGATTTAAATTAACTATTATTATTGTGTGGAAAAGAATAAAATAATTCCATTTATGATCATGGATCCATGACCACATCCATGATTTTTACATTCATGTGGATTGTAATAGAATATTTGGAAACTATTGTATCGTCCATAAGTCATGGAATGTTGGAATCCTATTCTCATCCATAAGGAAATAAGATATACATATATATCATCATCATATCATTCCCTGAGGTAATATTATTCATGTAACATAAGAAAATGTGATTCATCATATTCTCATTACTTAGGACATATTAGTCTCATAACATAAGAATAATGGTTCATCCTATGATTATCAAAGTGGGTTTATTTATTATAATCACAACATATGAAGTATTTTCATGTTAGGGAGGTACTTACTCTGTAGTGGAAATGGTATGGAAGTGGTTCTGGGATAGAACCTCAAGGTGTGGGGGAATCCAATGTTTCTTATTGGAGTATGAATAAAAACTAACAAAATTTTAGTTATATAGTTTAAATATTTTTGACATGATTGGTCCATGCTATTGAATTTCATATAGTATGAACTTTGTTCAATGACTTTTAATGTCATCCATCTAATAGTAATATGTTAAACTTAACTAGAAATGAGGTACTATGGGACTTATTCATGATTATCCATTTATCTCTTATTCAATAAGATCATCCAAATGAATTTTTTTTCATAACATTGTGTAGTATCTCACATCATGGTATTTTATAGGAACCAAGAGGATAATCTAGAATAAGGGATTTTGGAGAATGCAAGAGGAGGATCTCAATAAAAGGCATTTGTGGAAACCTAGAAGAGGATATTGACATAAGGATTTGATTTGAATATTAAACATGAGTAGCCAAAATGAAATTTTTTTTCCAAAAGGGATTTCCCAACACCAAGTTTCATGTATTGGTTCACTTTTACAAATAAATAAACATCTGATATAAGATCTTAGAGTCCCTGTAATGATTTAGTTGAATTAAAAGGGTTGTTTTATATACAATAAACCATAGATACATATACAATGAATCTTTCATGATGTGGGATATCCATAGATAGACCATACCAGGATGTTAACCATTAGAAATAGGAAAATGTGAAACTTAGGAAGCACTTATTTTATATAATATTGGACTAAAATGACATTTTATAGGTTTCTCCATTTTTATATAGTATGATGATAATTTTTTATTAAATAATTATTCAATGCACTGACACTAAATATGTTAATGTTTGTGAGTAATTTAATTATTTTAAAATATAAAATATTGTATTAATTTTAACCCTATACATGTCTCTATAGAGGATATATCAAAATATATTGTTAGATTATCATTTATAAAAATGGGATGTTTTTTATTGTTTATAGTTTTGAAAAAAATTAATGTAATTTAACAAATTAATATGGAAAGAATTATATGAAAGCATTATAGGGTAATGGTTGGATTTAAAATTTAATTGGTATCCTTACCCCTATATTATTGGTTCATATTCTCGTTGACTAATAAAAGAGAGGATAAAAACCCATTCAAAATCTCATGCCTAACTAAATGGTTTTGTATATAATTAAATTAACATAAGCATTTTTTCATTCTTCCCTCCTTCATATGTATGTAATAGATATATAATTTCACTCCCAAAATACTAATGAAATAACCATTGATGTCCTATAACTCCCACGAGAACAAGAGTATCTAATTCACCTTTAACATGTGTCAATAACATCCTATCACTTCTCCATTCAACTCAGACTATTCGACATTAAATATCCTTATACATAGTAGAGAGATATTTTTTATCTTATACCAAGTAATTAAAAAACATACATTATTAAATCATACTCTACAATATTTATAATTAATTACTACTACTATAAATGTAAACAAATTAATAAGAAATAGTTAAATTTTTTCATTATTATTATAATAGAAAATCATTTAAAAAGGTAATCATCCCATAATCGATCAATAACATAATTATCCCTCCAATAAAAGGGTATAAGAGAGAATAGGTAAGAGGAATACATTAAAAACTAAATAGTCATGAAAAATAGCATTAAACAACAGTAGTAGTCTTGTGTGAGTATCTCTCCACAAATCCAATGCAATCATCCAATTTTTGAAGAGATGAAAATCCCTTATTAATCAGCTCTCAATCAACCCCCCCCCCCCATAATTTTTGTAATATTTATATTGTTTCCTTCTTCGATTTATGTTCCTCCCAGGCATAATCATGTTTTCCATTAAAATCCCAAGATCGATATATCCTACTCAATCGAAATTTCATTCAAAAAAGGATCCACATGCACACCAATGACATCATGAGTGAATGTTGATGTGGTATCTTGAAACCTCATCTTGAAATGAATATGTTCTTTTAAATTTCCCATTTACATGTAAAAAATCCTTTTATTTCAGTAATGGTTTAATGTATAAGTAATAGTAATGAAGTATAATCATGCTAAAATGATGTTTATGTTAGTGGAAATGATGAATATTTAGGATTAATTCCTAGTAACATATATTTTTAACCACCCCTACATTGGATTTTATCATGCTTAGAGTTGTTTGTGTCATGTTTAAACAATTATATTTATGTTTATAGAATTTCAAATGATAGTTACACAGTGATGTGAAGATTGTTATATGACACTATATTGATGATTATGTAAACATGTATGAGACATTTTGGATTCATATACAGAGTGAAAAGGATCTCAATGATTCATACACTAAAAAATCATTTATCATTTCATTAAAATTTATTTTGAAGGGGTATATCTAGAACATTCTACTATGAATTACCACTTCCATCAATAGTTGGGTTATAAAGAATACAATTTTATTCCACACATCATTATCCTAGTAATTAAAAATAGAAATAAAAATGATAATTAGTATAAACCTATATATATAACTTAAAAAACTGACTATGATATTTTAATACTCATTTTTTCCATTTTAATAAATTTTCACAAAATCAAATCGTATGAAATTTAAATTATAAAAAACGATATAAATTAATAAATTGGTGTTCATGTAAGAATAAAATGAAATCTATATTAGAATAAAATCATGAATTTATTTACTAATCTAACCCCCCCCCCCACTTAATCATTGGAATCCTATCAAATTTTACTTCCAGAATGATTTACAATAGAAAATTAAAACACTATAGAAAGAGAGTTCCCTTTTTCAATACTATAGTTCATTAATTGGAATGAACATTTAAGGATATTTATTAAATTTTCCTAACAATTAGCATTCAATTAATTTATACTTATTTTAGCTTCCCATGTACTCTTATACATACCTTTCCTATAACATTTCACTAAGAACTAGTATTTTAATCTCAAGAAAAGATTTTTTCATTCCAAGATCATGAATTTATAACTATATGTTCCTTTAATTTCATCAACTCCACCAAATATTCCAAGTATATATATATATCATGATAGTTTTTATAGAGTTGTTCTGCTGGTTAAGGGGTAGTTGGTTATAATAAAAATATTTTAACCTAGATAAGAATGTCTATATCTATGTTTGAAAAATAGTTCATGATATTTAATTTCATATAAAAGTGGATTACCTCCATTATTTCTATTCCTTTAAATAGTTCTATCCCATCGAGTTTATAGTAGGAAGGAATATTATTGGAACTGAATTTGACATGATGTGAAATATGAAAGACATTGGGTGAACCAAATCCATCATTCGACTCAACAGAACATTTTTAGTAATCAAAAAAAGGTACACACAATTTTTGAGTTTTGTGTGAATGATTGAAATATGCACGTAGGACTCTTGTGTGACCAATGTTATTTATTTACATCCCCTTCAGCGTCAGCCACTCAAATGACTATGTAAGGTGCATGCGAGATGGATATGTTGTGTATTTGAAACATCATCCCTACTTAGTAATAAAACATGACCAATGTGATGTATCTATATCCACTTCTATATAGTTCTATCAAATTGAAAATGAAGGTGCATACAGGATCATCATGTGGAATATAAGAAACCACATCTACTGTAAGCCACTTTCAAGTCCAATAGATCGTCGATGAATCCTTTTGATATTTATTGCTAGAAATATGGAAGAGTATGTGTGTAAGACCTCTTTTCCGACGAAAATCATTCTCACTATAATTGAAGATTACCTCGATAAGATGAAGGCAACCCCCCCCTCCCCAACACCACCACTACCTCAGTGTGATACAAGAGAATTTTATCCGATTATTTGTTGCACACAAGATCGATCTTCAGTGACATCATGAAATAATGGAGCACTCAAGGTAGATACATTCCCAATGGGTCCCCCTTCAAGTGGGCCCACTATTTTATAATCTGCCCCCAACATCTTTCATCCCATGTCAAGTGTGTGCAATTACTCAATCCTACAAACAAACCTTGACCTAGCGTGTAAACCCCAATATTGCATTCACACCATGCCCTTACATTGAATCCTCTATTATTTCATGAACCCCTTATTTGATTCACCATATCATTATGTTATGTCATAGCACCATTTTTGTGATCCTCTTATGAAAAACCCCCATGCATTATGTACACATCTTGCATGCATCCCTCCCGGACTACACGTAGTGATCTCTTGGACCATCATAATGCATACCTGATTCCTATTGGTAATTTTTTTCCCAAAATTTTTCATCTATACCCTTTTAAATTAATTTATATTTCTTCTTATCATAATAATTCTAACTTGGAACTTGTGATAATCCTGAACTCAATATCATTCCATCATTGAATTTATAAATCCATTCCCCACCTAAGGGTGTAATATCTGTGGTTATGTAATCCCCAGGGGTAAGGAGTGAGTCCTCTATGTCTGTGTTGCATGACTTAAAACATCTTATAACCAACATCATCATCACATGATGATAAATATTAGTCTTACACTATGTAATGCATCCGGGGTACCTTATGTATGATCATCATGGGATGCAACCCCCTCCTTCCCATCCAGATGGGAAACCTATAAATACAAACATCCATTTGTAAGCCCCACACACCATATTCCACAACTACATGATTTACTATCTATGACTCACAATAAATGATATCTTCCTCACATAGAATTAGATCCTACCTTAATAGAATTATATCATCCAAGGTAATATTCCATGATTAATCCCCATAAAATATATCTTCTCAAACTATATCATGACACGACTATTAGGTCTAAAACATTGTATTTTTCCTCAAACCAATCAGGAATAATGTGGGATTAGATGTTAGTAGTGAACATGGAATCTGGTCTCCAACATTCTATGGGAATCCCTCTTGATGTAAGATCCAACAATGTATGCTCCTTTTTTATATTCCATTCATAATCCCTAATCACATATAATCCCCCCTTCTATAGGAATCTTCTAGGTGTAATCCCCAACCATATGTTTCACATCCAAGGGACTCCTCCCCTGCTGTAATCCCCAAAACCATTCAAGAACTAAGCGGGATTTGATTCAAAAATAATTGGGATACACAGGAATCCTCCTTCTTGTCCAAACCCATCACTCCCTGCACACCATCCATTCATCCTAATCATTAACTAGTCCACCATATCTTGGTAATATCATGCCCCTACCTATATCCCACTTTTCCCTTGGTACCCCATTGAGTTTCTTCCATATGTATCCCTCATGAACACCATCAATTCTCTTAGAACCACCTTGGAATGTCCAATGAGTAGGCCCCACACAATCTAACTAAGATTAATCCCCTTGATAATAATATCTCCCATTTTTAAACCCCATACCATCTTTCATCATTGCATCACATGTGATGCGAGCATCCATACCTAATGAATGTACACTCCATGGAATGGTCCAATCACAAGAAAAAAAAATTGTTTCATAATACTAAATAGGCATTTATCCCTACCCATTATGAAGGTATTATAGGATTCCTCTCTTAGATTCAATCATGGAAAATGGTAAACCATGGTGCCCCCTCATAGAGGTGCGCCTCCTTGATCCACCTCAAAGGGTGTCAAAAGCGATCCTCACTGTTTGAAATATTTCCTTTATATGATAAAACTCATGAATTAACCTCTATTTTGTGTTCAAATTAATCCATCAGAAATCATTTCTGGTTATGCTTCCTATGGATGTGTCACCCTAATCTTATTATTTGTGGAATTCTGACCAGTCTTCATCTTTCTCAACAAGATATTAAACTCACAACCTGTCCCATTCATCTACCCCATTAAAAAATGGGTTCCTAAGTTTAAATACCTAGAAGATATGATCCCATTGAATCATCTACATCTGGCTAAATGTGGGATTATTTATGTGAAATCAATGGAATATTTGTCTTTGGAATCAAATACCTTGTCGTTCACATGAGATTAGTTCAGTTTCATGCCTGGGATGCCTCTATATGAATCCATCTAATTATGAAGATTCATGTGACTAGGGTTCCTAGCATAAAAGAATTCCAGTGATTCCCATCACAGCTAATATCTTGACTAAGGGATGCTACCATGTCATAATCCATTGGAATATCCCATTAGATGTAGCGTAATTAACTGACATCCCCAAGGAGATGGAACTGGGAATGTTTTCCAAGAATAGGAATTAAATCTATTAGGGAGACCAGAAAATGTGATTAATTCCAATGAGGAATCCATATAAGAAGGAACCGAGATCCCATCATCACATTTCAATCAAGGAGAAAACATTTTCGATGAAAGTGATGAATGCTTCCCACCTTTAGAGAGCATGAATGGGGGGGAAGTCAAAATGTGGCACCAAAGTTTGTTTACACACGCGAGGCATGTGTTCCCTGACAAAAATATCAATAATATAAATTCAAAACCTATTAGAAACTCTTATCTTAAAATCCAAGGGGATTATCCATGTTTTCTATCAGATCAGGGATTGGTTTCCATCAGGAAAATATTCTCCTTAATATGAGGACTAGTATTTTTCGAGACATCAACAAATTTACAAGTCATTAAATCTTGTCATCTAGTTCTTAGACCCACCAATAGAAGTGTGGGTCCAACATGGTACTCACTAGTAATTTTGAAAGTTAAACTTTTGGATTTTAGTTCTATTATCTTGTCATCAGAGATCAGTTTTTCCTTTTATAGATGATTGGACAATGCCAGGGAATTGTAAATTTCCCTCCTTGTATCCCTACTAATTGATAAATCTTCTTACTTTGATGGTACCAAGATGTAGGATACCAACCCCCCATAGCCTGCAGATCCATAGGTAGAAAAAATACCAGTATGGAAATCTCATATAACTCCACCTTTGAATCGAATTCATCTTTGGATATGGCTATTAGGCATCCATGCCCAATATCACCATTAGAAACCATTCATATATGGGTGATGGACACCATCATATAATGATACAAGTAAGAGGGGTCATTTCTATAATGGATATTTCCTGATATGACCTTAAATATTCTATGCATCATTAAAACTTTCACCACTATGGGCCATATAGGGATCTGCTACTCCCAACTCGAAGAGTTAAATTATTTGGGATCATCTATCGAGATGGATCACACAACTCACTCCCCTTATCCGAGGAGGTGGGGGATTCCTGTGTCTCCCCGTCTATGACTGTTATAACAACCCTTCTCTTTATATCACATTAATAGTAGATTTATGACATATGATTACACTTGATACAACAATAAATTTCATGAAGTATATTTCCTAGTAGAATTTTTTAATTTTCATAAAATCATAAAATAAGGAGTACAGAATCATTATTTAAAACATCTTTAATATTCTCAAAATACTATTCCAAACTTCAAATTCATGGTAAAACCTAGGGACATACAGAATAAAGGGGTTAGACATAAATCCCAGTAAGGGAAAAAACATGGAATAACGTAAAGAATATAATACATATTAGGAAATTGGATAATGAATAGGGAATTAAAAAAATATGTATCATATACATTATAATGAGACATTATATGTCATGATAATAATAACATGTAAAATGTGGAAACAACAAATAACATTGAATCATAATCATAGGTCAAAGATAAAAACTCCATCACATCATGGTGGAAAAATTCCCATAATGGAATTAGGTTCACTCTCTATCCCAACATGAAATATATATATACTAGACATTACCCAAATCATTGGAGTGTTATTTTGGTGATCCCATTATATTCATTTCATTCTCATGCATAAGTGTGTCACATAGATCATATAATATGGATCCATTTAGCCTCATAATCTATTCCATGTTCAAGGAATGTAGAATACATAAATCTAAGTCTCCAATAAATATGTATATGTCCATAATTAAGAATACACTTGAGGTAATAATGGGTTTGATATTCACTACAAGATTATTTTGGCACGGAAAATCATGGTGAAATTTCCGAAGCATATGAAAATTGCATTAAAATTTATAAAAATGTTTTATGAGAGAGAAAGTGATATCTCTTCATTTTTAAATCCAATGGGTAGTAATAGGGACATAGAATGAAATGATCCAAATTTTGGAAATTTATATAGAATGCATAAGATCGTATAAAAATATTAATAATGAATAGAACCTAAGTATCTCTTATGGAATTTCATCCTTAAAACGGCTTTGGTAAGGGTCTAGATGAGGCAATATAAATGAAAGATCATTAAAATAATATAAATTCGAAATTAAGGGAATTATTAAGAATTAATTAAAATATAACCAATTGAAACTAAAATAACTAATTTCAAATATGGTTCAGGAAGTTGAAAGAAGGAGGGGAGTGTGATGATCACTTCCTTGATTGTGTGATGTTAAAATCAGGGGAGGGGATTCTTGAGAGAATGGGGGCCATGGGATGACCCTTGAGAGTTGATGGAAGAGCAAAGTCATACTCTAAGAAGATTTATTCAAAATAAATTGGATCTTGGGAGGGTTTATATTTGAAATTAGGGGGATTTCGTTATTATTTATGTTTCAGACTCTATAAAATAAAATAGCCAAAAATATAACACATCCCATAATTTTCACATGGTTTCTTCTAGAAGGTAGTGGTTTTATTATTTTATAATTTAGATGTCCAAAAATATTAATATAATTTCATTTCATTTTGTGATGGTCAGCCACACTCTTAATGAAAGGATTTTAAAACTAAAATATATATTTTATATTTTGGTGGATTCAAAATGGATTTATAAAATAAATCAAATAATCAAATAATCAAATAAAATTAAGGGTGAAACAATAATTTGGTCATGGATCCCATTTTTTAATTATTAAAACAACAATGGTTCATTATAATGTCATAAAAAGTATATTTATATGATATTTAATATTTATCAAAATTTTAAAATGGCATAAAAATTTATGAAAAATTCCCGAGTAGATAATTTTTACATTCTAATTAAAAAAATATTATTCATTTTATATATATAATTTTCTAAATATGTGAATTTTACTTTAAAATAATAACTATCATTTGTTAAAAATGATGGGTTTTTTGACAATAACTTTTTTCAAACCCTTACAAATGTAAAATTTGACTTCATAAAAATTATATAATCATTTATATATGGACTAAATTATTTAATCATATTAATATATTATTAATTTAAAAAATATATTGATACATAAATACAATAATTTAATATTAATATTAACTAAAGATACAATTGGTTCTTAATTGTATAAAAATAATTTTTTTTATGTTTTAATAATATGATAAAAATCTATTAATAATTGTATAATAAAGTACATATTCATATTTATAGGGGTTTTCTACTTATCCCTTCAATATACCAGAAAATTCCCCATGAGTTTGGTGAGAGATGGTGGGATTTTCATGTCATTTTGTCGAACATGGTTTCATTCATGATCTCGATGAGCTTGAAAATATCTTTTAATTGGATTTGATCAGGCTTAAGTTATTTTCTCTCAACATGGGCTTGGTAAAGTGAAAATATTAAGAATGTAAAATCCCTTAAAATCCCCAACAAATGGGCTTTATAGGGTATGATCCTTCTGGTTGAGGTCATCATTTATTTTGTCGATGTTAATAAGATTTGTTAAATCCCTATATTTATATTGAACGTTGATCACTGTGCAGTGTTTATATTGTCAATGGTAATAACAAATAGTGGTTATTAAAATTAAATTATATATAATAAAAGAATAGAAAGTTTTATCTATCACCATATATAATGATGAATCCTTTAAATAAATCAAAATGATAAATTATATTTATTATAGATTGGGACATTAAAATATTCCCCGTTAAGAGATTTGATTCTCATAGTTCTCATTTCCCAAAGTTTCAAAAACATTATAATACCTATAATTTATCTCCTCCTCATGTCCACACATTACATGTTCAATATTTTGGTTTCTCCATTGCACTTTCACAAGGTGTGTTGTCTTATCCTGTTGAACTTTTTCTATATGATCTATGATTAACACGAATTGATCTTCATATGAAAGGTAATTCCCCAATGGTACCACCTCGGTATTGAGTACATGTGGTGGGTTGGGTATGTACTTACTCAATAGATATATATGGAATACATCATGTAGTTGAGATAGGTTTGGTGGGAGTGCTAGTTGATAGTCCAACCCTCCAATGTGATCAATGTTCTCAAAGGGGGCGATGTATCATAGAATAAGCTTTAGCTTATTCCAAAATATTATCAATTTCTTCCATGTATATGTGTAGATGAATAACATTTCTTTAACATCAACCTCTTTCTATCATTTATGATTGTTAAAATATCTATTATATAAACTCTATGAATCCTTTATGTGCTGCTGAATGGTCTAAAACATTCCACCATTTCCTTGGCCATTTCAAGACATAAACCGTGGCATCCCGTCATGTAGGTGTTATTGAAGTCTTTCCATAAATATATTCATAGGGAACCATTTGGATCATTGAATAAAAACCATTCTTCTATGAGAACTCGATAAGGGAAAGGTGTTGGGCACATCCTCCTTTGATGTTTATAGAACATTATCGCAACATGTATTTCAGTGTGTATATATTATGATTAGATTGGCCTTCATTTTGAGGATCATAGGTCGCACTGAATATTATCTCAGTGTTTAGATAATGTTGGAAAATTTTCCAAAATTGGGAGGTGAATCTTAGATATCGATTATATACAATTGACAGTGGTACTCCATGCACCCTTACTGCATCTCTATAGTGTATTCATGAATGTTTATCCAATAGGAATTCCTCTAGAATTGAGATAATGTTAGATGTATTTATAAGATGATCAATAAAAAACCATATAGTATTACTTCCGTTGTATTTATTTAGATTTCTAGTAAAAAATTCAATAGTTATTTCAACCCATTTCCTTTTTGTTATGTGTAATGGTTACATCGTCCCCTTAGGCTTCATCATTTTACCCTCCACTTGAAGGAATTCCATGACCATTGATGTATATTCAGTGATCTACTCCTTCATAATGTCCCACTAATAGTACTCACAGAGATGATGACACATTTTTGTTCTTCTTGGGCCAATGGAGAATGATGAACTATGTGTATCATCAAATAGTTCCTTCCTTAACTCAGGATTTAATGGAAAAAATAGTCTTGGATCAAATCATTCAATTCCTTCATCATTAATTTTAAACTCTAAGGACTTCCCCTTTATCATGAAATCAACCTTTTCTGAATTTATAGATCATTTCTTTGATCATCCTTTGACAATTCCAGAAGATACAGTTGAAATATCAGTTGTTAATGGATTGATGTTATTAATTAATTTTATATTCCCATGTTTTTTCATTTTAGGTCTATGTTTATTAGATCATTTTAAATTCTCATCAATTATTGTAGTATTTGATCTTCTCTATCCATCTTCGTTGGAACTTTTTTATGTCTCTCTAAGTGAATATGAACTTCAGGCTTTAATGACCCATATATATCATACATGTCTCCCCCAAGAGATAATGCTGCGAAATTTTTAATTGAGTGATTATAGTTTTTAACTCCATATCCTACATGTGATATTTCATCCCATGAACAATCAACTGACTTGAATCACATGCTTTTACTTTGTCATTCCACATTATCACATATCCCAATCCCCTCTTGAACGAATTGTTGAATACAATTAAGTGTTATCCACATATGGGTAGTGTGGTCATAAGTGTAGTGATGATCCTCCATTTTAACTCCATGAATCCCTTTTCACATTCATCTTCCATGAAAACATGATTCCATTTTGAGTTATCATGGAATAAGTGTTTGACAATAATGATAAATTTCATAAAAATCCAATATAATATACATATAACCCAAGGAAACTATAGATATATATCACATATATTTTACAAATAATTCCACCAATTACTTGTGTATTTAAAGTGTCCACATATATCCCATTTTTTACGATGATATACCATATTAAATAGATTTTCTTCAACCAGAACAATGAATTTCTATACATAGGATTATGATTCTCCTTTGGGCAGTCTTTAGCACTATGATCAAGTTCTCCACCTGATACCCCTTGATTTTGGATGATATTATAATGTACTATGTAAATATTTCCATAAATTTATAATAGTAGTCTCTAAAGACCATATCCAATATGTTTATTAGGATTTCTAAAGCATTAGTGTGTCAAAATGGAATCAATATGAACTCATAGTGACTGTACATTGTCTGAAAACTAGTCATGGTGATATCATCCTCATTCACCATAACATGATAATATCCATATTAAATATCCACCTTGTAGAAGTATCATGGTCCACGTAGCTGATTGAACAAGTCAAAAATCTGAGGCTATGAATACATTTTCTTTATCATGTTCTTATTATGATCATGATAATTGATGAAATGGAATATTTACCTACCATTCATCATGATGTAGAATATTGGTACATCCCATAGTGAAGCACATGAGCATATGAACCCATTATCACCATTCTCCAATAGTTGTTTATTTGTCTCCTCATGTTCTACAACATCCATTCTATATAGTGTCTTGGATATTGGTAGTTCCCAAGGTATACACCTAAATGAAAATTATATCTCTCAGCTATGAGGAAGACCGTGCAATTCCTTGAGAAACATGTCAACATATTCCCTCATAATAAACACGTATTCAAGGATGTATCATTCTTTAGACAAGATAATTAAATATAGATACACATTATCATAGGGAAATAATATATGTTCTTGAGATGTTGGTTCTAAAGATTAATCATCCTTCTCATTACGCTTGTATTGAATTAGGGGTTGATTCAAAATACGAAGAGTGATTTCCTTCTCATAGATATTGATGTTGACTCTATATAGAGAAATCGAATTCATGACCATAATTGAATAAAATTCCACAAAAGGAAGAATGAAAATATTTTCTGGGAATTTAATCCCACAAACATTAACAGGGGACGAGTAAGAAACATGGGACACAAAAATTTCCCTATTTATTGAATTTATCGATAGATATAATTATATATTTTTTGATGGTGTTTGAATTTTTCTACCAAACATTCATGATATTATAGAATTCATTGAACTCGAATCAAAAAAATTGTTCACTATTTTTTAATGAATAACTGGCATACATGTCACCACATCGTTTTCAGGATCCAACAAAGGATTCAAAATGGAAAAATATCAGCCCTATATCCATGGTTGTTCTTGGTTTTCTAGGAAAAAACATTCCTTAGAGAATTGGATTGAATAGTTCCTTAGTTCCTTGCTGCTGAAAAAATGAACAATGCACTGATTGTTGATACAGGAATTCCTTTACTCTACTATAATAGTAGGTTTCTCATTTCAGCAATTACTGGAGATTTTTCATTCCTTCCCACACTAGAAGACTTTTTTTGCTACCCTTAAGAAAATTTTGGGGTGCTAATTCTGCCATCATTAACAAGTGGGATATTTAAATTACATTGCACCGTTCAATTTTTTCATTGGAAGAACATAATTAAATTCAACTTTACACTTCATATCCTTGTAATTCCCAAGAGAATAAATAACATCCATTTTCAAATTGAGGGAAAATCATAAAATTTCCTCATATTTATCAATTTCATGTATCTCAATTTATTTTAGTAGACTTGGGTTTGACCCACTAAACAAACATTAAAATTTCCATTCGGGGGTAATGAAAAATCTGGAGGCATATCATGAATGTATTGTGATATTTTCTTCATACACCCTTATAGATTCGTAGTATTTTTGATCGAGGGTAATTGAATCCGTTTTTATTTTATGTTGGAGAGTGAAACAAAAATACATTTCAAAAAACATTTTACAGTATTCCTACCACTCAATTACATTGATCTCTTCCCCAAGAATTATATTATTTATCAACGACCATAAGTGATTATATTCACTATCTATATAAAATATTTATTGATAGAAAATTCTATATATCAGAGCATTGGAGGAAGGAGAAGATCTTTTCAATTGATTTGATCCATTTTCCAAAATTAAGGGGTCAGATTAACCATTAAACGTATGAGACCTTTATAAAATGAAGCTCTCGATTACGTATTGTTCCTTATTTGTGCGGTTTGGCACTCATCTTGATCCAGGATTATAGTTAGAACCATAGTTAAATGAGATATTATTGTCATAAATTTCATGATTCCTACTCCCATCAGGTTGACCATTTCTTCTAGATAGTCCTCACATTGACCGTCACATCGATTCTTTACCCAATTACTCATATTTCTATCCATTATCTGTAATAACGGAAACATTAAGGGGTATTATTTTTATACTATTAAACATATAAAGTGGAATCCAATGAAATTAAATGAAAAAATTATAAATTATATTTTTTCCTTAACTTGTGAAACTCTAGGAAACAATCTATATTATTCATGTTCTATTTTATAACATATATTCTTATGGGAATTGTTTGTTCCCTTAATAATGGCTTGTCACGAGATTTTGAATTTACCAACAAATATTATCTAGGAATTTAAAAATAGGTGGAAATTAAAGCATGTTATCATGTACTAGTTTACCTTGAGTCATACCGAGAACACTTTGTCAGAGCAGTTACTCCTATGTACATCATTTCTAGAACCACATCCACTTATAGTATCTAGATAGGGTTATATTTTTTTGATAAATTTCTTACTCTATACTACCAAAAATATAGGGATTCCTTCTTATACTTATCCATATCCTAATGTATTTATCTAGAATTTTCTAATACTAATCCCAAATATAACTAAACATTTCCTCTGATACCAACTATACCAAACCTACTCATTCTTTCCCATTGATAGATAATTTATCACATAAGACAACATTTAATAAATACTAGATGACAGAGAATTCTACAGCCTCTGTGAATTATGTGCATTACAAAATAATATAAATTATTTATTACAACATCTTCATTAAAAAATTATTTAACATAATGACAATAATCTTTCTAACATAAAACCGCTTGGGATAACCTTAAGACAAAAATAATAAAGTGGTGAGATATGAAGAACAATAAGGGAATAAACATGGAATAACATAATGAAGATAATTTATGTTATACGTTACGAATATCAATGGTACCTAAAATTATTAGGAATCATAAAAATGTTAATGAGATAAGGTATAACACTACAATCAAAACCTGGAAAATGTGGAAGAAACTTAAAAAAAATAAACATAAACATTGATCAATGATAATCCAACTAGGACATCATGGTGGAAAATGTCCTATAGAATAATCAAGTTCACTCCCTATCCCAATTTGATGTATCATGATACTAAACAACACCCAGTGAATTGGATCACTATCTTGGTGCACCTATCATATTCATTTCATACACATACTTAAGGGAGCCGCATAGATCATAAAAAATGGATTAATTCATCATCATAACTTATTAGACAGTCATGGAATGTGAAATAAATACATGTAATTCCCCAATAAATATGTATAAGGGCATTAATTGTAATACCCTTAATAGAAAAATAGTCACGGTATTCACTACACAATTGTTTGGCATGGAAAATCATATTGTAATTTTGGTATCATAACGACGTAATATAAAAATTCATAAAAATCATCTATGAGAGAGGGGGGATATCTCATAATTTGGAAATCAAATTGGAAGTAATATATATTTGTAAAGACATGTTCTTACTTTAGAAAATGGATATATAACCAATAATTTCATAAAGAAAATTGAATAAAGTAGAGAAGTTGTGGATCCCCAATGAAATTTAGGTATAATAATGGATTAGGTAAGGGTCTAAATTAGGGAATATAAATGATCCTTAATTCAAATTAAATCAAATGGATATTTATGTAATGATTATATATTTATCCAAATATAACCAATTGAAATAAAAAGAACTAATTTCAATGAATGTTCTTGAATTTGAATGTAGAAGAGGAAGGTAAGGATCACTTAATTAAGTGTGTGTGTTAAAAATATGGAGAGGGGAGTATTTAAAGCATGGGGGACCATAGAAGGATTCTAGATAGTGGAGGGAAGAGTACGGTTGTACTTCAAGAATCAATAGTGATGTGAAATGGTAGCTTTGGTGGGTTTATATTAGAAAATAGTGGGATTTCATTATTTTTTAGGATTTGGACATTATATATGAAAATATTCGAACCCAAAAACTATCTCTTGGGTTTTAACCTTGTTTGTAGTAAAATCGAGTGGATTTTTTTTATTAGGAAAATTTACTAACTTTTAAAAATAATTTCCTTTCTTCTGTTGAGGTCAGTTACACTCTATAAGAAAATATTTTTAAACCATAAAATATATTATAATTTTTGGATGATTATAATGTCTTTAAAAAATAAACAAACTATACATAATATAATATTATTTTCAGTGGAAAAATTATATGGTAGTGTATTTCATTTAGAGTAATTATTACATCACATTAGAGTCATTATTTTTTAATAAAACAAAACATATATTTATAAGATATTTTATTTTTACAAAAATAATTGACTCTCTCAAAAAAAATATCATCCTTGGATCATATCAAACATCTGATTCTAAAAATAATATTCATCTTATATAAATAATTTTCTATACATTTTAATTTTATCTTTTATAATAGTAACATTCATTTATTGAAAATGACAGGAATGTTGATAATAAGTATTTTCAAACCATTATAAAAATTACATTTTACTTCATAAAAATTAAATGACAATTTATATATGATAAATATTATTTAATAATAATAAAATATTACTTATTTCAAAATTTATTATTCATAAATTCATTAATTGAATTTGAATATTAACCAAAAAATAAATATGGGCATTGTTGTATCAAAATAAATTTCATTTACAAAGGAAAAAAATAGAATAAAATAAATTCATTATTATATAAAACAAAAGTACATATTAGAATTTCTATGATCTTCATTCATATCCATTTAATAAAACAATATATTTTTAATGAATAAGGTTGGTGACTGTTGTACATTTATTGGGAAGTTCAGCGAACATGGTTTTGGTCATGATCTCCATGATCTTAAACAAATCTCAAAAATGATTTCGCTCAAGTTTAATTTGTGGGATATCTTCCTGGGATTTCTCAAGATAAAACACAAGAAATTATATCTCCCTAGCATCTCTGATAAATGAGATTGATAGGGTATGATCTTACTGGTTGAGGTCATCACTTCTTTTTTCTATGTCAATTGGATTTGTTAAAGCAAAATATTTTTTTCACCAGGATTTCACTGCAAAATGGATATTTTGTCAATGGTATTGTTAAATAATGGTCATTTATATCCAGTTCAATATAACATACGATGTTAATTTGTTTTCTAAAACCATATTTCATGAAGGGGAAATTAAATAAATAAAAATGTATATTTTTATTCATAACTGTTTGGATCATTACCACTACTGTTTGGGGGCCATAGAGGAGGGTTCCTACCTAGACTGGATAGTTCTCACAACTAATTTTATCCATGATGAATAACATGTGTAATATAACACTTATATGTATTACCCAGTCTAAATGACCCAATTCTAACATCAAATGAATGACAGTGAGGATTCTCAACAAGTGGAGTTATATTTCATAGCTCCATCATCTTCTATCACCACTGAAACATTATTTCAAATACATGCCATTACAGAGTTGGAACTCATTAACTTCTGTTTGGGATCGAGACCTTATCCACCATAAAGGAAGGTTGGATTGAATCTCTTGGTCATTAGTGTCATCAACAGTCATTATATGCCAGATCTTAATGATGAGATCCAATATAGAGGCCCTCCCCATACATTTATCCACAAAATAGGACGTCATCCTCACTCTAACAATCAATATGGATGTCCTTCCCATGTTCACAACATTGTTCAAATCAAAGGCCCTTACAACTTCATGAACAACTAGTGTTCAAGTCCTACTCAAACTTATGGTTACCGATATGGAGGTCCTTCCCATGTCACATAACACAGCCACAAAGGTCCTACTACTATTGTTCCCAGCTAATGAGGAGGCCCTCCTCATGTTCAGTTGGATCTATGGTTATATTCTCCATACACCACAATCCACCAATGCAATGTTCAACACCACATCCATACAAAACATGGTGTTCCTACCCATGTTCCCCACAATTAGATTGGAGGGCATCCCAGCTCCAGCACCAATCAAATTTGAGGTCCTCCCCACTGTAATGACAATAAAAGAGGATGAAATACCTATATTTATCTTCCATTCCCTAAATAATAGTACCAGGGTAGAAGGGAAAATATTATACTCTAAAGGAGAAATAATGGGAATTACAATATAGTTGTCAATCATGTTTTCATCTTCGACTCCAAAACATAATGAGATTCAATGATGGAGACTTCACCTAGGTCATCTGAATTAATGTATTAGGAAGGATCCCAACAGGTGAGGTTCATCGCTGAGAATGTTTTGATCCAAAACATATTTTATCCATTCACAGATATATATGTAGATGGATGAAGACATGGTTGCCCTCTAGGGTATCATGATGCATTCATATCGATCATCTATAGTTTCATTCTCTACATATACTCAAGATAAATGAGTTTTATTCTTGAGTGTTGTCTATTAAAAAATCTGAAATTACAAAATATGAGTACCACTTCCCCATATCATGTGGTAGTGGTAATCCCCCTGTCCTATAGGGACATAATGATGTTGTTTCCATTAGACTTGTAGGATGACCCTGCTTGTAATGATCAGTGAGCATGAACAGTACCTCCTCTACTAGTTGGAAACCCACCACATGGATCCAAATAATTGTTATCTCTAATCTCCCTTAAAGATATAGTTAATGTTTGGGCCAACCTTGACCCAGAAACGGCCTCTGTTCAAGAAATCATGTGGGATACTCTAGTTGGTGATCAGTTTCCCATCATGTTCTAGCCAAAATGTGGTTCCCAATTTCAACATGCCATATTCCATCTCCCATGATTAGGTAATGTGATTCATCTGGACTATATGGATCATACAAATTCACCACTTTGACTGTTAGTTGGTTTACTCTGAAAGCTAGGATCATTTTGATGACATTGACCAACAATGTTGCATAGTCGATTTGGTAGCACTCCAAGTGGACTACCACCCTTCATCACACCTCTAGATTCAGACCCTCCAATAATGGTATGATAAAATATTCATAGTGATCTACATAATTAATGAGGAGGCATAGCCTCTGCTGTAGATCCATGTATGTTGATATTATGCTACTCTCCAGTTAATTCATATCCTATGTTAGCCTAACCTACTATCCAATACGAAGGATATGCATTTGTGTATTGTCATATTGAATCTATATGATTTAATGTTGTCTAATGTTGGGGAAGAAAACATAGAGTCTCACAGTGAGAACCCCCCCCCCCCCCAAGGATTATTGAATTATTATGTGGACCCTCATAGAGATGTCCTCTCACACCATGTAAGGAAATAACTTGGACTTGAGGAGTCCTCTACATCATTTCTATTCAGAAAACACACTAATAATGGAATGGGAAATATCATTTCTTATGATCCACATGATGATTAATAGAAGATAATGGATGTTACCATAGTTACCACCCTTCTTCTTCATGTCACATATTACGAGAGTATTATTATTAATATCCTAATTGAAGGACACCCAAATTGTGGTGCTCCTCAATAGGATCTGGTTCATTCTCAACTGGGGAAATACGGGAAGCCAAAATTCCTCCATATCTAGTCACTCCTTATCAATCATGATGATCCCAATCATCCCAATAGTGAAGAGGGAGGATTTTAGGGAAAATTACCATGGTATGAATCACCAAATCCACTCGAGTAGTGTATTAATCTCCCTCGGGACACGGATCAAGCTTATCGATGAGCCGTTAAGGCATCCCACTGTATTGATGATCATGTTAATGCATTGTTTTTCATGGATACTCATCTATATTAGAACCCCCCTGACAATAAATATGATCATATAGACATTCACATCTCAAGACCCGAAGTCCTGGAGACACGACAGGTGATGATCTCAGCTGACGTAATGTCATATCTTGTATTGCTGGATGAGATGAAAGAACCCATAGATTTTCAGAACCCTACCTTCTCCCCTTTAAATAATATTGGTGAACCTCTATAGTTTTTAGGAACCTCCATCCCAATGTGTGGGCCCATGTTGGGAACCCTCATGAAGCAAGAGGCTTCCAAGCACCAATTTTTTGTGTAGACATTGGATATGACAACGTCCTTCTAGTATAGTCAGTTACCCATTAAGTCCATCATGGGATAGGAAGACCATCACAATAAGTTTTTCCATCATTTCATATCCACCACACACAAGACAACAATTGTCATCCACTTTAAGTGAAATCAATTTCCCAATGAGTGTGTCTCATAATTCATCGTCTGGTGGAAGGTTCGCATGTATTCACTCGATATGTCACTATCCCAAGAGAATCCACTAATTATGTGCTTGGGTAACATAAAGATGAAGTTGTTACCCATCTAAAACACATATATCTTCCCAGTTTATTATTGGAATTTTGCTGACAAGGACCTTGTCTTAGAGGAAGCCTTACTATTGAGAAAGAAAGAACATCCATTGCCTCAACCTAGTTCTTAAAAAATTTCTTCCAATATAGAGACCACCATTACAGTAGAGGTAGAGGACCCCAAGCCTATAGATATATGTCTCTTATATCCCTACCAACCACTCCCTTCATGTCGGTAGCATCCTCAACAATATTATATTCTCCCAATATAGAAATGAAAATCACCACCGCAATAAGTACTGCCTCTTAGAAGAGATAATGTTTATATATCCCCTCATTAGGATATAACCCCTTTTTAAGGCTAGGATCCTAGACATAACTTCCTGGATAGGATGATCTAGACATATAACTTTAAGGAATCATATATTCCTTGTAATTTCTACAGTGCCTCAGAACATGGGATTCTAAAACATATAGAGTACAAGATGCCCTAGGAGGTCGAGCTAGCTGGTCTTTATAACCAATACCCCCACCATAGGATCCTTAGACATACCATCAAGAAATTATATGTGTTCAAGGATTACATTTAAGAACAGTTAAACAATTTTTTGGTCAAACTAGGCCATCTTCTAGCATGCGTGTCACACATCTCCCCTGAGCTTGTTAGTGACAATGTTGGTTCTGGTGAATTTAATCTGGTTTCCAACAACAGAAATCAAAAGTTTGAATATTTTTTTCTTGTAGAGTAGTATCTAATGTCGATGGTTTCATTTTTTCCCTATTAGGATGACCTAAATCTATTGATTTTTTCCTAACTTCCATGGATACAACTTCATCATCCAAATCGCATCCCACAACGCCCCAAAAGAGTAGGCTCGAATGGAAGAAGGAGAATAAATGTCCCTTGCTAGTGTATAAGTTTTCTAGAACACATGGGGAATTCATGCCACTAGATATAGCAATCCCACCTATGGTTTACCTAGATTTGGAAGGTTCTTCTAATGATGACAAGGAGTATTCTTCTAAGAACACCATCCAATTGGTGTATCTCTATATAGCCTCAATGATGAGGAATGTCTGGAATAACTCATTGTGTGTATCTATGGAAAATTTTGGAATATTTGGTCATTTTTATACACATCGACGGTGTGCTAGAAGACATGTCATGCATGCTACTAAGACTAGATACAAGGTTCTACAAAAAAACTCATCAACCACATTCCTTCAATTTTGATTCACCAAATGCATAGCCATAGCTGACCATGTGAATTGAACAGGATGAAGAGTTTCATCATGATTACATATGTCCAAATAAAATCTAGGTTACATTCAGACAAAATTCATTCATTAGTGGTTCTAAGATTTTATCATGATGACTGGACGGATATTTTCAGCATCGTCCAGTATCCTATGGTTTAACTAGTATTTCATGTTGATCCCCATTCCAAAGAATACCACTCTACAGGCATAAAAATATGTTTGGAACCAATGTATAATGTTATTAAGAACCTCTGCAACATTCTTGCAATGATATCAATCCCCAAGGCTATCCACAAATCATATGAGATGATTGAGGCACTTATTGTGGCCTTTAAAATCACCTGATGGTTCAAAACAGAGGTACATGTCATAGAGACCTTCTATTTTGTGGAGGTCGAGTGAGTACAATGTTATGCCATTTATTAATTCTCCAGATAATATAAAGGCTCCCACATTCATGGAAATATATTCTCATTGTAAATTATTGTCCATTAACATTAGGTTGAGATTCATTGATTTATTTTATATATAGGTACAAGAATCAATCTCATCCTAAACTAGATTCAAAAAATTTGGGACTCACTAATGTATATCTAAGTCCATTCATCCAAAATAATCAAGGTTATGACTTGACCAAGTGGTGGAAGTGTGGAAGAATCCATTTCAAGACCATGTTTAGTGGTTTAGTAGAGAACCAACAGATCATTGTTGTACTAATGGATACCTCCTACAACACACATATGGGTATACCATGGATCGACTAACATGCATCAGTCCCCTACCCATACCACCAATTCCTCATGTTCACCCTCAATGGTTGAGTGGGAATGATCCCAGGTGATGCATCTCCATTTCACTCTTTTTAAGACCGTTATTTGAACTTCAACTATTACAAAAGTAAATATATTTAATATCAAACCAATGAGGCTGATCAAATGACCGTTTATCCATCTCGTTAAATGATATGAATGATGATTTCATCCTGTTGATTCATCAGTTGGAGGTTGTGATGCCGGAATTGGGAAATTGATTTTTTATTTCACGTAGGATGGGGTTCCACATCCCCATGTATAATGAACATCATAATATTACCTCATACTCCAAACCCATATTAAAATAATTTGATACCAGAAACCTTTACCACTATAACATATTGATATGTTCTCCTAATGGCCACAAATGTTCATAAAATGCACTAGTTTATCCAAGACACGATTATTGGATACAAGCTAACCAAACTACATTGCTTTCACATCATGGATGGGACCCATGATCATAGGATTTATGTAATCAGTTTGGATTCCTCTATCATTAGGGTTTCATCAAATAATGAGTTCCCTAATAAGGACTCCATATCTTTCTAATTAGCCAATAATGGTCCTTCTTAATCAGCAATCCAAAATGAAACATCTCCATCCACTGATTCCCCTACCTTAGTTGATGATGAAAATTTAGAGGATGGTCCTCCTTAATTTGAAGAGGGTGTCTCTACCACCACTGATGAGTTGTTTCAAGTGATCCTTGTTACCAGGATAGATCTAAAGACAATGTTTATCAATAAAATTATTCCTCTAGATGATCAACAGTAGTATATGGATTTCATGATGAAACACCAAGATGTGTTTTCCTAGAGTATTTAATAGTTTTTAGGAATAGACACTCCATTAATTTTCCACCACCTTGGTATCTCTATGACCTATCATGGTATTAAGTAGCCTCCAAGTAAAATTAACCCCTACCATGTGATCAATGTCAAGGATGAAGTGTATATGATTATCGGATCCCCCTTTGTTTAGAATCAATAGTACCCCATGTGGTTAGCCAACATCGTTACATTCAGGTATAAGGGAGAGAATATTTGAGACTGTAACGACTTTCAAGATAACAATCATCAATGTATGAATGAATATTTTCTTATTCAAGTGACATGGTTTTATATTGACACCATAGTTGGGTTATGAGGACTCTCCTTCACAGATGGGTAATCCTAATAAAATAAGATCTAGATGTCCAATAAATATGATTACACTATAGAATTTATAGTTCTACAAGGGGCCATCTAATTTTAGGTAATTCCATTTGGGTGGAATAATCCGGGTACCACTTATCAGAAAACCTTGCCCAAAATCATTAAATTTTTCCTTGGGATGCTAGCGTAATGATACATAAATGATTTTGTGCTAAAATAATACAAATGGTAGGACAATAAAAAAGTTCATCAAAAATGTATTTGGATTCCTTCATTCTTGGCATCTAAAGATGAACAAATTTATGTGTGTGTTAAGAGTTACCTTTGGGATGTTTCTCAACATATTCTTCAAATATAGTTTCCATGAGATAATATCAAAGATTATCAAGTCCATCATCCAGATATCCCCTCTGAGATACCTTCAAGATCCTATATTTAAGAGATACTCCTTTAGTGAAGAGTTAACTCACACTATTTTTAAAAGTGTAATGGTTTTAGGATTATTTAAAGAATCATGCGGAAAAACTAGTGTCTCATGTAGATTCACTAATGTATATCCTAAATAACCTTTTTTGGTAGTATTTATGACAAGCTAGGAGGTGATCCTTTAGAATTTAGACATCATGTTTCTACTGTGTAAATCCATATAGGGTTAGATGGTGGATGAATTTCTGGACACCCTTTCGAACAATAATGACGTGCCTCTGGATTTTGATTTTCTAGATTGTGCCATGCTAAAAAATTAATTTATATGGTTCCACTCATATCCCAACTGGTAGATGGATAAATTATCCCAATCTCATCAGAGTAGGATTGGGGATCATACTCATCCCGAATATCATCATTTCATTCCCTAAACATTCCATCTGTTAGAAATTTGTACCCACAATGAGGGGGAGTATCAATCTCTTGGTATTGGCCTTGCATTTTTTCTTTAGATTGATGTACCCCACTTGCATGTAAAGATAGACTCTAATTTCTTCATAAAAATCAAGGGGGATCAAATCATTAATAATGCAGAACTAATACCCCAACTAGAGAACACATTACATCTGATGGCCCAACTCCCTTCTCATTCAAAGGGGACTCGGGTTCCATGGTCACAGAATAGTTGAGCTGAAACCTTGGCCAGCCCAGCCACCTCCTCATAAAGCCTTGACAAGATGATCTATCGGTTCACATTTTTCATTAATGATTTATCTCACCCATCTTCTCAAATGACAATGACAGTTAGTAGGTAAACCACTGGATCATATGTTCATCTACATCCGGACCTCTAGATTCCCCCAAAGAGGAAGAAATATCAAATTATAAAACTTCTTTCTTTGAGTATCTCCACCATTCCATTTTTTATTTAGATAAAGATAAACATGAGGGAATCCATTTCTATGAAACATAACTCACACTCTCGGGTTCTTCCAACCTTCATAAGACTCTCTACATACATGGGTTAGATGGTCATTGAATGTATTTAATACATGGAGATGAGATTCCATTGATTATTCAAGAAGTTAATTATTGGTCATGTGGCACCCATCATATAGGGTTGAAGTTATCTAAATGGATTTCAAGGTCCGAAAAAATTTGTTCCACAATGGGTCATGACTACATTAAGTTATCCATGAAGATCCATGCATGTCAGGTTCCTGAAAACATCATGAATCAACCGCTGTATAACCTATATAACATAATGTATTCTAGGCCCTTTTCATGTTTGTGGAATTGATATTATGGGAACACATCAACTAGAAACAGTAGGCCAGTAAAGATCAATTCTGACCATGATATATTTATTCACTAATTGGGAAGAAGAAATTCATCTTATGGAATTAAAAGTATGATCTACTGAGATTTTTTTCATCTCTCATAGGATTCATTTATTCGATTTCCCTTAAAGTGTTTTCACTAACAATAACTCTAAATTTTGTGATGATGATCTAAAGAGGTTGTATTCCAAGTAAATCATCTAGTATAACCCCAATTCTTATAACCATGTGAAGTAAAATGGGCACGTTAAGGAATTCAATAGAACCCACTCCAATATTCTGTAGAAGATAGTGGTCCAGAATAAGAAGATTTTCTCAGACAATCTCCACAATTCTATTAGGTCTTATGACACGACGATCCATAATTACACACAGGTTACTCAATAATCCTTGGTGTATGGAACAGATAAACTATTTCCAATCTAGATTCATATTCCATCACCCAAAATAGCTATCTATGACCCAAAAATTCTAGAAATAATATCATAAGTCCATCTAGAAAACATGTAAACCCACGAAGAGAACATAATACATGCCTTGGATACTCTAGATAGGTTCCCCAATATGATTGAGAGATATTTCAACAATAATTTTCTCCACTAATCATTCATATTGGGTGATGTGGTACTAGATCATAGGATATCTATGATACTTGGTAGAATTAAATATATGATTTAAACTAAGAGGGATTTTCATTATTTCATTCGTAAGGTCTATCATAATGGTGTATACTCATTTACCACTATGGATAGAGAGATCATCACTCCTCCAACCAATACCAGGTTCCATAAGTGGTAATTCACATAAGAACCCAACATCCTAGGTACATGATGTTAAACTAGGAGCTTTGTCTGATATTTAATAATTTAATCTAATATCCATTTGAGGGTCTAAACTCTGTGTCATTAAACTAAGAGACTAAGTCCAAACATCATTAATTTAAACAATGTTTGGGTTTTTCCATGACTTTTGTGGTGTGGAATTGGTCCTACATAGCCCTCATTCATGTTTGGTTGTTCCTATCACTCCATGTATATCTCTTTTTCAAATACATTCTTCCTCGGTACAAGTTGTATGACATTAAAATATGTAGCACTAGGGTCATATTTTCATGGAATTAAACTACATAGTAACCTATGTCTCAATCGTATGATGATAAACATCACATAAGGGAAAATTTCTCATAGGATAGGACATTTTCCATGTCACGACCCGCCCTCGGGGTCCGTGCCGTGACTACCCCAAGCACGCCTTCCATAGGCCAGGGGCTGGCGACTAGCACCAAGGCGTAAATCCCGGTAAAAAGGGAATCCATTGCTTTTGTAAAGAAAACAAACACCACAGAGTAAGCAAGCGGAAAGTAAATACTAAGCAAAAGCAGAGTACAACTGAAAGTGCGGAAAAGTAAATGGGCCAGTATACAAACCCAAACTGAAAGTAAAGTACAACTCGAAAAGGAAAACAGCAACTGAAAATTAAAAGCCTCTACACCGAGCTGTCCACTGGAAATCCCACCTGAAGGGTTGGTACAGATAGCTCCACTGCTCCACGGGTCCCGCCGTCCGCTCCGAGCACGTCTCGCCCAGTGATCCTCCTCCAGGTACCGTCCTGCTCTGCAAGCCTCAGCTAAGATCAACGCTGTCCGTCGTCTGCAACCAACACAAGGTAGTGCGGGCAAAGCCCGTGCAGGGGTGAGTATAAGCTACTCAGTAGGGACCCCGAGACCCCTGAAGGTCTCTCAAATCCACAAGGATAAACCACGAAGAAAGGAATAATCACGAAGTAATAACCGACACTGCTTAGGTATATGCCCATACATATACCTAAGTCATCAATTTCAAATACGCTCCAACCTCCGAGCCCAAGTACAACTCCGTCCACACAGGAAAATAAACGTATTCCACACAGGAAAGCAAAACGTAATCCACACAGGATTGCACAACACAATCCACACAGGAAAGCAATAGGTTTCAGCTCACACAGGATTTTCATTATCAAAAACGTAACTACTGAAGAGCCCCATCTCTGAAGTGTACATTGTCCTGTCACGACTCTGATATACTGCTCACTAACCTAAGACTGCTGAGGTACTCCTCCTGTCGAGTACCGCGGGTCTGCCGCCAACTACCGGGCGCTCCGTCCGCTGAGGGTCTGCTGCCAAATACTGGGCGCTCACCCCAATAGCCTACAGAGGTACTCCTCCAGTCGAGTACCGCGGGTCTGCTGCCAACTACCAGGCGCTCCATCCGTCGTGGGTCTGCCGCCAAATACCGGGCGCTCCGTCCACTGGGCTAGTCCACTCACTCCAAGTCGAGTCGGTCGAGCAGTCTTCAGGTCTCAGCCGGCTACACGGTCTCCGTACTCCGTACGCTCGTCTCCAGTATCGCAGGTCTGCCGCTACAACCAAGCGCACCACCTCTATCGAGTAAAACAGAAGATTCATCTCACACAAATATACTTCTTCGGATGACGATAAAGATGATCACTGAACCATCTAAGTCGTCGGACCCACGAAGGATCGATAGGTACTAACCCCCGCAGTGACCTACACAGGATCGGACCCACACAGGATCGGGCCCACGCAGGACCTGTAGCACTGATCCACGTAGGATCGCTGAGTGCAGTAGTCGTCGTCGTCGAATCCACACTGGATCTCTGTACTGTCATCGTCGCAGTCACAGTAGCAGTAGCAGCAGTAGTAGTCACAGTAACGGTCGCAGCCAGCACTAGGGTTCCCGCACACAGCAAGCTCGTTCGGAGGGTCTGCTCCACGAGCCGAGAGGCTGATACATCAACTGTCACAAAGTCCAGAGTTGATGTATCCAAAAGTTCCGTATCGTCAACAGAAACTCAATGCAACAGACAGCGCGTCGATCAGACGCCCGGTCTGAGAGTTATTGGCATTTTCGTCCCCAGGGCCTGGTTGGTTTTTAAGGCAAAACCAACCCGACCGTACTCCACTTGCGTCCAAACCTCGAGCGGAGTATGCCAAAAGATTCGTCTCACTAATAGGAACACAACACAGTAGACTGCACGTCAATCGGACGTCCGTAGATCAAGATATGAGCGTTTCCGCTCCGAAGGCCCAGTTGGTTTCGTGAACGAACCAACCCGGCCGAACTCAAAGTAATTTGAAACCTTGAGTGCGATATACAGAAACGACCGACTCGATCCAAGGATCGTGTTTCCGCAGACGGTTCATCGATCGGAGGTTCGTGGCTCATGTTATGGCCAAAAGACCGAAACTGCTTCGAAACGGGGGGTCCGGGTCCGGGCCGACCCGGCCCGACCCCCCCTGGGTCGGCCCGAAATGGGTCGACCCGAAACGGGTCGACCCGACCCGGCCCGGCCGGCCGGCCGGCGGCGCGGTGGCCGCAGCAGCCTGGCTCCGCATGGAGGCAGCACGCGGGGGGCAAAGCCCCCGCTTTCTTGGAGGCGGCGCGGCGTTTTAGCCGCGCCTGTTGCAAAACCGCCCCCCCATCGTGGGGGGCTTGCTTGGCAGGAAACGGGGGAGCCGCCTGCCCCCCCTCAAAGGAACCGCCCCCCTCATAAAGAGGGGGGTTTTATGCGCTGGCCGGGGGATTAATTCCCCCGGTTTAATACCATCCGGCCGGCCATCTGGCCGGCCGGTTTTCTACAACGGGACCGGAAAATCCGGTCCCCTCTTCGGCTTCCGACGCCGGCGGCCCGGCCGCCGGTCTTCTCAAATCGCCGCGGCCCGGAACCGGCCGCGGTGTTCGTCATCCGGCGCGGTGCGACGGCACCGCGCCCCTCCGCCGCACCTTGATTTCTTTCAATGCGGTGCGACGGCGTCGGGTTCTTGATGTTTCTTCCATGGTGCGCGCGCGACGGAATCACGTATCAAGATTGGGAGAATATCTGCGTGGTGAGACGGCACCACACCACCTTGATTCATCCACAAATTTAAACACCAAGAACGAAGGAGGGGGTTCGGCCGTGTTCATGCGGTCCGGCCTCCTCACGTTAAAACACAACTTAAAATATTCAAAAGCCACACGTTAGAAATACTAGATCCACGATCAAGAATGAAATAATTAAACAATAAATCAACAACCCCTACCTCGGGTATAGGTTCGATGATTTGACAACGTCCACGGAAGACAACGTCGTGGAGGTCGGGCGTCGCGATCGTCATTCGTCAAATCCGTTGACGAAGAGATACGCCCGAAGAGATACGTCGTTGGCGAATCTTCGTACGCCGACGAAGAAGGTTTGAGGAGGAAGCGGCGTTCCCTCTCGTTGACACGGAAGATGAAGAAGAGAGGCGGCGTTCTTCGTCAGAGCTTGAGCGTTCTTCGTCGGAGCTTGAGCGTTCTTTGTGTTCTTCGTCAGAGCTTGAAGAAGAAGAAAAAGCTCTCAAAAGCTCTCAAGTTGGCTAAGAGTTTTAACCCAACAAAAAAGAGAGAAGAGCTTAATTTAATCAAAAACTTGACACAAGAATTTCAAAGGTTTGAAATTCAAAAAGATTAACTCCAAAATTAAATAACCCATGTCATTTAATGAGGGGTTAAGGAAGTTTGAGGGAAGATGTAAAGTTAGGGGTTCGTGTGGGCCCCACCAAACTTAATCCTCTCAAGGGAGGTTAAGTGGGTGTGGGTCCCACCCCTAACTTCCTTTGAGAGAAGTTAACTAATAAGTTTAAATAAAAATATGTAAACACAATTTTTATTTAACTTATTCTAATCTCCCAAAAACTAACTTTCATTCCGCAACAAACGCAACTTCCGAAAAGGTCTCTTTAAGCGAATATCGGCGCTGCGAGTTCATCCGTGCCCTCAGATTTCAATTCCGAGCACCGGATCAAAAGTTAGGAATTTCCGCTCGTTCGTTCACTGAACGTACCCGAGCCAAACTTCGGAAATTGATTCCAGGCACTCCGGGCCTCGGAATCAGGTGCCGTCAGAAACCGCGCTCTTGTAAAATTCAAAAGAAAATTAAGAAAAAATTTCCCTTGAATTTTACGGGTCTTTACATTACTCCCACCTCAGGGCTTTACATACCCATAAAGATACATCAAAAACTAGGGAAACAAATGAGGGTACTGAGCACGCATCTGAGCCTCCCGCTCCCATGTGCTCTCCTGGAGATTCCCGTGCTGCCATCTAATGCACACAAGAGGAATCGATCACCCATGCAGGACCTGCTCCTGTCGATCCTCTATCTCCACCGGGACCTCCGTAAAAAGTCGCCCCATCGTCAACGTCATGCTCCCCTTGGTCAATGATGTGCGTCGGGTCGTGCACGTATCTCCTCAGCTGAGACACGTAGAAGACGTCGTGCACCCGGTGCAACTGAGGTGGTAGAGCCAGGCGATAAGCCACCTCACCAATCCTGCTGAGGACCTGGAAGGGTCCGATGAAGCGCGGAGATAACTTGCCGCCTTGTCCAAATCTCCAAATACCACGTCGAGGTGAGACCCACAAGAAGACGTGGTCGCCATCCTCGAACTCTAGTGGCCGCTGCCTCCTGTCAGCGTATGACTTCTGCCGGCTCTGTGCTGTCCTCATCCGCTCCTGGATGACCTGGACCTTCTCTGACCTAGCCTGGACCATCTCCGGTCCCTCCAGAGCTGCAAAATTTCTTCTTTGCCGATAAGAGAAATCTGGTCTCATCCCCTGGATGAACCACATTCTTTGCCTAAAACAGTCAATCCTAACATGGATGATACTAATCCATACCAAGGATGACGTCGTAAGGTCTCGACGCTACTACTAAGAGATTCAACCGTTACTCTCGCCTCCAAGGGTTGAGTCACACTGTCGGCATCAGTGTGTGGTGATTGGGTCTCCTCTAGTAGATGTCTCACAAGTGAGGGTCAAGTCAACAGCCAAAACTGGAACCTCTTAGTGAAATCACGAAAGAGGACAGGAACGAAAATATCACAAAGGTATGCGTCTTTTATTATTGCAGCTCATAATACAAGATGCTACACAAAAGCAACAACGAACCAGAAGTACAAAGGACGTATCCACTAGTTCTGCTCTCGTCCATCGGCTCCCAGAGCTCCATGATCGAAGGCCTCGGCTGCCTGAAGCTGAGCTCTCGCATGTTCACCTACTCCCTGTGGTCGGGGTGGACCTCCTGTTGGTGGTGGTGGAAGAGCCTCAAAGCGTCTCCCACCACCGGCTGCTCGTCCAGCTCCTCTGCCTCGTCTGCCTCCTCCCTGCGGACCGCCACGGTCGAACCTATCTCTCTTCCTGGGAGGTTCTTCACTTAACTGCTGATCATCAGCATGGCGGGTCGGACAGTCACGAGCCATGTGACCAATCCCGCCACAGGAGTAACACTGCCCACTCTCGGCACGCCTGGCTCTGACTCCACCCCGGCTTCCCCGTACAACTGAGCCTGAGTCGTGCAGTCGGCCACTGGTAGGTCTGGTCTGCCTGGAACCCTGAGTCATCCGTCGGCTACCTGTTGCCGAAGACTCCGCTATCTGCCGCCCTGCGGTGGGTCGCTGCGCTGGTGTAGATTCAGAAAGGAAGCTCTCAATCAGAAGGACCCGCTCCAGTACTCCTGTCTGAGTCGGTATTTGGAGGGGGATCAGCGATGCCCTGATCTCGTGTCTCAAACCCTGCTCGAATGTTCGGGCCCAGAAGAATGGGTCCCGTACCATGTCGGTCGAGTAGCGCAAAGATCGGTAAATCTCGCCGAGTACTGAGCGACCGTCATGCTGCCCTGCCGCAGCTGAAGAAGCTCCTGGATACGCACCGCACGAAGGGTGGCTGAGACGAACTCCGAGCGGAAGAGGCTCTCAAAGTCCGTCCAAAGTAGAGATGCCTCATCGTGCACCTGGAGTATAACGACCCATACTTTACATACATTGTTAATACTCCAAAATTGAAGCACACTTATTACAACATATGACAAAACCACAAAGGACCGTATAGGTATAGTGTCTTTAGAAACTGGGAAACATAAACAACTGGTTCATAAATCTTCTACAGTGTCTCCCATTTATTTCATCATATCTAGGGTCCCTTTTAGCATATTCTACTTAATATCCATCTTCCTGACCTGGGGAAAAGAAAACATAAAAGGGTGAGCTCAAATGCTCAACAAGGGCAAATAAAGGAAATAAAAATCATATCATATCTTTTTGAAAATCAAAACCTGCAAAAGAGATCATAATATCTTAACATGGAATAAATCATAGAAGTGAAAATGAGATCCCCATAACCATAACATAAAACTTGAAACTTTGTGGAATGCACACATAATCATGGAAAATCATTTCTTGTTAGTCATGACTCATTGCCAAGACTATCTTAGTGGACAAAGTCCCTTTCTGAACCGAGTTCACTCCTCGTTTCAGTCCTGTATCATTGAACCGAAATAACCTTCCGTTCCAGCCATGTCTATCTCATGAGATATAAAATCTTTACCCAATGCATTGGAGGGAGATATAGGTCCCACCCATCTTATAATGAATCCTTTCTTATGTGTTCCACATAATCATAAATCTTACATCATCACATAACCCATGTAATAAAAATGGGATTCTTAAACAACATGACATCATAGAACAATTCATATAAGATAAAGGAATTCATAAAAATAATTCCATCACAACATGATCAAATCAATTTAATAATAGGGATAAAAACAGAACCCTTTATTATCTTAGATGGATAATAATTTTGATAAAACACTTGAACTCCATTCTTGAGGAAAATATCCTTTCTTCTTCAAAAACATTTTTCCTTTCATAACATGTCATACAACTTTAAAATAAAAGAAGTTGATTAAAAATAAACATGAAAACTTGTAAAGGAAGCTTCTTGGAAATAATGTTTTAAAAATCCATTCATGCCGTATAAGTTAAAAAAAACATTCTTCGTACTTTTGTCGGAAAAGTCAAAAAGTACCTCGTACGAAAAACGACAAAAGATTCCTTTCATACATATTACTAAAAACTCACCGAAGGGTAAAAATGGATTTAAACAATTTTAGGTGGATGGAAATAATATTACATATTGATGAAACATGGATGTGGATGATAAAATACACCCCAGTAAATACTTACGAATAAACAATCTCGGATAAAAATGAGATTGTGATATTTCCCTTACCTTAGGTCCGATTTGCTTTGTTCGTGTCCGAAGCTCCTGTATAATGGTTTAAATAATGTTATTGAATTATTCCAGAATCATACATATTGATATGATATCATATATGATCGTATTCTTAGCTTCTTGTAAGTAATATTTCATTGTTACTTGTTACTCGGGTCTTTATTGCCTTTTGTTCTTACACGTGTTTTGCCGAATAAATTCTTATTCTTATTTCAAGGTTATAGATACCTTATATCCATAATGGTATTAGTGTAACATATATCATATTTATTCATTCAATTCATTTATATAATTACTATGTAATGATGATCATGTAGAACGAGTCACATCACATCGTGGAGACGGTATTCCGTACGTACGCACGAGTGATGATATCGTTCCTATGATCGTGGAAATGTATTGGAGTATATATATATTATTTCAGTATCAATATTACTTTATAATAATCGTAAATAGTTACTCATTACACCGTTATACCCATCCTTGTAAAGTGATGGTGGAAAAATAGATTACACCACGGCGTGGAGACGGTATTCCGTACGTACGCACGCGAGGTGATTTCATTTTCCGGTAGGATGGATAGAAGGTGAATTAGGGTTGTTTCATATTTATAATAACATATCAGTATGTAAGTAATACTGATGTTATTACTTCATCATGAAACAACTAACGAAGAAGAAGTTGAAGAAGAAAGAAATTGAAAAGATCGGTAATGGATATTACCTCTTCTTTGGAACGCCTCTTTGAATCCTCCACTTAAGGAACTAAGAGTGGTCTTTGGAGAAGAACAGGACCTCTAGGACTATTATAGGGAAGTGGAGAGGAGAAAATGGAAGGGGTTGGCCGAGCTTGAGTGCTCAATTTGGTGTGAGGAGGAGGGGGAGGAGGTGCCCTTTTATAAGGGAGGAGAGGGGCACCTTAGGAATATCTCAAAATATTATTTTATATTAAAGTCAAAATCGGTTTATAATGGTTCCAAAGGGTCTTATTTCGAAGATGAAGTGGGGAAGGGTCGAAATACTATCAACCAATAGGATTTAGACAAGTTTAGGGTATTATTTTAACCTTATCAATTAGATTTAACTCTAAGTTAAATAATTTAACTTTTACCATGTCTTTTTGTTTTCTTTCACTATATGGTTAATACACTTACTATAACATGCCAAACGAACCCCAAATTGTTTATTATTAAAATATATATCCTTATCTAAGTCATTTGGCCGAACCTTAGATTTTTAGGAATACAATAACAATTAATAATATAATATTTGATTTAAAAACTATTTTGTGTCAATTTTGACACTATTTGATATATGATTTTTGTGAAAGTCATAACAGAATTATATGTTCGAACCAAGTTGATTAAATCAACACTAATATATCATAGTAACCTAGAAAATTAGTGGAATTCATAAAAAGTCTTAAATTACATTTATTTTGGTGTTTATAACATCAATTATGTCAATATTTCATTAATAAGATAATTACTTCATCATCATTGTGTCATAAATAAATTAATTTATTTAAAGTCTAAAAATTACAAATAAAATACCATTATGTAGGAAATCTTTTTAGCTTTATAATGAATATTTACAATCGAATTTATCTTATGTATAACCCCATATTAAAAATGATTTACTTATTAAACTTTGATTTTAACTATTTTAACCCTTCTTTAAATAAATTAATAATAAATGTCCTAATCTAATCCAAGTGGGCCTAAATGGTCATATTTTATTCCTAAGTTTGTTTTTGGTCGAATTACACTTGTCCAGTAGAATTAGGACATGTTTTAGGGTAATATTGATATCATATTTACCCTTAGTTACCCTATTTACTATTAACCGCGGTAAAAATAGTAAAAAGTTACTATTCACCAAAAAATTATTTTCATCTCATTGAACCACATTTTAGTCCTTGATATTAACCGTGTCTCTCAGATTCTTTAAATTCCATTCACAGAAGTGGTAAAATTAAGTTTTATGCAAAATTCAGTTTTTAACCTACCACTTAGTGGTTTCACTATTCATCAAAAATTGAAAGTTTTCAGAAAAATACCAAAATTTCACCCTAGGCTAATTTCGATATTCTGAGTCCAAAAATGAAGTCCATTTTGAAAAATAAAATTTATAAAATTTCAAAAAGTGGTTATTACTATTCATAACGGCTAGTTTTAATAGCATATTGTTGTTTAGTGAAACTCGGTATTGCGTACGACGCAAGCTATCGAGGAAGGTCGCGATTGCGTGTAAAGCAAGCCAAGCAAGTGTTGTGTAGAAAAATATTCCTTTGATGATTTATATAACATAAAAGTCTCGGGTGTTACATTCTACCCCCCTTAAAAAGAATTTCGCCCTCGAAATTCGTCACTTTGTAACAAACAAATGAGGATACTTCTCCCTCATCATATCCTCAAGCTCCCATGTAGCTTCTTCAAGTTGGTGGTTTCTCCATAAAACTTTCACCAAGCGAGTGGTATTGTTTCGTAGGACTTTTTCGCTACGATCCAGAATCTCTATCGGCTGTTCTTCATAAGAAAGATCTTGCTCCAGTAGTACAACTTCTGAACTGAGTACATGTGAAGGATCTGGTATGTACTTTCTCAGGAGAGATACATGGAACACATCGTGAACTTGAGAGAGATTCGGTGGAAGCGCCAATCGGTAAGCTACCTTCCCAACACGATCCAGTATTTCGAAAGGACCGATATATCTAGGGCTCGACTTCCCCTTCTTTCCAAATCTCATAACCCTCTTCCAGGGAGATATTCGTAAGAACACTTTATCACCTACTTCAAACTCTAGGTCTTTTCTTCGGTTGTCGGCATAACTTTTCTGTCGACTCTGAGCTGCTCTTATGTGTTGTTGAATAGATCTGACCTTTTCTGCCATTTCATCAACAAGATCAGGTCCTAATAGCTTTCTTTCCCCAACTTCATCCCAGCAAGTTGGAGTCCTGCATTTCGTTCCATAGAGAGCTTCATAAGGAGTCATCTGAATACTGGAGTGAAAGCTATTACTATAAGAAAATTCCACCAAAGGTAGGTGTTGATCCCAACCTCCTTTGAAATCCATAGAGCAAGCTCTCAACATATCTTCTAGGGTTTGAATTGTTCTCTCAGACTGACCGTCTGTCTGGGGATGATAAGCAGTGCTGAAACTCAACTCTGTATCTAGAGTATGCTGAAGACTTCGCCAGAACTTCTAGGTAAATCTCGGATCCTGATCAGATATAATAGAAAGTGGTACTCCATGCAATCTTACCACTTCCTTTACATATATCCTGGAAAGCTGATCTAGAGAGAAATCCTCTCTAATAGGAATGAAGTGTGCAGACTTTGTAAGACGATCAACTATGACCCAGATAGCATTATTGCCTTTGGATGTTTTAGGAAGTCCTGTGACAAAGTCCATAGTGATGTTTTCCCATTTCCATTCGGGTATGGGTAATGGTTGTAACATCCCCTTAGACTTTTGTCTCTCAGCTTTAACTTGTTGACAAACCAAGCATCGAGAGACATATTCAGCAACATCTCTTTTCATGCCATCCCACCAGAAGTACTCTTTCAGGTCCCTATACATCTTCGTGCTTCCAGGATGAATAGAGAACGAAGAACTATGAGCCTCATCTAGCAGCTCCTTCTTTAATTCGGGGATGGGAGGAACACAAACCCGATTCCTGAACTTTATTATCCCATCACAAACAAGGTTGAATTCAGGAACATTTCTCACCTTCTTTTGTAACTCGACATCTTCTTTTTGTGCCTCTTTAATCTTCACATGTATAGATGGTTGAACATTCATTTGAGAAAGATAAGATTTTTCCCCTTCCATTATAATTCCAAGATCCATCCTTTGTAAATCTATAAATATTGGATCTTTTGTGATCCTCATCATGGATAAACTAGCATGGTCTTGTCGACTTAATGCATCTGCCACCTTGTTTGCTTTCCCAGGGTGGTAATGGATTGAGCAGTCATAATCCTTAATCAGCTCCAACCATCTTCTTTGACGCATATTCAACTCCTTTTCTGTGAAAATATACTTTAAACTTTTATGATCAGTATAAATATCACACCTTTCACCATAAAGGTAATGCCTCCAAATCTTTAATGCAAAGATTATCGCAGCCAACTCCAAATCATGTGTTGGGTAATTTTGCTCATGGATTTTCAACTGTCGTGAGGCATAAGCTATCACCATATCATTTTGCATAAGAACACACCCCAATCCCTTCTTGGATGCATCACTATAGATCACAAACCTTTCTCCACTACAAGGCAGTGTGAGCACAGGTGCACTGGATAACCTTCTTTTCAACTCCTTGAAATTCTCTTCACATTCCTCTGTCCAGACAAACTTAACTCCTTTCCGAGTCAACTTGGTGATGGGATTTGATAATCGTGAAAAATCTTTTACAAAACGTCGATAATATCCAGCCAAACCAAGAAAACTTCGGATCTCAGTTACTGTTGTTGGTCTTGACCATCTTTCGATAACCTCTGTTTTTGCTGGATCCACAGATATCCCCTCTTTTGAGATTATATGACCCAAAAATGCAACTTTTTGAAGCCAAAATTCACACTTGGTAAATTTGGCATAAAGCTTCTCCATTCTCAGGGTCTTCAATATAATTCTCAAGTGATCTTCATGCTCTTCCTTGCTCTTTGAATAGACAAGAATATCGTTTATAAAGACTACCACAAATTGATCAAGATAGTCTCTAAAGACTCTATTCATTAGATCCATGAAGATAGCAGGGGCATTAGTAAGACCAAATGGCATCACTATAAATTCATAGTGTCCATACCTTGTACGGAAAGCCGTCTTTGGTATATCCTCCCTTTTGACCCTTAATTGATGATACCCTGAATGAAGATCAATCTTGGAAAAGTATTGAGCTCCGCGTAGTTGGTCAAATAAGTCATCAATGCGTGGGAGAGGATATTTGTTCTTGATAGTGATCTTGTTAAGTTCTCGATAATCAATGCAAAGTCTCATTGATCCGTCTTTCTTCTTAACAAATAGAACAGGTGCTCCCCAAGGTGACGCACTAGGGCGTATGAATCCCTTATCAAGATTCTCTTGGAGTTGCTTCTTCAATTCCTGCAACTCAATTGGGGCCATTCTATAAGGTGTCTTTGAAATAGGCAAAGCACCCGGTACGAGTTCTATTGAAAACTCAACTTCACGATTTGGTGGAAGACCCGGCAATTCCTCCGGAAAGACATCATCAAACTCCCGTACAATGGGCATATTCTTAATCGTGAGTTTCTCACCAACCATTTGAGATAAATAACCTTCATTTAGTGGAATCAATACCCATAAGATGGAAGAAATTTCCACTGGAAGGTTATGTTCATCCTTGCATTGGTATACGATCATAGATTGATCTGGAATATGGAATGTGACTTCCCTTCTTTGGCAATTGATATGAGCTCCATGTAGAGAAAGCCAATCCATGCCAAGAATCACATCAAATTTCACTAAAGGAAGGATCACATGATTTGCAGGAAGCACTTTCCCACAAACTTCAATCGGAGAAGAATTATAAACTTTTGATGCGATTGATGTGCCATTAGGTGTTGTCACAGCTAACTCAACATCTAATTGTTGAGGTAATACGGTGATACCCTTAGAAAAGTCTTCAGAAATAAAAGAGTGGGTGGATCCAGAATCAAATAAAACATTTGCTACTTTAGAGTGGATGGTAAGTGTACCTTTCACCACTTCGTTATCGTACTCCACATCGCTGATAGAAATTGCATGTGACTTTCCTTTGTCATTAGCCTTAAGAGTTTGTTGACGTCGACCATCATCATCAACCCTTGGATTTGGGCATTGATTGGCATAATGCCCCATCTCCTTGCACTTGAAACATTGAAGTGTAGTAGGTTCATTCTGTGTATCCCTTCCTTTGTTTGCGTCATTAGACATCTTCTTCCCATTATCACGGCATTCAAATGCCCGATGACCTTCCTTTCCACATTTAAAACATTTACTTGTCCCTTTAAGACAACTCCCTCCATGTTTCTTTCCACACTTTGAGCATAAGGGAAAGTTCATCTTCTTTTCAGTGTGCTCTTTAGAGTTTCCTTTGAATTCCATCTTCCTCTTCTTATCAAACCCTTGTGACTGATGGGTTACTCCAATCTTCATCTCGACTTTGAGAGCACATCGAACGATTTCCTCGTAGCTATTGAAGTCCCTTATGGCTAACGCCCTTCGAAGACTTGGTTTTATGCCACTAAAGAATCGATCGATCTTACTCTCAGGTTGGATAATAATACTAGAAGCGTACCTTGCAAGTCTTGTAAAATTTGCTTCATAGGTACCAACAGATTCATCATCCCTTTGCTTCAGATCAAGGAACTCTTTCTCCATCTTTGTTCGGAGAATACGAGGGAAGTACTTTTTGAAAAATAAGCTCTTGAACTCGTCCCATTCCATAGACTCAATTTCATCCCTTTGCCTCCTATTCTTAACAAGATTCCACCATTGATCAGCATCTCCTTCCAAACGATACACTGCTAGGATGACTTTATCATGCTCAGAACATTGAAGAACTGAAAATATCTTTTCAGTAGTACTAATCCATTGTTCAGCAACTAATGGATCAGTAGACCCGCTGAAAGAAGGTGGACGCTGCCTCATGAAGGATTCAATAGAATGTTGCTCCCTCCTTTGCTCGTTTGGAAATCCTGCATGATTCATAGCTTGAGAAAGTTGTGTGAGCATGGCTACAAGATTTTGCATTCCAGCTCCCATATCATTTGGTTGCTCAGGGGGACAATCATTGCATTGCCCATCGCATTCCGCATTAACACGGTTCCTTCGGGTTCCAGCCATTGACTAAAACCAAGAAGAATAGTGTGAGCAACACTAATTATAATAGGAAACCACATAATTCAAGAATAAAATTTTCATGCTTAAGGTCTTATCCTAGGTTATTCATGGCCATTTCTAAAATTGTGTTCTATGCTTAGACTTATCCTTAGGGTTCTTACTAAGGCTTTCACATCCTAGTTTACAAAGGTTGACTATACCTTTCCTCTGATACCAACTATAATGACCCATACTTTACATACATTGTTAATACTTCAAAATTGAAGCACACTTATTACAACATATGACAAAACCACAAAGGACCGTATAGGTATAGTGTCTTTAGAAACTGGGAAACATAAACAACTGGTTCATAAATCTTCTACAGTGTCTCCCATTTATTTCATCATATCTAGGGTCCCTTTTAACATATTCTACTTAATATCCATCTTCCTGACCTGGGGAAAAGAAAACATAAAAGGGTGAGCTCAAATGCTCAGCAAGGGCAAATAAAGGAAATAAAAATCATATCATATCTTTTTGAAAATCAAAACCTGCAAAAGAGATCATAATATCTTAACATGGAATAAATCATAGAAGTGAAAATGAGATCCCCATAACCATAACATAAAACTTGAAACTTTGTGGCATGCACACATAATCATGGAAAATCATTTCTTGTTAGTCATGACTCATTGCCAAGATTATCTTAGTGGACAAAGTCCCTTTCTGAACCGAGTTCACTCCTCGTTTCAGTCCTGTATCACTGAACCGAAATAACCTTCCGTTCCAGCCATGTCTATCTCATGAGATATAAAATCTTTACCCAATGCATTGGAGGGAGATATAGGTCCCACCCATCTTATAATGAATCCTTTCTTATGTGTGCCACATAATCATAAATCTTACATCATCACATAACCCATGTAATAAAAATGGGATTCTTAAACAACATGACATCATAGAACAATTCATATAAGATAAAGGAATTCATAAAAATAATTCCATCACAACATGATCAAATCAATTTAATAATAGGGATAAAAATAGAACCCTTTATTATCTTAGATGGAAAATAATTTTGATAAAACACTTGAACTCCATTCTTGAGGAAAATATCCTTTCTTCTTCAAAAACATTTTTCCATTCATAACATGTCATACAACTTTAAAATAAAAGAAGTTGATTAAAAATAAACTTGAAAACTTGTAAAGGAAGCTTCTTGGAAATAATGTTTTAAAAATCCATTCATGCCGTATAAGTTAAAAAAACATTCTTCGTACTTTTGTCGGAAAAGTCAAAAAGTACCTCGTACGAAAAACGACAAAAGATTCCTTTCATACATATTACTAAAAACTCACCGAAGGGTAAAAATGGATTTAAACAATTGTAGGTGGATGGAAATAATATTACATATTGATGAAACATGGATGTGGATGATAAAATACACCCCAGTAAATACTTACGAATAAACAATCTCGGATAAAAATGAGATTGTGATATTTCCCTTACCTTAGGTCCGATTTGCTTTGTTCGTGTCCGAAGCTCCTGTATAATGGTTTAAATAATGTTATTGACTTATTCCAGAATCATACATATTGATATGATATCATATATGATCATATTCTTAGCTTCTTGTTAGTAATATTTCATTGTTACTTGTTACTCGGGTCTTTATTGCCTTTTGTTCTTACGCGTGTTTTGCCGAATAAATTCTTATTCTTATTTCAAGGTTATAGATACCTTATATCCATAATGGTATTAGTGTAACATATATCATATTTATTCATTCAATTCATTTATATAATTACTATGTAATGATGATCATGTAGAACGAGTCACATCACATCGTGGAGACGGTATTCCGTACGTACGCACGAGTGATGATATCGTTCCTATGATCGTGGAAATGTATTGGAGTATATATATATTATTTCAGTATCAATATTAATTTATAATAATCATAAATAGTTACTCATTACACCGTTATACCCATCCTTGTAAAGTGATGGTGGAAAAATAGATTACACCACGGCGTGGAGACGGTATTCCGTACGTACGCACGCGCGGTGATTTCATTTTTCCGTAGGATGGATAGAAGGTGAATTAGGGTTGTTTAATATTTATAATAACATATCAGTATGTAATTAATACTGATGTTATTACTTCATCATGAAACAACTAAAGAAGAAGAAGTTGAAGAAGAAAGAAATTGAAAAGATCGGTAATGGATATTACCTCTTCTTTGGAACGCCTCTTTGAATCCTCCACTTAAGGAACTAAGAGTGGTCTTTGGAGATGAACAGGACTTCTAGGACTATTCTAGGTAAGTGGAGAGGAGAAAATGGCAGGGGTTGGCCGAGCTTGAGTGCTCAATTTGGTGTGAGGAGGAGGGGGAGGAGGTGCCCTTTGATAAGGGAGGAGAGGGGCACCTTAGGAATATCTCAAAATATTATTTTATATTAAAGTCAAAATCGGTTTATAATGGTTCCAAAGGGTCTTATTTCGAAGATAAAGTGGGGAAGGGTCGCAATCCTATCAACCAATAGGATTTAGACAAGTTTAGGGTATTATTTTAACCTTATCAATTAGATTTAACTCTTAGTTAAATAATTTAACTTTTACCATGTGTTTTTGTTTTCTTTCACTATATGGTTAATACACTTACTATAACATGCCAAACGAACCCCAAATTGTTTATTATTAAAATATATATCCTTATCTAAGTCATTTGGCCTAACCTTAGATTTTTAGGAATACAATAACAATTAATAATATAATATTTTATTTAAAAACTATTTTGTGTCAATTTTGACACTATTTGATATATGATTTTTGTGAAAGTCATAACAGAATTATATGTTCGAACCAAGTTGATTAAATCAACACTAATATATCATAGTAACCTAGAAAATTAGTGGAATTCATAAAAAGTCTTAAATTACATTTATTTTGGTGTTTATAACATAAATTATGTCAATATTTCATTAATAAGATAATTACTGCATCATCATTGTGTCATAAATAAATTAATTTATTTAAAGTCTAAAAATTACAAATAAAATACCATTATGTAGGAAATCCTTTTAGCTTTCTAATTAATATTTAAAATCGAATTTATCTTATGTATAACCCCATATTAAAAATGATTTACTTATTAAACTTTGATTTTAACTATTTTAACCCTTCTTTAAATAAATTAATAATAAATGTCCTAATCTAATCCAAGTGGGCCTAAATGGTCATATTTTATTCCTAAGTTTGTTTTTGGTCGAATTACACTTGTCCAATAGAATTAGGACATGTTTTAGGGTAATATTGATATCATATTTACCCTTAGTTACCCTATTTACTATTAACCGCGGTAAAAATAGTAAAAAGTTACTATTTACCAAAAAATTATTTTCATCTCATTGAACCACATTTTAGTCCTTGATATTAACCGTGTCTCTTGGATTTTTGAAATTCCATTCACAGAAGCGGTAAAATTAAGTTTTATGCAAAATTCAGTTTTTAACCTACCACTTAGTGGTTTCACTATTCATCAAAAATTGAAAGTTTTCAGAAAAATACCAAAATTTCACCGTAGGCTAATTTCGATATTCTGAGTCCAAAAATGAAGTCCATTTTGAAAAATAAAATTTATAAAATTTCAAAAAGTGGTTATTACTATTCATAACGGCTAGTTTTAATAGCATATTGTTGTTTAGTGAAACTCGGTATTGCGTACGACGCAAGCTATCGAGGAAGGTCGTGATTGCGTGTAAAGAAAGCCAATCAAGTGTTGTGTAGAAAAATATTTCTTTGATGATTTATGTAACATAAAAGTCTCGGGTGTTACATGGAGCATCAAGCTCCACCATCGTCCTGCTGCTGCGTGTAGTAGGCTCGCAGCGAGGATCACCATGAGGTCTGCTGGTGTCCTCACTAGCCTAAACACTCGTACCACTGCCTCCAGCCAGTCCTCTGCTGCCTGGGGATCCGTCTCCCCGCGAAACCTGGGTGGTCGCTGGCGCTGAAACTCATGCAGTGCGCTGAGGCGACGTGCATCATCAGCGGCTGGTGCTGGAAGTATCGGGGGCTCGGCGGGTAGTGCTACCGCCGGTGCCACTGCTGAAAAAGGGCCATGCACCGAGGCCTCGTCACTCGGTGGGCTGTCATCACATTCGACTCTCGGAACCCTAGCTAGCTGCCATTGTGGGGCCATCCTGAATAGGAAACAGGTGCGCCACGGTCAAACAGTATACCTGGTGAGCTGATATAAAGTAATCACAAAGAAAACATTGAAACACATACGCAATCAATGTTTTCGTGCATTATGTGGGAAATCAGAAGTCAGGGTCCTGGTGTACGGATACGTCGGCCGCCGCAGCAACACTGGACTCCCTGGACTGATAACCACACTCAATACGCTAAACATTATTGCTTCACATAGAAAAGATCAGAGTTCGCGGTAGAACCGAACTCCTCTGATACCAATTTGTCACGACCCGCCCTCGGGGTCCGTGCCGTGACTACCCCAAGCCCGCCTTCCATAGGCCAGGGGCTGGCGACTAGCACCAAGGCGTAAATCCCGGTAAAAAGGGAAGGCATTGCCTTTGTAAAGAAAACAAACACCACAGAGTAAGCAAGAGGAAAGTAAATACTAAGCAAAAGTAGAGTACAACTGAACGTGTGGAAAAGTAAATGGGCCAGTATACAAACCCAAACTGAAAGTAAAGTAAAACTCGAAAAGGAAAACAACAACTGAAAAGTAAAAGCCGCTACACCGAGCTGTCCACTGGAAATCCCACCTGAAGGGTGGGTACAGATAGCTCCACTGCTCCACGGGTCCCGCCGTCCGCTCCGAGCACGTCTCGCCCAGTGATCCTCCTCCAGGTACCGTCCTGCTCTGCAAGCCTCAGCTAAGATCAACGATGTCCGTCGTCTGCAACCAACACAACGTAGTGCGTGAAAAGCCCGTGCAGGGGTGAGTATAAGCTACTCAGTAGGGACCCCGAGACCCCTGAAGGTCTCTCAAATCCACAAGGATAAACCACGAAGAAAGGAACAATCACGAAGTAATAACCGACACTACTTAGGTATATTCCCATACATATACCTAAGTCATCAATTTCAAATACGCTCCAACCTCCGAGCCCAAGTACAACTCAGTCCACACAGGAAAGTAAACGTATTCCACACAGGAAAGCAAAACGTAATCCACACAGGATTGCACAACACAATCCACACAGGAAAGCAATAGGTTTCAGCTCACACAGGATTTTCATTATCAAAAACGTAACTACTGAAGAGCCCCATCTCTGAAGTGTACAGTGTCCTGTCACGACTTTGATATACTGCTCACTAACCTAAGACTGCTGAGGCACTCCTCCTGTCGAGTACCGCGGGTCTTCCGCCAACTACCGGGCGCTCCGTCCGCTGAGGGTCTGCTGCCAAATACTGGGCGCTCACCCCAATAGCCTACAGAGGTACTCCTCCAGTCGAGTACCGCGGGTCTGCTGCCAACTACCAGGCGCTCCGTCCGCCATGGGTCTGCCGCCAAATACCGGGCGCTCCGTCCACTGGGCTAGTCGACTCACTCCAAGTTGAGTCGGTCGAGCAGTCTTCAGGTCTCAGCCGGCTACACGGTCTCCGTACTCCGTACGCTCGTCTCCAGTATCACAGGTCTGCCGCTACAACCAAGCGCACCACCTCTATCGAGTAAAACAGAAGATTCAGCTCACACAAATATACTTCTTCGGATGACGATAAAGATTATCACTGAACCATCTAAGTCGTCGGACCCACAAAGTATCGATAGGTACTAACCCCCGCAGTGACCTACACAGGATCGGACTCACACAGGATCGGGCCCACGCAGGACCTGTAGCACTGATCCACGTAGGATCGCTGAGTGGAGTAGTCGTCGTCGTCGAATCCACACAGGATCTCTGTACTGTCGTCGTCGCAGTCACAGTAGCAGTAGCAGCAGTAGTAGTCACAGTAACGGTCGCAGCCAGCACTAGGGTTCCCGCACACAGCAAGCTCGTTCGGAGGGTCCGCTCCACGAGCCGAGAGGCTGATACATCAACTGTCACAAAGTCCAGAGTTGATGTATCCAAAAGTTCCGTATCATCAACAGGAACTCAACGCAACAGACGGCGCGTCGATCGGACGCCCGGTCTGAGACTTATTGGCATTTTCGTCCCCGGGGCCCGGTTGGTTTTTAAGGCAAAACCAACCCGACCGTACTCCACCTGCGTCCAAACCTCGGGCGGAGTATTCCAAAAGATTCGTCTCACTAAGAGGAACACAACACAGCTGACGGCACGTCAATCGGACGTCCGTAGCTCAAGATATGAGCGTTTCCGCTCCGAAGGCCCGGTTGGTTTCGTGAACGAACCAACCCGGCCGAAATCAAAGTAATCCGAAACCTTGAGTGCGATATACCGAAACGACCGTCTCGATCCAAGGATCGCGTTACCACAGACGGTTCGTCGATCGGAGGTACGTGGCTCATGTTATGGCCAAAAGACCGAAACTGCTTCGAAACGGGGGGTCCGGGTCCGGGCCGACCCGGCCCGACCCCCCCCCCCCCCCCCCCGGGTCGGCCCGTAGCGGGTCGACCCGAACCGAGTCGACCCGAACCGTGTCCGACCCGGCCCGGCCGGCCGGCCGGCGGCGCGGCGGCCGCGGCGGCCTGACGCCGCATGGAGGCGGCACGCGGGGGGGCAAAGCCCCCGCTTTCTTGGAGGCGGCACGACTTTTTAGCCGCGCCTGTTGCAAAACCCCCCCCCCCCCCCATCGTGGGGGGCTTGCTTGGAAGGAAACGGGGGAGCCGCCTGCCCCCCCTCAAAGGAACCTCACCCCTCATAAAGAGGGGGGTTTTATGCGCTGGCCGGGGGATTAATTCCCCCGGTTTAATACCATCCGGCCGGCCAGCTGGCCGGCCGGTTTTCTACAACGGGACAGGAAAATCCAGTCCCCTCTTCGGCTTCTGACGCCGGCAGCCCGGCCGCCGGTCTTCTCAAATCGCCGCGGCCCGGAACCGGCCGCGGTGTTCGTCGTCTGGCGCGGTGCGACGACACCGCGCCCCTCTGCCGCACCTTGATTTCTTTCAACGCGGCGCGACGGCTTCGCGTTCTTGATGTTTCTTCCATGGTGCGTGCGCGACGGCATCGCGTATCAAGATTGGGTGAATATCCGCGTGGTGCGACGGAACCACGCCACCTTGATTCATCCACAAATTTAAACACCAAGAACGAAGGAGGGGGTTCGGCCGTGTTCATGCGGTCCGGCCTCCTCACGTTAAAACACAACTTAAAATATTCAAAAGCCACAAGTTAGACATACTAGATCCACGATCAAGAATGAAATAATTAAACAATAAATCAACAACCCCTACCTCGGGTATAGGTTCGAAGATTTGACAACGTCCGCGGAAGACAACGTCGCCGAGGTCGGGCGTCGCGGTCGTCGTTTGTCAAATCCGTTGACGAAGAGATACGCCCGAAGAGATACATCGTTGGAGAATCTTCGTATGCCGACGAAGAAGGTCCGAGTAGGAAGCGACGTTCCCTCTCGTTGACACGGAAGATGAAGAAGAGAGGCGGCGTTCTTCGTCGGAGCTTGAGCGTTCTTTGTCAGAGCTTGAGCGTTCTTCGTGTTCTTCGTCAGAGCTTGAAGAAGAAGAAAAAGCTCTCAAAAGCCATCAAGTTGGCTAAGAGTTCTAACCCAACAAAAAAGAGAGAAGAGCTTAATTTAATCAAAAACTTAACACAAGAATTTCAAAGGTTTGAAATTCAAAAAGATTAACTCCAAAATTAAATAACCCATGTCATTTAATGAGGGGTTAAGGAAGTTTGAGGGAAGATGTAAAGTTAGGGGTTCGTGTGGGCCCCACCACACTTAATCCTCTCAAGGGAGGTTAAGTGGGTGTGGGTCCCACCCCTAACTTCCTTTGAGAGAAGTTAACTAATAAGTTTAAATAAAAATATGTAAACATAATTTTTATTTAACTTATTCTAATCTCCCAAAAACTAACTTTCATTCCGCAACAAACGCAACTTCCGAAAAGGTCTCTTTAAGCAAATATCGGCGTTGCGAGTTCATCGGTGCCCTCGGATTTCAATTCCAAGCACCGGATCAAATGTTAGGAATTCTCGCTCGTTCGTTCACTGAACGTACCCGAGCCAAACTTCGGAAATTGATTCCGGGCACTCCGGGCCTCGGAATTAGGTGTCGTCAGAAACCGCGCTCTTGTAAAATTCCAAAGAAAATTAAGAAAAAATTTCCCTTGAATTTTACGGGTCTTTACATTCCATGCTGTATTTCATCTACCATTCCATGAATTAGAACAACATGTAGCATGATTCCCATCTTTATAGGATATGTAGTGATGCCCAGTAATTTTTTCCTTCGGCATAGTCATGGGCTCATCAACCCTTTGACCCTTTGGCCTCAACTCTGTCTAAGAATAATGAATTTAAACAATATTCATTCCTTGTATGTTATGTATAATGAATCATTGGGCCCATTTACACCAATTGACATTGGGTTTTCCACTCCATCATGCCACCCATACCATTTGAGAATCCCTTCCTCCATGGTCCAATCTCTATAACATTAAACTAATAGACCCCATGTTCCATGCGAATAGACCATAAAATATATATAACTGGTTCAAGAATTATGACCATAAACATTTATTCCAACTGTAGTTTTATTTTTAAGACTTAAAATTTCATAGTGTTGGCATCCTTGGAACGCAATGTTAAATTGTTTCGTAGGTATATGCTTTAAGACCTTAAAAAATATCCATCATATGGTATGAGAACTGGGATGTTAAAATCAGAGTTCAGGTATTGGAATTATTACATTAAATTTTGTTCATATCTTTCTTGGGTGAGTCTTTTAAAAAAGCCATTTTCTCCTAATTCACATTAGTTTATATATTGTGTTTCATGAAAATACCTTTTGGAACACATTTCCCCCATCATCATGGATTCATGATGATAAACAAAAAATAACTACTATATTATCACCTAAGAAGAAATCTCCTTGGAATAAGTCATCTGTCATGTAATTTTCTAGAACTATGTGCATCTTGATTCTTTTCCATGTGTCATACATAGAGATACCAAGATTATATATCCTGGTTCAACCATCCAAAAACCTAAAATTCCCCCTATCTATGTACGAATAAAACCCAAAAAATAATATTTAACTTCAGGAACTATGTGTGTCATGCTTATAAACCTTATGGTATACGTATTGACACCTAGATATTTTTTTTGGGTCTATCCACTTGTTCCACATACCATACTTTCTCTGGAATCATCTCTTGTCTAAGAATCCATATTATAAACTATGTTCAAGTCCCTTAAGAAGTATATTGTGTGGAATTGGTTTTATTTGGCCCTCATTCAGGTTTTGTCTATTAATCCTCTAGAAGCACATCCAATTTTCTCCTACCTATCATTAAAGGGAATTTTTCCCTTCAAATGTGTATAGTGGCACTCGGGTCTAATTCACAACGATGTTACATTTTGTGAGTTGACTGTTTTTGTTCTCTATTTTTAAAGGGTGGGTTTGGTCATAACGACTATGTGAAATGAATGATTTATGTATTTTGTTTAAAAATTTAATAATTATTGGTGAGTGTTCATCATTAGGGGTTATTATTGTGATATCCCTGAGTTTTTCAACATATTTAATTAAATTAACACCCACATCACTTGATGGATTTTTATCGGAATTCCAAAATGTTTTGTCATTAATAAAATCCTAAATTACAGAACTAATCATAATAAATTATTATTGATAGATGGTAAAATATTTCATGAACCCATATGTACTTTTGGTTCCTATCATCCTTGGAATCCACATGTCAAATAGAACATGTCATTGATCAATAACATTTTATGTTCAATGTACAACATATCAACTAAAAGAATATTAATCGATCAAAAGATATCAATCACTAAACATCCCCAAATTATATATTATGCTAATGGCATATTTACTCAGCCATTTAGGTAATTATTTTTTCATATTTTCAGGATAATTAGTTAAAATAGATGAAAAATAATGGGACAAGATAAGTGTATTGTTCCAAACACACACATAAATGATGAAGTAAACTAAAAATTAACTTTTGATATAATTTGAATGTAAAATTAGGGAATTATTTTCAAAATATTTAAGAAAAAAATAGTGACATTAAAATTAAACAACATATGGTGGATGATAATTAGAAATAATTATAATGAAACACTCATTGATATTTAATTTAAATGAAATCAATCATACTCGATTACAATTGAAAACACTTGAAATACATGAAATGAAATCATGATTTAATGGTATATAATTTTAAATAAATAATATTCGAATGTACTCCTAGACCTTTATAATTGCTATGGCCGTGAAAATATATCCTCAAAATCTATGAAATGAAAACTCCATTAAATGTGAGAATGGTTATCTATTTATAGCCAAAGGGAGTGGTCTGTTTTACATTCCAATTCAATACCCGATATTGGATCATCAATTTTACAATTTAGATAGCTGAATCTTGAGAAATATTCTTCTAAAATGTTTTATATGTTGATTTTGAAATTACACCCTCCAAATTTGGAATTCAATGGATTTTTGAAAATGATGTTATGGTTGTTTTCCAAAACAATTTGATGTTTCCCAGTTTCGAGTCTTTTTTCTATGGTTTTTGAATGTATTTATGTTATGAAGATGCTTTGAAATATGAACCATTTATTATAAAAACATTTGATACAACTTATTTTTAATCACACTTTAAAAATTCATATCAATTTTTTTTATTTGATTATGAGAAAATTTTAGAAATATGATCTATTTTTAATTCAGAGATATATATTTGGGATGGATTTCAAAAAATATGTTGGCACATATTTTGGTGGAGTTAGGATTTGAATTTTTTATGAAATATGTAATGTGATATCCTAGAATATATTGTAGAGTTTCATCTAGTTTTATCTTCTGAATTGATCCTATAAATTGAATCATAATGGAAAATATATTTTTCTTAACCTATTTTGTGGGCCTTTTTCTATAGTCCATATACCATTTCATATGTCCAATGTTTACAAATATCTATTCGAATGATTTGTATTATTGTGAATAAATAACCCTAAAAAAGAAAGAACCAGACAATTTATATACATAGGGATATATTTTGGTTTAAAATATTAAACATAATTAAATGAATATTATTTCAAATATTTCTCACAAATTATATTTATCATTAAAACCAATGCATTTCAAACCAATTATAAAAATTCCCTTTAAAATTTGTAAGGGGTTAATAAAAAATCATGAATAGGTGAATGAAATTAACTGCAACACAAATTTTCTTTTTTATGTTGGCATGTTCATCAAATATAAAATACAAAACAAAAGAATTTTCACCCACCAACAAATATTAGAATTTTTTATCTCTAATTAGGAGGGACAAAAATAGTTTTCTTATTAAAAAATAATTCCACCAAAAAATAATTACCACATATATGTTCCAAAAAATCTCTTTTTATGAACAAAATTAGAAAGGGAAATGTAGGCACTCACAACTCACTCCTCTCAAGATGATAAAAATTTATTTATAGAGGTTATCTCATTCACCAACAAAAAAGTGAAAATAAAATAATTTGAAAGAGATCTTAGATTTCATTCCCTAATCTAATGTGTACCAGAATCATGATTTTTTTGTTGGTTTTCAGATCCTATGGTATGGTAGAAATATAATGACAATAAAGGTAAGAAAATTGTGTTAAAACACCACCAGAGAAAATGAAATGAAATTTTTTTTGGAATTGAGACATGGAAGGACATGAGAAAACATATTTATAATGGAATTAATGATTGAATGAAGACAATATGTGTATAAAATTTGAATGGGTAGTAAGGGTGAAATATATACAAAACAAAAAAACTCTCAATGACACAAGAAAATATGTCTTGAGTGTTCTTTTTCATCATTTTTTTAATGTTGAACATGAAGAAAATCTCAAACCCATATTCCAAAACTCGTTTTATATCCAAAATAAAATAATTTTAATACTTATAAAAAGATCAATTGTGGAGGAATAATGATTTTTGAACTACCCAAGACACAAACCATTATTCTTTATATTATTCTTTTTTTGGTTTTTTCCTTTTTTTTATCACATATAAATATTATTTTTACAAAATGACATAAAGATGAATCCACTCCCAAAAATCAGTGAATTAAATCCTATCCCCCATGCCAAAATGGTTTATTTATATAAAGAATATGATTACATAAAAAATGAAAGAAATAATAACCAAAATAAAATCCATTCCCCTCGTACTACAATTTCAATAAATCATGAAATTATAATCCATATAGATATTTGGTGGGATAGGGATTTGGGAATTTAATGTGGCTATAAAAAAATTCACAGGCTCTAAGGTGTATTCAAAAAGTGGATAAATGTAAGGGTAAAGGGAGGATATTTTGAAATCCTGATACACTTGTGGTTCATAAAATTCATTCATCATATTGTTTTATGCTATATTTTTTAATTCATCTTGAAGTTCCACCAACTAAATATTCACATCTGGGATTGAAAAATAATTATTTTAAAATATGAGCATAGGTTACCTTTTCATGAAAGCTAATGGTGTTCCTCATAATACGGAAGGAATGCTTTTCCAAATAAAAATTGAGTATTCAAAATTTTAGTGATCTGGAAAAAAAATATTTATCCAAATTTAGGATTACAATAGAAAAAATAGTGGGATGAAATAAGGTCATTTGAATATACAAAATGGTTAGGAAAAATTTCAAAATTTAATGATGAGTAATTATGACCCATCTTTTGTTTTTTTATTAAAATAAAACCCAAAATTATATAATAAGTTGGAAAAATTATTCTGATCAAGAGAGAGGTTAAAAATAAGAATGGGAAGCGAAGAAGAACTATGAGAGAGGGAGTGGATGAGGAGAAGGATTAAGATGTAAAAGGGAAGTTAAAGGGAAATTGGTTCCCTCTAGTTTGGATAATTTATTCCCCTCATTGTTGTTGTGCATGAAATACAATGGGGTGGGAAAGAGAATTTTTGTATCCTCCCTTGGTCATGAAAAGGAGGAATTATTTTATACAAAAAATTATGATTTTCTATTATGGGATATTTAGGAATATGTTTCAATTCTGATGGCACATTTGTGTAAGGTTCTGATTACATGAAATCATAGTATGAAGTCCCAGTTTTTTTGACTATTTTATTTCATCACCATCCAATATGGAGTAATGAGTATTTAAGGGGAGATAACATTAGATATATTGTTCCATATCTATAATGTCAATGTTTCATTTCCAAATAATGGTCAATTTCCTAGTCAATAGTGCAAACTTTATTAATCAGTGTATAAATCACACAAACTTCACTACCATTAGGAAAAGATAAAAACATTGGTTAAAGGATTACATGAATTATAAGAATATTTTTAAATCATGTATATGAAATAATTATTGTTGGATAATATGATTTGAATCAACATATGATAATGGTAGTTCATTTTCCTCGTTACATTATAGTGGATATCCGAGTTGATATGAGATTCCAAAGAGTTTTCAGGATCCTTTAGATTGATATAGTTCACATGTGAAAGGAAAACATCAAAAACCTCAATTATGAGATGGTTATTGAGGATGGAAAATTTAAAAACACATATTTCATTAGGATAACAATAACATTATGGTTCAAGTGTCAATATAATATCAAAGAGACGTTCAAAATCATTGATAGAGAATACACATTGTTTCTCAGATGGGTATCACATGGCTTGAAAAATATTTAACTAGAACTGTTGGTCACAAAATTCCCTGAATAAGATTCCTTCATGCGAATATAAATTTTTTCTAAATATAATGAGTAATGGTATTCCATGAATTAAAGTAATAATGAATATTTTGTTTCATCTTCCATATCTAGGACATAAAAATCTACAGGGAGATAAAATCATTGGCTTGTACAATGACTTCTTCAATTATTCACTCGGGGCTAGAAATGACTTTATTGGATAATAGGATGAAAAAACACATTAGTATCAAGGTACGTAGAAAAAGTTTAGATAAATTTGATTTTTTTTATTTCTTTTATCAAGGATCCTAGTTTTATGAATGCATTATAAAAATTGGAACTCCCAATTTGTAATGGGACTATAATGGTCCCTAGATCCTTACACATCCTTGGTATGGGATTCTAGGTTGAAACATTATAAATGGTCCTATTTTGTCTCTTATTGGTTCACAATTCTTTAAAAAAACATGGCATACATTGGGGTTTTTATGGAATTTAATAGTGGAATGTTTCCTTCAACAGGAATAAACAATTCAAGAATTTCGGGATTGGGTTCAATGACCTTCCTTGGATTAGAGATGGATTGAGGGAATGTAATTTGGTTCTTTATAGTACTGGAATAAAGTTAGAGAGTGGCTTCTAGTTATTTTTGTATGTTATTTCTTTATTTTCGATCCCATAATTCAATGGTTCATTTTAGGATCCATCATTTTTCATAGAGATTTGTTTTCCTGGTCTAAATGAAATTATACTTTTATTTACCTTACGGTTTGGCAATAGTTATGATTGGATTTGGGAATAATTAGTTTATTTATTTATTGAAGAATGATAAAAGTTGAAATTTTTCAATTTAAAAGTTTTTATGTATTGAATAATTGAGGCACAAAAGATCATCTATAGTATTTTTAAATGGTGTCTTGGAAGATCGGCAATGCCCCACAATGGGATGGGCTTCATTTTTTTTTCTTTCGAAAGTGATTTTATATTGAAAGGAATTGATAAGGCTAACTATGATGGGGGAAACCATGAGGAGAATAAGGATTATTTCTTCATTAATGTTTAAGAAATATTGGATATCGTAGTTTGAAGTTACCACAACTTTGACTATATTGGAATTGGTATGGACTATGAGGAGTGAACTAATGCGGCTGAGAGACAATATTACCATACCTCAAGAAAGGGCTATAGGTAGAAGGTAATAGATTAGAGTGGGGTTTGGTAGAGTTTCTATAGAAATGTATTCATGGTTGAGGGATGGTGTTCAAATTAAAATATGTTTTCTTGGGCACAATTGGACCAAAAAATTGAGGGATCATATTGTAGTAGTGGACATGGGTCAGGTTGATGAGTTAGTGAGCTGCATATTCCACAATTTTTGATAGTTCTAGGGAAAAAATAATTTTTTTGAATATGTGGTTAGATATTTTTCAGCCACAAAAAGTTTCGAAACATGTATTTTATGTTCACTCATTCAATCAGTCAACATATTAGGCTCTATGGATTGATTTTCTTGGACTTGTCGAACATGATCATAAAATATAGTATTGAATTCATGTTTGTTTCCTCCCATGATTTTTATGATATCTATTTAAATTGAAAGATTCTTTTAATTAGGAAAACCAACACTTTTGGATTCAATGACAGTTTTCTTCCAAACCAATAACCACTCCGATATGTATTTGATCAAGAGTTGTGTATCGATTTTGTAGTGTCGGTAGGTTAAAAAATTCTTTCTTACCATATCCCAATACTCATGGAGTGATTCATTGGGGAATTTAAATATACCACTTATTTCATTTTTTATATATTTGGTTTGAGAAGCTAGGAAGAAGTTCTGTTAGAAGATCCTCTTCATTTCATTCTATTTGGTTATGGAACCAGGAGGGAGGTAATAGAACCTTGGCGTGGTAAACTCATATAGGCATAAGGTTATTTCTAAAATTTTTCTTTTTTTCCATCAAAAACCCCTTTATAATGCATGGATGATCACACCGCTTGTATCTCCTCAAACGGAAGATGTGTATCCTCACTGGTTAGCCAATGGAAATCATTTAGAAGATGAATCAAACCCAATTTGAGTTCAAAATCTAACGTAATTTTTGGAAATTGAATAAAAAAGTGGTTGGTAATTCATATCAATTGTAATAAAATATTGAAGGGTTTATTCTTTAGGATTTCACATATATAGTTCAATTTGATGGGAAATGGATGGTTATTCGAATATTTAACTACCCTTAATGTTCCTACCTAGTAGGAAAAGTGTTTTCTGGATTTTTAGGAAGAACAAATTATATTGATTGTTTGAGAGGCTACATGGAATTCCAAATTTTTTTAAAGGATGAGGAAGGATGGTTTTTCATTTTTGGATTTTTAATTTATGATTTATTTGGAATGGTGGAATATTTATTGTGTGTTTTCATATTTTTTTATGTTTTATTATTATTATTTTTAGTTTATTTAGAAAATAAAAATCTATCAAATACTAGATACACCATCCACAGTAGAAACTCTATATTAAGAGTGGAAGATTATTGAATATCTATCATTAAAAAAAATTGTGCATTGTTAATGTGTATAGCAGCACTTAGTTCAAATCCTCAATGGTGGTAAATGTTTTAGAGTGGATGGGAATCCATCTTTTGAAAGTTGGGTTTTTAATGAGCATATGAGAAAAGAGTTGTTAATATATATTTTTTAATAATGTAGTCATTAGTATAGTGATTTCATCATTAGGGAGTCAATATTGTGATATCCTTGGGATTTTCTATTTATTTCATTAAATTAACACCCATTTCACAAGAAGAGTTTTCATCAAAATTCCCAAATATTTTTTCTTTATTAAAATTCCTAACTACAGAATTGATATCAATCGATTATTTTTATATTGATGGCTTAATATTTCATGAAACCATGTTTACATGTTGTACTAATAATCAAAGGAACCCACTTTTAAAACAAAACATTTCATTAATAAATAACAGTTATATACAACACACACAATTACCATTTAAAGATGATTAATCGAGATAAATCTCTCAATCACTTAACATAACAAAATTTTGACTCACCCCAATGGTATATTTACTCATCCATTGATATTTTTATTTATCCATTTTACTATGTTTATTGTTGTGATTTAAAAATATAATAAAAATAATGTCACAAGGTAAGAGTAGTGTGTTTAGTACACACATGAACGACGAGTAAAATTAGATAGTAACTTTTGATTGAATTAGAAAGAAAAAATAAAGGAATGATTTTAAAAATTATTTAAAAATTTTAAATTATATAAATATTACACAATATAAGGTGGATGGGGATTATATATTATGAAGAATAAACATTCTTTCATATTTAATTTAAATGAAAAAAAGAATACATGATTACAATTGAAAATACATAACATGAATGAAATGAAAACATGGAGAAATGGTATCTCAAGTTTAAATATGAGTTTTTATGAAAATAATATTACTATGCAATGTTGATTTTTGTGAAAACATAACCACTTATGCTTTGGAATTCCAACCCTTTTCCATTTGAGAATGAGTATTTATTTATAGCCAAAGGGTGTTGACTATTTGCATTCCATAATTATCTCAAATGTTAGATTGACAATTTGAAAATTAATATAGAATAATATGAAGATATAATATTCAAATATGTTTAATATATAGACTTTTATGTTCTCCCATAAAAATGTGGGGGCAATTGAATTTTTTGTATCCAATGTTCTGGATTTTTTCCCAAACAATTTGTGGTTATCTAGTTTTGTGACAAGTTGTCCCACGTTCTATATTTCAATGTATTAATCTCGATAAATGTATCTTAAATTATGAACCATTTATTCTAAATATTTTGGACCAAAATATTTTATTTCTCACTAAAAACATGCTTATAAATTATTCTATTAGATTTTGAGAGATGTCAACAAACATGGGCTATTTTTAATTCCCTGACCGAATTGTGGGTAAATTTCAAAGAATCTGTTGGGACGCTCTATGGTCGAGTTTTGATTCTAATTTTTTATCCAACATGTAATATGGTATCCTCAAACATATTTAATATTTTAATCTATTTTTTTCTTATATAATAGTCCCAGAAATTCAATCATCATGCCTAGTCTAGTTTTCTCAATAGATTTGGTGGTCCTTCTTATGTGATACTTATGACCCTTAAAATGGTCGAATAGTCTAATTCTTCTATATAATGTTTTGTATTATTACGAATAAAGTACCCTAAAATGATTGAACTAGACAATTTGGATTTTTAGGGTGTGATTTATCATTAAAATGGTAATGTAGCTTGAATATGGTTTATATCGAACAATGCTCAAAAATTATATATGATATTAAAACAAGTGAATTTCAACCCATTTCTCCAAATTTCAAAAAAAAACAATAAGGGGAATAGATAAAAATTTATGAATAAGTAAATAACATCACATTAACACAAATCCCATAGACTGAAACCTATGACCTTAAACTATGATCTAACATCCTTAACATATGATGTTAACCTATAATCATACCTCGAACAGGTTCGGTATGCCTCATGATAATCATGGGATACATCAGTATCCTCGCTAGAGAGTTTTTACCCCACTGGGCTTGGTCCTCAACCACACTATGTTCCAAAACAAAGTGTGTCTTGATTCCTGTCTTTATTTGATACGTAGTGATGCACAAGATTATCATTGGGACCATCCACAACTTTATCAACCATTCTCGCCCTTTTACTTGGTTTTAGTCATGAATATATGAAATTAAATAGTGAAAACCTAACATCATGATTTTATAAAATGGTGTAGGAACTCCATGGTCCCCACTGACATCAAGTACTTGAATGACCAATTCCCCCTTGGTCTAAACTCGATGACCTTATCCAATGAACCATAGTACAGGTGACACAGAATTGAACTATTTAGAGAAAATCAAATCATCGTAACATTAAACTATGTGTGAGTATCCTTATGAATGTTTTGTATGGTGTTAGGTCCCCTTATGACCTCACTCATGTTGTTTCTATCAATACACTACACTACACATATCTATTTTGGACACTCCCCTTCAGTCTACACAATATAACCCTAAAATTTTTGCAGTGGGTCCATGAATTATGAAAATAAACTATTTGCATCCCCTACATACCAAGTTTGATGAATTTTACCTACATAGCCTAATGTCATCAATGCATGATCATAAACTATGAATTCACACCTTTTTTATCGACGATTCTCGAGATTAACTCTTTAGAGATGATCATTTCTTCTTTTATTGGTCTCTAACCATGCCAAGTCCTAGAAGTATGTGTTGCATGATTCCCATCCTCATGGGATACATAGTCATTTTTGTACTCCTTATCTATGGGATCAGTTGCAGGTTTATTAAACATTAATCCCATTAACCATAGTCACAGTTATGGGAGTATGACCTCAAACTACACATTGTTCATCTTAAGGTGTGTATGTGGTGTAGGGTCTTCTTCTTTCCTCATTCACATCTGGTTTTTACTCTTACATTCCGTATGTAAACCCATATAGAGAATGTTTATAATATAGTCCATGAAATAAAACTTTAAACTATTTTCTATGGTCCCGAGAATATGACCTTAAGATATGAATTTTACCTTCTATATGTCCCATGAAATACAACCTAAAACTATATTTCAGAACCTTGTTTTTAATCCCACTTCCCGATACACCCATTCCTCGCATCAATTCCTTTATAATTTGGATTTATATAATCATTCAAATCAAGACAGAATCCCAATGGTGATGGTCTCATTCCATTTTGGCTCAGATCATATAATTTTCTAATATCCAAATGGATATAAAGATGAAAAATGTGTATTCTATGCTTTGAATATGGTCAATGGTTGATCTAACTTTTTCATTCCCCATTCTTGACTGGAATGGTGGTGGTCCTTGTGTTTTTAACAGGGTTAAAAGTCGATCCATTCTCCTCAGTCACCCATTTATCTGGATCTGGAAGGTATTGACATACCTCTTTATTATTTAATTATGACATAGTAGAACTCTAATTACATTATTTAACCCCTAATTTTCACTTCCACATGTCAAGAGAACCACATACCATCCCCTGTTTCCCACACTAAACTAGACACATATTCCATTAGGAGCTCTGGTAGGGTGTGTACTGATGTGGTCAAGCTGCAAAAGGCATCACTTTGTCCAAATAAATTGACATTAAAATAATATATGATATCTGATCATCATGACGCCGAACTATGTGTGAATCTTCCCCAGAAAGTTTGGTGTGGCTTCCGGTATTCACTATACCACACCACTTGTCCCCATCTCGGAAGCCTTCTTTCTCATGGTCCAAACTCTCTATCCATAGAGTATAATTCTATATCGAATAATGAATTTATTCCATTTATGAATCCTATAGGGATGTGTTATTGGACTTTGGGATCCTTATTTGTATCGACATCCACCTGTTTCTAATTACATCTCTTGAACATAAGTCATTGTTGTCTCATTCACATCAGTATGACTTCAACCATTTCAAAAAGGTACACTAGAAATTGAAATTTATATTTCCCAAACTCTATGAACATAAATAAAGAACCCAATACCCTTGTAGTATGACTAGAAAATATATGAAAGTTCCTTGTCACGTGACCTCAAATTGTGAGATGTATCTTGATCACATGATGTTAAACTGTATAATGATTCTACCTTACTATTTGACATTAAACCCTGTGTCTAAATTTCCCATCATATGATATAAAATAGTGTTTGTATCATTCTTATATTCATGATGTAAAAATAAAGAACATTCCATTCCATTTCTTGAGGGGTCCTCTTCCCCATTTTTCATCATATACCACATTGTTTTCCTTTATAGATGTCGCTCTAAATTCAAGATAGCCCTCCTGTAGAGAATGGGATTGATCGTGTTCAACCCCATATGATTTCACCAATATATTCTAAGACATAATAGAATAATCTTGAGAGATATAATCTATTATATTATTCCATCACTCTATTTTCATGTTTCACATTCCCCTATTTAAGATCCACTTCAACTTCAACGGCTGACGCCCCCCCAACGGTTGGTTCTCATGCCATTTTGGTTTAGATACCTTCCTAGGCCAACATCCTCATATACTTTGGACAATATTTCGATATAAGTACCATGTTTCGAAAATGGTAAGCATTCAACTCTCATATATTTATCCAATTTTAGGCTAATGGTAAGGATGTTATGTTTTAATCACAATTAGGAGTTATCATGTATTGCCATTACACTCTCCTCGAGAATTATATTTGGGGCATCATGATTCAAACATACCATTTCTTTCTGTATATTGATTCCAATTCCCTAGAATTATATCGTTGTTTCCCTAGCACACATTTAAAAAGAATGTTTGTTCTTCTTCGGACAATGTTCTCCAGCCAGAACCTCCTTAATCCTCAACACTCATAGTGGATACTCAATAATAGAAAACCACAACTATTTTATTTTTTATAAACTCTTGGAAATGAATCCAGCTTTTATTATTAAATCAAATCAATGCCCTCTTTTAACTCAGTAGAGAGAGGTATATTACCAAGCCAGAAGACTCAGGGGATTGAAAGCCCATTTTTTCCCAAAGGGCCATCGGGTGAATAGTATCACTACAGTACCCTGGTAGCTACAGTACCTTCAATAGTACCGCCACTGCTACACTGTCATCACCAATACAATTCTGCCACTACTATAGTACAGCTACAATACTGCTATAGTACATGGAAATTTCTTCCCTGTCCGAAATCAATCCAGGGTCTTTTGGATGGCACGCTAGAGCCTTTACCACTTTGAAAAAGGCTCATTGGACACAAATAAGTTATGATATCTGACACTCTCACATAAGTGATAAATAATGTGGTTGTGCTTTTATAACCACATTAGTCATAATCCAAATGTGCATATGGATTTTTCACTAGTTTCCTCATTGATATGATCTACATTATATAATTAATGTGGAAAAAGAATCATGATGATGATCATAAAAAATTTCAAAAACAAGAAAACTAGTTGTGGTGGTAGCATGGGACATCCTCATGTTGGATCCCCTTATGATCCATGGAAAAAAATTCCCCTATAGATTGACCTCGGTGATTGAGCACTACATCTCCTCTAGCTTCATGCATGTGGCCTTCACGGTCTTCTACCACATCCTGAGCTATATTTCATCCTCATCAACTATGGGATGAAGCTATCATCTCAAATCTACGATCGTTCATTATTATCCCATATTCTATCTAGATGACATGCCACCTATCGTATTTGATCCTAGTCTACCTCTAGTTGGTCCATATGATTAAGGAAAACTTTTAATTGAGTTACGATGAATAAATTATGCTCATTCATTTTTTATCCTAGGTATGGGATATTCTGGTTGATGTACTAAAGCGTTCCAATGTAGTCAAACTATTCCTAATGTGAGGCGACATCAAGATATTGGCTTCCTTCATTCATCTATTTTGAAAAAATGTTTTGGAACATCACATGAATACTATTAGTTTCTTATCCTCTAGTGTATAAGTTCAATAGAAAACGGTTTATAAATACCATCCAACCCAGCGTTTCCAATTTTAATGTCTTCTTGATGAAGCCTTGGATGAATTTCTATGCCCTGAGCTCTATGATTTGGTTCTCTTCAGCGGCTTCAATGTAAGATTCTTCCATCTCTTCAGGAGGAGTGGGATTCTACTCAGGAAATATCGTGAGGAGTTTGGCAGTGGTATCCTCCACAAAAATCATCTCAGATGGGACGAGCAATATGTCATGAGGTTAGTCATCTCCACTTGACCCCACCTCAGAACGTTTGTCTATGTTATCCCTTAATTCCACCCCACCAATGGAATCACTTGAAGTTGTAGTAGACTATCTACCTGGGGCCATGGTCAGATCAACATGGTTGATCAGCTCCTCACAGACAGGCATAGCTACTAGGAAATGAACCTAGGATGCTCCATCCTGACAAAAATATAATGTGTTTGGTTCCTCAAGCATTGTTCATGAAAGGAACATGTTAGTCAATCTATTAAAAAAACTATAATTTTGAATATGTGAAAGAAAAAAAATTCTTAAGGTAGATGATCATTGACATATTGAGATATTGGGTAACATTAAGGACTTCTAATAAAAATGAACCATTACCACCAGGTTTCTCGATAACTGGTAGTAGCTCTTATTGAGTCATTTGAGAAGTAAATTCATGAAACAAGAAGAAACATTGATGTAATAGCATCATGAATTCTGATTAAGGATTAATGACATGAGATTTACTCTTACCATAATGTAGAAAAATTTAAATGTCATTCTGTCTTAGGTGCAGCACTTTTCCAATTGTGGGTTCCTCCTTCTGAATGTCATCGATTTCCCCCATATATAATTTGGAAGACAGAAGTCTTTGAATACATCACCTCAACCTCCTCAATCACTATTTCCCCACTAGGCTGTTCAGTCCCAGTTGTGGGCCCTAGAAAATTCTCCAATTCACTAATTGTCGACCTTGTTCTACACCAATAAGAGCCCCTTGACCGTTATCAAGATATTCTTATAAATGTCATGTTTTATTTATAGAATTTTGATAGTTAAAAGTGGAAGGGTACAAAAAACATGGTGAGTTCAGACATATCTCAAGGATTTATACTAATTATACTACATAGTCTAATATATCACCACTCTCTTGGGGACTAGCATGGTGAGAATTCTCCCCCAGGATTCGTCATCATCAAAATCTTGTGCTCCTTTATTATATGGTTCCTATTCTCTTGAATCATCTATGGATGGTTTCTTCAAAGGCCCTGACTCACCAACAAACATTATCGGAATAGTTTTGAAACATATAATGGATTCCACTTGTTGGAATGAAATGTCATCTCTAGATTCTAGATACATGTGTGTATCATGGAATTCCACCTTTCTTATGATCTGTGCAAGACTAACCACTGGAATCTCCATCACACCTTAGATTATCTTCATCCATAGGATCTATGGAATCAGTGACATTTGTAGAGTCCTCTAGGAAGACCCAAGATAGGTATGGACATAATTGGTAGATAGTTTAAAAATTACATTATATTATTCCTAGGATCCAACTTTTTTTCCACTAAAACCCATTATAAGACCATTCTCATCCAGTAATAAGTGGTGTGGATAAACCTTGGTACATACTGATCACCATAGTTCCGGTCTAAGACATCCCATGTTTTTATTTGTCACATAATGAGAATCATTCCCACTTCCTTGCTAATTAGTGTCCCCTCTTGTTGGTTCAATCATGTTGGCATGATACCGTAGGGTTGCCTCTTTATATTCTTCCACCCAGTCTCAGGAATACTCTTTCGATGAACCATCATCATCCTTGGTTGGTGGTAGCACAATGGTCTCTCCAGAGCCCACTATCACTAGTATTCACTATAGTTGATGAATCATATAAGGGTGCCTCTCATTAGGAAACCCAGTGTAGAATATATTTTCCAGTCGTTAAATCCATCAAAACTGTCTGTCAAAACGGTGCGGCATGTTGGGGTCACTGAGGAACTTCCATCGATCTAGTCCACTTGAACTCTTCCCCTAAAACCTTGTAGGTACTCTTTCTACTCCCAAAATTCATTCTGGTTTTCCACAATTAAAAAAACCAGGGTCGCAAAGGGGTAGAATTTGAAATTCACATGGTTTATGATCTGAAGTACAATATTATCCTCATTATGTGTTATTGATCATAACCTAGTAATGTTTAGAATAGATGGTCATATATTGGTATTTACATGACTTATAGTATTCCATAATTCATAACACCTAATATAGGTTGTAGTCCCACCATACAGGAATTGGAGTGGCCCGTAAATCCTTTCTGGTGTGTTTTTTCATGAAACATAACCCATTATGCTGTAAATACTAGAAAATATAGATTCACCTAGGTTGAATATATTAACATCTACTAGGATGTTCTCCATTACCAACATCCCTAAGAATTTTCCTAAATGTGATTCTCTTAAAGGCAGTAGCCACCTTCTTGAAAAAGTTGAAAGGAAAGCGGTAAAATGAAATAGTGGTTACTATCCTCCCACCATGTTGTACCTCCACATTTGATATTTTCCATCCCCATGAACTAAACATTATAATCCTACCTTCCCCCTTTGAGATGCAGATGGACCCTATTTACCTTGAACTTGAATTCTTACTCTCATGTACATCATAATTAATTGGTCAAACCACACATGGAACATGATATCCTACTAGAAAATTGGTGTGAATTTTAACATATCTTTCACCTCCTCTAAAAGATGTTGTGCTAGAATAGGAGTCCACTAATTGTTCTTACATGAATTCTATGTTGGGATGAAATATTTATATTATAATCCCTCAAGTGGAATGATTTTGATGCAGTGAATGTCACGTAGAATAATATTGACTTATCTATGATGAAGAGGTAATGTGTTCATATTCAGGGACTAGTAGCTAGGAGCTCTAGAACCATCTCCTATTGGCAGTAAAATTGGAACTCCAGTATCTATATAACTTCATACATCCTATTTTTTCATAGTTTTACCCCTTATTATAGGCACTAGTATAACACCCAATATGCCTATTCCCACTTTCTGTTAAAGTTACTAATAGATTTCATGTTTCAATCCTTATAACATCCATTGATATTTTACCTCATAATGATTTGGAAAGTAGTAGAGTAATGGGTGGTGAACTATTATTCCTGTGGTTGGCCCCCAATAATCATCTTTATCCTCCCACTCAGTGCATAAACATCAATTTTTCATTATTATCTGGTAGAATGACCATGGATAGCGACATTCCATATTTGGAGAACATCTTCTCATGTGAACCATCATCATGGTGAATAAACCATAAATGTTGGGATGATCACTTAATCCAGAATCCCAATGTTCTATAATGGAAGATTTTAACTCGGGGTATTGTCCTTCTCCAATTGCCTCAGAAAGCCTAGAATAATTTTATTGACTTATACAACCTTCATAGTTTAAAGGATGTAGTGGTTTCCAAACATTTACACACTTCCTGAAAAATCATAAATATCAATATAGGAGGAATTCTATTGGTCGGCCATCATGAAGTGTCCCTAATGTTGAAAGTATAAATCATGTAAAATTTTATAATTGTTCAATAGAGACTAGTGTTTCATAATATTGAACAATGATCACAAAAAAGGATCGATTTCATGAGAATTCTGAATCCCAAATGAATTAGGTGCTATGTGAATGAAGTGTCTGAAAACTGTTCTTTCCAATATAAATGGAATACATACACACACAATAAAAAAGGGCCTTACCATATGGAAATTCAAAGTGTCATATGTGGGGACCAAACTATTTCCATTAAGGTGTGGACCTGGTCTTCAGAGTGTGGAGAAGTATCTTACACGCCTAGTATGATGTTTTGTGCACACCTCTTATAATAAATCCATCTCCTTCGCATTTCACATAGAACCGGCCTTCTGATCCCCTTTCATCTCAGTTTATACGGGGGAATTTTTTCACTAAATTACTCATGAATCCACATATGACCCTCTTTAGGTGAACCAAATACATCATTCCACGTGATGAAACATTCCAGGAATGTAAATTAATGAACATTCCATTTTTGAGGTGTACAGGTAAGATTGAAATCATTGCACAAGACACCTTCATGACCATGGTGATTTATCTCCATCCCCTTATACATCATCCATTCAAATTAATAAGGAATGTACATGAAATATTACCATATTTCACAAAAGAAACAACATCTATGTATAAGAATCTTTCACAACCAGTGCGAGATATCTTTATCCCCTTCCTTGTGTTCCACTCAAACAGTTAAAGAAGGTTTATGAAAGATTTCCATGTTTCAGGAAATAAATATCATGTTCCTGAGGGCCTCTTTTATTCTAGATATGACATCAACGACACCTTACGTGTAGATCTGCTGCAACTAAGGATGAGGTATCCTGGAGGAAATCTTCCACAACAAAAATCTAATGTACCATCCCAAAATATTTTGACTATAAGATGAAGGCCACCCCCCCCCCCTTCAGGGTGATCCTATTGAAGTTGTACCACAGAGCTGTTTCACACAAGAATGATCTTTTGTGAAATAACAAAAGAATAGAACTCTGTAGGTATCGATCATTCATGACAGGTTCCCCAGTTTTCCTCTCACGAGCAGTCTCATAGTTGTGTAATCCTCACCCAACTTATTTCAACCAATGTTTGGTGTCTATATGGACTCAATCCTATGTTCACCCATTGATGTTATGCATAGACACCAATTTCATGCACACACCTTGAAATTTCTCACAAGCCAATAATGTTTTTCACACCACTGCTTTTATGGTTGAAGGCTTGCATTTATGTCATAAAACCATGTTTGAGAAACTTTTGTGCGAAACCCAATGCCTTTCCCACACCTCATGTATATAATCCTCCATGATTACATGTAGTGATATCATGGTCCCTCATGCTGTGACCCCTATTCCTCAAGTGCATCCATTTCCATTCCTTTTCCTGTCAACATAGGTATGTTAATTCCTTATACTTCTCATCATTGGCATTCTAATTTGTACCTCGTGATTTTCCAATCCTCCATATCATTCTTACCTTGCATTACTAAATCCATTCCCCACCCAAGTGTGCATGAGATAAAGTTATCTAATCCTACGGGGTAAGAAGTGATCCCACCAAATCCTTATAGAATGACACAAAACATCCTAATACCAATATCCTTAGCACATGACATTAAATTGTAGTCCTAAACCATTCAATGCCCACGATATTCCCAATGTACTATCATTATGGTAAGCCAGATCCTCATCCCCCACTAGATGGGAAACCCATAGAGGGAATCTTCCATGCATAAGTCCCATACACCCTATGCCACATGTACATGATGCTCCATTTTTTACTCACAAGGAATGAGATCTTCATCTCATGTAATTAGACCCCCAAACATGGAATTACATCATATTAGGGCCCCATAACTTTTTAATCCCCACACCAACTTTTGTTTCTTATTCTTTTGGGAATTGACTATCAAGTCTACCATTTCATATTCTTCTCGACACCGACCATGAATCACATATCCATAGAAGTTAGCAGTGAACTTGGAATTCAGTTTCCACATTCTGATGGTCATCCCTCCAAAATGAAATCCTGACCATACATGTTCCATGGGAAGCTTCCAAGAATATGCATCGATCACATCATATCCACCATCAATGGGAAACTTCCCTGTATGAAACTCAACTATATTCTTCACTTCCATTGGCATCCTACTTAGTTTTATGACCCAATGACCCTTTTCCGAACTACATGGGATTTGATGCCCTGCCAATTCGAATATATAGGAATCCTCCATGAGGTCCAGAACTAGAATTTTATCCATCCATCCTGATCGTTACACTAGATGCCACATCTTGGTAACATCATGCCCATGCTCGAATTTTACATCTCTTAGGGGTCCCCTGTGAGCTGCATCCACACGTAAGCCTCATCCATTCCATCAATGATCCTTTCATCATCCATGCATCTTCCTTGTGTAATATCAACACAATACATCCAAGATTAATCGTCTTGAGATGGTAACATCCCATGTGTAAGCACCTTACCAATTTTTTTCGGTACCTCACTTGTGACATGAGCATCTTTACCACATGATGTTAATATTAATGTTTTATTCCTATCACAGAACCTTAAATTGTAGACTTTAAATATGATGTTTTTTATCCAAGTTCTCTAATAAAGTTATGTAGGGAACCAATCTGAGGTTCAATCATAATAAATGGAAATCCTTGGTGCCCCCTCCTAGGGGCGCACCTCTATAATCCAACTCCAAGAGAGTTTCTAACAACCTTCATTGTGTGACATATTCTCATGATGGGACACACCTCAGAAATATACCTACATGGGGATTTCAAGTTCATTCATTAGTAAACCTTCTTGGATCCCCCGCATAGGGATGTTCCTCCCTAATCCACCTCTATGGGGTGTTTTGATTTTTCTCACTCTATCTCTGCACGATATTAAACTAGAGCCCTATTCCATTCAGCTACGCTTTTATAAACATTAGATTCCTTAGTTATGAACCTTAAAATATATGCAACTTTGTGACATAAACCACATGATATATATTAAATATCTAATTTTAATGACTTGGAATAAAATGAAATATAAATATATACAATTTTATTGACATAGGATTCCATGGGTTTAAGTCCTTAGATGCCTCCATTAGATTCCCTCATATGAGGATGGTGCATGTGACTAATGATCCTAGTGTCTTAGTATATCAGTGATGCCCAATGTGGCTACTCTTTTGACTGAAGGTTTCTTTACTCTCAAGAATCCTTGGCCTTTCTAGAAAGAATAATAATTAATAACTTCTGTCCAAAAAGAGATAGAACTGATAATTTATTCCACAAGAATGACATAACACTTGGAGGGAGACTTTAACTAAGTTAAAATTTAAAAAAAAAAGAATCCATGGAAGAAGGAACTGACATCCCATTATCATGTTCAATCAATGAGATGACATTACAATAGAAAGTGGTGAATTCCACCCACTATTGGAAAGTAGAAATGTAGGGACAAATAAATTTTTGGTTAGACCATGTTTAAACTCATGAGGATGGTTTACCCGAAAGTAATCATTGGAAAAAATCACACACATCTTTATTTCAATAGTTGATATCTTTCCCCCTCTTTATTTCCAACATACGATTTCATAATATTTTTCATTTTTTACTCTGGAAGATTGTGGTGGAATAAAATTATATTTAATTATAATTTTATTGGTATTTCTCATGATTAAGAAGTATTTTCCCTCCCTTTTACAAGTGTTCTGCTATCTTTTTTCTAACAGATTCAGTACCTTTTTTCAGAATATCTTCTATCAGATAGTAGAGTGGATATAATATTTCCTCTTACAAACAAATATAGTGATTCTATAAACTCTAATCCAGATTATTTGGTAGTACACATTAGTAAATTTTACAATCAATGAAATGTTTTTTATCTTTTTACCCCCTTATATCATTTTTTTTCTTCATATCATCAATTTAATTTGGTGAAGAATTAAATTTTTGTGGGAAATAGTGGGTTTTAACATTAAAATAGTATTATCCTTACATGAAATGATTTTAAGGGAATATAGGCGATCGTACCATATTTCTCAACATGTTTTTTATCACAATATATGAATATAATTTTTTTATTATTTCACTCTTTATCCTCAAATTATTAAATAAAATAAATTTTAAGAACTCACATTCATCCATCACCCACACTTGAATTCACCCTAGATCATACATAAAATTCTAGGACATTGTGTGAATAGATTTTTTCCTTGAATTATTTCATATTAAAAAACCAATTAATGCATTATGAGGCATAAAAATTTTATTTTTAATTTTATTATCAAAACCTTTTCATTGTAACTGATTATTTATAATCAAAATAATTCCTCATACAGTTATTGTAAAATGTCCAAACTATTATTCATAGTTTTGAGTAGACTTTTCAGTATTTTATAGTTACTCTTTAGATTATTATTCCTCTCCAAATAGTGGTTATTATAATAAAATGAAAAAATATGTTCCAAATCCTTTTTTAGGTGATTTTATTATAAGGAATTATTCCATATCCTGATATTAAAAACTATTTTTTACTTATATGAATTTAAATCACATATAATTTCAATATAACTTCATTTTTGTTTTAATCAATAGGGATAAAATTGCAAAAAACATTCCCTCAACATTGGAAAAGATTAAAAAATAATATGTTCATTCAAATTATGATCAATGGGTTTCAAAGAAACATAAAAAAGTAAACATGATTAGAAAAAAATTTAAACATATACAAAATTTGAAAAATTAAAATTAAAATAAATAAATATTTAATTAATTACCCACCCCACCCACCCAACACATAGACTATTATATTCCCTCAATACATTATTCAAATATCATCATGAAAATAGGTTTAAATGGAATAAATATAATCAATTTATAGTTAAGGATTGGTTGAACATAATTTTTCAATATTTATATTTATGTTAAAAGAGTGTGATCACATCTGCTAGTTCTAAGAAAAAGTGTCTATAGATTGCCTTCCTCATTTTCCCATTAATTATTAATGGGTTTTATTGTTCGTCTTTCAAAACCTATACATCACGAAAGGATATATATTAATGACTAAAAAATACATTCCCATCTGGAATGATGTTTAACTTTCATGGGGTTTTTATGATTTTCTATAATCCAATGATGTGTCTTCCATAATTTGGATCTAATTTTTTTATTTTATTATAGTTTTCTCCAAAATTCAGTTGATCTCTATAATGGAATCTTCTTCATGGAAATATTTTAAGGTTGGATGGGTTGGTATTTGTTATAATTATAATTATAAATCATTATTAAAGCTTCCATGACCCTTTTATGAAATTTGGATCCCTTATCATTGATGATTTCTCTAGAAACAATAATCCTATAAAAAATGTTATCCTAGAAAAATTCACACCAAAAATTAGAAACATCGGTTTTAGTGGCCTTGAATTCCAGCCATTTTGAAATATAATGAACATTTATAAATATTTAATAGTTACTTAATTACCTGGGAAATGTTTCCATTAATCCTATTCCATGTACTTCATAAAATTCAGAAATAACTAATCATTTTTGGGGTAAATTCCTCCCTTATTTGAGTTGTCTCTAGTTAATTTAAAATTCATAATTTTTTAAAAAAAAAATTAAATGCATATTTAAACAAATTCTACACATAAATTAGTGATTAAAAACATTATTTATAGTTTTATATTTTTAAAAGATCCATCATTAAATAAGAGTAAGAAAAAAAGAAAATATGTAATATATTTCAATTAAAGGAAAGATTATTCTTATCAATACATCATTTCAAATTTTCTAAAGATTTATAAAATCATAAATATAGAATTTTGATTCATATTTAGGTCATTTAACGTATTATAGATTCAATTGGGATAGAACATAATATGTTTTATGATAGTTGGTTGTGGTTTGATATCAAGGATCTTCTTCTTTAATAAATTATAACTTCTCTTCTTGAAGTTGGCCATTTTATAGGTCTTTAGATAAAATATTCACTCTACCTATGTTGGGTACAGAATTCAAGTGTTTATCGATCTAGTTTATAGGTCCTTTTTTGTCATTAATATCTAGATTTAATTATTTATGTTGTATAATAAATCTAACCAACTTGTACTTTTATTCAGCTATCTTTAACAACAACCAAAGGGAATCATGATAAAAAAATTACATAGCTTTCAAAATATAATATTTAAATTTATCTAAAGAAAATAATAATTCAAAAAACAATTTGGGGTTTTTTATCTGTTTCTAATCTCATGTTATCATATAATAGGTAATGCATTTGGATTTTCCCTCAATATTTTTCAAAATAACTACTCTCATAATATGATTTGGACCAACATAATGTATCTCAAAAGGTTTCTCCAAGTTTGGTGTTTATATCATTGTTAGAGCTATTAGACAACTCATTAACTAAATAATGCATTTATATATTCAATATTAAAATAAAATTCAACATCTTTCAGAAGAAACATAGATTTAGAGAGGGAAACTTTAACAATATCCTTGATAATCCTTATAATTAAACCTTCATGAAGAACGAATTATATCACGCTATTCTCCCAAGTGGGGTAAGGTAATAAATTTAGCACATCAATTTTATTTTTTTCCACTTTAATAAAAAACATTAATCAAATTCCACCATGAAATTAATCTTCTCAAAATTTTAAACATGATTATTTTCGTTGAATTTTATTAATTGTTTTATAAATTTTTTACATAATGATCAAATAAGTTTTCAAATATGGTAAATTCATCCATAAATACTTTTAGTAAATATTCTATGTGTCATAAATGATACAAAACATACACCTATAAAATATAAATAGATTTATACCTAAACCAAATAGTACCTTTTCTAAAAAAATATTACAAATTGAAATTTAAAGGTTATCTTATCTTTTTCCTCTAAGACAATTGGTACATGATTATTAATTGAATATATATATATATGAAATAGTAGTGAGTCCTCCCTACAAATATTTATAACATCTAGACAATAAAGGGTATTATAAAAAAGATCATTCTAATATAATTGATTCATTTTCATTTCATATACATTAACTATTTAATAATTTTGAATTCTCACATGGATTTAGTCATTTTGGTCATTCATAATGTTGTTTATTCATGTTTTCATGGGAAGTATGTGAATGATGTTAGAACATTGTGTATAAAATATTTGATTGGTGATACCTTTTGAAAAAAGATTCTTTATCTCATTATTAAAAACATCCATCATGGGAGTCACAAAATTATTTGGGGATCCCAAATATTTCAAAAATTATCTTTTAAAAAAACATGTGCATAAATGATTTTGAACTAATTCCCAGAATGTAACATAAAATCCATTTTATTACATTCAAATTCATCCACAAAAGTAAAATCAATTTATTTTCTATATTTTTATATTGGTTATAATAATTGATCCATGTTTCACTCACACCCTTCGTAGGGAATTCGAATGCCAATACGTTTTGGATTTTTTAGTTATATATTTGGGGGTTTCTCTAAATATGAAATAAAATTGTAGTGGTACAACTATAAAGATTGATATTATGGTAGAAAATATGGAATAGAAACTTCATATTCTTAAAAATAATAATAAAACCCATCAAAAAACTCATAAGATTCATTTTCATCTAATATATATTTTTTGCAGCTTTATTTATAGAATCAATTACCGTGGTCTTTTTAAGAATAAAATCCCTCCTTATATGAATAAATTTATATAGAATGGCTGAATATACACTATATTCAGTCTATTTAGTTTGTGATGGTGTTAAAATTGAATGATCATATGATTTGTTTCCCATAGATCAAAAAATGTAAAAGTAGATTGGGTTTTCTACAAAATACATTATGGATATTCGAATATAAACATTGATAATGGTCATAATTTTATTTATGTATAGTCTCCCAAAAATGATGAGTTACTGTGACAGGGCTCAATATTTATCCCTTTCTAACATAAAAATATTATCTAATAATAATAAATTTTTAACTCTAAATAACACATCCTATAGAACTCATAAATGGAAGGAAAATATCTATTTTAAAGTTTCATCAATATTATTATATTTAAATATCATATACATAATGATATAAATAAATTTAGGCATAACATTAGTGGAAGCACCTAAGATTCATAAATCATCATAAATAGTCCTGATACCAATAGTAAAATGAATAGAAAATGACTTTGGATCTTGTATTTTTTGGGGGAAACTATATGATGAACAAATATAAGTCACTTCTTCCTAAATTATTCATATTTTCGTGAATCCTCCTATTTTTGGTGAAAATATATTATATGCACCTTTCATACATATGAATTTGATTAAAGGATTCTAAAAGGGTTATATTAGTTGATACTTTTTATAATGTTCCTAGAATTTATATTTTGAATTGGTTCCTCGAAAATATTCATATGTTGTATCATTCTTAATTGGAATAAGACTATGTATTATTTATTATCCCTGGGGTTACTCGTAAAAAGTGTCCCTTTCTGATTATTATATAGACTAACATCTTATTTGACTTCATTATTTTTTTCTAAATAAGATTTATTTTCAAGAGTCTATCATCATGACTCTGAAACATAGATATAAAGCATTTTTTATAATTATTAGAACCATTATCATTGAAAAAACTCCATGATTATGAGCCTTTATCTTCTTCCATAGTGAATAGATTTACATTTACCTCCGAATCATTTTCTTCATTCCTCTTCTACCCATTATTATTTTTCTACAACATCTTTATGATAATTTTTGTTATTCACCAACACTCTCAAAACCATTATATCTCTTTTTTAGGAAATAATTTGAAGACAAACTGGTGAATTAAAAATTATATAATTTAGGTGGAAATAAACTATTTAATTTTCCTTTTCCTCTTCTAATAATTTTACATTTTAGAGAATTGACTCTTTTATAATCCTCAATTCATTTTTCATAAAAAATTTGGTACAAAAACAATTTATCCTTAATTTATTAGAGAATATGTTATCTCAATACATTCAATATAATTTCCTGTTTTTTCATTCTTTTCTTAGAAAATATATTTCATTCTCTAATAACTGAGTACATTTTTATGAAACAATTTAGGGATGGGTTTTCAATAACAACTACGAGTAAAATATTTAGCTCAAAATATCATGTAAATTCCACGTCTGCATCATGATTGTGGTTTAATCTTATAATGAAATGGAAATTAACAAAATATGACTTACAATATAATTTAATATAGTAATGTAGACGTAAATTACACCATCATCAATCTTTCAGATATATTTCAAACATGTTTTTATAGATTTGTAGTCTGGAATCATTAATATTTATATTCCCTTCATACTTATTATTATTATTACCCCACATCTCCTTAGTAGTCTTCATTCCCTTACCATTGGTGTACACATTATCAGTTAAACATTATAGAATGGAATTTATTGATTTCTTTTCTAATTTCATAATTCCCATGTTAATATATGTCAGGGGAGAATATCTTCTTAGTTAATTAAATGCAACCATCATAGAAAAAATATATGTTGTCCCATTTGATAGGAGATATAAGATTGTATAATACTTATATCCATTTATGTTATTTCTATAAAATATAGGAACAATTATATTTTTTACTAAAATAATATTTTCTATCTTTAAATTTTTTCAAGGTTGGATATTTCATACTGAATGTAGCTTTCTCCCATACAACGTGAAGTGCACGGAATTTGTTATATCACATATATGGGAGAATTTAATCAATGACAATATTAATTAAATGATTTCAAAATTTTAAAAAATATATATTAATGACGACATTCTTGATTCTATATCTTGATAAGACATCAATATTTTCAAAAAACAACTAGTTGATAGAAAAGAAAGTCATATAATGATTTACAAGGTGTGGTCCAAATAATGAATCCCACTTCTTAATGGGTTTAAATATTATATCAAAGAAAAAAATTTCAATAGTAAACATATATGAGTGATAATAAGATCATTCTCTTGAAAATATAGAATTCAAGTGATTATAGTAGAGGATTATCTCAAAAAATCCATATTTGACCTCTTGATAGGTTTTTTTAAAAGACATCGTGATAGGTTATTTATAGTAGATATTAATAGTTATATATATCACTCAAAAAAATAAATACAGATTACAATAGGTCCTTTATACTATCTTATTATGGTATTAAATTGATCCTTCTAATAAACATGCATTTAATTATTTAACTTCTAATGCCTTTTGGTGTAGTGTAAATTAAAGTATTCATCACCACCTTAATCAACCTCAAATTTTTTTCTATTTTTCTCAATAACCATATGCAATATAGATTAATCATAGACCATATCCATATCATCCTTCATCAATGTATAGGTTTAGTCTTAGATGAGGTTAGATTCTACTTCTTTAATACCCAAAAGATATCTCGTTATTATAATTCTCTATTAGGTTATCAATTATGATCACAATATTTTTCTTCCTTTTCCTCACTTTATATTCCCCTAACATCATGAATATTTTTTAATAAAATATCAAAACTCCTTAAAACTATTTGGGAGATCATCTAATTAAAATATATTAGATATTTTTTTTAATTAAAATAAAAAATCTAGTATAATATATACATTAAATTGACCATGAGTCTCAGGATATTTACTTATTTAAAAAATATAAAAATTCCACAATTTTTAATTATTTTCAAAATGGAATGCATGTTCCCAGGCACAAGGGTTTGTGGCATAGAAACTCCTTCATGTGACATATACAAGTCTCAAACTCTATATACTTCTTTGTTTAGTCATTGTATTTGAAAATCATAAATCCCCATCACCCATTGGTTGGATATTTATTTCAATAGTGAAAATAGTACAATATTTTGACATTTCTATTTCATTACAATTATATAATATAAAAATATCATTAAATTTTTATATTTAAATAATCTTTTCATTCTCGTGGTTGTATTCCTTAATTTTTCATTTTTCCCTTCAAAATGTATTTTGTAAGAATAAAATGATTATTATAGGAACGAATCTTACCCAACATTAGTAATTGTCACAAATTTTAATATCATCCATTTGAAAAAATAACTCTTATGGGATTGAATGTTTATCTTTAGGAATTAAATAGTCAAAATAATGAATTTCTCATGTCGTTTTCAATCATCCTTCAATTGTATAAATGACTCTTATGAACTACTAGAATGGATCTTAGAACATTTATATTTGTCCATAGTTTTTTCTATACTATCTTAATGAAAATTTCATTTCTTTTCCGATATTATATTCCATTATTAGAAAAATCCTATTAAGAGTTAAGTAATTATTATGATAATTAGAGATCATCATTACAAAAAATAAGGATCATCTTCCTCATTTCAACTTTTTACTCTCCATATCATATGAGTAAATGAGCCTAATAGAAACTTAGTGACATTGCTATTTTTTAGTTTCAACTAAAGGATTATATTCTATATTAAATAAATTTAGAATTTTATCAGACATTTAACTAAGGTGTATTCATATATTATATTATCCTAAAATGTTATTGGACGATATGGGGATGGATATTCAAACCACTATGAAGCCTTTAATCTTTAATAAAATATACATATTCTCTTATTTAATTATTTATAATACAACAACTAGTAGTTACAAATAATATTTATAAAATAATCATCATCCCTTTTAAAATTTATAAAAACAATATCTTTATAATCAGTATGTTTATGGTGGATTTCCTAGAATCTTTATATATTTAAATTATAATAAGTAACATATCTTCCATTCCCCATCTACATATATATAACAACTCTATTTTCCCTGTAATGTATGAGATTCAACTCGTCATTCCTAATTCATTAATCCAAATTCTTATCATCACAAAAACATAGAATACATTGAATTTACATATCATAGATACAATACTCATTTATCATATTCACTTGTGATCTTCAGTATGTCTATATCATAGTTATATTCATTACAAGATAATTAATATATTCTGATGTTTTTTATAATAGTTAAGCCATGATTCATGAAATGTGAAAAACATTAATGTATTTATTTTCATATAGATATTTAAATAAATGTCATTACATCATTATGAACTCCATTATGCCATTATATTGTGCATATCAATAAAAGAATTAATTTTGATATATTTTCAAACATTACATTATTGGGTTAAGTCTTTAAAGAATGTACTTGATGTGATTTTAGAATATATTTATAGCCCAAATTAGTTCAAACCATTTTTTCTAATCAATGAGATATATGAGGTTTAGTTTTTTTATTGTGGGTGAATTAAATAATTTGAGAAATACTGATAGATATGATATATAATGAAGATATCCATTGATTGAAAGAATACTCGATATATCAAGATCATTATGAGAGATGATTAGAATTTATAATGGTTTGTGTTTAAATCTAGTTGACTGAATAATTACGTATATTATAATGATGGGAACTACAATAATATTTATCTAACTCGGTTCCCTTTATAGGAACTATTTTTTTTATAATTTTCTAGAGAAAATGTTTTACCTCTGTTAAAATATTTTTTCCGCATATTTCATAATAGTAAAACATGTACCAAAGTGGGATAATTGATGTGTCACATCTATAGATTTATGGTATAACCATATCAGATTTATGATAATGTTTTTAAGAGAAATAAATGTCTTTAAACGAATCAATACCCTCCTACACTTAGTGTGTGGATGAAGAAGAAAATTGAGTGAATGTTAGTTGATTGATAATATTTCCTGAAAATCATATATCAGAAGTGCACCTTGACATGTTTTGAGGACTATCTATATTTATGTATCCATGCAAATAGTAGATTTTTGGTGGATATTTTATACACTAACACATATCCAACATTATTCTCCACGGAAATATCCCAATATTGGTAATCCAGTAAAATAATTCTATTTGAGTGTACATTAGTTTCTACATATTATTTTATATAGTTTTCCAAAAAGAATTAAGTAGTTATATAATTAATAAAGGTTCCAACTCAATTTCGAACTGAATCTTATGATTGGTGAAGGCTATTAAATAAATATTTATATTTTTCGAAACCCTAATTCACCTCCCCACCCCCACCACCCTCAAGGAGCCATGGTCCTCATGTTATAACCAAATAGTCAAAAACATATACATAAATAGTGATAAATTAATATGTTATGTTAATGAAAAATATACAATATTAATTAAAAAATATGAATACCTTAGTTTTTACAGTAGTATTAGTCGCATTTATTATTTATCATTATTTTATAAGGATATTTCTAAACATAAGAAGAGGGTGAGCTAAGATCCTCAGTAAAGGATACCATATCAATAATCCTTGATATTTTAACACCTAATAATGACATAAAAATATTTAAAATAATAAATATTCAAAATAATGTCAAGAAAATGGAAACATGTTTCATACCAAGATGATTGAGATAATAATGTATATTATGATGATGATTAAGTGCATATTTTTAAAAATTATAACTATAAAATAATTTTTATCTACCAAAAAATGTAAATGCATTGTAATGGAACTCCCATAACAGTGATTTATTATTCCACTAATACATATCAATACATATAAGGGATATATAATTATTTTATGTGCCCATCACTTATATTTCTAAATTCATTACAAAATTTAAGGATAATAAATTTTGAATACCTAGTATAATAATAAATATACAAAGGCTTGATAATAATTAGATTCATATTCTGTGAGGATTGATAAAATATATTTACCACATGCGGAATAAATGAATATTTAAATATGCTAATAGTTCTCTGAGTAAAGGGAATGTTATTTTTTACTAGATGAATAACATTAAATAAAATAAAGATTATGGAAATCATGTTGAATTTTTTAATTAATTTAATACCATGAATTAATTGATTCAAAAAGTATGAAAAACAATTTATGGTAATTTCATGAAGAAAACTAATCCTTATGATTGTACGATTACTTATAATAGATTAAAATATAGAAAAATGGGAAATTAATAATAAATTCTCTATAAAATTTAGATTATATAACTCATACAAAAGATTCGTGTTGGGGATATGAAACGCCATAAGAAGAAAATAATAAAACATCCTTTAATGATATTAATGTTTTACCAGTTATGATAAAATAATTATCCTCAAAGGGAATGTTAAAGGATTAAATATCTTTGTATTATCCTTCGAAGAATAAATACTTCCTTTGGGAAATTTCACACCAACAATACCATTCTCATATGGCATTCCTACGAATTTAAAAGGATATTACATGACATGATTAACAATTAATCTAATATTTTTAAGGAATCATAAAAGAATTTTAATGTCTGGGATTTGAAATATATAATGAATTCCAAATCAAATGAATAATTAAAACATATATAAAACTATAAATAATGGATATAAAATTTTAAAATATGATTCTTATAAAGGGAAAACAAGAAAGAAAGAGATAAAAAGAGATGATTTACTTACCTTACTTATTTCCACCTATAAAATGATACAATGATCCTAAAAAGATCTAGATCCTCTCTATGGGATATGAGAGATATGAAATAAGAGGATAAAATTGATAATAAGATATTGAGTGAATAGATATGGGTATATAGGAAATTATTAATATTCATGTTAACATATTTATTTATTAAATAATTGTTTTAAATCATGGAATCATGGTATTAGATTATTTATATTTAAAAATAATAATCATTTTTATACTAATATTTGTATATTATCATCCCAAGTTATTTGATAAAAAATATATTTTTTTAATTATAATATCTACAAAAAAATTAATAATAAACTATATAAGGGAAGAAAACATAAATAACTTTTTAAAGGAATAACTTATGACTTATACTTTCCAAAGATATATTGTGATTGTGAATTTGAGATTAATATTTTAAAATTAAATTATTTAACCAATAATTGATATTTTAAATCAAGGAAAATATATATTAAATTATTAATTTCTATTTTAAACAAAATATTATCATATAATATGTCTTATGTATATATAAACCATATTTTAATTTTCGAAAAAAAATTTAAAAAATTAAAAAATTCAACAATATCTGTTTTTTAAAATATATTTGAATTATGAGATCTTTAAAAATTAAATATACATGTCTGTGTGTGTTTTGTTTTTCTGTAATTTCATGAATGATAATTATAATTCATAATAAATCTATTAATTTTATAATGAAAACCTATCCAATTTCAATATTCCTACAATAAAAACTTATATATTCATATATATTCTCTTCTTTATAATCACACATCTCATATAATTTTTTTATATATTATATTATTTTTCTTATGTATTTTGTTTCCTCTAGTATAATTTTTTATGATGAATCATGAATACATAAAGGATTAAATCATAGTCTTATTGTTCATTGTTTTTATTATCCAATGTTACTTATAGAAGTTTTAGTGAATTTATATCTTTAAATTTTTATTGTATCATCTTGAAATAAGAAAAACAAATTTATAACTCTCATAAATTTGGTTTATAATTCATTTTTATTACATTTATGTAGAAAAACTATTTTCTCATTCATTATAAAACCCTTAAATTATTCCATTCTTATGATTTATGTCATACACCATTCCATGAATAGAAGTGTATAAATCACTTTCACATCTTACTTATATTCCCACAATGCATTTTGGTCTCTCCATAAAACCTTTAGTAATCATGTCTTCAATTTTTTCAATTATTTTTCTATCTTATCATTTTATTTTAATACATTTGTGTCATATGACATGTTAGCGTCTAGTTTTATCCCTCGGATAGATAGAAAATGAATTTTTTCTATCATTTTTTTCATCATAGGTAATACTTGGATGATATCATGTACATTAAATATGTTGGGAGCCATGAACAAACGATATTTTAAAACACATATATGTTTCATGATGAAAAATATACCGAGGGATTATCTCCCATTCATAATTAAACTCATTATTACTTTCTATAGTAGTATATTTATGAAAACATCACCAACCTCTTAAAACTATGGGTACTTAATTTTGTTATCATTAAAATTATTTTATCAATATCCTATTCCCTCAATATATTTTATAATTATTTTTAACATTCTTTGTTTTCTTATTTACATCTTATAATCCTAATAATTTACTTTTATTAACTTTATCACAAAAATTTTGATTCTAAAATTTATTTTTATATAGATTGTCATTTGGTTCCCATTGGATGCCGGGGTGAAAGTATTTAATACAGTAGAACACCACGAATTGAACATTTTGGACCCATAATCCATTAAATTGAAGAGAATGTTTCCATCAAATATTATCCACCATTTTGATAGTCCTTTCAAATTATAAATCGATTTTATGGTGACAAGTTTTGTTAAGATTTATCATACTATTAAACATCTCTCAAGGAGTCATCCAAAACAACACCATGAATTGTACTACCCAAGTAGATATTATAGATAACAATGTAACTTGAATTCCCCATAATTTATCAATATTGAATCATATGGGGTTTTTAAGGGATATAGCCTTAGTAATTTATTTGAATTCAGAAAACATAGTAAATTTATTAATGATAATATATATATCATTGTTAATTTTTTGGAAATCATTTGGAGTCCAATGATGAAATATTTATTGATATTTTCCCATTTCTACTCTAGTATATGATTTATTTTTTAATATTATTGGATAGTTTCCATTAAACTTTCAATTTTTGTTAAACTAATCAATGTTCTCTATGTAATCAATAATATAAAACATTAGTTTTTCCTAAAATGGTATCTATGAGACCCTAAAAATAATTGGTTCTACCAGGGTGTATTGAAATATTTCATTTATAATCGGCATCTATTAACTCATTTTACATATCTATAGATAATAGAAGACGTGGTATCTTTATAAACCATAAAAGATTATCCTCATAATAATTGAAATCAATTATTTTTTCCACTTTACACACATATTCTAATGCCTTGAACCTGTTTCAAAAAATTAGTTCCCAAATTAGAACTCCAAACACCATAGGAATGAATCCCTATACACTAGATAATATTGACAAGTATAAAGAGTTGTGTATAATACCTTTGAGAGACCATTCCCTCTATCATATATCCTCTAAATATAAGAATAAAAAATAAAAAAAATATATAATAGATACATTATGATATATAAGTATTCACAATAGATGTTTTCCATTAATATCATATGACTTATAAAAATAAAATGAATCCATGACATGTCATGAATATATACAATAATAGTTAAATCACTAAAATGATGATAGCATACATAGTAAATGAAAAAAACACTATAATATTGTATTCTCAATTAAAATGACTTATAAATTTCCTTGGAACCATATATGTCCCAAAATTAAGTTACACCATCTCTAACATCTATTTTATGCCCCTTTCCATTACCTATATCACAAGAAGATTTGTACATTCACACCAAGGTGAACATACTGGGAATGACAAAAAAAATATAGCATCCAAAAATAAAACCTAAAATAAATGAAATATATATGTTTCTTCATGTAAAATACGAGTAGTAAAAATAAACATATATTATCCATGCTCCCTAGTCTAGTGTCGAATAAGATACCATTATGATTGATTATAATTTATTCAACCAATGGTACTGAACCACATTGGTTATCAAATAGTAACATTTTATAATTCATGATAGAACATCTTCTCGTGCTAGATGATTATCTATATAATTTTATTATCCTCTTAGAGGTGACATAACATACATATATTTTTCTCTAATACATGACATACTCACCTATATAATTGTAGTATTATCTAACTACCATAAGGTCCTTTAATCACTAGATTAGAATAAAAATTTATGGCCTATATGAAATTGTTCATAGAATAATGGGTTATTGTATATGTATCCATCCCTTTGGAAATTTCTTCTAAATAGTTAAATATAATGATCATATCCAACTCTTGTAAACTCATTCTAATATTAAGTAATCATATATACATCTAACAACAACAAATATCCTTCAAATTATGTCTCTAAATACTCAAATACAATACCCATGTTTGATCAATTCATTATGTTGATAACATACATTAGGGTCTGAAAATATAAACATATAATCATGTATCCCATCATATATATTCCTTAATTACCTTTCCACATTTCTTGCATCACATGTCATGGAATTACCAACAAAAAAACCACATCACATGGAATAATTTTAAATTCTAAATAATCATCTAATATATAGAAACATTTCACCTAGTACTCTTATCAATGATCCCATCTTAGAATTCATAGTGGAACAACCTCAAAATCATTATATAACTTTTAACTTCTGTTGAAATATTTAAATCATCACATAGGATATATTGAGGTTACATAAGATATAACTCATATATAAACACCCTCTATGGTTTACTAATTAAATTTAATCAATTTATTAAATGATAAACATGGTATTATAGTGACTCAGAAATTAATGTAATTTATGTGTAATTTCTACCCTCGGTCTAGTGCATTTAACTTATTCCCTCTGGCATGCTTGAACAGTCTATTTTTTATCTCTAGGTAACTTAGAACTGAATACTTGAGATTATAATCAAATGAAACATATAAACACGTATATAATGTAATGGAAAAACAATTTTTATGAAACATGATATAAATTATTAAATATTTCCATATAATTCTTCCATAATGAAATGTTATCAAATAAAATGATAAAAAAATAATTTCTTATATAGAAAGGCTCTCTAAAAAATGTGAAATAAACCATGGATGAAAATTTTATTATGATTATCCTCACCTATAAAAGATTAATAAAAATAGTTGTTTGATTTGAAAAAAGTATGTTAAGTTGAGACTCAATTTATTTAATAAAACTCAAGGATAAGGGCATTCAGTCAGATGTTTCTTATATGTTTAGACATAGGAAAAAGTTGTAAACATTAACAACCAAAATCCAAAAAAAATACCCATTAAAATTATTTTTGGAGATGATATCAAAGGATAATAAAATTTACACCATGCTACATACATTCCACTGGGAATTCAATAACATACATTAGAATTTCAGCGTATATTGAACCATTACATGCTCCATAACTCTCTAATTGAACATCTAATTTTTCCAATAAGAGATCCAATTACACTCTAAGATGTTCCACTAATTATAATAAATTTTCCATTTAATATATATATTATTGTCCTTCAAAAAAAAATATCGTTGATCAAATCATTTATAATTACACCTGAAAATGTAAATATTGATTCAAAATCTTAAGTCAAAATTATAAAACTAGTAAAAACTCATAACCATATCATTTATCATTATTTAGAAGAATCATCGATCACCATAAGAGAAAAAATAAATCTAATGGGATTTCATTCCTTCATCCTACTCCCAATTTTCATTCTAGAGACATATATGCTTCTACTACACCCATACTAGAGGAATTTTATTCCCTTATAAATATTTCATGCCCCATTATGAAACATGTTCTGATCTATAACAACCATGCTCTTTATTTCACACATAATCATAATTTATTAAAGAAATCCTTCAGTTTATAAAGTATAAAACGTCGATAGGTCTAGTTTGTTTGTGTCATAGGAACATTATATAACAAATTATAACATAAAACAGAACATCTTATTGAAAACTTATTTTACGTGACCACATCATTCATTCATACTTAGTGTTTCCTGGGATAACTTGAGGACAATCATAATAAAGGGGTGATATATAAACCCAAGTAAGGGATTAAAAATTGTAAACAAGAAGAATAAAATACATTTTAGTTACTATTCATATCAATGAGCATAAGAGAAACACGTACATAAAGGCATGATCATAACATGGAAATGTGGCAACAACATTTTACATGATTTCAGCATGATCCAAGGATCGTTGCACATGGATAATGAGTAAACCATCATTGAACATGAATTTTAATTATTAAACACTCATTTCACTAGAAGTGTCATTATACTAATCATTACCCAATGCATTGGAGCTCTATCAGGGAACACCCTTCTTAATCATTTTATTTTATGCATAAGTGTGCCACAAGGATCGTATAACAAGGATTCATTAAAAATAAAAATTTATTCCTCAATAAATGAGTGTGGTATTCATAAATAAAAATATATAATCAATATTTATATGTGAATAAATTTTACTACCCTTTATATAGAAATGGTCATGGTATTTTCTACCCAATGACTTTGGATTGGAAAATCGATGTGTACTTTCAATAGCATAATGGTGTGGCATAAAAATAAAAAAAATGGTTAATGAGATAGAATGGAGTGTATCATAATATGTACATGAAATGTATATTAAGGGGTCATATAAATACATGTATCAACATATTTAATGGAATTTAGAATCATAATACAAAACAATTTCATGAATGTAAATATGGAGAGAGAAATGCCTTATGGAATTTTGGCATGGTAACGGGTGTACATATGAGGAATTAATGGGATATAATGAGGTATATAATCATCAAAAAATAAGTATTCAAGAATTTTATAGGTTTGATATCATACCCAAACATTTATAATTGAAGAAAATTGTATAACAACATAATGAATTTTAGAGAAAAATAAGAAAGGAAGAAATCACTTACTTGGATGTGTGATCCCAAAGGATTGGGAGGGTCTTGAGAGTGGCATATTGTGATCTCAAGGTACATTGGGGGATTCTAGAGAGATAATTGAAGAGGATATTTGAGCTCTAAAGGCTTTTAGTGAAGACGAAATTGGTGCTTGGGAGGGTTTTTATAGGAAAAGAGAGGCAACTCTTTATTATTTATGTTTTAGAAACCACACATTAAACAAATAATAACCAAAAACCAACCAATGATTTTTTCCCATTTTTTTCAAAAGGGAGTGGAAGGCATTATTTTATAACTACAATGTCCAAAACTTTTAAAATATTTGTCTTTCTTATCTGGAGTTGACTCACACTCTCAAGGAAATCAATTTAAAAAGTTAAAATGTTTTATAAGTCTTGGAGGGCCCACTAAATCTTTGTAAATTAAATCAAACAAACCTAAAATAAAATTATATTAATGTTAAAAAAATATATTCGACTAAATTATATTTTATATTATTTTATTACATAACTATCGGGTCATTATGATTTCATAAAACAGATTATATAATTAAACAGTATTTAATTTTTATCCAAAAATTTGATTGTCTGAAAAAATTACAAAAAAATAACTCTTGGATAATTTCAACATCTCGATTCCAAAAATAATATTAATTTTATCTAAATAATTTTATATATATTTGATTTTTTTTTCTTTAAAAATAAAAGCATACATTTATCAGAAATTTATGTGATTTCATAAAAACGGCTTCCAACCCATAATAAAAACCACATTTGCTTTCATAAAAAGTATATAACCATTTATATATAACAAAAACTAATTTACTAATAATAATTTATTAAAATATTATTTATTTCCCAAATCCCTTAATTCATAAAAATATATTTCATAATTTAATATTACCAAAAAAAATTATTTGTGCTTTAAAAACTATTTACAAGGTGACAATAAAAAAATGAATGTATATTATCTATAAAAAATAATGTATATGATCATAATGCTAGGTTCTAGTTATATAACCACTTATAAAAACTTTATATCACCTATGGTTAAGGTGTGTTATGGTGATAGACTTTTGGGGTGGCTCAGATAACATTGCTTGTGTGGTAATCTCTATCAAGTTCCACTTCTCCCGTAGTTGGTTCCATTCGAGCTTAACGTGCTGAATATTTACTTGTACAAGGTCTATTTAGAAGACTAGTGACACCGCCTCATTTCCAAACTCTAAAAAATGGTCTTCGTACAGATCAATTCTACTAGATGTGGACATCCCTTCCTTTGTCTGAGTAAATTGGATTTGTTAAATCCTTATATTTAAATTAATTATGTGATCATTTTTCAATGGAAATATTAGCAATTGGTAAAATTAGTAACAAAATTTTGAAATCCGAAAACCTAAAACAAAATAAGTTCATATGTTATATAACCATTTTACATAAAAATACATTTAATTTGATCTGGATGAATTTTCATTAATTAAAGTTTAGGTTGTTACAATATTTTCCCCTTAAGAAAATCTGACCTTGAAATTTCATTTTCCCATACTAAAAAAAATAGGGGTAACTCTACTTCATCACATCCCCCCGTTCCCTCATTTCTTCTTCAAAAATGTGGTTTCCCTACTACATATTGATGAGGGGCATTGTCTTCTTTCATAGAAAGTTTTCTCTATGATCTAAGATCATCCTTGAATTCTCTTCATAGGATAGTTAATTCTCCAAGGGATCCATCTCTATATTGAGAACATGCGATGGGTCAGGTAAGTAATTCATAATAGTGATACATGGTATACATCATGTAATTAAGATAGGTTTTATGGGAGTGAAAGTTGATATGACCCTACTCAAATGTGATAAAGGGTCTCAAAAGATCCAATTTACCTTGGACTAAGATCTTCCTTCCTCCAAAATCTCATAACTCTCTTCCACATATATAGTCAGAGGAATACCATGCCTCTAACCTCATACACTAGGTCTCGAGGACGATTATCATCATAAATCTTTTTTTGACTCTGAGATTCTTTAATGTGTTTTTGTATGGTCTTAACCTTCTCCACAATTTCTATGACCATTTATATACCCAAGTGTTTTGGATCCCCAACATCATCCCAACATTCCGGTGTTCTTCACCTCTTCCCATAAAGGGATTCATAAGGATGAATTTTTATGCTTGAGTGGAAACTATTATTCCAAGAGAACTCAATAAGTGTAATATGTTTATCCCAACCTATTTTGAAGTATAATGATCATTATATCAACATGTCATCAAGTGTGTGGATATTCTTCTCAGATTGGCCATCGGTTTGATGATGATAAGCAGTACGAACTTTCTGCTCGGTATTCAGATAATTTTGAAGACTCTTCCAAAACATAGATGTGAATATTGGGTCTCGATCAGATATAATCGATAGTCGTACTCCATGCAGCCTTACCACTTCTCTAATATATATATTTTTTTCAAGTTGATCTAATGATGAATCCTCTCGAATTGCAATTAAGTGTGCATTCCTTCTAAAATGATCCACAACAACTTATATAACATTGTTTCCTATTGATATATTTTGAAGACTAGTGTCAAATTCCATAGTGATGTTCTCCCATTTCCATGTTGTTATTGTTAATGTTTTCCTCATACCCTAATACTTCTTTACCTCATCCTTCACTTTCTGACATACCATGCACATTGATGTATACTTTGTGTTCTCCTTCTTCTGGTTATCCCACCAATAATGATCTTATGGATCTCTATACATCTTTGTGTTTCTAGGGTGAATGGAGAAATGTGAACTATGTACATCATCAAAAAGTTCATTCATTATCTATAGATTCTATAGAACAGATATTCTTGTACCTAATATCAAAATTCCATCTTCATTGACATTGACATATGAGGATTTCTTTTTTTCTGATAGTTTATACTTTCTTTATAATTCACACATCATCCTTTTGAGAATCCTTTAACCTTTCAAAAAGAGATAGTTTATAATTTATTTGTGAAAGGTTTGAAGGTATTCCCTTCTTTTTGACCCTCATGTTCATATTCATAAAATATAAGAATATTGGATCCTTTTCAATTCTCATCAATGATATAATCACTCAGTCCTTTATACATTGTGCATCTACCACATTGTTCGCTTTCCCATGGTTGTAATTGAATGAGTAGTCAAAGTCTTTGATCTACACTAACCATCTTTATTGGGGCATGTTCAAATCGTTCTATGTGAATATAGGCTTGAGGTTTTTTTGATTCGTATATATTTCACAATTATCCTCAAATAGGCAATGGTTCCATATTTTCTATGCATGGATGACAAAATCAAACTCCAGATCATGTGTTATATATTTTTTCTTAAAAAATTAAATTGACTTGATGTATAGACAATGACTATCATTTTTCATCAACACACAGCTCCGGCCCTTCTTAAAACCATCACTATATACCACATAAATTTCTCCATTTATTGGTAGTGTGAGAACTTGCATAGTGATAAGCCCCCTTTTCAACTCCTTGAAGCTCTCTTCATATTCATCATTTCATTAAAACTTGACTACATTATGAATTATGATGGTAAGAGGGTTTGACAATCCTGAAAAATTTATCACAAATTGGAGATAATATGCAGCTAACCCTAAGAAGTTGGAGATATATGTCCCCGATGTTGGCCTCAACCATCCCTCTATTATAGATGATTTGGATAGATCTATAGATATCCCAATTTTTGTGAGGATATAACCCAAGAATGAGAGCTCCTTCAACTAAAACTCACACTTTATGTACTTTTCATAGAGCTTTTCCATTCGCAATGGTCTCTAATACAGTTCTTATATTCTCCTCATTCTCTTATATGGTTTTGGATTATATTAGAACACCATCTATAAAGACTACAACAAATTTCTCAATTTAATCTCTAATGACTCTATTCATTATGTCCATGAATATTGTTGGAGAATTAGTGTGTCTGAAAGGTATTACAGTGAATTCATAGTGCTCGTATTTTGTATGAAAAGCAGTCTTGGGGATATCCTCCTTCTCCACACTTACATGATAATATCATGACCGCATATCCACCTAGAAGAAGTATTTTTCTCCCCATAGATGATCTTACAAGTCATCAATTCAGGGAATTAAAACTGTGTTATTTATCATGATTTTTTTGATCTCACAATTATCAATGCAAATGAGCATTGAACCATCCTTCATCTTGACGAAGAGGATAGGTGCAGCCCATGGTGATGCAATTGGGTGTATAAACCCTTTATCCAGATTCTCCAGTAATTGTTTCTTTATCACCTCAATATTTACAAAAAATATTCTATAAGGAGTCTTGGATATTGGAAATTCCCCAAGTGTACGATTGATTGAGAATTCAACATCTCTTCTAGGAGTAAGTAAATGCAATTCCATAAGAAACACTTATGAAAATTACCTCACAATTGGAATGTCTTCAAGGATTGTTGCTTCATTTGACTCAAACATATGATCCTGATACCCATGATCATTGGATAGTAATATCCATGTTTGAGATGATGGTGAAAAGTATGATTAATCTTCCTCCTTGAACATGTATAGAATCAGGGGTCGATTCTCCATATAGAGAGTCATTTCCCTCTCCCGGTGATTTATATTGGCTCTATATAATGAAATCCAAATCATGACAAGAATTGAAAAAAAATTACTAGGTGGAGTATGATTACTTTCTCTAGGAATATCAATCCAAATGTTATGACAGGGGAGGAGTATTATTCCTGGGATGAAATGATTTCCCCATTTTTGGTTCTCAACGACATCATTACATCCAAGATTTGTATTAGTTTTAGGATTGTTCTATTAAACATTCAGGATTTAAATGTATCTGTAGAACCATAATCAAAAACGTATGCTCGCTATTCTTGAATTAATAACTATCTTACTTGTCCCCACTTCATTTTCGAGGTTCACATTGGTGTTAGTAATGGAAAAATCTCACCCTTGATGGCTTGGAGGTTGTTGGTTGCCTCTTAAAACTCTTGTCTTATGAAACTAGATTTTAAATATCCATGGTTCATTGTCGTTGAAGTAATAAACAATGTTTTGAGGGTTAAACGGGGTTTTCTTTTCCTCTATCACAGCCACAACTTTTTCTTGTCGGTAGTTAATGGATAGTTACCCTTCTCTTCAACACCTAAAGTAGTTCCTTTCCCCTTCAGGAAATTTCTAAGGTGCTTCATTCTGCACCTTTGGGTTGTGGGGTGACGGATTCTCATAGTACTGTTGAATTTATCCATCGACTGTCAAAATTAAAGTCCACCTTATGCTTCTCATCCACATGATATCCATGAGATTATCTGATCTCTATTTTGACCATGAGGGCACATCAGATAATGTTTTCATAGCCCTTGATGTCATGTATTTCTTGTGATTTCCATATTCTAGGATTAAGCTCACCAAATAAGTAGACAACTTTGTATTTGGGGGTAACGACAAAACCAGAGGTATATCATGAAAGCGTAGTGATGTTTTCCTCAAATTATCTACTGGATTCACCATATTTTTTCTTGATTATGGGGAAGTCCCTTTCCATCATAAGTCAGAGGGTGCACGTAAAATAATCATCAAATAAAATATTCTGAAATCTGTCTAATCTAGTTCATTAATCTCTTCCTCATGCATCGTATTTTTTTATCAATGTCCACCACTGATCAGCTTTACCTTCAATACAATAATAAGTCAGAATAACCTTCTCTTGTTCAGAACATTGAATGATGGAGAAGATATTTTCAATGGAGTTGATCCATTTTTCGGAAATAGAGGGATTAGATGATTCATTAAATGTAGGAGGCCTTTGTCTCATTATATTTTTTTACTGTGACTTTTTCATTAGTAGGGGTGGTTTAAGGTTCCCCATGACCCATGTTTCTATTCAAAACTTGTGTTAACAAAGAGAGTATCAGGAAAAAGTTCGTGATTACCACTCCCATCAGATTGGAAATATCATTTGAAAATTCATCACATTGATCTTCACATCGGTCGTTAGCACGAGGCCTTTTACCAGCCAATGGCTAGAATAAAAGAAAAGTTATGGGTAAGAGATAAAGGGTAATCCAAAGAAAACAATTGTTGACCTATAAATTAATTTTATATCCTAAACTTATGAACGTATAGTCTTCAATCTCTGTTATTCATGATCTATTTCCCAAAATATATTATTAATAGAATTTTGTCCCTTAATAATAGTTCATACTATGCTCAGGAATTTACCAAAGCATATCTCCTAGATGTGTTGTAACCAAGAGTGTAGCAAGGCCCATTCTCGTGCACCAGTTCCTATTCGATTCTAGCAGAAAGAAGTGTTTTCATGTTTTCCCCATAGATACATTTGTTCTAGATTTTCCTCTACATGATATTATCTAGCATGGGATGTATTTTCTTGATAAACTAATTAATCAATACTAACAAAAAGTTAGTTATGTTTTTATTATACTTAGTCTTATCCATATTTCTTTTACTAGGGTTTTCTAATACTAATATCAAAAGTAACTAAACCTTTCCTCTGATACCAACTATAACAAACCTACTCTATATTTCAAAAATATACATAAATTATTACATAAAACATTCACATGATACAACATAGAAAGTCTAGTGGAATAGTGTCTTTGGGGCTTTGTAAAAATACATAACAACTTAAAACATAAAACACAACATCTTATTGAAAGCTTCATTTACATTACCATGTCATTACATCGTATTAAGCATTGTATGGGATAACCTAAAGACATGAATAATAAATGGGTAAGAAATAATGCCCAGAAATGGAGTAAAAAGGCATAACATGAAGAATATAATACATGTTTGTTAATAATAATATCAATAGATCATAATAGAAACATGAATATAAAGGCATTATCATTACATAGAAATGTTGCAACAACATTTAACATGATTTTTGCACGAGCCAACATTCATTTCACTTGAAGCATTTTTAAACCCTAACATCAATTTAATTAGCATGATTTAACCCTAGTTTTACTTGATGAGTCTTGATAATAGTCTTTAACCAATTAACTGTAGTGCTATTAGGGGGCACCATTCCTAATCATTTCATTTCTTACATAAGTTGGCCACATAGATCGTATAACATAGATTCATTAAACATCATAATTTATTCTACATTAAAGTATCGTTTAATTAAAAAATGAAACTATATAATCAATAAGTAAATGTTCAAACGGTGAATAGAATTGATAGAGAAATGGTTGTGGTATTCACTACAGAATGACTTTGGCTTGGAAAATCGCGTTGTAATTTCGGGAGTGTAACGGTGTGTCATAAGAATACATTAAAATGGTTGATGAGATGGAAAGAGGTGTATCATCACATATACATGAAATGGACATTTAGGGGTCATATAAATAAATTTTCCAACATATGTAATGGAATTTAGATTCATAATACAAAATAATTTCATAACTGGAAATGTGGAGATCAAAATCCGTTGTGAAATTTCGGCATGGTAATGGGATTTAATAGGAGGCATTAATGAGATAAAAAAGAGGACTCTCATCATTAAAAAATATGGAGGGAAGTTTGGGGGAGGTGAAAAATTATACCCCGACATTTTCAATTAAAAAAAATTGTATAAAAACATAATGAAATTTGGGAAAAAAATAAGAAAGGAAGAAATCATATATTTGGAAGTTTGATCCCAAAGGCTTGGGAGGGGCTTGAGTGAGGCTTCTTGGGAGAAAGGGGGTCATGATAGGGTTCTAGAGAGAATAGGGCAGAGTTTGTTAGAGATCCAAAGGTTTTGAGTGAAGAGGAAGTGGGAGCTTGGGTGGGCTAATATAGGAAGAGAAACAAAATTGAATATTATTTTCGTTTTGGACACCCCACATTAGACTAATCAAAACAAAAACCCAACCCATGTTTTTTTCCATGGTTTTTTACAAAGGGGAGTGGAAAACATTATTTTATATGTACAATTTCCTAAATTCTTAAAATATTAATCTTTCCAATTTTGAGGTGAGTCACATTCTCAAGGAAACCAATTTAAAAAGTTAAAATGTTTTATAAGTCATTGTGGGTCCACTAAAGCTTTGTAAAATAAATAAAATAACATAAAATCGCTATATTTTAATTTTAAAACATATATTTCTTGAAAATATCATTTATATTATTTTATTACATCACTATAGGTTCATTATAATTTTATAAATCACATTATATAATTAAACAGTATTTAATTTTGATACAAAAATTAGACTATCTCATTAAATTATGAAAGCTTCTCCATTGGAAAATTTTGACATCCTGATACCAAAAAAATTGTCATTTCATGTAAATAATTTTATAGATATTAGATTTTTTATTAATATAAAAACCAATATTTATAAAAAATTCATGGGTTTTAATAAAAACGACTTTCAAACCTACATAAAAATCACAATTGCATTCATAAAAATTATACAATCATTTATATTTTATAGAATGTAATTTGGTACAAATATTTAATTTCAAAATTATATAATTTAAAAATCCATTAATTCATCATAATATATCTGTTAATTAAATATTAACTAAAAATACTATTTTTTATTTTACAACTATTTACAAAGTAACAATAATAAAATGAAAGTAAATTATCTGGACAAAAATATAGTACAAAATCAAAGTTCTAGGGTATTGTTACATAACCCCTGATAACACTCTCATATGACCTGCGGTTAAGGTGTGCGATAGTGAAAACCTATTGGGGTGGATCCGATTACCTTTCTCAGGTTGTAATCCCAATCATCTTCCACTTCTCCTGTAGGAGGTTCTGTTCGAGCTTAACATGTTGAAGCTCGGTTTGGGATTGGTCAAGAGCGATGCCCCATGATTCCAACTCCTTCTTGAGCTTTGAAAAATGGTCTTCATATGGAGAAATTCTACATTAGGTGGAAATCACTTCCTCTGTCTGAGTAAATTTGATTTCTTAAATCCCTATATCTATACTAATCATGTGAGCAATGTTCAATGGCTATATTATCAACAATAACAATTTTTAATAGTTTTTTGAAATGCAAAATCATAAAACAAAAGAATTTTATATGTTATATACCCATATTAAATAATAATACATTTAATTAGATCATGATAAATATTAATTATCAAAAATTTTGGTCGTTACATAGTCATTCCTCAAATAATGCATCTCCATGTCACTCAATATCATCCTCACTAATCATGTGTGATGGTTCCATCTCACATATCATTAGCTATGATATGTGAAACACATAATGTTTTACACAATATCATTTTGGAATATCTAATTGGTACACCCCAATATTTATATTTTTAAAACCTTTTAAATGACCATAAATCAATTATCTAACTTCACCGACATTCCCAAAAGAAAATTTCTGAATGGTGTGGACAATTATGTGATAACCCTTTAGGTAATCTAATGCCTAACAACCCAAATTTTCATATAGAAATTTTCAATTTTATGGCATAATAAAATATTTCCTAGAAAATGACATATTTTATGAGTCTTCCTATATATGTATAGAGATAATCACCATTGATTACACTATATTTTACCAATAATATAGAAAATTAATGGACATTAAAAAATTTCAATAAAATGTTCAACCTATGTCCATTTAAATAACCCTTATATTTTAATATCTATTTTTATTCACTAATATATATTTATTAAATTATATAAATAAAAAATAAGAAAAAAAATACTTAGTAAATATAAAACATTACATAATAAGTAAAAATACACAATAGGTTTTTAAAAACAGAAAAACAGTATAATAAAAACAAATAAATAATTTTATTAGTATTTCAAAATTAAGAGGTTTGTATTCTCCTACAAATATCATATTCAAGAACCTTAATATATAAATAAACAAAAATTAGAAATAACATTAGGATTTTATTAATTATTTATAATGGAACATCAGAGATAAATAAGTGGAAGGTCAAGAATGGAAATGAGTGGTGTTTATATGAAGTATGAGGGTAATATTACTAATTATGTATCAACGTGGTTTTTAGAATTGTAACATGCATATTAGAATAGTATCCTAACCATTGAAATAGTTAAATTTCTTCTAAAAAATATTTACGATGTCAAATTTGAGTACATATATATATTACAATTTTCTAAAATAAATTTTCTAGTTACATAAAAAAATAGATTATAAGTATGTTTTATAAGGTTATACTTAACTTATTTTATAAAACAAATTTTTCATATTAAGTTTTAAATGTTAAAATAAAATAATTAAAATAATTATTTTGATAAAATTATTTGTGTTTCTTGATTTATAACATCTAAATTATCATATATGATTTTTTTGAATGTTTTTAAAAACATAATATTTTGTGTGAATTATATAAAATATAGCTTTTCAAGAGAGAAATGTTTTTGTACATAATATTAATCTAACAATGACAAAATAAATTATTTAATTGTTTCCTCAAACAAAATTAATTTTGATATGATAAATAATATATTTAAAAATAAAATATGTTATTTATAAAATTTAATGTAATTTTAAATATCTTAATACATTTTTCCGAATTAAAAACTATTTTTATTATATTTCTTCATTCTGTGTGAATATTTATAAAAATATTCAATTTTAGTTTTTTAATGTATTAATAGTCATTAAAATATATATGTTATTAAATTTTCTTAATAATCATATAGAATATAACAATTTCAAAATTTAATCCTCAAATAATGTCATATTAAATATTTTAACTTTAAATACACCTCCCTTTGATTTATAAATACCCACTCCCAAACCAAAGAAACATCTCAACAAAACATGAATCTCTTTCCCAATATTTCATTAAATACATAATATTTATCCTCTCAATATTCATTGATATGTTCTTCTCTCACCCCAATCCCAGACTTCCAGGCCATGATGCATTAGAAAAAATTAATAATTGTCTGATAATATTTCCCTCCCTATTCTTTTAATTTTATTTTTTCATCTATTCTATCATTCCAACAAAAATTAAATCATACCTAATGTTATTTACTATTAAATATAAACGGTATAAATTTTATATTTCTATTGGATAACTATTTTAAACAATTTATAGTATATATGTCCCTCTTTTGACAAATCCCATTAATAGTAACTGTTATCACCTATGAGGACATTAATAATTCTGTATATATATATATATATATATATAATATTCTATAGAATGCATATCTAATTAATAAATAAAAATGTTGAATAACATAAAAATGTGAGTATTCCTTTTTTTACCATTTATGAAATGTTAATAAATATTTTTATAATATTAATAATTGGTGAATAATAACACGTGGATTATAAAATATTTCTATAAAAAGTTTTAATGAACAAAATTTGGTTATACAATGGGTGTATGAATGATGAATCAAAATGAGACCTAATGTAAGGGGTTCCCCTTTAAAAACTCTTCTTATTCTAGATTTTCTTCCTTATCCAATATAATTCCAAAATATTTTTATGTATTTTCAATCCAACTATTTTATTCATTTTGGTAATAAAAATTTCTAGGCATTTGCGTCATTTTGGAAGTCTTAGTCATTTTAGAATATATCATAACTTGAATTTTGGAATGTCTAATCTTTTCTCCATATTCTCTCTTGAAAATATTCTCCCTCTTAATAATCAAAACATTTCAATGGTTTGAATAAAATATTTTATGAAACCATTTTGTGATATATTCAATAAAGTTATTCGATTTTCATTATATCCTTTCGATATATAATTATTTTAATAAAATTTATTTAAATGTGATGCAAAAACTCATACTCATATAATAAAATTCGAATAGACACAATGTTATCATACTATCTTAGAAATAACCTAAATTGATCAAATTTAACCATCAGTAATTATAATATCACTAAAAAATATTGAGTAAATTATATTTTATTGAAAATTTAGTTATAATGTTTTAATGGGATAGGAAAATACTTTAACTATAATATCTCATGTCTTTCTGATCATGTAGAATTTTTTTCCATTATACAAGAATGTACTTATTTTATTATAAGACTTCAATGTCTTCCAGAAGAACTCTCTATACATTATAATCTTCTAGAAATATGTACTATACTAAATTTCATCATCAACCAGGGAAATAGAAACATAAGAAGGGTGAAACAAAATTACCAGTAATTGAAAACATACATAATAATTTATAAAGGCATGAAAATTGAATATATAATATGGAAGGAAAAAAATTAAGACAAATAATTCAGTATAATTGATCACATGAACATAAAAAATCCATGGTTATAAAAATAAATAATTATATTGACATTAATAAATTAATTCCTTATGATGAAGTACATAATGTTGGATATATTGTTATTTTCTATCAAGGTATCAACCAAGGCATTATTTTTTCATCAATATCATATATATCGCATCATTGTTATCCTTGTTATTTTAACTAATAAATCAATCTTGAATTATATAGTAATAAACTAAATAACTAAATGTTTATCTTGTGATAAAACTGATGTGTCATGGAGAAATATGATATTCGGCCCCAGCCGTCACTTATTTTATATCGAATTCTTTAACTATATGAAACAAAATAATATCAATAAAATTAATGGAAATCTTGCCTATGTATTCAATAAAAATCCCTGTTCACATAGAAATAAATAGAATATCAACACATTTATAGAAAAAGAATAAATAAAAGTCATTCAGACAAATATAATGTATGATTAAACAATACATAATCAGTATTATTATATATTCAATAAAAATTAACATCTTAAAATTTCTACATAGGATTCCTATATTTTCCCGATTTGTAAATTAGATAACTAAAAAAAATCCACTAATGAAAATAGGTATATTGTTGAAGAATAATTATCACCTCAGAAACCAAAGGAATTTCAAAAGGGTACTGGCATATGTGAAAGACACATTGGAATGAGTGAAAATTAAATAAAATACTCATTAAGAAAAATTAATATAGGGTGATAATAGAATTAGTCAAATATATATCATATAAACCATATGAAATAAGGTCCTTGGATAGTTCAAAACAAGTCTCCAAAAATAAAATTTTGAGATCAACCCTTCTTGAATTTGTTAGCTCCTCTATTAAAACCCCATGAAATGGGGAACAAAAAGGTAATAACTGAATATCTTGAAGACAAAAAAATTATGACCCCATATATTAAATATGTGGTTATTACACCATAATAGTAAAAACATTGTACATTATGAATCAAGCTGGTGTCGCCCAAATTTACCCATGTTTTAAGGGTCAAGCAGTAGCTTGTAGTGTAGCTTGGGCTATCAAATCCTCAGAGACCTAAGAAGAACTATTAAGCACACAATGAAAATAGATTTATTTTTGGCTATGAAGTATCCAACTAGGGTTGATTTTAGATGGTTTTAAAAAAAAGCACTAAAAGATCAATGTAAATTCAAATTATGAGAAAATGAGTTGATCTGAGATTATTACTCGGGGTGGATTGGATGAATTATCATTTTCTTTTACAATTTAAATTTTATTAACTTGAGAAGAATTAATGAAATGAATTAAAACTACCCTCATCACTTATAGAATAAACACCACCACAAACACATACTAATCACCAATACACTTGTAGGATCATTTTAATGAGCACTCCAAGGTAAAGAATCCAATTAGCACATAAAAGTGGGGCGAATAAATTCCATAAGGAAGAGGAAGAGAGAAAATCATTTAATGAAGGAAACTCAAATAAAAGAAATTAATAACATATAGTGAGTGATAAATAACATCCAATACATCCCCTTTATACCCCCTTGGATCAACCCATAAAAAGATAACTATCCATTGATAACATGTTCTCAACGGAAGCGGGAAGTAGACTTATGGGGGTGGAATTGAAGAAGTAAAAACTCAAAAATAAAGATCACTCCACCATTGTGTGGACAAAATCACATGGTTTGGTGTGAAAAAGTTCACACCTTAAGGAAACAGTATTAATTTGATATGAATAAGAGCAGAAAAAATAAGAAGAAGAAATTTTATTGAAAACTAATTTGATTCGAACAACATACATGAGAAGGAAACATGCTACAATGACACTTTGGAATAATAACATTACAATCAAAACAAAGCTCCATGATCCTTCAAATCCTCCACCACTACTACATTAAATAGGAATTTTGGAAGTCTTTTCTCGATCCCCCATCATCCCATGTTCCTTTAATTAGTTTTTTTTTTTGGGAAAGGTGGGTGGAAAATTAATGGAGATGTGACTTTTCAATTTTTGTCCCGAAGTGGCATCCAGCTTGCATCCGCTGGAAGGACACGCCAAAAGGCCATCAATAAGGCCGAATTATAGTGGGAAATACATGACTTAAATGAAGCCCCAGATGTCCCCTAACATATTCTAAAATTTCAGCCCAAAATAATATTCTGTTCGAGTGATATATACTAAAATGTGAGCTGGTTTTTCTGGGCCACAGAATCTAGCCCAGAATTGCATCTTCAACTTGGGCCGCCCTAATCACCACCCTCTAGGACGAATTAGCACTAGATCCACAATAAGTATTTCTTACTATATATGTATTCTATCCTCACATGATATTTTGGGTTCATTGATCCTGTATTGTGGTCCCCATATTCTAATCAGAGGAATGATATCCAATATGCCTTCTCCAGAATTGTTTTCATTCATCGCCAAATATCCCCATCTTCTTTTATGAATCATCCATTTATCCATGAATGAAAAATGTTCATATTTAAGTTTATATCCATTTCCTAAAATATCAAATTAAAATATGAATAATTACATTCTTTAAAATCAGATGATACATTGGGCCTAAATTGGTGCATATTAGGCATGCAGTGAACAAATGATGAGAAGGAATGTTCAATATTAAAATCCACTAACTCAGACCCATAATGTAAAAAATGAACATTTAATAGAATTAAAATGTAATAAAAATATGTGTTTTTATTGGCTAATCACACCCCCCGACATGAGATTTTCTATTCCTGAGTAAAATATATCTCACAAATATGAAATTCGAATGACCTTTTCCAAAAATATTTTAATACACATTTCTCACCCAAAGATCTCATACCAAAAAATTCTGAAACCCATAAAAATAATTTAATACAAGCTATGTCCATATGAATATCACAAGCCGATTCATATTCCTTTGTTCAAATTCATCGCCATATTTCATCCAAATTCCATTAAGCATGATGAAGTGTTGTGAATCACAATAGAAAAGGGGGTTCACTTTATTTTGAGGGAGAAAATATGGAAGCACTATGAGAAATAATATTTTAATAATAAGATGAGTACTTAATTGTTTTTTGTTTTTTTTTTATGGTTTTTTTCAGTTTTTCCATGGTAATTGAAATTGAACTCAATCGAGTCAACCCTTGTAGCAAGATGTTGTCGATGACTCCGAGGCTTAAAGATGTTTGGGCACCAAGTGAATCTCACATACTCGTGCATCATATTGAGTTAACTCAATCAAAAAAAATTCAAATTACTAAAAATATAGACAAGATTCCCAACTCCGGGCCATAAAAGTATAGAGTCATGATCCCTAAGTGCCGAAAGCCACACATTAGGTCAATTCATTCCTAGACACGCAATTTATTTTTTTTTGATACTCACGTTAAAATTGAAATGATCACCAACCCTATGATATTTTTTATGGACACCAAGAATTCAAACTAATACCCCAAAATCTAAAAGATGTCCATTTTTTTTTTTAAATAATTGGATTAAAATATAAACGGTGAAAAATCACATCGGATAACCGCACTTTCCAATATATATTCACATGAACATAATCCAGCATTAATCGTAGAATCAAGGCAGGAAAAATTATTTGATATACAATTTCAGAGTTTTGAATGTGTGTTATCATGTTTAAGGTTAATGACATTTTTTCATCCACACATTTTCATCTCCCCCCCAAACATTGAATAACACTGTCCCCAGTGTTTAGCGAATTGAAACATATAAGGGGTAGGATAGAAGTTCAACGAAGACATTGAAAATTAAAATTATGGAATGAAGTCACCTGGTGGTTGATGTTGAAAATGAATTTCCCTGTCTCCCTTCAGTTTTGGTTTGAGTCACAATGGCTTTGACGGTTGTGAATAGATTTTCCTAATGACCAATGACATGCCTTTAAGTTTTTTTAATATATTTTTTTATTAACCTAAAAAACATAAAAATAACATAAACTGATGATACATTGTCTTCTCTTAAATTTCTAGGTAAGGTATTACTCAGGGATCACACTGCATGACATGGATGAATACGGTGCTCCCCTTTTATACCCATCTGTACTCATAAAAGAAAACAGGTCAAAAATCTAGTAATTTTTTAAAAAATAACAAAATGAAGAAGAAAGAAACAAAATATGATTCACAATGATTGGAAACATGAAAAACACGGGTTTCCTCCCATGAAATGCTTTTGTTTAACGTCATTATCTTGACATAGACCCTAAATCTATTAATTTTTTATGGTTCATATGTTGGCTTAGTTAACACCTCCTTGGTTTCTTGTTTATGGAATGATTCTATGAATGGTTTTAACCTATGCCCATTGACATTGAAGACATTTCCCCTTGTGGGATCCAGAATCTCTATTTCCCCATGAGGGTACACATGATGCACTAGATATGGACCGGAACATCTAGACCTTAGCTTTCCTGGGTGTAGATGATGTTTTGAACTATACAAGAGCATGAATTATCTCGGTTCAAAGTTCTGACTTTGAGATTCCTAGATTGGTAGGCTTGATCTTTAGATTTATTGATCCTTGAATTTTTATAAGCCTCTATCCTACGTTCCGTGAGTTCATTAAGACTTAATTTCCTTTTTGTTTCGTCCAATGAAATGTCAAAGTTCATTTTTTTATTGCCCAAAAGCCCTTAGGCACAATTTCAACAGGTAAATAACAAGCTTTTCCATAAACCAATCTATATGGTGACATGCCTAGGTTAGTTTTGAATGTAGTTTGATATGTTGAAAAGGAATCTATGAGTTTCTTGGGCCAATCATTCCTAGAAGAATTGATAGTTTTTTCATGAATTTGCTTAATTTCACTATTTGCCAACTCAACTTGATCGTTGGTTTGAGGATGGTATGTAGTGGAAACATTATTAGTAATACCATACTATGACATGAGTGAAGAGAATGGGAGGTTGTAGAAATTGGTTCCACGGTCACTAATTATAGTCCTCAGAATTCCAAATATAGAATAGAAATAATCTTTTAGGAATCGGATCCCAACATGATGATCATTAGTCTTGTTGGGAATGGCCTCAACCCATTTTGAGACCTAATAAATAGCTAATGGGATGTTGAGGTATCCCTTAGAGTTTGGAAAGGGTCACCTGATATCAATTCCCTAACAATAAAAGATTTCAACTACTAGAATGGGAGTGAGGGGAATTTGATTATTTTGGTAATGGATCCTAATTGCTGACACTGAGGAAAAATTTGGCAGAATTGGAAGGAATCCTTAGTGAGGTTAGGCCAGTAGAATGAAATTTGGAGGACCTTTATAGTGGTTTTCTTTATAGAAAAGTGGCATCCAGGTGCCTCTCCATGCCAAAAATTTTAGAATGGACTCTAGCTCAGACTCGGGAACACATCTACCGATGATTTGTTCATGACAGAACTTGAAGAGGTAAGGATCATAAAACACATAGTGTTTGACATCAGAATGGAATTTCATCTTATCTTAGATCCCTGGGAATTTTGGAAGGTCACATGTCACCAAATGGTTTGTTATGTCAGATTACCAAGGGAAATCACTCACTGAATAGAGGTGCTCATTGGGAAATGAATCAGACATAGAGAGGTGGTGTGAGTTGTCATTGAATTCCATCCTAGATACGTGATCAGATACAACATTTTCAATACCCTTTTTATCCTTAATGGTTATGTTTAACTCTTGAAGAAGAAGGACCCACCTAATCAATCTAGTCTTGGCATCTTGTTTTTAGAAAAGGTATTTTTGGGATGAATGGTCGGTGATGACAATGATCGGTGATCCTAAGAGATAAGACCTAAATTTCTCTAAGGAAAAGATAACAGAAATCAAATCTTTCTTAGTGGTGGTGTTGTTAATTTTTGCATCATTTAAAGATGTTCTTGAATAATCAATGTCACATGGAGTTTTCTCACACCATTTTCCTAAGACTGCTCCTACACCGAAGTCACTTGCATCACACATGAGCTCGAAAGGAAGTCTCTAATTTGGATATTTCATGATAGGTGGAGATATAAGAGTTGACTTGAGTGTAGAGACTGATTCCTCACAGCTTTCTTCCATAAAAATGGATAATCTTTTACCAATAGAGCCCAAAGTGGTCGAGAAATAGAGCTAAATTTCCTAATGAACCTTCTATAAAAACCAGCATTTCCTATGAATGACCACACTTCCATAACAATTTTAGGAGAGGGAAGGTGATGAATGATTTCAACCTTAGCTTTATCAACCTCATTCCCTCTACCAGATACCAGATGACCTAGAACATGTCCTTCCTTTACCATGAAATGACATTTATCCCAATTTGGTATGTTATTCTTATCCTCACATCTTGACAAAACAATTTCAACATTTAGAAGTAATCCCTCAAAAGTATCCCCAATCATATAGAAGTCATCCATGAAGACCTCAAAACAATCCCCCACCAAGTCTGAGAAGATTCCCATCATGCATCGCTAGAAGGTACCAGGGGAATTACATAACCCAAATGGAATACGCTTGAATGAAAAAGTTCTGAATGGACAAGTGAAGGTTGTTTTTCATTGATCCACTAAGGAGAAATTAATTTTATTATACCCTGGGAATCCATCTAGGAAGCAGTAGAATTGATGAACCGCCACTCACTTGAGGACATTATCAATAAAGGGAAAGGGGAAATGGTCTTTCTAGGTACAAGAGTTGAGCTTCCTATAGTCAATAACGACTCTCCATCCACTACTAACCCTTATTGTAAGTACCTATCCATCCTTATTGGTTATTAATATGATACAATCCTTATTTGGAACCACATGGATTGGGCTAACCCACTCACTCTCAGCTATAGGATAGATGATACCAACTTTTAACAATTTCAAAAGTTCTTTTCTCACTAATTCCATGAGATTAGGATTGATTCGCCGCTGAGGTTGATGACATGGCTTTGAATCGGATTCTAGAACAATTCTATAAGTCCCGATAAGTGGGCTAATCCCATGAATATTAAATAGGGTCCATCCAATGGATTTCTTGTGTCTCCCAAGGAAATCTGGAAGCATCCTCTCATGATCAGCTTCAAGAGAGGAAGAGATGACAACAGGAAAGGATTGATTGTCCCCTAAGAACGTATACTTGAGTGATGAAGTTAAACCTTAAATTAAAGATCATAGTGGTTATCAATTTCCAAGAAAGGATGAGACTTTGTATTGAACTCAGTTTCATTGTTCAGAATTCATGGCAAAATTGGTTCCTTGTTAAAAGAATTTTCATCCACTAAATTTGCTAGAGTAGTGTCATGAATGGGTATGGACTCGATGTTATTGATTTCACCCATGGTATCATTGATTGGTGACTATTGGAAATCATCAACAGAGCTATCTGAAAGTGATTCAATCCAAGGAGACAATTTTTCCTCATGTGAACAAAGAAAATCAATATCTTCTTGAATTAAACATCCTTAAGTAATTCCTTGATGTACCTTGTGTTCACTATCAACACTACCTATCCAATTAACCTCATTGATCTCTTCATCATCCCTAATTTGATAGTTTTCATTGTATATGTTCAATTATAGACTTGTGTTTCCAAATGTGATGGTCATGTTCCCATTTCGGACTTGGATAACAGAATTTATTGTTGAAAGGAAGGGAATACCAAGGATGATTGGGGTTTGCTCCCTAGGACCTAAGCTTGGGTGATTTTCAAGAACAATATAGTCAGCTGGTTAAATGAAATTTTAAACTTTCACCAAAACATCCTTTAATATTCACTTTGGAACCCTAATAAAATGATCAACAAGTTGAAGTGTGACAGATGTGGGTTGGATCTCTTCTAGACCTAATTGGCAGTACACAACATAGGGTATGAGAATGACACTAGCACCTTGGTCACATAAGGCCTTGACAACTTTTCTCTCTCCTAGTTTAACATTTATGTAAGGGTAACCTGGGTCTTTAAACCTAGGAGGAATGGTCCCTTGATTGGTGTTACTCACATTATCAGCCAAAAGGATTTGGTTTTTATGTGAAAATTTTCTTTTAAAAGTGCACATGTCCTTAAGGTACTTTGAGTATGCAGGAATGGTTTGAATTACATCAAGGAGTGGAATGTTCAACTTGACTTGTGAGAATATTTTCCTCAATGTTTCACTCAATTTAGGCTTGTTTTTCCCCCTCATGCGTTGAGGAAATGGTATAGGTTGTTGGGTTGTTTTTTGAAGGGTTGTCTCATTGACAATGTTATCATGTTTTTCAGTTTGATCATGTGGTTCATTTGAATTTTCATTAGGGTTTGAAGCTTCAGATGGTTTTTGAATTATTTGTTCAAGTTTCTCAACGGATTTCCCACTTCTTAGAACATTCATAGCCTTTAATTATTCATGAGTTGTTTGAGTGCAAACTGACTCTCCCCTTATTGTTTTTTGTGGAATGCATTGTGTATGATTGGGTGCCTTTCTATTTTTTACGTTTTGATGTTCTTTTTTCAGGGAAGAAACTTTTGAGTTCATCCTTTCCATTTGTTTGCATAGTTGTTCAAGGATTAGGAGAGGGACAGATTGGTATGGGGCTTGTGTTGGTTGGGTTATCCCATGAGGATACTTTGGTTGTTTGATGGGTTGTTTGTATTGGACTAGAGGATTTTGGTATTGGACTAGTTGTGGTTGGAATTGGTTATGGTTTTGAAAATTTTGTTTTGGTTAGCGATTTGGTCATTATGGTTGGATAGGTTGTTAGTTAACATTCCATCGGAAGACTGGGTGGTAATTATACCTTGGGTTGAATGTGTTTGGGTATTGGGGATTTTTAAATTTTAGGGCATTGACTTCAGCAGGTGGTACTCTTAAAAGAACATCATTTAAGGATGGAATGGTGGGGCAGTTGTCTGTTTTGTGGTCATCCTTGTCACAGATTGTGCAAACATGGTCTACAGTTTGGATTTCATGTATTTTCCTATGGTCTATCTCTTCAACCTTTCTAGAGAGTTCTGCAAGTTTCACCCTAAGGTTTTCCCTTCTTTGTGTGTATGCATTCCAGTAGTTATTTGTGGCTTTTTAGAATAAGGTGATATTCCCCATGTTTGGTTTTGTTCAGCAAGGATTTATAGATACTCATATGCATCATTTTGGGATTTGTTTTTAAAGGTCCCATTGCACAATGTGTCAATGAATTTTTTGTTCCCCAAGACCAACCCTTCATAAAAACATCTCACTTGTTCAGGAACAGGAAAACCATGGTGTGGAACCATGTTTAGGTTGTCTTTGAATCTCTCCCATGTTACATAGAATTGCTCTCTCTCTTTTACAAAAATGTTTTGGATGCTCTTTTTATGTGCTATTTTTTTGTGGTGGGGAAAGTATTTTTTGTAGAATTCCCTTTTTAATTGGTCCCAAGAGTTGATGGATGATGGTCTCAAATTTTTTATCCAATTTGTAGCTCTATCTTTTAATGAAAAGGGAAATAGCCTCATTTTAGCTGATTCATGTTGATGTGGGGGACACATGGTTTCTACAATGTCATTGAACTCTTTAATGTGAAGGTAGGGCATCTCAGACTCTATTACATGGAATGTTGGAATGTGGTTTAGGGAATGGGGTTTAAAGATGTAGTTTTCATCTCCTAGGGAATTGTGTCTAATGCATGAGGGGGAATTGGTCCATGCTGTAGTGAGGTAGTCATTCGTGGTTTTATCGACCACGTTCCCTATGTTTGGAGCTACTTGATTGGGGTCTCCCATTTGATCACCCACAGGGTTTACCATTTGATTTCATTGAAGACCCCCCATTGGAATTCTTTTAATTCGTGAATTTGGAGATTCGATAATATTTTGATCAAATGTAAACAATCCCTTAGATGATCTTGACTCCCCTATCCTAGGATTTTCTACCCTAACTAATCTATTTGAGTTATCCTGGGTGTAGGTGGACATGCGCCAAAAGAAAAAAAAACGAGAAAGGGGAAAGATAATATAATTTGGTTGAGAATAGAATAATGGGGGAATGAAAAGAAGGTTTTTAGTCTAAAGAACTTACTTGGTCCCCTACAAAGGTGCCAAAATTTGGAGTCACCCAAATTTACCCAAGTTTTAAGGGTCAAGCGGTAGCTTGTAGTGTAGCTTGGGTTGGCGAATCCTCAGAAACCTAAGAAGAACCTTTAAACACACAGTGAAAAGAGATTTATTTTTTCAATGAAGTGGCCAACTAGGGTTGATTTTAGATGGTTTTAAAATACCACTAAAAGATCAATGTGAATTCAAATTATGAGAAAATGAGTTGATCCTAGGGTATTGCTCGGGGTGGATTGGATGAATTATCGTTTTCTTTTACAATTTCAATTTCATTAACTCGACAAAAATTCATGAAATTAATTCAAACTAACATCATCACTTACTGATTATACACCACCACAAACACATAATAATCACCAATACACTATTAGTATCAATTTCATGATCACTCCAAGGTAATGAATCTAATTAGCACATAAAAGTGGGGAGAATAAATTCAATAAGGAAGAGAAAGAGAGAAAAACATTTAATGAAAGAATATCAAATAAAATAAATTAATAACATTTATAGAGTGATAAATAACATCCAATCCAGCCCCTTTCTACCCACTTGGATCAACCCATAAAAGATCTATCCCTGCATCGATAACATGTTCTCAACGAAAGAGGGAAGTAGACTTACGAGGGTGGAATTGAAGAAGTAAAAACTCAAAAAAAAAGATCACTCCACCGTTGTGTGGAAAAAATCACAAGGTTTGGTGTAAAAAACAGCACACCATAAGGTAACCGTATCAAGGAGATTTTAATAAGATCAGAAAAAGAGAAGGAGAATAAATTTTTTTGAAAACTAATGTGATTTGAAAAACTTACATGAGAAGGAAACATGCTACAAAGACAATTTGGAATAATAAAATTACAATCAAAACAAAGCTCCAAGATCCTTTAAATCCTCCACCACTACTACCTTAAATAGGCATTTTTGATGTCTTTTGCCGAGCCCCCATCATCCCATGTTCCTTTAATTAATTTAGTTGGGAAAAGGTGGGAGGACGATTAATGGAGATGTGACATTTCAATTATTGTCCCGAAGTGGCATCCAGCTTGCATCCACTGAAAAGATGCACCAAAAAAACCTTCTATAAGGCCAACTTGTAGTGGCCCATAGAAGACTTAAATGAAGCCCTGGATTTCCCCTAACATCCAGTAAATGGTCAGTCCAACTAATATGTCGTTTGAGCAATATGTATTAAAATTTTGGATGTTTTTTTGGGCCGCAGAATCTAGCCTAGAAGTGCATCCTCAAATTGGGATGCATTAATCACCACCATTTAAGACGAATTAGCACTGGATGCATAATAATTATTTCTTTCTATATATGTCTTATAGAGTCCCATGAATATTGGGATTCAATGGGCATGTATTGTGGGCACCACATTCCCATCAGTGGGATGGTATCCAATCTTCCTTCTCCATAATTGTTTCCTTTCATCGCCAAATATCTCTATCATCCTTTATTAATCCTCCATTGTTCCCTGAATGAAAAATGTTCATATTTAAGTTAATATCCATTTCCCAAAATATCAAATTAAAATATGGAAAATTACATTCATTAAAATCAGATGAAACATTGGGACTAAATTGGTGCATATTAGGCATGAAGTGCACAAATGATGAGAATGGATCTTCAAAATTAAAATCCACTAACTCAGGCTCATAAGATCAAAAATTAACATTTAATAACATTAAAATGTAATCAAAATATTTGTTTTTATTGGCTAATCACAGTCCTTAAGGAAATTAAAAAATTAAGACAAAGAACCCTTATGGTAAAGGTAAAAAAAAACACAATAGGGATATAATTAAATACAAATATAATTAAATAAAATATATTTATTATAATTCATGATAATAGGATTTTAATAGACAATATAAATTTAAATATGGTGCATAATATACAATATGTCTCATGGAATCGAAAAAATTGACAAATAACACATATGGATTTTGAATCTTTTGATTCAATAATTTTATATTGGTATACTTTATAATAAATTTTTAAATACCATGAATAATGATATTAAAATGATAAAATTTATTAACTTCTAATTATATAAAGCATAAAAAATAAAAAAAATTATAAAATATTAAATTTGTCTCGTGGGGTGAAAATTTAGGAAAGAAACCCCTACCTTAAATACTTACTTTTACTATAGAACTTGAATCACCTATATAAAACATAAATAAAATATTATTTGATATAAAACCCTTATTAATATATATTAACATTTATATAATTCATTTATGATAATTTATTATCAATATACTAATTTTTTATAACATATTTTTATTATCATGGGTTAGTAATTTAATTATTTCACATGGGTTTTATGATATTGATATCATTATCCATTATTTGATTCTATATTCCTAATTACTAGAGAAATTAATGTAATATAAAAGATATTTAAATTTTACAAATAAATAAATTATACCAATAAATAAGTTTTTGGTTTTGTTTCTTGAAATTGGAATCATTATTGGCTTGTTGGGATAACATTAGCGATCAAATATGATATTATAATAATAAGTATAATACATAACATTACCTTTAAAAATCCATAAAATAATTATTATTTGAATACTAAATTATAATAATATTTTTTATTTATGTTACCATAGTCCTTAATTATAGTGTTTTATAGCATTGTTCATGTAGGTGGTTAGGCTAGATGAAATAGATACTTACCATAACTAGTGGATGCTTATGGTTGTGACAGTACTTTTTTTGGAATAATACCATTATTGTATAAAAAATTGATTATTTAGATATTTTAATTATTTAAATCTTATTTGAAGATATTTTTATCAATTATAGTTAATCTATATAAAAATTCAGATATGTTACATCTTGGAGGTGGTACTCCTCACAATAATTATTAACATTTTCATTTACCAACGAATGTAACAGAATAAAGGTGAATTATAATATTTTTGTAAATATTAATAATTATATTATATATTTTAATAATTTATTTATCTATTCAATACATATAACCAATTACTAATGTTGGTGGATTAAAATGTATGGCATTACTTTTTGTAGGTTGTAGTCAACAAAAACCCATAAACGACCTTATTTTAATTTTTCTACGTAGTTGGAAAGGAACACATAATATTTTTTCAATTAGTCATATTTTACTTAAGTATATTAAGGATATTATGTTCATTATATTACAATAGATATGATAGGTTTTGTATAGAAATATTATGAATAAGAGGATAAGGATTAAGTAATACTAATTTTAGGACCTTGAACATTCTGTTGAAAGTGTCCTTGCAATTAAAGCACTCATAATTACTAATTTTTACCAATGGATTTTAGTTCAGAAATGGACTTCTAGGAGATTGAAATTAGGAAAGATTTATGTAAATTTTACAGGGGATAAGTAAATTGGATATTATGAGAGTTATCCCATTATATATTTGAAGAAAATGGAACTTTATTGAACACCAATTATTCTTTTGTAATGGAATGATATTATTCAAGGTTTTATGGTTTAAAAAGGGACAATTCAAGAAGTTTGGGTTGATATAAGGTTGATGAATCCTATATCACTAATTTCCATACATTTTTTCCACATTTACATTTCCATTATTCTTAGTTTTTTACATTTACATTTTTTCCCGAACATGGTAACTGGTCTTTAACAATGTAATTTATGTTTTATTAAAAAGATAATTTAACCCCTTATGAGAAATAAGGAAATTTGGAAATTATATTTAAATCAAATAGAGTCTAATAAAATTTATAATTAAGTAAAAAATACTTTAAAAATGAAAACCTTTAACACATATTGGAAAACTGTTTTTATCGATAAAATGTGTTTCTAAAAATTAACTGTAATTAATATTATATAAAATTAATAACAAAATAAATGGGTGATAATACATTTTTATATATTTTTATGAATAATATCACATTAATTATATAAAATATATCAATTTAACATGTTATTTAATAAATTACACCACATTTGTAAACTAATTCTTTTGAAATTACTGATTCCCTATTATCATATTCATTTACATAAATCTTAGATATCAAGATTTTATTCCTAAAATGATATTGAGATTATTACATAATAATAATATCTTGATCTAAAAATTAATCCTATTTTTTATTTAATTTACATAGTGATGAAAACTAATTTTAAATATAAGTGATTAAATTTTATTTTATTAATATATTACCTAAGATTCGAAAGTATTACACATGGGATTCATAACTTCTACATTGTTCTTTTTAAATATTTATTTTACTTTATGATTTTTTTTAGAAAATGGTTATAAAAACATTTAATATATTTTTATATTATTATAATTTCATATAATTTGCAATATTAAGAAAAATTGTATTTTTAAATATGCACCTAAAAACCAATGATTTAAAAAAAATAAAAATATTTGATCTTAAGATAAAAATTTATAATTAATTCTAAAAATAATATTCCTTTTTTCAAATTTAAATTCGCCTATTTTAGAATTGTAATTTTATATAAACATTATATATATAATGAATTTTATTCAATTGAAATTATCTTTTTAGAATAATAACTACTCTTAATATTCATTCATATCAATTTAAAATAAAAGTAGATGTTACCATATTATTTTGTCAATAATATATTTAATCCATAATATATTATTTGTATTAAAATAAATCATATATAAACTAACTTCACAGGCGAATGATTTTAAGGAATAAATCATTCTCCTTTAATACATAGTTACATTAATTGAATTTGATCAATTCCTTATTATTACTAATTAAATTTATTTATATTTCAACATGTATATCATAATTATTTTTTATATATTTTCCCTTCTATTTTTATTGCTAAATTTTTGATATTATACATTTTTTAGAGTACATTTTTGTTTGATTTTGTGTGTGAATCAAGATATTGAACGCATTATATTTCAAATGAGAATATGATTTAAAATATTAGGTTGTTTTAATCATTACCCCTCATATATATTTTGTTCTCACAATTTTAATTATCACATACTGATAAAAAAATTATGGGTATATAAATTCTAGTAATAACTCTAGATATAATATCAAATAATGTGTACATCATTTTATCATAAGTACAAATAAGCACTTATTTTACCTGCATTGTGTTTATTGATATCCTAATATTTCCTTTGAATGTTGTCACTCTGTGATCTCCTTTTCCTCACATCCATCCAACGGCCCTAAATCCTTTAACATTTTTATTATAATAAAACCCCCTTTTAAGGGAATAAGGGGAAAACAGAAACAGACTTCATGAAATTAAAGACAAAACATGACCTGAAAAAAAACCAAACTGACACATGAAACACCCCTCCCCAGCATGTAATCGTGATGAAGCACTCCATCGTTGCAAGGAAAATCAGCAAGCCAGTGTCCTGTGCCAAAGCACAGGCCCGATCCGATGGCTGGCGCTATACCCTATCAAACATCCAATTCTGAAAAGCTCTACAAGATGAACCTTCAGCTAAAAATCCTCCTTGGGACATGATCCATATGGTCGAGTCCAGCCATCATGGATCATCAGCATACAACATATAAAATTGAAACAACAATAACCAAAATCCACCTTCCAAAATCCTACTGCCACTGTCACTTTCCAAAATCCACAATTCCAGATTCAAAAATTGAGACAACATCATCCTTTACAGGAAACGAGTACCTCCCTGCCTCAAGTCACACACCAGAAAAAAACCAAGCTCCACCGAAATCCTCCATCGAAACAATAGATTCATCCACTTCCAAGAACTCCACAGACGCAACTGTCATCCCCCTTCCACTGTTGCATCTCCAAAAGCTTCCTGGAAACCCTTCCGCTCACACCAACCCAAAACCTCCGCTGAACCAAGACACTCGACCGAACTTGAAGGTATATTGGATCTGGTAGCCAGAGAAATGGTAGCGCAGAACCTCCACAACAATCCTTTCCTGAAGACACAGCAAGGAAAGAACCGAAAGCCAAGCATGAAAACAAAGATAAGGAAAACCATCACCACAAGCGTAGATCCACGCCGGAAGACGACAACTGCAAATATACTGAACCAAACCCGTCGCCACCATCGCTCGAGGAGCCTGTAGATCCACCCAAAAAAATCAAATGAGACGTGGATGCAACCTCTTACCGCATCAAAATGCCTCTAAACCACATATTCCACCACCCCACAAGGAAATCGAGACCACCGAAGATGCGAGTCTTCAATGCCGCAGAAGCCCATTGTTGGCTACAACCCACGACGCCGCCAGAGTACCCACGAACCATCAAAACCAAAGAGCCGAAACTTTGAAAGGTTGTTGAAAGTTGAAATCGAGCCTCTCGTCAGCACATCAGGAGAAGCACGCCGTGATCTTGCCGAGAACTGAGAAGCAGAGCCGCAGACAACCAAGAACGGGATGCCAGCGATGGGGAAACCAATGACAGAAATACACCATAGGAACCAGTGACATAAATCCACAAAAATCCACTAGATTCAAAACCAATCGACGAAAACCCAAAACAATAGAAATATCCAAAACCACCAAAATTAAGAACCTGCAAAAGCTCACTGAATCCGAAGTCTAAAGCCTCCCCCCTCCGAGTACACAGAATCAATGTCGAGCAACACAAAGAACCCGCTGAATGCATGGCTAGGTCGCGGAGGACTCACCGAACTGAATCCACCGTTGGCACTGAAATCTGAGATGCTCCTAACTGAGACCACACCGATCCACGACGTCAACAGCAGCAATGCCGAGATAGATGCCTTAGATTTGGAAGCGACACTTCGAGCCGAGCGACGACGCTGAGAACAGAAGCCGGAGAATGAACCCCATCGAATGCAGACTCACATCCTTGATGCCAAACCACGCCTATGACGATCTGAGGCCAGATGGAGCTACGAGTTGATCCAAGATAGAGGGGGAAGGGGATGGAGAATCAATGGGAAACCCTAGCCGCCACAGAAGTGTGAAGAGATGCCGCTCAGAGGCTCTATTACCTCCTTTTCCTCACATGAAATGTATTATAGGTCTTTTTAGACATACCTATTACTGATTTATACTAATAAATTTATTTTATATAAATTAATTATCCTTTCCATAATGTTATTTATCACCTAAATAACCAATAGATTATGTCATATATTTATTTAGTGTTCTTTGAAAAATGTATTATATTCATTTTTTAATTATAATTTTTAATTTATGATTATGAATAACTATAATATTTCTCATATAAAAAATATAATTAGTTATCTTTTTGGGAAAATCCGTCCATTGTCCATGATTTACATTGTTATCTTGGTTCCTATGTTCATTATACATTAATAAAATCAATTGTTATTAATTATGAGTGATTAAAAATTAACACCATAATAGAATTATTGTATGAAAATTTCAACCTCAATGTTCTATACTCTTTGACATTATTATGTTTTCTTTTAGTTTGGCTTAAGTCTCTTTCAATTAAATCTACCTTTCTTTAAGATTAGTTCATTCATATATCATAACCTAATCAAAAAAATAGGTTTCACAAATTACCATGAACTTTCGTAAAAAATTATAAATTGAAAAATAATAGAAATATATTATCTAGAAAATTAAACATGAAAATTATCTATAAAATCATATCAATATATATATATATCATTCATTATGAATTTATATGTCTTAATCAAATATGTCCCTATCTATTATCTTATATTTATTTTTAACTAATATATTTAAATCATTTATCATGTCTTATAAAGAGAATATAGTTAACCAAAGAATATCCCCCATGAGTTTCTAGCGAGGTGTGATGTCTTAGGCCCACTCATTATAGACTGTAAATATTGTGTTAATTCTTAATTGGCCTTTTTGGGTTATTAATCGTAGTTGAATATGTTCTAAAAACAAACCCGGATGTTAGTATCCCTAAATTGTTGTAATTTATAGGAGACCCCTTATATTATTCTTCCAAAATTTATGATATTATCATCAGAATTTACTCATCATTATGGATTTCCAAAAAGTTCTATTATCCTAATAATCAACCAATATAAAGTATCTACCAATCCTAAACGGTTTTGAATACCAATGAAATTATGATCAAAATTAATTTATAAACCCATGGTGAAATTTATAAATAATAAATTATATTCAATAGAAGATATACTAATGTCCAAAGTTATCAAAACCATCCTTTGATACCAACTATGATGCCATGAACATATGGTCTATAAAGATGGTAAAAATAAACACATTCTTTACATAATGAAATTGAAATGATCTTAATTAATCAGTCATTGAACCTCAATAATTATAATTTCACTAACCAATGTAAAGTCTCCTACATTATATATACCTTTTAGCTTTAGAGTTTTAGAGAGTTTGGAAAAAAATTAAACTAACAATTCTATATTTTTATCATCAAATGGACATTTTTTCATTATTTAAGAAACTGTATAATATGTAATAAGTATTAAACATCATCCTCAAAATTCTACACCAATTATACTTTTCTATACATGAATATATAATACATATCCACAAACTCTTTGTAATAAAATTGAGAGAGATTTATGGGAATTATTGAAAAAGTCTTATAAATTCGTGGAATCTTATGGGGAAAATTAATTTAAATTTCCAATGTATGATTATTGTTTTATCATATAATATAAAAAAATTGATTAAGATTCTAGTGACATAAAACAAAATCTCTTAAAGGAATTTTTTATGAGATACTTTTATGGCTTTAGTGAAATCATTTGATATGATCTCAAGGAACAAATTGGGATTATAGACTAAAATTACTCTCACTATTTAGGGTAAAATATGTTAAATTTGATGCTATAAGGAAATTACAATATAAAATCCCATATAAGAAAGAAAATTATTTTTCCTTTATATAGAAAATGTGGAATGTATCATGGAGGAAATTACCTTAATGGAATATATAAATTCATCATGTCTGGATGATATGCCTATATAGAAAATGAATATAGAAGTGACATAAATTGGATGGTCAATGAGAATGATAAATATCAATATAACTCCCCACACACTCTCTAGTTCTATAATTTAATTAAGTAAAGACATTATGCCAATTAGAGCATGAATATAAGGGTTAATGAGGATAGTCGGTGTTAGAAACCAACTATGACAAAGTAGAAAGGGAAATAATATAAAATCATGACTACTTGAGTGAATCTAGAGAATTAATTGCTGTAATGTACACAAATCATACACTCTATAACTAAAACATTATTATTTGATTTTTTTCTACCCACTCATTTATATCTAGAGAATTTGATAAGGTTACCAAATCACCAAATCCATTAATAGATATTAAATTATCGATTAAAATTATAATGTAATGATTATTGAATCTCATTTATATATCTCAAATCTGATAGTAATTGTGGGAATATGTTTCAATAAATTCTCGTTATTCTTCATTTAGTCTAATTTGCAATTATTTTTTGAATGGATTTGTTCTCTTTGTATAGATTTCATATCAATTTTTTATAAAGGGATGTCACATTATATATCTTGAATTAGAATATGATGTCCATCAGTTATAGGATGAATATAAAAGTTAAATGGAAGTTACTTTCATTATATGTGTCCTCATACATACTACTGAGCGGTATCTGGCACAAACGGTTGGGGAGAAGTGCAATATTAATAACATTCCTATTGTATTGAAAATTTCCAATGTATTTCCAAAACATTTTCCTAGTACTCCCATTATTACATTAGATTGGTTTTCCATAGACACAAACCCAATGAAATATATATTTCAAATAAAAATTATATTATGTCCCTAATTATGTTTCACGAATTGGAGAAACAACTCCAATAGAATCTCAAAAACATTTTCATTTTCTGCAGCACATCAGCATTGGGTGAGCATGTCCTTTTTGTTCCGAATAATGATGAGACAATGATAATTTTTATAATTTTGAGGAACTGAACTAGATAACTATAGAAAAAATGTATCATCTACCTCATATTGATTAATTTTTTTATCAACTACTCCAAGTTCAATACATTCCATTGATTGAAATTTATTCTAAATATTATAAATTAAGTATCAAAATGTAGGATACTCGCAAGATAGCATTTTTTATGTGGTATGTACAATCTGAATAATTGGTGATTCCATTCAAAAATTACAATTCCCTTTTTAATTCATATATATAATTAATATAGACTATATAGATTAGAATGATTGATTTTTGGTTCTCTTTAAAGATTATATTCTAATATATTTCAAAATAAAGGAAGAGTATGAAGATAATTTGATGGTTATTTTGAATACCTTGAGAATAGAGAAGTTGTATTCCAATTTTTGAAAATTAAAATTCATTATATATATTATATTATTCCTGGAAATGTAATTATAAGTAAGGGTGTATTTATGGATCCTTAAATGGTGGATGTTATTTATCCACGACCCAAACCAACCATGGTAACTGAGATCCAATATTTCTTAGATATGCTAGATACTATCGTGAAATTTTGAGAAATTTTTCATGGCTATCAACTCTACTAACTATGTTTATGTGAAAAGGATGTATGTTCCTTTTAAAAGATCAATGTCAAGAAACATTCAAGTATCTATAGTGAAGGCTGGTTAGTGCACCCATTTTTATAGTACCCTATAGAAGACAAGGGTCTGTGATATAAATTGATACATAAAATAAATTAGTAGGATGTTTACTCATATAAAATTCCATCCTCGAAGTGTATTTCTAACACCTATTGAATGTTCATGTAAAAAAGTACATGACTCTTGATTTGGAGTAGGGAAACGTGATTTTTTTATTTTAAAATATTGAGTAATTATCAATAAGGTGAACTATGTGATATATATACTAATAATAAAATCATGAAACATATATTCACACATAAAAAGTTGAATATATTACAAAGTTTAGTTTTTGAGTTCATTTACTATTATGACCTCTCAATATGGTACAACCTTTGGATGGAAAATGTTATTACCTAAAAAATCGTTCTTTTAGAAAAATAACACATGTTTCCCAATAACTGGGTTATTTTTTAAAAAATTTAAACACATACATAGAATATTACATTTCATAGTAACATTAAAAATCATAAAATAATGTGGAATATAATAGAAATGAATTGTGCATGGAGATAAATGAGAATGGATCATGCATAAACTATGGAAAACTCCATGGGCCGGAATTCACCATTGAAGATCAGTCCTACCATAATGATTGGAAAAAGCTAGATAAGTGTTGGGAGTATATTAGAAATTATCAAGGAAATTATCAAACATATGTATGTAATGTAGTGAATGATGATGTATGAGTATGATGGAATATATATCAGGTGTAAAGGTAATTATGACTATTAGGATCTAAATGTTTCATGATTGTTTCCTTACTATAGCAATGTGACCATTATATAACTATTGGAATCATAATAATATGAAACAATATAATAAAATACCAATTTAAAAAAAATTAAGATGTTTTACAATTATATTTTAAATATGTTTAAATATGGATATACATTATTTATTAATCATTTCATGTATTATTATAAAATTCTGAATTATTTAAAGAGAATAAAAAAATCCATTAAAAAATAGTTTTTATTGAAAATATTATATTTGTACTTAAGATAATTATTTATCATACATATAAATTTTTTTTCAATAAACATTTAAATTAAACTTATGATGAAATTTTAAATTTTTTTTAAAATAAATTAGATTTAGTGAATAAACAAAGTTAATTTTTTTCTTTTCGGTATATTTATTGGATTCATAAATATGTAATAATTATTTAATAATTTATATTTTCGAATTCAGGACCAAAAATGTTATTTTTTATAAAATATATTTAAAAGAATAAAAATGATTATTCAAACCTATATAATTATATTACAATGTCAAAAATCTAAAATAATGTTTTTAAAGAAAATATATTTTTTATAAAAACTACTTTACGAAGCCCAAAATAGTATAAGAATTATATTTAAATTCTATCATTAATTTAATTAAAAATACATAACTTAAATTTCAAAATCTGTTAAATGAAACCATGGGTAATTTATTGGTTTTCCATTCTCCACAACCTAGGTTTCTAAGGCCTATATTTAGAAATTAATAAACTGTAATCCTTATTTTTCATTAAATAACATCCTCTCCACGGATTTTAATTAAATAATAATATCCTTAACACACTCAATATTCTATTATGCTCTCATTATGTCTTTTTTTATAATCTAACAAGCTCTTAAATAATTTCCCCTCTAAACATAATAATTTATATTTAATGTAATGGATTATCTTCCCCTTATATTTCATTCAAGTTAATGATTTATTGTATGATTTCTAACTTTATAATTAATATGTTTTAATAAATTAAAAAAATTTCTAATATTTTCCATATTTTCGTTTATAAATTATAGTCTACCATTCGCTCTCATTAACCCCATTTAATTAGCTATTTTTATACATTCAATGCTTCCAACCCAATTCATTGAATTTCTATGCCACCCACATTTGTTGTTAATAACCAATACTCTTTTTATTCATGGTTATTAATATAAATGTAATTTTACAAGATTAATTGGTTAAATCAATTTATGAAACTCACAATCCCTCCCACAAGTTTAAAATAATAAAAGTATCATGCCATTATGTTCTTGTAAACATATTGATTAGATAAAACCCATTGTAATTATACATGGTTTATTAAAGTAATTATCACTTACGATTTATTATATATTTGGAAAACATCATGTAATACATATGAAGTGTTCTCTCTGATAGAGCTCTAATTCATTGGGTAATATTTTCCCCTAAGAAGTTACCAAGTATGGTGCACTCATAGTCAACTCATAAACTTATATTAGGATATCTCAATAGTGAACCTGAACTTTTGCTTATGTTGTAATGATTTTTGTCACACTCTTTTAATTCTATGGTCTTATGATATCACATGTTTTCATTCCATGATATAATAAAATAATTTAATTGAACTTTACAATCATATTCCTTTTGTATTATATGTATCATTCTTACTCTAATTTTCCCTTGATGGAATTTATGTCTCACTAATTTTTATTTATAAATTCCTTGAGATATCCTATGCAGTTTTAGAAGATCAACAGTGTAACGAAAAATTTATTAAATTTAAATAAATATGATTTAGTTTTTGTTTAATGTTTTAGTATTTAAGCATACAATTTTTCGATGATAATAGACCTCTATCTAATTGGTTTCAATTTTATGTAATTTTACATTAAAAACATGTAATAATAATTGCAATTAAATTTATGTTCCTATAGTTTGTATCAAATAAATGTCTAGTCATATTTGGAGATTAATATTGAGAAATTATTTTTGAAAATGCTAGGGATAACTTTAATTATAGGAACACAACCTAAATTGTTGTAAACTATAGAGTGTGAAGTTTCCTAGTAACTGAATCAATGTATAGATATATGAATTTTGATGTGGGTTCTAATATATATGTTCCTATCATTAATGACCATAAAATGGTTTGCTGGGAATTAACTCAATCTTCAACTAGTGCATGATAAAGAGGAGTAAATTCACACTTGGTTAATCTATCCTATAGGATATTATTTTGATAATTAAAATACACCATACGGAGAATTAGGAGGGATTTAAATGAATTATTATGGAATTTTATTATGTATAGTTAGAGAACTATAGGGGAAAATGAACATGGATAACCAAATTTTAAATAATGATTTCTAAGGTAGGGTATATATTCTTATCCTTTTATGTTATGTAGTTTTTAATTTTAAATTCTTATTAAATCACATATTTTCATAATAAGAATTCATTAAGTTTTTAAAATTTCTATAAAGATGATGAATCATGTCAATATCATATGCAATGTGAAATGCGATTATTGCACTAAAAATGTCTAATATGATGGTAGTTGGAATTGCTAATTTCATGAAAGTTGAATCACAACTAACTATATTTATGAGTAATAACATGATTCATGTTTATAAACCTAATTTTCTTGAAAGAATAAAATTATTAGTTGGATAATTTTTATGAAAATGACCTCAGATGTTTAGTGTATCTTTGGATCCCTTAATTGTAGAGAAATGGATTAACTCCATTCAGAAAATATTATTCATACTCTAATGATCTGGGAAGGATAAAATCATGTTTTAAATCTATAAACTAAAAGGATAAGATATCATTGGTGGAAACTTCTCAATAATACAAATCCCAAGATTGAAATTTTGTAATACCCTGACTGGAATCACCCTGTTTAGGATTGAGTATCTCATCATCTCATACACAACTCCATGTATTAAATAATCTTAAAACTAGAGGAAAGGATATAAGGTAACATGTAGAGACTATACCTTCGGTAATCATCACCATCATAGTATAACATAACATAAATTTAAGACAAAAACATCACAAAATAAGGTAAAATAAATAAATTCTATAACATATTCGAGTAGAACAGACAATAAATAATGGAATAATGATGATTCATGTCATCTAGTTTGTTGGAAACAATAAAAAAATAAATAAAGACACTATATAATACATCTATATTATTTCTCAGTACTATATATATCACCATGAACCAACTCTACACCATCCCATTATTGGGTCATTTCTATTACCAGAATCCCTGATCATGAACTCTATATGTGCATAAAGATGCTAATGAATGGTGATAATAATAAAACCTAGTTTGAAACCAACAATTATTATATAACATGAGTTTACAAGAATAATAGGTGTATGAAAAGTCCAATATAAATTCACAGTCAAGAATTATGAATCATACGTTGAGTGTTTTTGTGCATACCAAGCCTACATGACCCTTAACTATGCCTACTTCAGCTAGATAATTGATCAGTAAATGTTACGATATTAGAAGTGATCAAGTGAAAGCCACAATTCTACTAAAAATCAATTATTATTCACATGTAACTAACTTAGATCAGTATACAAGGCCCTCATATCCTAGACCCATTAAAGACTTGGCCATAATACCATCAAACATAGTCTGGGTCAAAGGTCTTGTCTCTTGGTCATTGTATCCTACCTATGTATTAGGTTAGGCCATAAAGAAATTATACCCCCACTTCTACATAGGGTCAATACATTATTCTTTCATGTTCCTATACTATATTTATTTTTCTCATCAGATTCATGTTCTATATGAACCACCCCTCTAAGGGATAACTATATCACAACGGTCCACTTGTTCCATTCCATTATTAAATGCCTCAAAAATCATATTAAACCCACCCAAAGAGCATAGAGAATATTTAGGTTGAACATGTAATATCATTATGAGAAATAGTTCCAATATACTAGTACATTTGATCAACATCAAATATGATATAACATGATATATAAACATAATCATGGAATCAAGAATCATATAAAGGTCTTGCAGGTTAGACATGTACACATATGCATTCACTCTGAAGCTTGTTCCATCAATCTTTACCGAAGAACATTTCATATCATTGAAAAAAGAGGATTAATGTTCCAAATATGGTGAGGAAATTCCTACCTCAATATTTAAAACATCAATATCAATATTCCCTAAGTGTTTTGTCACCCAAACCATGTTTTCACACCAAATAGTCGAAAATATTTCACACTATGACTTCCCTATAACTAATTCCAACATGTAAAAGATATTGAGGGAAATTAATATTTAAACTCAACTGAGGGTTTGAATAATTAGATACCCATGACAAATACTTTAAATGGTAGTCTTCATGTATGTTTGAAGGAAGGGTAAACTTTTTACCCATATATAGTGATAATAGAATTAATGAGAAGTGGTAGGTCTAAAAAATTATGATCAAAAGGAATATGTCTCACATCCAATGGTTTTATCCATAATAAATATTATATTATGTAAATTAAGGATAAAAACATTCATGGATGTATCGTTATTAATTAAATCCATCCAATGATTTCCCTTTAAATTGCTAGAGAATATCTAGAAAACTTTTAGTTTGAAGAAATAAATAAAGAGGGGTATAATCGACTAAAATTGGTAGAAATTATTTAATAATCACATTAGAGACAATAAATTAAATATTCACAAGTTTACCCTTTGAAAAAACCATGATATGAGGGAGAGGAATATCATTTTGACTATTTTAAAGCTAGAATGACCATTGTGACACCTGCTACCATGGCATGGACATAGTGTTGGTGCTCATGAACACTAAGCTAAATTCCTATAAACTATGTGTTTGTGAGAAAAAATTACATTATTCTCTCACCTTGTTTTGTAATATGGGTTTTTTGATGTCTCTATATATGTATCCCATGTGTACTTTCCTTGAGCACCACAACTATGCCACACCATTTTATCTCTTGCCCAATTTGCACAATCCCTCACTAGGGACTTCCACAGCCTACACCAAGGTCATGGTGTTTCATGTTAATTCTCAAATGTAATATCTTATGGTTTTAAAGGAAACACTATGTAAGATAAAGTACATGATACATTGCGTGAGCCTAAACCAACAAAATAATATTATTATTTGATACGAAATTTATCACCTTGATATTATGTTGGTAATTACAAATAAGTCCCAATATATTATGTTATCACACAATTATATATATTTTTTTACATTAATTAAATATATTTTACATGCATAAGATAAGAACAAATCAAATATTACACATAAAAGGGGTATTATTCTAAAATGAAGTTTCAAAGCATTTTAATGGCATAATATTATTAACAATAAATTTTGACAATTTAATAAAGTCTATTATAAAAAAATAAACATCACTATTAGAAATATAAATATCAAAATTTATCATGGTTTAATTTTATAGATTTTCATAATAAATTTATTCTTTTAAGAATAATGAAAAATAGTAAATTTTATTTAAATACCGACTTTTCATTTAAATACTTTATAATAAAAAATAATTTTTTTAATTTTTTTTTAAAAATAATTAGATAAATTATATATATATATATATATATATATATTAATCCAATTTGGGTCATTGTAAAGATTTTGATTTTAAATGTGGATATAGAAACATTTCCAATGTTTGAAAATCTGCCTCTTAAAAACCACCATTATCACCCCATCTATACGGTTTATATTAAATTAATATAATCCCTTAATGTCATCTATATTTTGAAAATGGATTCAATATTTGTAATCATAAGGTAAAAATTTATTAAAAAACTCCCTTCTATTTTTGAAAAATATTAATAGTACACTTAGAAATTTTATTATCCCATTTTAGGGTAAATCTGGTAATTAAAGGTAAAAATAATATTATAAATTGTATCCAATTACCATAAAACATTTCTTAATTTTATTGGATGGGTAATCATTGACCAATATTATACATGGGTAGAATTAAATACCTCTTTGATCTATTTTTATGACATTAATATCATTATTGAATTTTAATTTAATAAAAGAAAAACATGTCACCATAATGTTTTTAATAAGTATTACATTTATCATATATGGTAATTAAAAATATTTATTTCATCAAAAATATATTTTTTAAATACAAATTTTTTATATTCATAATTGTAATTTATTACATTTTTATGAAGGAAATAGTTACCTTAATATCTTGAGCATTGACTATATAGTTATTGTTTAGTTAAAGGAAATATCAACTACATGATATTAAATATTTTAAAATAAATATAATTTTTGATAATTAATTTCATACATGAATTAATATATGAATGATATATATTTGATGTTTTAGCATTTTTTTTCTAATTTTTATTGTTTTATTCACTTTATTTAATAACCAAAATAATGAATAGTGTCAAAATTGACATTAATGTTATTTTAAAATAAGTAATATATAATTAATTTCTATATGATTCTTAAAAATCATTGTTTTGGAAAAATAATTATGATATGTTTTAAAATGTCATCCATGGTTTATTTATAGTCCGTTTATATTTTATAGTAACTATATTAACCCACAAAACTAAAAAATCAATATTGACATGGTAAGAGTTATAAGGGATAAATAAGGCTTAAAATAAAACGATATAGATTAAAAATAGTGAAAACATGTATAAATTTAATTTTAGGAATTTACTTTTACCAATAATGATACTATATTTTAAATAAATCAGTATTAGGAAAATTTTCTCACAAAAATTAATTAATATTAATTTTATATTTTGAGAAATTCCATGACATCCCTCCCCCTCCTTAAAAGGGATCCCATTCTTCTCTTTCCAATACACATAAACAAAATTTTGGTTAATCAATGATATCCCAAATTTATTCTTATAATACCATGCCACATTATATAGATCTTTTTTTATGAATAACACTATCCTTAGTGGTCTTAAGGTGTTATGCAAAGAAGGATTTTAGAAGAAGATGTATCATTTTTAATTAAGTGATTTTATTTTGTTTCTTCATAAAAATTCTTAAAATATTTTTCATCAAAGATGAAATAATAAATATATTATCCTCAGTATATATATATTTAATTATGTTAGTTTCATCACATCAATCCATCTCCACTTCCATGAAATGGGAAAAGAAGTTATCGTTCCCTTGTACGATGGACTACCGCCTTGTGACCAGATGTACTTTTTTCCATATTTGTCTCTCATGACTAGTTATAATGAATAAAATGGTATTCTTATATTATATTGATGAAATATTTATCATTTTTAAAATACTATATATCACTTAAATTATTACCATTTCATTCATAGAAAAATGATAACGTCGTTCGTGCATATATGTGAATTGCCATCCCTTTCAAACGATGTTATTCATTTTTTATCCCCACATCACATGGATGATATATATAAAAATATTTAAATTATATTAATGATATTATGATAATTTTTTAAAGATAAAATTATACTTAACTTCTTTAAATGTGGATCATTGAAGAATTAAAAGGTTACTCAAGCGTATGTAGGACCTACCATCTCCATGATTATACAATAGATATTTTTTCATAATCAGACATAATGGTTGGATTTAAAAATATAATTTATTTATAAAAATGATAATAAAAAAATGAATATTATTTTAGATATGATTTACTAATTAAAAAATTCAATATAGTCATAGTACATAATTCATTTTGGACTCATGTATCGAATATCATCAACACATACGACATAAACATAAATACTTAAGTAAATATTATAACATGATAACATGTGATATAAAAGGAGTAATAAAATTCAATAGGGTTCTCAAGAATTTAAATAATTTATATATTTTTATTATTCAGGTATATAAATTTTTAACTTGATGAGTCAGACTCAAGGTAAGGGAGTTTTTTAAAAAATTCCTCTTTCGAAGTTACCCTTTAAACTATTTTTACAAAATCTAAAAAGGGATGATTTTTAATATATATAATGAATGTAATTTACCACATTTATGAATCTTTAATATTTTTATGTTTCAATTACATGTTTTTAAATTTATCTTCGAATAATTGTTTTTCATTTATGAGTGTACGACTTTGTAAAAATAAAAGGAAATTTCAAAATGGGAAAGTAAATTTCTTCAAAAATGTTATAACATGTAAGAAATATGTGTTATGTTTTTTTTATAGTTCTTGGGAATTTTTTAGGAGTATGGGTGGTTCCACAAAAAACAATACGTAATATATCCCACTATATCTCTCCAATGAATTGGGTAAATGGATGAAGTTAATCGATACATTTTCTCTAAAGAGATTAAGGAAATATACTGTAGTGGTCATTCAAATATAGTAGTAAAGGTTACTCCCTTTATAGTCAGGATAGATAAAGTATATGTAAGAGTGATATGGAAATAATTTCATATGTTACCTTAATGATTTATATTTTTTGTGGATTTTACACAAAATATATGATTTAATACGGTAATCTAAAGTGCTTATGTCTTATGTGTGAAAAATATAACATTGTGAAAATAATTTCATTGGTTTATAAATAATAAAGGAAAATGGTTCCTTTATTTATTTTTATGTCCCTTCCTGATATTTTTGAGCTCATAAAACATTTTTTTAAAATTTTTCTCATAGGATATGTAAAGGAAAGGATTAAATCATATTGATATTCATGAAGAGTAATAACAAAAAGAAATATTTTTTATTCAAAATCCTTTCTTTTTATGAAAAAATGTATACTATGTATAAGTCAACACTTCTAATTTTTTGTTCACTATGTAAGGTTTTTCCAATTTTCTCTAAAAATCTATGCTGATAAGATCCAATAATGTGAATTATAATTAAAAATAATATAATATGTGATTTTTAATGTTAGTTTCTTACACCAAATCTCTCAAAAACTCATCTTTAAGACACTAAAAGGATTCACTAGCCTCAATCAAACATCGATCAACCCAAAACATATATAATAGTTTGGAAAATAGATTTTCATATTCAGAAAAAAATATAATGCTTTATAATATCCCTCACTATGTATTATCATCCTTGAAATTAATCTCTTTGAGTCCCACTTGAACAATTGAGGGCACTGAGATCGAACATCTGATTCACAATCCCATGATTTCTTTGGGATATGTCCATGGTACCAGAAGACTCAAAAAAGTTAAACCATCACCCCCACAACACTATGTATCAATATTCTATTATATTCACTATTTGATCCATAAAAGATGTGTCCAGTTCAAACACAACATCCTATCAATTAATCGCTTGCATAGGATAGGGAAAGTGCCTCCAATGTTGAGAAATGTGGAACACATCTTGTGTACATTGATAATATTGGTTAAGGTCCAATCGATAATATATTTCTATAATATATTCATCGAACTCAAAAGGTCTCAAAAACTTAGGATGTCGCCTTCCCCTACTTCAGAAATCCTCAATTCCCTGGTCAAGGATTCACACAATATGATTTTCGTTCCTATAGTGAACTTAAATTTTTATTTTCTGTTATCAGAATAGGACTGTTTTCATATATAGAAATTTTCAACCACATAAAAATTATGTGAACTCTCTCAATGGACTCTTTCACTATGTTGTGTCTCAAAATAGCTTCCTCAGCTACCTCAAGACAATATAGTGGTGAACGACATGGTCCATTATAGAGAGCATCTAAAGGATTAACATAATTAAAATGCAAAATAGATTTCATTATATGAACTCTATAGAGACCTAAATTTTTTTACTTTACTATTATATCATTTTAAATATAAACAAAATAATAGAATTACACATAGAGGATCCAATGTTTTAGGGTCTTCTGAAAACTAGGACCATACATTACAATTACAACATCAAGCATAAACATTTATTTAATTTCTTCTTCTCTAGGTTCTTATTGGCACTTGTCCTCCCATTATTACATGTAGCCACATGAGGATCTACATTAAAAGGGGTGATATATAATCCTAGTAAGAGGATAGATATGAAAAATATAGCATGGGGTGAGAAAAATCATAACATGGGAAAAAGATCATGAACATGAGAGGAAGCATAAATATAAGACTTGAAATGTGGCAATGCATAAAGATGAAACATCATGTCTTAGGTGTTAACTACCACACATACTTATAAACCAAGATAAAATCTTGTTCACACATCATTTCACATTTACTCATGATATTAATCACTTTAAGCAATGCATTGGGGCGCTGTATAATTCTGGGCGCACCCGTCACATTGAAACATTCATATTGCGCTATATAATTAAGGGCGCCCCCGTCACATTATAATGTTATCATCATCATTCTTTCCACATAGAACACATATCAAAAATGTAAATTACTAACCCATGGAATTTAATGGGTTTCATTTCATAAAAACACATTCATTAGCTTTCGGTTCCCAAATTAAAGAGGGAATAACATCCATTTCAAAATAACTGTCCACTTTGAGTGAGAAGTAAAAGCGGTGTTCTTAAAAGAGGATTTCTTTTTGAAAATTTTTTTTTGACATAAAAACCAGTGATAAAATTTATTTCCCAGAAAGAGAAATAAAATTAAGTGAAAAAATTATCTTTATGGAGTAACCATATCAATAATGGAGTGAAAGAGGGAGAACCCAAAGGATGAAAGTTGGGTTCGAGAAGTTCCCCTTACCATATATCTGAATGATTCCTTCCCTTTAATGTCCTGTATAATGACATTATATTAATTAATTAGAAATTAGAGAACATTTAATACATTAATAGGGTTCATTTTGGTTTCATTATGTCATTTTATGATCCTTTGTATGACTTATAGAGTTTAAAAACAGTGTTCAGGGATGTTCGTTTTTATGGTTTTTCTTGGGTGGTTCACTTGTATTCATAAATTGATGTTTGGTAGAACATGTGTAAACATCACGAAATTATATTTCATGTTATTAATGATATTACATGAATTTTAATGATCTTATAATGAATTATATTAGATCTGTGTGAATGAGTCATAAGATGATAATTAAATGATGATCATTTGGGATAATTTGGGCGGTTTTTTTATCATAACGAACTTGTTTTAAAATATCACTTAGTAATATGGTCATAAGATATTCCCAGAACATAAATAAGAGATAATACATATAATATGTTCTGGTTAAACCATAAAAATGTTTTCATTACTAGATCTGAAGGTATAAATGGAAGAACAAATCATGTTATTCTTAAAGGTGAAAAATTAACACCTCACGAACAACGTTCTCTTTAATAAAATAAAAGGAAGAGGGAGAGGAGTTTGGTTGATATAATATACCATTAGAATCATATAATTCTATTAGATGTATAATACTAGAGTTAAAATACAATTCAGATGAAGATAGGTGGGGAGAGATCAAGAAATGAACTTGAACATGAAAGGAAATTATAGGAGAAGAGGGAGAGAAATTACCTCTTGAATCCTTCTCTTGAGTACCTTCTTAAGGGCCAATGATTGGTCTTTTTATGAGACCAACAACTCCTGGACTTGTTGTAATGGCTAGGTAAGGTGTTTGGGTAGAGTTTAGATATGGCTTGGAGCTTGAGAGGTGTGAGGAAATGAGGGTGTGAAGGGTGGCTTTTATATTGGAGGGGAGAGGGGTTTCCTTAATATAAAACTCATTAGTAAATTAATTTCCCCTAAGACAAGGAATAGTTAGAATTGGATGACCAAGAATATTAATTGTATCATGTGATCCTGAAGCAAGTCGGTTTACATCAAATGAGAATCATCAATGAATCAATTATTCCATTATTTAGCATTTATTACAAATTATCAGATTCTATTATTCATCAAAAATTCAAGTATCTCAGAAAAATCACAAAATTTTACCCCAATAATTTTTCTACGTGTATAGTCAAAAACTGAAGTCCATTTTTTATAAAATATTTTAAATATTATTAATTTAATATTTAATTAAACTCATAATTTACTTAAAAAACAGTTTTTAAAATTAAAACTGATTTTATAGTGTTTTCAAAAATTACATAGGGTCTTATAAAATTATCTAAAAACTATAATACATTGATTTGATAATTAATGAATACATTTTAGGAGAAATAAATTTATTTTAAATTAATTAATTAATTAGAATTAATTATTCATGATTTCAAAATACCAAAATGTTTACTAAGTTCAAATTGTAACTACCTAAGATGTCTAAATTTTATTTAATTATTCATGGGTGAGGTTACGCTTCTGTTGGATGATTTACAATTCATAAGGGTCATTACAATTTATAAGGGTTTGTTACTATTCATAATGTTAGGTTACTATTCACCAAAAATTATTTTTCTTTCAATAAACTCCAAAAATCATCTTGAGCACAACCGTGTATGTCAGATTTTTAAAATTCCAAGCACAAAAGTGACAAACTTATGTTTAAAGTTCACTTATCACTTAATAGTTCTTTAGGTTGTGTTTTCATGTTATTTTATGACAGAAATATAAGAAGGGAATTTCCATTGAAAATCATTGGGTCATTACAAAATCAACCAAGGATATATACTCGTAACATTTTCTCCTAAAGTACAAGAAGCATGATTGAACCATATCCTTTAGGATTGGAACTGTTCTCTCTAATGGTCCATCGATCTGCGTATGATAATCCAAACGTAGATTTAACTGGTTCCCCAAATACATATACAAGACTTCCCAAAACCGCTATTTAATATTTGTATCCCTGTCTGATGTGATAATATAAGGAGCAACATGAATTTACATTAACTCATAAACATAAATATTAATCAATTCATTTACATATTGAGCCTTTTGGATAAAAAATAAGTGTGGTACTTTCGTCTATAGATCAACTATCATCTAAAATGCATGACAACTCCTGAAAGTTTGTTTTACCCATGTCACAAAATCCATCATCTCCCCATATAAAATTAAAATTGTCACTATAAGTGGATAAATAAAACCATCTAGATATATTTTTTTCCTTTTACTCCCTAATGGGTAAGTCATCATAAAATAAAATTGCAGATGTCCTTATTCATACCAAGCCACCCAAGATAATGTTTGATTTCATAGTATATCATTGAAAATCATGTATGCACTACCCACTTTGACTCATGAGAGTATCTCATAATCTCTTCTCGCATAAAATATGGGCAAGAAATCTATCATAGATATACATAAAATTTTCATAATCTAAGGACCACCCATGAATACAATCATCTCCTAATTAGAATTCTCACATCAAAATACACTGAGGGTCAGGATATTGGATTTCTTTCACATACTATACCGATAAATACATAATCATTAAAGTATGACATGTTAGTAATATATGATCCTATGAATAATAAATAATAAAATACTCAATAAATGTATTTATATGTAATTCATTTAATGATTATTTCACACGAATATCTTGAATCCATGGTGTTTTCCTCCTAAAATAATCTACAATAAAATTACCATTCCCTTGAGCATAATACATATCATTGTAAAACGTCATTAAGTACTATACTGAAATCCTATACCATAGATTTAGATACTGTTTTTAATATATATATATATATTGGAGGATATTTTGGACCATTTAGACAATAAATATCTCACTAAATATATAATATCTCTAAAGAATCAAATCAAGGAACACACCTTCCAAATATAAGTCATGCATCAGGTATTTTTTTCCCATGTGTTCACAACTAACATAACCCATAAAGAACCACTTGATTAATCTGTATCATTTCATCACCCAACCCAACTTCTAAGGCATTATATAAAATTTAATAATTAATCCATGGATTTAAAAATATAAAAATCAGAGTTGTCTTCAATCTTCCCTTTAAATCTATGAAGGATTCCTCACACTGATCAGTCTACTCAGACCTCACCCCTTTCATATTAAGGGTTTTCATCAATGCTACAATGTAGAGTAAGAATTTAATGAATTTTTTATAGAATCCATACAACACTAAGAAACTCGAAATCTCAAAAAACATATATGGGAGAGTCCAAGACATGACAAATTTCTCTTTCTCTGGGTCCATATAAATTCCTTCATTGGAAATCACTTGGATAAGAAAAAACACATCTTTGATCCAGGTATTTCACATTAAAATAATTACATATAGATGATATGGATAGAGTTTACTAAGCATGGTCCTAAGGTGTCTGGAACATATCACAAAATTCCACGAATATATGAAGATATTTTCAATAGCACCCATAATGAAAGATTCTATATATTAGTGGAATATATTTTTTAGGAGATCCTGGAACACTTTTGGCATACTTTATTTCCTAAAAGGGTTTTAATGGTTCTTATAACATAACTACTCTTAACCATAATCATAGGGATATAATCCTTCGTAACCTGATTATGGTTGTATTATTGCCTTAAGTCAATCTTAGAGAACAATAACTCTCCCCTAACTATTCAAGCATGTCATTAATCATTATTAATGGATGGAAATTATTTATGGTCATCTTTTTTGCTTCATATATTCAACACAAAACCATGCACTACCATCCTCCTTTGAGAACAACATTGAAGCACCCCTGGCATATGTTCTAATTATTATAAAACCTTTCACTAATAAATATTGAATTTAAACCATGAGTTCTTTAAAATCATCTAGAAAAATATGATATGGGATAATTGATATAGATTATGATAAATTAATTATTTCGATATCAAACTGAGTTACTATATATATAATAACACGTAATATTTGATCAGGGAAAACATCAAGGTAATGAAACACTATGGGACGAAAAGTGAATTGGGATACTTTTGATCCTACTGAAAATAATAAAATCATGCCACTTACCTTTTGATTTATCATATACTAATTAGGTCAAATCACACTCTACTACATTTAAAATACTATTCTTAATTCACCAGATACTTCTCTCCATTATGTGAAATGAAGGATACACACCTGCAATAATAGTTCATGTAATCACAAAAACTATTAATCTAGTATATTCTAATTGTCACATCAATTCTGGTCATATCAAGGATCACAAAATCTCATTTATTCCCATATCTAGAAGCAACTACTAGAGATTCTAGGAGTCTCCACAGTTGATCAACATTCTTCCATAATGGTGGGTTGAGATAAAGATATATAGAAGGAAAATTAATTTGTAGGATTAGAATTAGAACAAAATGGATATATTTAAATGAATGGGAAGAACCAATATCAAATAATGAAATGTAAGGGTAAGAGGACATCAATACAATAAATCAATTTTTTTATAGTCCATCTCTGTAGTCAGTTGGAACCTATTCCATTTCATAGACTCAAATTTCCTTACATCCCTAGCCTTGACCCTATGGTGCATGACTCACCTGATTCGATGTCACATGATGGGTGTGTACCTGATACTAAGAACCCTAGATGAATTCTTTAGTCCTAGTTTAGTCTTTTCGTATACCCTCATGAAACCCTAACCTCAAATATATGGAGTAGTATTGCAGGTGATGTCCCATCTTATAATATTGATGACATTTTCTCCCAGTTTTTGGGAAGATACTTTGGTAATGATTATCCTTAAAATAGTTGAAGCACTATGGAACTCCTTCTAATGGGTACATGGAAGAAAAACTCTACAGAAAATCTCTGATACCAACCTTCTAAATGGACTCAGTCATTCACATCCTATGATCAGATAATTCTCTCTTCACTGTATTGAGAGTACATCCATCCGAGTACATAAGTATAGAAGAGTACCAATGGCTTAATCATATTCCAAGACCTTTGTGATAATTGAGTCCTTGAGTAGAACAACTAGATATATCTTTAGTTATATGGTAATATCCTTACATATAATATTAAGATGAAGAATGATGTCCAAATTCGTGTACTCTTATGCAACATTCCCATAAAATATGGAAGAAAATATCGGACTGTTTTGAAATGATTAGAGTCCACAGAATCCCTCATGGATCCTTACTAAATCTCCATGAATTCTTGTGCACAATCCAACTTTATTGTTATATGAAATAATTACCTAAATATTATGTTCCTAAATTATATCCAACAAGGAACCCCACATAAAAATATATGTGACATTATCAACCCCCATATCTTAGTGGGTCCCTAAAAAAATTACAATAGATTTACTCATCGATCCATTAGTGTCTAAACCATTTCAAATATATCCTATATTTTATTAATCCACCCCTCATAATCATGTGGTCCACCAGTACTCTATAAAGATATTGGATGATGGATCTAGGATTCATAATTATAGTCAAGATGGATAATTGTACACATCCTCCCTAAGTGTGTTCAATCCCACTAACTCTAGGATGGTGTGTATCCAATGACAAAACTACCATAGTAAGGGTGGTAGATTGCTCTAAATCCTCCTCTAGTAAATAATCTAGTTGAACAAACATATCCACCCTAGTTGGAGCATTTCATCCTACTTCATGATGAAGTCAAGTCAAGAATATCCAAGTTTCCATTTTATAAAATTCCAAATGATAATTTATCATGTTTATAATAACATTATTATGATAAAAACTTACATAGTTATGATTTAAACTCAAGTGATTTTTCATTACAAAATTTATCCTTGGTGATATCCAAACATGGTATATCCCCCCAGTTCTACCCAAAGCTCAAGCCTAGTGTTCTATACCTGTATGTTAGTCAAAATAATATATATAATAAACATAAAAACATTCCCACGTTCAACTAATTAAGGATAAAAAATATATCACAAATGTAGATAATAGAGGTGTATCACTCCATAGAGAAAATAAGTCTACATAGAATGTATAGTGAACCCTTATGTAGTATAGAACATGTATATATACATCATGTTATCCTATGTTCCTACTCATGTTGAATTAATTCCCCAATATCCTATAAAATTATGAATTAAGTTAACCATTAGTAACATAGATGTCCATTAAACATGATCAACCAAGGTTCATATAAACACCCCTACACAACTTACACACAACCTATATCTTTTCAGCCATGAACCCAAAGGAAATATAAGAAATTAACCATAGGTATTTGATACCACTTTGTAACACCATGACTAGAATCTCTCAGTCCAAGCTGGGGTGCCACATCACCCCATGTGTAACTCCTAATACAAATGAGGATTCTGACTTATGGTGAGGGTTTAAAATAATGTTGGGATATAATACCCTAAATAATCACAACTATTACAATAAAAAACATACATTTAATCCCAAATAAAAATACAATAGTTGGTAATTTAATTATATTTTATAAAAAGTTAAAGTCATACATAAAATAAATCAATGATCCTGGATATGATATGCCATATTGGTTGTTTTTTAAAACAAGAAAATAAATGAAAACACCAAAGAATCTATCTCGAGTACATCCCGATACTTCATTTGTCACCATACACCATCACCTCATCATCCTATCACATGTCATTTTCCCTTCATAGTATCCCTAAACATGAATTCTTTACTCACACTGATATTTTCATGTCGGGTGTGAGTAATGAAACCAAATCATACACCACCATTGAATTATTGTCTTCATGGAACATGTATAAAAATTTTCTTCTTTGAAAATATAAATGTGTACACATGAATATATGTTTATATATAGATAATTCATTTTCTAATCAGACCACCATGAGACCCAGATGTACCTGTCTCCACTCTATAGTAAAAGTGTATATATGAATATATTGAATGTGGTCGAGATATGGAAATAAATATATTGAACCCATCTCTCAGTATTCATATATACACCTACATTATATGTCTATAAGGAAATCATATCCTATCTCCATTATGATTTATGCCTCAAATGTTTGATATCATAAATATTCTTTAGGTCAGGCAAGAAGGTAAGCATTCCCCCACCTCATCATCATGTCTGGCCAAAAGGTCGTCATTCCCCTAAACTAAATTATTGTCAATCATCATCATTGTCAGTTTCCATAATCACTTCACCTTTTTGGGACAGTCATATAATTATCTTCCACTTCTTACAATATTGGAATAAATTCTTACAAATGAATAATAATCATAGAAAAAATTATAAATAATATATAGGAAGAATGAGGAATATCATCACGAGAATTAGTAGCTACATACAATTACTTTTGATTAGCATAAAACATGGTATAACATGATACATAATCATACTCATGTAATAAATCATCATAAACAAGTCTCACATGTTATAAATGCACAAACAAGTGATCACCATCAAGAATACACAAACATGATAAACTAACACCAACTGTAATATCAAGGGAAAAAAATTATACATGTTCTTATGATTATATTAACATGATAAATTAACATATTTCATGTCAACATCAATGTTTTTTTAGAGTTTCATTACCCAAACCATGTTTTCACACCAACCAAAACAATTTTTCATGCATAGAGTTCACTAAAATTGATTCCCACATGAAGAAAGTATTTTGTGAAATTTAGACAAACCAAAAGACCCTTGGGGTAGAAAAATTACAAACCATTTTCAAATTTCATCATTGGTAATATTTAGTTCTACTTCAAGGAAAGGAAAAATTCATCACTCTTGGATATCAATAATATAATAGAATAGAATTGTCATGTATCCACAAATTTAGATCCATAATAACATTCCTAAAATCACATTTTTTGATCCTATAGTATGGATAAACAAGGATTTATAATAATGATTACTAGTATAAAGTCATAAATTTAGCCAACAATATCATCTAAAATATTTTCGGTTAAACTCTTAGAAACCATCTAAAGATGTCTATTTCAAAGAATCCAAATTAGTATGGGATAATAAATTAAAATAGTTATTAATTGATTAATAGTCACATTAATGTCCATACAATTAGGATTCATGTGTATCCATTTTAAAAAAGTCATGGTTTGATGGATAATGTAGTCATTTTGGATATTTCAAATCCACACCAACCATAATCATGCTTTCCACCCTGTCCTATACATGGTGATGGTGTTCTATAACATTTAAAAAAATATTCATGTCATTGCTATAGTGTTCATTAATACTATGTAAAAATGATATTGACTAGGGGTTTGTGCAAAAAAAATTTACATTTTCTTTTCACCTGGCCTCCAAAGTAGGATTGGAGTGGAGACTAAGTCATTAGATAATGTGAGATTCCCTTGAGCTCCATTATTGGGCCATTCACATTTACCTATGTTTTTCTAAGAAAGGACTTACCATGGACAATCATAGTCCACACCACAACTATGGTGTTATTCATTTTATCCCAAAAGTTTCCAAAAACAAGTCTTTAAGACCTGAAAAATATTTACAGGCCTCACCCAGACATGGTTCAACCCAATCATTATTGAAAATGATGGGAAAATGATATTTATATTATAAAAAAAATCAATGTCTTTACACATTGAATCAATAGAATAATGTGTATTCAATAACATATTTTTCTCTAAATATCTTCCTTACACAAATCATTTAAAAAGGGAGAGTTCGTTCATTAGAGTTCATAAAAAGGGGGATGAATCTATTTAGTCATGTGAAATAAAATCCAAAGGGATTATGAAATATTCCTTATACTTTTTCGGGGATATCGAATGTATTGGAGACCACTTTTTTAATGGGAAAACGAAGAGACCTTAATTATATTTGGCAATTTTATACATTTACACATATAATAAAATTGTCTAAGGTTACATTAAAGTTGATATTTATATTAGTGGTTCTTAGTGGTCTTATGAGACTAGAGATAATAATAATAGAATGGATTTTCACTATTTTTGATCATCGAATATTCATCCTAGAATCATGATAATCCAATTTCCCACATTGCAAAACTGTGGGAAGAAGAATCCTAGAATCTCTATCATGGAGATAATGAAGTGTTTATTATGTTCATGGAAATGGAATCATACTGATTAATTTATAATCTGGAGGAATAACCTCACAAATATGATGGATTAAAATATGTTCATTATCAATCACCTACTCATGGTCCAATTTTTCAATAATAAGGAACTTTCACACTCTGCCTGATGGAAAGGGTTATTGAATATAACTGATGAAAACAACCTCCAAGACTAAGAGATTAGATATGATCTTATGTAATCACTATTTTATAAGTGGATCCTAATAATGAAGTGATAAAATCTATTATGTAATATTGGATATATTCAGATCCTTTGAAGATAAGGGGTTTTAGGGAATAACCCAAAAAAATCTATAATAGATATTCATTGTATCTCCATCTTAACTGTGTGCTATTTGATGTTTTTTATAAAATATTGATGATTATAAATCCCAATAACAGGGATTTCATATAAGTGTTTAAAAGTCTATTTGTACTGAATAATATAATGAGTGCTTTAAGAAGTAGAATATTAATCAATTCACATCACGTTTACTCATTCTACTCGTATAAGGAGAATTATTTTTCATCAATATTAATTCATTATAGAAGGACTTTTTTTGTGTACTCATGAGAAAGGATAATGTGATATCCTATTCCTCTTGATAATTAAAGGTGAATGGGAATAATTTTCTAATGGAAGATATTTTATTGACTATAGTAATGTTTTCATTGTTGATTTGGAAGAATTATCTTCATGTAGGGATGTGTGGAAAATATATGAATCATAAGAGCCACAATTATATATTCAGAAAAAAGATCTCGATATAAACTTAAGATGATGGTTAGATATGGTCAAATATTGTAATTGATCAATCCCCTACCATTCCGGGAGGTAAAAAAGGTAGTATATTCTTCATTTATAATTTATGATATAATTTTATCCATGATAAGTACTAAGAGGGTTGCAGTCTTGATATAAATTTAATGGATGTACATAAGAATCCAAAATGAAGGAACACCATCCTACTTTTCTCAAATGATTTCCTAACCAATGCATTCTAAAGAATAGTAATTAATCTCAAAGAGATGATGTGGATATATAGAATATGTTGGATGCTATTAGAAAGTGGTAAAATATTTGAGATAAATTTATAAAAAAATGATTTATGGGATTTTGATTACGAATATGCATACCATCAAATCCTGAGATAAAGAAGTTATTTATTGATTCTCATAGCCCAACATTCTCAATCCACATAGGGATCACAATGATGTATAGAGATATCTAATTGAACTATTTTTATAACAATATGAAAAGATATATTCTCAAATATACATTAATGTTAATGGTATTTCAATATGTTAATAGAAAAAGGGACATTCACATGTTGTTTATACAACCATTTCCCACACATTCATAGAAATAATAGAAAATCATGATATATTTTGTAAGGAATATTCCAATAAATACCAAATGGAAGAAATTAATATGTTTTGGGGGGTATTTTTATAAATAATAAAAACATCACTTACAATCATGAGGATTAATCATTACACATGAATGTGTATACATTACAGAAGTGGTGTGGATTTATGGAACTCCATTTTAAATTTTATCTGATTCAGATTAGAGGTTCATAAAAAAGTTATATTAAATTATCCAATGATCATTGAGAATAGATATGAACTTCATTATGAAATAGTACACTCAAGATAATAGAAAATAAAATTATATAATCCAAACACTTGATGACATGTAGGGATCATTATCTTTAGACATCAAAGGAAGGTGGGTTAAACATCTTCCTTTAGTCATGTTATTATATGAAAATAACATTCCCTTAAAGAATATATATGGCTCCTTATGAATACATGTATGGAAAAAAATTTATAACTTCAAAACACTAGAAATAATTTTGGGAAAATAATTTATTACGACCTAGATTTGAAGAAGAAATGACCAAAAAGTTCACGGTAATTCCACAACACATCAATGCATCACAAAGTCGATAAATGTGTTATGATGCTAACCATCAATGAGACCTACAGTTCAATGTTGGGGAAATCCTTTCTTCTTATATATCTCTATAATATATTCAAGAGGTTTGTGAAGAAGGTAAAACTATGTCTTAGGTATATTTTCCCCACATAGATTCCACATCGCATTTGAGCTATGTCCATGTAATATTACTCCAAAAAAAATGTCTCAATTATATGATATGTTCAATATTTCTCTATTAATGAAATATATTCCAATTCTCTTGTGTGTATTGAATCTATAGGTTGTATAGTTGGATAATGGGTTTTCTTGTGAGGAGTATCCCAGGATGATATTAGACCATAGATATAAAGTTCTATGAAACAAAATAACTCATTTGGTCAATGTTATATAGTGAAAGCATAATTATGATGAAGAATCATGGGAAACATAAGAAGTGATGAACTAACAGTACTGTCAATGATTTTCACCTTAGAGTATGAGATGAAATTTTGGTGTTGAAATTTCAAATGGGGAAGGAATATAATTTCCAAAATATTCTTCTCCTTAGTTAAATAACTAATGTTCCATAATTACTATTTTATTATGTTTTATAATTATAACAAATTTAAAATCTATCATATTTCATAGTAATATTAGAAATAATGAAATAATTTTGCCTATAAGAGATAATAATAGTACATAGAGATAAATTATAAAGAATAATTCACACACTATGGAAAAATCCAATGGGACTGAATGCCCTAATAAAGGTCACTCTTGATATAATGACTATAAAAATAAAGTGAAGTGTTAGGAATATAATTGACTTTGTCAAGAGATGTGTAGAACCTATTTAAGTGAAGTATATCATGATGATGTTTTAGAATGATAGATTATATATATATCTGAAATGGAAATTTTACTATTAGTATATGACTGTTACCTGATCTTTACCTGACCATTGTAATGTGATCATTATATAATAATTAGAGTAGTAATGATACCCAATAGAATCGTAAAATACCAATTTAAAATAAAATTTATAACTATTATACTTTATTTTAAATATGTTATTATATGTATATATACTATTTATGATTCTATTCATATGATATTATATATTTTATAATTCATTAATGTGATCAAATAATGTGTTTGACTTTAAAAATAGTGTTTTATTAAAAATAACTATTTTTAATTTTAAATTTGTTATTGATCATGAATAAGAATTAATTTTTTAAAAATAAAATTTAAATTTGAAATTTATATGTTGAATTTTGGATTATTGTGAAATTATTAGAATTTTTTAAAGAACAATATTTTTTTAGTGAATAGTAAAAATACTATTTTCTATTTTTGATATAATTTATGACTTCATAAATATATAAAATATATATAGTAATTAATATAATATAATTATAGAACTAAAATAATGTATTTTATTAATATAATTTATTATAATGATTTCAAATTATTTTCCATACCTATAAGATAGCTTTTAATGTCTAAAATGTAAATTAATGTTTTTAAAAACAATATTTATTTTGAAAATTTACTTTACCATGACCCAGGTAACATTAAAAATTCAATTATGGTTTTATCGTGAATAAATGTAAAAAAAATATTCCTTAAATTCTAGAGCCCATAAACATAATCTATGGTTAAACTAATGCTTTTATTTTTCACACATCCTCGGTTTTATTGCATATATTATGAAATTTATTAAAAAATCATCTCATTTTTCTATAAAATCCATCCTATTCACCATATTTAAAAAAATACCATGATTTTTAGTACATCCCATCATTTATTAGTATCTCATTAATAACTCTAATGAATCCTTCAAGATCAGATGGAATTAACCATCTTGGAATATGAAGCGATATTTATTATAAGGGATTCTCTTCCTATTCCTTTTATTTGAAGTTATTATTTTTTTATAATATTTCAAATTTAAATATCTATTTTTTCATAAATATTAAACAATTCATTGTGATTATGAATGATATTTTATCAATGATAGTCTTCCATTATCTCTCGTTAACCATATTTCATTAGACATTTTGTATACTTTATATGCTTCCAAAATCATTCAATGTATTTCCATGCTACCCTCCTTCATTATGAATTTTCAATCATATTTTAATTCAAGTTTACTCATATAAATTAAATTTTAACTCATTTAATAGGTATTTCTATGTATCAAAATCATATTTCCTCTAATGGTTTTAAAATGATGCACGACACATTCCTTTAAGTTCTAATGAACTCAATGATTATATGAAATGTGTTCCCATTATCCATGAGTTATTAATGAAGTGTTTTATTTTGATATGTAAAATATGTGGAAAAATGTAAATTTAATCAAATGAAAGGGGAACCCTAACAGTTCTCTAATACATTGGGTGATGTTTTCATCTCATGAGATACCATGTATGGTTCATGGGCCATTATCATAACATATTATGTTGTGAATTCTAAGTAGTGAGTAGCAACTTATGTTTATGTTTTCATGTTTAATGGGTTTTCCACATTATTTTATGCCATTATATTATGATATCCTCATTTTTATGCCATTATTCCAGGATATTATTCTCTTTGGTGTTATTATGATATTATTTTTGTCTCTTATGTATTATTATTACCCAAGTTGTTCCTCTAATAGGATTTATAGAAAAATCATTTTTTATTATTTATTCCCTAGGATATCCTATTTAGTATTAGAAGATCAGTGTGATATTAGAGACTATGATTTAATTTAAATAATTATGATGTTATTTTTGTTAAATTTTTTGTATTTAAGCGTGAAATATTTTAAAAAAATATAACTCTAGATACTTGGTTTCTAAAAAAATACTGTAAAGATAAATTAATAGAAGTTGTAATGAGATTTGGGTTATTATTGGAAACAAGGTGGAAAATTTCCTTTATCAAAAGTTTCATGTCAAATTTTCACAGATGAGGATGGAAAGGGATCCAATACTTAAGGATTTTTCATATTATGGACCTCAAAATCCCTAGGAAAGGGGATTAATTATATCTTTTCCAAATAAATGTTCCATTTTTAATCCATATACTAATTAAAGTGGCATGGAAAGAGGATTTGGAGATGAGAAAAAGGTAAGAATTGTCTTGGATTTCAATCATTACCATGATGTAATGATTAGATTCAAGGCCCTAATATGTTTTTATTTAATACCAAAATTGATGATAGACTATTGGATGAATCACATAACTCACCATTTTCTATCCATCATAGAATCAGAAAGGTGTATAAAGTTGTCAATGATAATTTTTAGTGGAACAAGATGAAATGGGGTTTTACAAAGTGTATATGTTAATGTTTGTAATGACTATATGTTAAGGATGATTTTTATAAATCAAAGAGGATGATGAAACTATTACCCATTCCCATATTGAAATGAAAAAAATTGACATGGAATTCATCTAAAGACACCTCAATAAATAAAAATTACATTACCCTATTTGGGTTATAGTATATTAACTAATGAAATCATTGCATATTATTATTATTATAGAATATTTCTCACTTAATCAACATTAAAAAATGATCACTAAGGAATTTGTAAGGTTTTTCTGAGTACAACAATGAATTTTCTCTGATAAATATTTTATGTTTTCCATATATTTGAAGATAAATATTTATAAATTACTAAATATGGGTTTAAACATTTTCATTACATATCATCCTCGTATAGATGGTCAGTCTGATAGGACAATTCCAACACTAGAGGATATATTGAAATATTTCCTTATGGATTGCAATGTTTTGTTGGATAAACAACTTCCTATGGTTGATTTTACATATAATAATAGGTTTTAATTGGGAATTCATATGGTTCATTTTAAAGCCTGTTATGCATGAAATTGTATCACTCCAATATTCATGGATGAATATGTAAAATGAAAGCTGTTGAGGAATTATCTAGATGAGGATATGGAAAATAAGGTTAAATACATTCAGTGTCACATTAGGGTGGATTAACGTCAATAGAAACATTATCTTGGAAACCATTAGTGACGTTTGGATATGGAATGTGTGGATAAGGTTCTCCTTTAAAATGATCCTTGGAAAATTTTTAATAGGTTTGTAAATATGGGGAAGTAAATACCTTGATATATTGTTCCCTTTGAGATTATTTATTATATAAAAATTGTATCTTATCACTTTTGGCTTAAATAAGACATCTTATGAGTTCATGATATGTTTTATTTATTTATTCTTAGGATTTATATACATGATTTTTAACATACAATAATATTAGAGGCTTTATCATTAGGTCATGATATTACTAATGTAGAACAACTAGTCGGGATTTTGGATAGAAAAAATAATGTTTTGTGGAACAAGAAAACAAACGTAGATATAGTTTTTTGAAGAACCATATTCTTCAATAAGTTTTCTAGAAACTTTATGATGTATATAATTATAACACCCAACATTATTTTCATTAGATTATCATGATTTATAGTGAAATTTTATTATAAGGGGGTAGAATATAACACCCCATGATTTTAGAATATACATTACAGAAAAATAAATTTGAGGTGTTTTATAACATTTTATAGACACAACAGTACACTTATGTGAATAATTCATTAATATAATACTAAATTAATGATATTCAAATATAGATAAATGTATCATATTTTAAAATAAACAATGGTTTTTATAAATTACATTATTTTTTACTTTACTTTAGAAAATTCCATTATGTTTAGAGAAGTTATTTTCATGATTTTCTTATATTGGATAGATTTAAAAATTTTGAATAAATTTTAACACCCCATGAAATGTGAAACATAAAATGATAAATATAATTTCCCCTTCAATAATGTAAAATTTTCTTTTTGGGAGCATGTCTGAGTAAAACTCCACAGTTACGTGAGCATGGCCTGGAATACTGTTTGGATGGGTAACCTCCTAATATTTTTTCATAGGTGTTTGTGAGTTAGGATAAAGCACAATAAAATATTTTTTCAAGTGCAATGGAGATAGTCATTATTCTAAAAAGTGACCTAAATGGGTAATAACTTGTGGTGTGAAATGATGGTAACCGATGTTTTATCGAAAACTCATGAGGTCAAATGACACGGTTCATAGCCTAGTTGAGGTTGGCTCATGACATATCATGACTTAAAAATATTTAAAACACTAACATTAACAAAATATTTATCTATAGAATGAAATAAGTAATTTAAAACAATTATTATTAGTTTGGAAACCCACTCTGGAATTTTTGGAACATAAGTTATTTTTATTCTAATAAAAATGATTTTATAAATTTTTAATTAATTTATTATTCACAAGGATGTATTTAGTTTCAGATTTAATATGAAATCCAAAACATTATGATTTTTATTAATAATCCAATATCTATAATTTAGATTAACATGATACTTTATTTTGTAGTAAATTATTTATAGGCATAAAAATAATTATATATAAAAATGGTTTTTTATTATTTATTACGCACAAGTAATAAAATTAATTTTTACCAACTATATAAATTTTATATTTTTAAATGGGTACGGTAACTTGAATCATCCCAATTAAATTTGGTTAAATGTTCAATTTTAATTTTTTTTTACAAAAATAATAGTACAAAAAATGTTTCTACTTTAGAAAATGTTAAAATGTGTTAAAAGGATTAAAATAAATGGATAAGGCTTTAAAATATCAGTAAAACATATATACATTAATTGGTTCAGTAAATTTTGACATTTAAAATATAATATTTTATTTTTTTCATATTTTTTTACCACTTTTACATGTTAATAAATTTATATTAATTTTATGTTATTGGTACTTACAAAGGTGTCACTCTCCTATGAATTATAAAAGGGTACGTCTTCTCATATCTTATTGAAATAAATTTAGCACCTTATATTGGCCATTATCTAATCATATCACATCCTAACTCAAATCACCACATACTAGAGGCTTTTGGATCTCCAAAATACCAACTTGTGATGGATTAATGATTAAGAATACAAGGGATACCCGAAGATGATATAGTCACCCAAATCGAGTTATTTAATATCTATTTTTTCCATTAACTACTCCAAATATTTTATATTAATACACATATGACAAAATAAATATCATAAATAAACCTAGATGATATTATGTTGATTGAATAACTGTTATATGCTACTCATTTATTCATTGGAAAATGGAAACATCACTAATGTGTATGTGTGGACTACCACGTACCTGAATGATGTATGAAAATATTCATCATAGACCTACATAGTTGGAAGTAAAAGTGTTTAAATATGATGTTTATGGAATGATTGATATTACTAAACCATGAACAGGATATAATGACTAGGATATACAAACATAAACATGCATAGAAAACAAAATAGTCATCCCCATATATTGATTTTTCAATTAATAATTAATAAATGGGTAATAAAAAATTATATGTGAAGGGTATCACATAAGATAAATAAAAATATTTCTCTAATATATATTTTTTTTTAATCTAAATTTATTATATATGGGGTAAAATCATGTATGAATCGTGTTGAGACATGTAGTTAAGGTTTCTTCTACAATCTCACTTTTTATTGGGTTTATTTATGTTTAAATTTTCATTCCTTAAAATTTAATTTTTTCTATCCTAAAATAAATAAATATTATTAATTTTTTTTCTTTTTAGTTTTTTCGAGTATTATTTCCATTTCACCCTACTTTGGTACTTAATAAGACCAAAATAATGTTCTTAAGAAAAGTCGACCTTATTTTTCATTTATGGTTAGGAATCTTTTTCTATCATACCCTTGTTCATTAAAATATTTCAATAAATTTATTTTTTATACTTTAATTACTATATAATGTTATTTTATATTAAAATGACTTTATTTTCAAAGTATTAAAAAGGAATCATTAAAAAATCATACAGGTTATAATTGAATTTTAAAAAAGTGTGAAAATATTATTTTTTAATATTTACAGAATAAACAAAATTTCCCCTTATTATGTCAATTATTTATTACAAATAATCCATAACATATTTCTGAGTTTTATTAAATAAAATTACATTCCCATTATTCTAGTAATTATTATTTTTTATTTATAAATATTATCCTAAAAATAAGATATTTATTCTTAATTTTCATTGTATATTTATAATATTTTTCCAAATAATATTTCAACTATGTCAAAATACTTTATTTATTATTATGATTCTCTAGGGATATGATTTAATTATACCATTTATATTTTTTATTTACATGGATTCAATTTACTTTTTGACATAGTTTTAGGAAACATTTTTTTCTGCAAAGGTTAATTAAGATTTTATGGAATAATTAATGTTTTTATAATCTTATAGAATACATATGTAATGGTTTTTTGTATTCCATGTGGTCCAAAAAATATTTATCCCACTAATTAATTTTTCAAATATTGATATCTCATTATAAAATATTTAAGGGAATGGGGAGTGAACCCATTCCACTATGGAACTTTGTCCACCATGGTTCGAAAGGGGCCTAAGAGTGAACCTAATCAATTATGTGACTCAATCCACCATGTTAGGAATTTATTGTTAGTTATACATGAATAATAAATTATTATTTATACTTATGAATATTCCAAAAAATTATTTATTATTCTTACGATAGGATCACCTGGCTCATAGTTTCTTATTGATGATTCTATATGATTAGTACTCATATATTTTCTTATGAAGATTACCTAATCCATGAATATAATTTATGATCTATTATTTTTATTATTTTTTTCATAAGTTATGATCATTTTATAATTACTTTATTCTTATCTTATTCTCACTTATGTACTTTAATTTTTGTATCTATTATTTACCATTATTGGGAATCTAATCTCATATATTCTTATATTTACATTTCCCCATGTTATGAATAAATTAATTAAGTAGTATATGTTTAATAATCATGTGTTTTATAAAGAAATTTATAGGGTATGTTGAAGATCTTTCATGCAATATTTTTATTATGTTACTAGTCTCAAAATACACAAAACCATTACAATTCTAGGTTGTGTGTTATTATGATATTTATTGACTATTCATTTTAAATTATGTAATATAATTTTTAGTGATTCTTGGAACACCTCATAAATTATCTATATTTGATGTGGAATGGTGTATCTATTTATAGAACTATTTTTGAGTAAAACCCTTATCGTTATTGGATGTATTTAACCAGTACATATCATCGGAATGTAACCTTATTTATCATTATGTTCTTACTCTTTCTAGTGACATATATTTTAGTGATCATGCTTGAGTATGTTATTATTCTCCTATACAAATCTAGGAGGTGTTATTGATGACCGTGATAGTATAAACTATCCTTCAGAACCTACTATTACATGAGGTTATTAACACTTCACCTTTTATTTATAATTGTAGGAATATGAATATGAACCCAAACCATAAGCACATATTAATTCAGGATTGATAAAAAAAATTCCAATAGTAAAAGACATGTATCTAGTGGTCTACATTATTTATATTATTATAGACATACATTAATCATCTTAAATTTTAAAAGAAAAATATCTTTATTTAAAACTCCACATAGTTTTCTAAACAATCATAGATCTACTAAAACTACATCAGATACCCTGGGGAAAATATATAGAAGTGTCATATAAAAAGACATATAAGAAAATAAACATAGAAATAAAGCATAAAATCCAAGTCATGATGAATTACATGATATCATATAGGGGATATTCATCTTTGTTGAAACATGGAATATGGAAATTTTAACATAAGATCAGGGAAACATAATCATATTGCATCAAAGTAAACTACACATCATAAACATAACTCAATGATCACTCCCAAAACAATAACCATAATGTGGAAAACGTCACATGGTGGATAAGGTTCACATACTAACCCCATATATGATATATCATGAGATATAAATCATTATTCACTAAATTATAGTGCTATATAATTATGGGTACACTCTTTATAGAATGAAAAAAACATTTGTGTTTCACATGATGAATGGAATCAAACATAAACCATAAGCATGATCAAACCCATTAAAAGGAATTATGTTGCATCATTAATATTAATGGAATAACCAATGAAAAAAATAAATATTTCCAAGAGTATAAGGAATTAATTCATTTTAAATAAAAAAATAAAAGGGATAAAGTTCATGAAAATTTAGTTTCAATCTATAAAATTCTAGAAAATGATCTTTGAGAAGAATTATAAAAATGAAATACTTGGGTGGTGTATTCTAATATAAGTATTAGTAATTTTTAATGATGGAAACACCTTATTTTATTTCATAAAACCAAAATTGATCAAATAGTTTTATCTATAAAATAATGATAGTATTTTATAGGATATCTATTGTATAGAAACATTTAATGAGGTTGATTATTGACAAGAGATGAGAAAATGGAATGTTCCCATAAATTGGGTTTATAAGAAAGTGGAAATTTTGAAGGGAACTAAAAATATGAATAACCCCAGCAATGAGAAGAATTATTTACAATTTATATATTTAAGGAGAATATATAAAAAATATAATAATTATATGAATATAATGTCTCATAAAATTGAGAAAATGAAAGATTATTTGTAATCAACAATTCTAAAGTGTGGTACGAAATATCCCTTTTTGTGTTTTTAAACAATTTTTTTGATTTCCAAGATCATTAAAAATTATTTAATAAAAATTATTTTATTAAATATTGAAGTTAAATATAATATTCAAATGATAAAAAAATAATTCTGTGTCAAATTAAATGTTATAACATTATTATGGAGGTATTTTATTGATAAGAAGGGAAACTCACCGTTTAAGAGGAAGGGAATTATTCTAAACATAATTGCATTTTCAAGACGGAATAGAACTCATAAATAAGGAATATTAGAATAAAATGTGACATAAAAAGATATTAATAGGTTAAACATGTGAATTAAAAGATGGTTATCAAAGGTAAATGTTATAACTCAAAAATTACGATTGAGTTTTGAAAAAACCAAATGTTTTACGGAAGATATCAATCATAACCCACATTAATGAAGAGAATAAATATAAGTTATTTCCTAAATTTTAACAATAATTTTTTATATAATAATAAATGTGGGTTCTAGTTACTCTATAAAAATTAATATAGGTGCATAATAACAAGCATGGCTCAATTAGGGGTGTTTAAGATTGAAACCCTTACCTTTTTCTTGATTCATTATTTTTAAGTGCCTAACATCATAAATAATCACTAATAAATTATTATATACCTTATATGTAAATTTATTTAGAAATTTAATTTAATAAGGACTATTTTTTATCCAATGATATTTATTTATTATGTAGTTTTTTCTTTTTTCGTGATAATCTGTGTTGCCTTATCTCTATAATTTTATTGATCATAGATGATCTTCTAATAAAAGTTTTGAATGTAATATTAAAATTAAAAAGATAAAAACGATCATTATTTTCTTATTATAATATAAAAATATTATTATTTACTTCCCTCTAGTAATTCATAATATATTTTTATATCATTATTCAATTTGGGGATTAAACTAACCCAAACAAGAATAACAAATATCTTGATGGGTGAGTATTTATGAGGAAGTGTATAAAATAATTATAATAGTATAATAATGATATTATTTATATTTTTTTTATTTAATCTTATTTTAATTCTTTTATAAATAATTAAAACAAATATGAAAAATGAAAATCATTACTTCGTGGAGGCGGTAGTCCGTACAACCCACTATTAAGGTATCCATTTCACATTGAGTGAAATGGAATTAAATTATATAAAAATTTGATATTTCAAAGTCTTAATAATATTATATAGATCATATTTATCAATTAGTATTACCATTATAACCAACCATGATAGGAGGTTTTGAAAATGTATGATGTTGCTTCATAGAAGTAGTAGCCTGTGCACACACACTAATGAAGCTTTTTCTCATAGTGGATTGAGAGGTATAAATAATGGTTGATCAATTCATATAATAGAATATAATTATAAAAATTATATTTATTTCAATCTATAGGTATGTATATAACATGGCGTTATGATTAATATAAATAATAAAATATTAACATGTTGGTAATAATTCTATTGGAAACTTGAACTTCTCCTGGAGATCTCTCTGGAAATATGGCCTTATGATAACTTCAAGATATTTGGATATTAAGTATGAGAAAATGATTTCATGGGCTGGTAGTTTGTGAATGTTTTCCTTTGATATTATAATGGTATGAGTATAATTGAAAGGGTTTAAGTTATGCCCCTTTATATGATAAGAAATTGTCGCTTTTTTTAATACCCTTTACATTTTTGAGGTATCATTATAATATTAAAGGGGAATGAGTAAAAAAATAAAATAATCGATTTGGGGATAATATTTTCAATATCATGCCTCACCAAAATATTCTATAACAATTTTTAAACTAGTTTTTAGTTATTTACCAATAAATTTTAAAACATTACTACATTGGTTTTCTTCTTTGGTAACTAATTTTTAACTAGGTAATTAATATTTTATTTAATATATAAGGTCAAACTTATTACTAAATGTAAATTTAATGAAACTAAATTTAATATAATATTAATTTAATTAATTTTTAAATATGATAATATTAAATATTAATTAAAAAATAGAATTTATAGAAAAAATATTGTTTCTAGAAAATAAATGTTTTCACATTTAATTATTCATCATCATTTTTAGTTATAATTACTAAATGAATGAGTGATAATAAATATATTTATATATATAAATATATTATAAAAATAAATATTAACAATAGATTTTTTTATATTATTAGGTAAAATATTTCAATGATAAGAAAACAACTCTTTATAAAAAAAAAGTTTTACAATCATAGTAGTAATTAAAATTAATCCTATAAATCTAGTATTTATGCCAAAAAATTTATCTTATTAAATAATATGGAAATTTTGATATAAAATATTAAATTCATGTTATTATATTATATTCTTTAATGTGAAAATTATTCTTTAATATAAATGTATAAAAATCAGTTTTTTTAGTGAACCCTTACATATGTTACCAAAAATATAAATATAGATTATATAAATTTAAAATATTATTATTACTTGAATTATTTGAATTTATAAATAATTATTTTCTGTTTCAAAAATGGTTTTGAACACATAATTTATTTTAATTGTTATAATTTTTCAAAATTGATATTTTCATTATTCACTGAAAAAGAAATTATTTTTGAAAATTCGGAAAATTCACAGTAAGGTAATTCTCACAATATAAATTTAAAAAACTATTTTCATAATATCAAATTAATATTATAAATATTATAAATATTTATATTTTTAATGAATATACAAAATATAAGGTTGAACCACGTATATTAATAATGGTTCTTTTAAACATTATGTTTCTTTAGTATTATAAAATATCAATTTATTATTTAAATAATCATAAAATATTATTTCAAAATAATATTTTTCAAATTGTAAATTTTTATTTAATATTATAATATATTCAACCCTAAATAATACCATTTTTTTAATATATCTTTTATACTAAATAAACTTTTTCAAATACTGGTAAAATTAATTTATTTTATTCTAAAATTGAATATTTTTTATCCATTGAAATTGAATATTTATATTAATTTATATATATGAATATAATCACATTTTAACAATAAAAGTTTTTATATTTATAAATAACATATAAATATATATATTTACAATCATTTACGATCATATTTTTATATCATTATGAGTTATATTATTTGAAATTTTCTATTAAACAATACAAATATTCAGTATACATATTGGATATATGTATATCCAATGACCATATTTTTAATATCTTATGTTTCTAAAATGACACTATGTTTTATTGCATATAGTATACACAAAAATTAGTTTAAATGAACCATGAAATATTATTTTTAAAATATGATCTTTATAATCTAGTCGTTAAATTGGTGAGTTTTAATTGGATTGTAGACATTTTTAAATATATATATATATATATAAGTGTTCTAATTAATTAAATTTTAATAATTAATTCTTAGGAAATAAGAACCCATTTTTTAGTAAAGTCATTTTATTCATCACAAATATGTTTTCCTAAAAAATGGTTTCTATTTCATATTATGTGTGAATAATATGTTAAATTTTTAAGAATTTTATAAATATTAATTTTTTAATAATTATTCTATTACTAACATCATTATATGAAACATATCTTATGTTTAAATTTCGATAATCTTATACAAACATTATTTTTTATTGAAAATGGAAAAATAATGATTTTTATTAAAAATTGTGTTTTATATAAAATTAATTATATAGTCAAATTCAATTATGGATTTTTTTTCAATTTTTATTTTTTACTTTTTATTAAAAATGATCTATATATGTTTTTTTAAATAATTTATATTCATGAATTTAGTATTAAATAATTTTATATTTAAAAAGGGTATTTTCTTCAAAACACTTTTTCATCATGTTTTTTCGGTTTAATTTAAAAGACAAATCTTCCACTATTTTTTTTCTGAATATATATATATATATACTAAAAAATTAGGTCCAAATTTGTTAAATATTTCCCTTTTATTTTTTTAAATATGAATTGTATCCTTAATAAATTTTCTTCTCACTTTAATGGCAAAATCATGTAAATAAACTTAACAATGAATTCATAAGGGATAAAATGAAACTAATTTTTGAGAAAACTTTATTTGATAAATATATCTCATCCATAATCATTAAAATTTAGAATATGGGGAATTTTTTCCATTTGGATTTTATTATGACCTTTATAACACTTTCATTAAAGAAGATAAAATGTCACTCTCATGTTTTTAATAAGTATAATATTTTTAACATGGATATAATGAGTGGATATCTTAAATTATAAATAATATTTTTAATAAAAAATTATAGAAATTCATCATGATATCTTGTTATTAATTTATATTAAATAGATAATTAACTTAACATCTTACGCAATGTTGATATAGTAATTATTCAACTAATAGAAAAATAAAATAAATGATATTAAAAACTAAAAAATTGATATAATTAGAAAGAATTATTATTATCCATGAGTTTTTAGATAAAAATGAATTATTTTTCATAGTTTTATATGTTTTATTCAAATTCCATTATTGTATTGTCATTTTAAAAGTCAAATAAAATCAATTAGTTCCAATATTGCCCATTTTTCTATTCTAAAACATAAATTGTTTTATTAAATTATTTAAAATTCATAAATAATTATATAAGGATAAGGTTTAAAATATCAACCATGTTTCATTTATAGGATTTTTTCTCCATTGATAGTAACTATATTAACCCAATAATAATAATAATACAACGATATCACCATAATTATCCAAAAGCTTAATGAATGGTTAAAACAAACATATAAGTGTAGAATTGTGATAAAAATTGATTATTTCTTATGATATAATATAATCACAACTCATCATCATTTTATATTAAAATATTATCAATTTCAAGCCATTAGAATATAAAATATAATTTTAATTAATTTAATATTTTTTGAATTCTAATAGTACACCTCCTCTCTCATATAAAAGGTCGCCTCTTATTCTAATTTATTCATAAAAAATAACAATTGTTTATCCTATACCTTTCCAAATATCTTAAATAAACTCCTAAAAACATCCTATTGGATTTTTTTAATATAAAATACAGCCTTAAAATGATTGAGGTCTGAAGAAAAGGATGTTTTCAAAAGAAGGTATATAATTCTTAACCGAGCATTTTAGTTTTATGTGTTCTTCCACGTCCATAAAATATTATTAAAAATTAATGATATAATATAATAAGTATAATATATATTATTATATGTTATTATATTAATTTCATAACCTATATCCATCTCCTAATTCCTTCAAATGGGAAAGGAATTCATTATCTATGTGTACGGCAGACTATCGCCTCACGAACTGATGTAATTATTTTTCCATAACCACCTCTCATGGGTGGTTATAATGATAGAATTAATTATTATATATTATATATATGAAATAGTTTCCATTATTTAAATATAATGTTTCATTTTATTTCATACATTCCCGTTCACTAAAATTGATAATGGTGCCCCATCATACTTGTGGACTACCCCCTCCGCGACAAGATGTGATTTACTTTTCGTCACCAAATAACATGGATGATATATATATATATATATGTATATTTAAAGAATTAATATTATATTTATGATATAATATTCATTATTTAAAGATAAAATAAATATATATCTTTTATTCATAATGATCAATGAAAAATGGAAACATTATCCATGCTTATGAACAACCTACTATCTCCATGATTGTAAAGTAACTCATTTTCCACATCCATGTATCATGATTGGTTTTAAAAATATAATTAATATATATATATATTTTATTATTATTTAATTATTATTTTTAATATTTATATGTTTGGGTAATGAAAAATTTGATCATAGTCAACCTACCAATTCAATTTTAGACAAATGTGTTGAATATCATCAAAACGTCTAACATCAACATAAATGATTATATATTTGTATATGGAGTTTTAATAATTCAAATAAAAATAATAATAAATATAAAAAAAAATTATTAATAAATTTAATAATTAATATAATTTTGTTATTCTGGAAGATAAAGAACACATTTTATATTTCACACACAATGTAAGGGACATTATTTAAAAATAGAATCCATTTTTAATGATTTCTCAATACAATCTTTATATTCCATGATAATATTTTTAAAATTGTTTTATGGATGTATTTATATTTACATAATGTAATTATAGAGTAAATTGTATATTTATTTAAATAGTCATTCTATTTTTTTATGTAGAATATTTTTACGTAATGTATTGACATTCATTAAAAAAGTCAAAAAGGAATGATCTATTTTAGCGTATACATCAAAATGAATTTTACCACTGCCGTAATTATTATTTGATGTTGGATTAATTTTCATGATTTAATTTTTCATTAAATAAAATACCATATTTCCATTTTTTCTGTATTTTTTTAAAATGTGTTTTAAAAAAATGTGTATTTTGAGATCAAAAAGTGTTTTCGATATGGGTTTAAAGGAGGCTTTCAAATTTTTTCTAATGAAAAGTGTAAGTATAAAAATATTTATTAATGATATGGTACTTTAGTGTTATATAAAATATACATGCTATACTAATACATCATATATGATGGGTTGGTTCCCAATATATCTGTGGGGTCATCCCTATATAGCTTATAAGAAGGGTGATCTGTAATACAGCTCCTCATTGCATTGGGTAAACAAATAGGCTTAACTGATCAAGTCTCTCCTAAGGGATTATCAAGATATACTATGATGTTTACTCCAAGTATAACCGTTATAATTATATCAAGTGTATCATTGAAGGTTAACCCAACTATTTTGTTCTAACTATGATGGTTACTCCATGTATAACCATGCCAATTATTTCAAGTGTAAATATAATGGATACTCAAAGAATAATCCTAATGGTTATTCCATATGTAACTATGAGGGTTACTCTCTATGTAAGAGGGATATGAAAATGAATACCCATGTTTCCTACATGTTTTATCTTTTCTTTCTATGGTTTTTAATGGTTTTCATTAGAAATAACTATCTGTGTGATTTTTATGTGAAAATTATTTCTCAAATCCAGCTAAATAATATTGCACTGAAGTTAAAATATTAATAGGATTTCATGATTTTCATTATACAAAGGGGATTATATATTTTTATATCCATGGGGAGCTGACTTAGGATATCAAAAAGAAAACTCTTGAAAAAACACACACAATCAGTGTAATCGTGCACTTTGAATGAAATTAGAACTCATGGTCTCGGTTTATGGATATGTCAGCCGTCGCACCAACATTGGACTCCCTGTACTGAAAACCACACTTAGAACCCTTAACACTATTGCTTCACAAAAATAAAGATCGCAGTCCTACATTCTATGGTACAACCGACTCCTCTGATACCAATTTGTCATGACCCATATCTCGGGGCCCATGACGGGACTACCCCAAGCACACCTTCCATAGGCCAGGGGCTGGTGACTAGTACCAAAGGAATAAATCTCTAAAACTGGGAAGGAATTGCCTTTATGTAGTGTAACCACTCACAACAGAGTATGAGCTGAATGAAAAACACTAAGTAAATTTGTATACAAAAGAGTACTGAAAAGTAAAGGGGGACGGAAATACCAGCCCAACATGAAAGTACAAGTACAACTGAAAATCAATTACAACTGAATAAATGTAAAACAACCACAGGGTAGTCCTCTCGGGTTACTACCTAAAGGGTAGGTACATATGGCATCCCCATCACTCCATGTCTGTCAATCTCCTCCATACACCAACATGTCGTAAGGTCCACCTCTGGGTACCATCCAGTCCTGCTACTCAGCCTCAGTCAACACTGTCTGTCATCTTCATCCAACACAATGCGGTGCGGGCATATCCAGTGCATGGGTGAGTATAAAAATACTCAGTAGGGGACCCGAGACCCTCAAGGTCTCACAAAATTCAACAAGGATAAACCACAAAGTATGAAATCAACAGATAACTCCACTTAGGTATATTCAAATACATATACCTAAGATATCAAGTAATCTATCTCAATCGTGAGGAAACACAAGAGTTACTGAGTCAGCTCATACAGGTATAAAAATTCTGTTGAGAGATAGAGATGATCAGATATAGCCACTGAATCATCAGAGCTGTCAGACCAACACATGATCCAGGACGAGCTATTCTGTTAGACCAAGACGTTATCCAGGAACAGAAGTCCGAACTATCGGACCAACACATGATCCAAGAATAGTCGTCATAGCTATCAGACCAACACATGATCCAGGACCAGTTATTCTGTTGAACTAATAGATGATCTAGGAATAGAAGTCAGAACTATCGGACCAACACATGATCCAGGAATAGTCCTCAGAGCACAGCTAGCCACAAGGTTTCCACAAATCATGTTTGATTCTGGGAGGGTCCACTCCTCAATCCAGGTGTCGATACGTCAACTACAACCAAGTCCCATGAATACTTATCTCAATGGTCTGTCTCAACATAGGGGTCTCAACACAATAGACGACGCATCAATCGGACACCCGGTCTGTGAGTTAATAACATTTCTGTTCTGAGGGCCCGATTGGATTTACGTTTGATCCAACCCAGTCGTTCCCCAACTATGTCCAAAACATGAGTGGGGTATACCAAAAGAACCATCTTTCTCCATGCTTTCGGTCTCCATAGATGGTTCGTCAATCGGACACTCGTAGCCCATGTTATGAGCAAAAAGGTGAAATCGGATCAAACGTGTCCAGTTCCGGTCCGGCCCAGTCGGACCGACCCGGCTCGGCCCAGGTCCGGACTGGGGTTCGACCCAGTCTGCGGGTCTGACCGGGTCCACGGGTCTGACCCGATCTGTGGGAGTGGTCCTGCCCACAGGGGCAGCCCCGCCCACACTGGCGGCCCTGCCCCTGCTGGGTCCGGCCCACACTGGGTCCGGCCTAGAGGCCTGTGTGGGCTGCATTTTGGGAGAGGGTATTCCCCCTGGTTCCCAAAAGAAATAGCTGTTCAAGAAGGTGGAACCGGCACAAGTCTGACACCGGTGTGTCATGAGGGACCATGCGGGGTCCCGCTATTTCTGATTGGCCGAGCAGCCAGCGGACTCCTCGCATGACGCTGTTTGCGCTGCGCCTCTTCCGGTGACCCGGCGGCTCGGGCCGCTAGATCTCTTCGCGGAGGGGCTCATTCTGTCTATGGTTGCACTAGCACGGCCATGGGCCACAACCCTCCTTCAATCCACTGTGAGGTGTTGGTTGCGTTGCACCTTCCCTGTCGACCCGGCGGCTTGAGCCACCGATTTCATTCATAACCGGCCTTGCGCAGGCCTCCACTGCACCGCCGCGGCCAGGGGCCGCAACTTCTCCTCCAGCGGCGCAATTGCACCACCACCACACATTGACTCATTTCAGTTTCATCCTCCAGTGTTCTTTCTGTGGGTCAAAAGATGAGCTTCGATGGCCCGATTCTCATTCTGGAAGAATTCGCGCTCTCCATCGGTTGTTGCCTTCGATCTGCAGTCATCGTCAACAAGAGTCTGACAATCCAGTCGCATGCCGCGATTAGCACCAAAATCCACAAAGAATGTGGAGGGGTCAGGCTGTGTTTTTTCGTCCCACACCCTCCGCGTTAGGGTGATATCAAGAGGCTTAAAATTCTAAACTACGATAGAAAACAAATAACATGCAACAATTAGCAAGATTGAACCCCTACCTCGGATTTTTCAACGTCAGGAAAGAAGATGAAGAAGTCATGGACGAAGTCTTCTCTATTCTATAAAGACAACGCTTCCTTCCTTGTTCCAGTTGGAGATTAGAGGAGAACTTGTTCGTCGTTGGCGGATGATGAACTTCATTGGGAGAAGTGTTCTTCGTTGGAGAGAAAAAGTTTCTCCCAAATTCTCCCCTCTTCCCAAGCTCCACCAAAAAGAAAATGAGTCCCTCAACAAAGTAATAGATTTATCTTATTATTTATTTTTTGGCACACATTTCAAAATGATTACAATTAAGAATTAATTAGGCAAGTCCCACTTAATCAATGTGGTGTATGGTGGCACCATTAAGTGGGGTACTCAAGAGGTTTCTCCCCACTTAATGGGGAGTATAAGAGTTTAAGTGGTCTCAGGTGGTCCCCACCACCTTAACTCTACATGAAGAGCGGTTTTAGACCTCGGATGGGCCCCACCACCATAACCTTTCATGGGAGGTTTAGGTGTGGTGGTCCCCACATCCAACCTCCTATTGGAGGTTTTATCCAACTAAAAACAAAAATAAACCTACAACTTTATTTTTTATTTAATTTATTCTTAAAAATCCAAAAACTAACATCCATTCCTGACCATCTACTATCGAGGTGAAAGACTTCTTAAGAGAATACTAGTGTTGTGAGTTCAACGGTGCCCTTTGATTTTAGTTCCAATCACCAGTTCAAAAGTTATAAAATCTCACTCATACGTTTACTAAACGTACCTGAAAAAAAACATCAGAAATTGATTTCGGGCACACCGGGCCTCAGAATCACGCTTTGTCAGTTTTTGCAGGCTCGTAAAATTCCCATGTATAAAAAAACATTTCCACAGGATTTCCAAGTCATTACATTTAATGGATGTATTCATTTAGTTTGATTAATAATCCATGTTTTCAAATTCTTATTTTTATGTAATGTTTTTGTAATGTACCAATTATTAATGATTAAATTATCATTAGTTTGTTTCATATATTTTATATTAAATTTTATAAAAAAGTTTCAATCCTTTTGAAATAATAAAGATACACTATTTAAAATTACAGAAATAAAATAATAAAAACAATTATAATAATTATAGTGGATCCTAAAACCTAGGGCGTCACAATGGAGGTATACAATGACTCACAATGTCTCTTCCAATTTCACCCACTTCAATGGGATTAAAATAGTTAGTTATTTACCTATACTCTACTGATGTATATTTCCTCTTGTCGGTGTAAATACATCTATATACCAAGAGGCACATATTTCTTCCAATCTCTTGATATGTTTTCATAACTATAGATATCAACATTTTCTAGAACATCCATAAATATTATTGTTGTTGTTATATATATATATATATATATATATATATATATTTGTGTGTGTGTGTGTTAAATAAAATATATCACAACCAACGTTGAACTAAGAGAAAAATATTATAATTTTAATTGTAAATATTTAAAAAGTATTATAAAATGTAATATATTAAAATAAATAAATATTAAAGATCATTAAAATAATTATAGGAGGGATAAAACCATATGTAAATAAAAAGACTATAAACCTTTAATTTTCGTCCTTATGGTATTTACTAAGGACAATAAAAATATTTAAAACTGTAGAAAGAATCAAAAAATATTAGAAGTATAATAGAAATTTTTAGACAAGAATTATAAAAGATTATTAATTAATTGTAGGGAAGTATATGAGGTTACATATAAGGATGATAATGGTAAATATTATTGTTTTACAAACATTGGATATATGGTCATTTGATATATGACCATCAGATATATGATCATTGGGTATACATGTATCTAAATAGAATATTTAATATTTTATAATTGGAAGTAAATAATATATTAAAATAATATATTTAACATTTAATTAATAAAAATAAATAATTTCAAATGATAATAATTCTTTTTTTTTAAATATCAATTTTTTAATTTTTAATTAAATATATTACATTTTAGGAATTGTTTTAATAAAAAATATATCAAAAAATCAATAATTTTTTTTAAATAAGTAAATAATAAATATTAATTAATTAATTAATTTCAAGGATTAAAAAATTAATGATTCATTTTTAATGAAATGTGTTTTGTTTAAAAGAATTATTTCAAGATATATTGTAGGTTATTTTTTAAAGGGTAACTTTTTCATATTTATAGTCAATAATTTTATAAATTAAATTTTTTTAATATAAAAATGAATTATGATTCATTTAATGGATATTAATATTTTATAAATCAGAATACAATTAGTTAATCCTTAAATGGATATTTTTTTAATATTTTTTTATGTGTTATACATTCTTAAATTAAACATAATATTTATAACTTTTAGAAATTTGATTTAATAAAATGTATTTAATGTTTAGACTTAGAATTTTTAAATTAGGTAATAAGGGAATTTATTTTTTAGAGGGAAAACTAATTTCCCATATTAAAAAAATGAGTTACCATATTAATGTTAAACTGAAGTAAGACGTTTAATAAGAGTTAATCTTTTATTATATCACTAAACATTTATATAAATTATGTTGATGATGGATTTCATAGACAATTGGATTTTTTTTCCAATTTGGATCTAATTTGAAACACCCTGATAATTTAAAATAAAAAATTACTTTTCGTACTGTATGTGACATGAAACACTGAGCATAAATAACCCCCAAAATATATTTCATTAAATTTAATCTCTTTGATAGTTTTTGGAACACGCAACCCAAAGTCGAACTAAACCAAAATATAGTATAATTTTATAACCTAGAACATAAACTTATGGTTCTGAATATTACTAACTATATTATGAGTATTAGGATTATCTATTTATTAGAAATATAATAAGAATTATTTAAAAGAGAAAAAAATTCTGGAAAATTATATTTTTTTAAAAGACGGTTTAGTGATGCTTTAAGAAAATAGTTTCAAATAAATTTTTAGAAATTTAAGTAGATTTATTTTATAAAATTAACAATAATTTTGAAATTATTATATCATAATTATTTTAGTGTATTTTTTTTGATTTTTATGGAATGTTTCTTTTTCGATGAATAGTAAATTGTATTGAATTTTAATTGGAAACTGTTATTTATTTTAAATTTTTTACAAACATAAATTATATTTTAAAATATTTTTATAGAAATTTAGATATATTTTATATCAATTAGTCCAAATTAGGTCATTTTAATCTTTTTAATATTTAATTTTTACAGAATAAGATTTTTCAATTTTGAACATTTTATTTTTGAAAAATCGTTTTCTCGTCGTGCCTAGGAAAAGAATATTAAATTAATATTTTTCAATTAGGTTAATGGAATTTAGAAAACTAGATTTTATATTTTTAATAAAAAAAACTTTTTATCTAATAATTTCAACATTATTTTTTTCAATAATGTGATGTAAAAATAATAAAAATTATTTTCCATTATTAACATACAATTAGATTTATCGAAGGATAAACTAGAAATATAAGGTTTAATTTAACCTAAAAATTATATAAAATATATTTTATCAAATATTTCCAACCTATAAAGTAGAAATATCAATAATACTCCATTATTTACCCTTTTTAATGTAAAAACATATGTAAATCAATTTCTTTTCAAAAATTACATCTATGCCACTCACCTTGCTTATAAAGGCCACCCACTATTCTCACCACTTCACACCAAATAAGATTTTATTCAATAATTAAATAAAAAATTAACTTCAAAAAATTCCTTTCATGATCCATTAATCCTTATTTTGGTCATATATCCATCCATGTAATTTATTGGTATAAACCTATGGAGTTTACCCAGACAAGTAGTAATGTTCTTCAATGATCATTTTTATTTTATTTCTTCTTCAACTATATATATTATTATTAGACCATGATGATAAAATAAACTAATTATATTCCATATAATTATGTTTTCTATCTCAATTTACATACATGAAATAATCCCCATTACAATATATTGGTTATAGAATCACTGTTTATGTGTACAATGGAATACCACATCACATAACTGATGTAATTTGTTTTTCCATTACAACTTCTCATCGTTGGGTACTATGAGGGATATAAAGTATATATATTATATTTATATAATTATTAAACTAATGGAGTAATTATTTCATATATACTTTTCTAAATTACATTTCATAGGGGATATGATGACTTCTCTTGTCAGTACGGCGGACTACCAGCTCACGAAGTGATGTGATTCATTAATCAATAACTCTTTAAATTAAAGGTGATAAGAATAAATTTAATGAATATATATTATATAAATGATACAATAATAATATTTATGAATGATTTGTCTTTATTAAAAGATAATATATCATTTTCATTAATACCGTTTCACTCACATAATGATCATAACATCATATTTGGGCGTGTGGACTGCTGCCTTCACGAAGAAATGTGACTCTCTTTTCATCACAAAACCAAATGGATGATATATATAAGTATATTTAAGGAACACATAATATATTATTATGATTTTAAGAATATATAATATTAAATATCCCTTTAATTAATAATTGTTCTGAAATTGAAATGTTACTCAAGAGTATGTGCGACATATCGTCCCCATTATCATAATGTACTTCATTTCCTAGAAACATATTTTCTAGTTATTATTAAAATTATAATTCATATATAAATATAATAATTATAACATGATTATTATTTTTTATATTATGTAACTATATAATATTCTCATGAACCGGATATTTCATGCATTAACATGCTTGAGTAAATAAGGCAATTAGAATGTGAAACAATGAAATTAATGAATGAATTTTATCAAATGGGTGAAAAGATATAATAAAAGGATAATATATCATATTATAAATAATAATATGGATATTAAAAAATTTAATAGCATTTTCAAAACAATTATACAAGAGTTTAAATATCACTCTACGAAAAGGAAGAATGGGGTAATGGACTTCTTAACTAATTTTCCATTCATTGGGATAAACTTATACTTCGCTGATTATTTAAATTTACGTTTATAAGTGTAATGATAATTAATTATTTTTAGCCTTATTTATAAATATTTTTGGGTTTATTTAAATTTGAAATAAAAAATATCTATTAATTTTTTAATCCCCACTTCAATGATATTATCTTTGTAAGGGTCTTCATCTCAATTTCCCTTCAATGATGAATATTGTGATGTTATGTGCCTAATATATTTAATTTGTCATATATACTTCCCTATATGAATGTAGTATCTTGATTTATTAATAATTAATTTTAATTTATGTTTCAATTTTAATTCTTTCATCCATGAGTATTTAACTTAAAATTTACCTAGTGGTAAAGAATTTTATAACACAATTTCTTTTCATTGGGTTGTATTACTTATTCATTGTCTTTAATATTCCAATATTATGTTTGTAATGAAATCTGATTATTAATTTTTTATTTAAAGTTGTTTCATGTGTATTTAAATTTAATATTCATAACCACTTCATTGATTAATTATCACATCAATTTTATGATTTTATAAAGGTTTATTTCAGAATAAAATTTTAATCGGGGTTGATTATACTTCAATTTACGTTGAAGGAAATTATTTTATAATTTTTTAATAAACCCATTATTTTTATGATCCTATATTTATTCATGAAAGTTTAAAGTAATAGAACCATTTTTCTACTCTTTGGTACGTAAAATAATGTAGAAATTTTATTTTAATAAAATCCAAAATCGTTGGTCTCTTCAGTTGAAAATATTTTTCCCCCCAAATAATATATTCTAATAATATTTTAAAAAAAGTTTTTAAAAATTTTCCAAATTATTTATAAAATACATTATTACCCATTTCTATTTTTTACAAAAACAAATGTATGTAATATTCTGGTCACATCTAAAATAATGCCTATTTTTATTTTTCCGAAAAGTGAAAAGAATATTTGATTTAACATGTATGGAATAAAATAAATTTCTAGCCATCATAAACACAGAAATGTTTTAAGAATTCCATTATAATTTTAAAATATTATCACCAATTATAATTTTTTCAAAATTTTTTACCTATTAATTTTAAAATGTGATTTTGAAAATAAAATTTACTTTTCCCTCAAGAACATTTTTTAAGATCATGTTATGGTATTTCTATTCACAAATGAAAAAAAATCATTTACTCAAACTTCATTGGGTATATTTTCGGTTGATACCAACCTTATTCTTCCTATGGACGTTTTATGATCATTTTGACCAAGGAATGTCTTAAAATTCACTTCCTTGATTCATTTTTATTATCATTAACTTTTCCTTGTGTTATTAAATTTCTATTTATCATTAGACAATTAATTTTCACTAAATATCCAAATTATTTATCTTGTATATTTTTATTTATTAAATCCTATATCATTTCTATATATGATTTCATACATTAGTCATTATTTAATTGACTGGGTATATATTTATTATCATTATTTTTTACTCAATGTGGATATTTTATAATAAGGGAGAATATTCATAGAATAAATCTATTATTCGATACAAGAGAAATGTTTTGGACATGTATGAAACCATGGGGTCCAGTTATAGATAGCCCATAGATGCATTGATAGGTCTCATGAGATTAATCAGTTATCTAACCTTAATTAAATATGTTTTTACCCATTAGTTTTAAACTATCATATGGATATATCTTTATAGTAGAGGTATCATGTGCCTAAAGAATGATTCCCAATAATTAATCATTTTATTTAATAAAAAATTAGATATTATCTTCCATGATATTTCTTTATTGGTATTATTTTTGAATTCATTTCATTATCATATTATTGATTAGATAGAATTTTTTTAATTACATACTTTTCTATATCTATTATTCATGATCATATCATGTCATCCTCATTATTAAAATAGAATGTCTTTTTAGTTATATAACTTTAAATATTGATTACTATTTATTAATTCCTGACATATTCCATTGTACTTAACAGTTATGGAGAATTTAACCTCACAAATATTTTATTCCCATTCTCAATGATTCCATGAATTTATTTTTGATTGATGTAAAAGGATAAATTAGTGAGAAAATTGTTATTCTCCAAAAACTATAATTTTTCTTTTCAAATATAATTAAATATTCAAGTATGTATATAATTTACCTGAACTATTAAACTACTCAGTCCTTATAGATATGATTCCTTTTATATTATTCAAATGAAATAAAGAAAGCACCAGCTCTGGGATACACGGGTCTGGGTCACTCAAGTTAGAATCATTGGATGATCGGTAGAAACATTGGGAACTGGGGAATCAAAAACAATGATTAATGAACAAAAACTTATTTTAGATATTGTGGATACGTATAGAATAACATCCCAAATTTTACTAAAGTAAATGTTTATGTTGTTTTCCTTATCAAAAACATGAATTTATAGATACTACAAGTGGATTTGGTTCTGGTATAAATGTACATGTGCATAATAACTCCAAAAATGGACTATTGGGATTGACATGATTATCACCTGGTGCATGAAAATAGGTCTTACTGTGCACCAAATTTGACACTCCTCGGGGGTATAAATAGTATAATTCACATTTTATTAATAAAAAGTTATGATGTATTTTGAAAATAATGATATACACCAAGAATACATGTTTACAATTATGATATTATCAAATCATAAAACATTAAATTTATCATGAGGAATGAAAATCACATCAGTGTACGAAGCCCAATGAGTATAAATGATCATTTTTTATGGGTTTAATAAAACATTTCAAATGGAATTGGAATCACAAACATTCTCATAATATGAGGACATATAATCATGTGCTTAAAAGATATAGAAATAATTCTTTATGTATTATGTCTTTAAAGGGAAACAAGAGAAGAAGAGTATGATGGTGAAAATTATGGATAAAGGTAAGATTCGATGTAATAAATTTCCCACATGTGATAATTCTGAAAATAAACATACCTATACATAAATAAATGAAATGTACATTTTCTATATGTGTGTATGGAATGGATACCATTATCTTGATTTCAAGGGAAAACTTTTGTATGTTTTCACTAATAAAACTGAAGGAGAAGGGGTTCTACAAAAAATAATTCCCCAAGAATCAAAAGAATATACATCAATAGTAGATAATGGATCAGGGTCATTCTTGTGATATTTCCATAAATTATGTGAAATGATTAAGGATCATATTTTTGGATTAAATAATTAATTCATTAAATTATATTATCAATGATATCTGGGTTATAATATAAATGAACTGTATAAGTATTGTGATATAGTAGATTTTCATTAAATATTTGAAATTTTATGTTCAATAGTAATGGTGACCAGTAAAATTGATTTAGTGGAAAATTAAAATTTTTGGGAAACACATCATTAAGGGAAAGATAACCATAAAAATTTTCCCGATATTGAGATAATAATGATGAGAAACTTAAATTATTGATTTATATAACTTAAATTAGATAGTACTAACTACATTGGAAATGATTAATGATTTGTTAAAAAAGTGGTTTATACTATCATTGATGGAGTTCAAAACATCATTGCATTTAAGTAATATATCCAATATTTTTTGTTTTACTTAAGGAATATGTAATCATGCAGGTTTCAAATATGGTTTTATACTAATTCAGGTAATTACTATGTTTGGAGAGAAAAAATAATGAAGGTATTCACATATTTGGATATTTATTCTTAAGATCTGCATCATATGTTTGGGGAATTAATGATATGTTAATTTTGGAAATTTAGTCACCATTTTTCAAAAAAATAGATCTTAATAATTAGGAAGAATAAAAATTAATGTAATTTTAGAAATTGTTTAAGTTGATCATTGGATGATATTTCAATTATTAGTGAATTACTTCACTATATATAGATTTATGCATATTCGATAACATGTCCAAAACTTTTTGTAATAATATTAATTTGATATTAACGGAATGACAAATATTTATATAATAGTTAATTCATTCCATTAAAAATGAATTTTAGTGCTTTATGAATAAAATTTTCATTTTTACATATTTATTTATTAGATTAATCAATAATTTTTAAATTTATAGAAGAAATACCAAATGATGAAATTGTTCTTATGAAATTGAAATGTATAATTATGTTTTTTTACCTATATTAATAAATCGTAAGAAAATTTCTCAACTATTAGAAAAAAATAATTAGAAATGATATTGTGTATCGTTTATATCTAATGACTCAAATGGTCTTTTAAACCATAACAGATTTATGGTTTTTTTGTCATTAATATTCCATTGATCATTCACTTTCTCATGATCAATGAACCCTGTCATTATCTGTTATTATTGATGGTTTTCTTCCATTTATATATTTTAACATACCATTAATTTTATCTTATGTAGAAATCTAGTTATTTTTTTATCCCATATGATATTTTTAATTTCCATTCCTCTCTTATTAAGAGGATATTTCATTGACCATTTTATGATGTTGGTTTTTCAATAATGCTATTTCCAAATGTCAACCACTTGATTACTATAAGAATTTTTAAATTTTGAGGGTGATATTTTGTTATGGTGGTGATAATGGGACACCCCAAGATTTTAAAATAATGAAATTGTTTTATAACATAGGTTGCACGCACTACTAAGCTTAAATAACCCTAGAAATATATTACTTAAAATTTAATATCTTTGATAGCTTGTTGAACACCCACCCTTGAGTAAAAATGAACCATAATATAGTATCCCATTATAAAATATCCTCTAAATTGATAGATATGAATAGTACTAAATAAATTATAACGATTATGATTCTTAATTTATTTTTAATAAACTAATAATCACTTAAAATAAAAATAAGTGCTTTTAGGAAACTATATTTTTTTCAAAAAGGGTGTTTAATTGTGCCTTGTACACATAATTTAAATATAATTTTTACCCCATTATGAAAATTAATGTGATAAATTTAAATTAAATTTATAAATTTTCATATCAATATTCTCATGGTGTTTATGATTTTTAATTTTGAAAATTCTATCATTTTTATGAATATTGAAAAATTCAAAATTTTAATTGAAAACATCCTTTTAATTTAAATAATTTATAAAGATAAATTATATTTTAAATTAGTTTTAAAGAAAAATATATATCAAAAATATATTTTCAAATCCAATCTATTCTATTGGAATCATTCTCACATTGAATTTTTATATAACAACATTGTAAACTTTTCAACATTTTCTCTTTGAAAATTTGTTTTCTCGTCACATTTAAAGGATTAATTTTAAATTATAATTCATTACTTATGTGAAAGTAATTTATAAAAATATATTACATAATTTAAATAATCATAAAATATATTATCTAATAGGTTAAAATAAAATTTTGGCCAAAATAAATCATGAAAACAATAAAATTTATTTACATTTTTTAAGATTAAAATGGATTTACGATGGGATAAACGTGAAAAAAGGGTTAAATTAACATAAAACATGACTAAAATCAATTTTATTTCCAAATTTTAACCCTATAATGTCTAAGGTTTGATTATAGTCAATTTTTTACCCTCTTTCATTTGAAAAACATAGGTACAACTTCTTAATTTTAAAAATTACAAGTTTCCCACACACCTCACTTATAAAAGGCCACACCATATCCCCTCATATTCACAATCTAAAACCATTTTAGGTTATAAAATTAAATTCCAAAATAACTTCCAAAATTCTCTAGCCTCATCCAATAATCCACTATTTGGCATTAAATCCGTCCATGGAAGGGTTTTGTTCAAACCTAAGGTGGTGTCCAAAATAAGATATAATGTTTTTCATTGGTCATATTTATTTTATTTATTCCTCCACCTCCATATATTATTTTTAAACCATTATCATATAATAAAATTAGTATATTATATATACATATTTTATTTTATTTTTTTTTATTTTATTGATATAAATCCATCCCTACTTATATCAAATGGGTTATGAAATCAATATTTCTATGTATGGAGAACTACCACCTTATGAACCTATGTAATGTTTTTCTCCTTTTCCACCAATCATGGATGATTATGATGATGGATATAAAGTATATATATTGATTATCTATCAAAATTATATAGATTATGTTATTACATAATATATACCTTTTTACTTTCCATTTCATATGGGATATGATAACATCCATCATGTGTACGGTGGACTATCGTCTCGCGAAACAATGTGATTCTTTTTTCAATAACACATTACATATAAGATAATAAAGAAAATTTTAATGAATATATATTATTTAAATGAAATAATTATGATATTACTTAAACATTTCTCATTATAAAAATATAATATATCACTTTATTTCTTACATTTTTTTCGCATAAAGATTATAACATCATTCATATATGTGTGGACTAACATCTTCACAAAGTGATGTGACACTCTTTTCATCACCACACCACATGGTTGATATTTATAAATATATTTAATGAAAGAATTTTATATTATTATAATTATGGATTGATAAAATTAAACTTACCACCATTTTATAATGATCACTAAAAAATTGAAACACTGCTCAAGGGTACGTACGATATACCGTCTCCATGATGGTATAGTATTTCATTTCTCAAAACCATATTTCAAGATAAGTATTTATAGTATAATTTATATATATATATAAATATATATACCATAATTATGTCATGATTATTATTTTTGAGATTATGTAATGACATAATATGTGAAAGAACAGTATATTTCATGATGAAGCACACATGAGAAAATAGGGAAATTAACCCCCAAAACAATGAAAATTATGAATGACTATTAATGAACGCAAGATAACAGGTTATAAAAGGATAATAAATGAAATTATAATTATTAATATGGTTCTTAATTAAGTTAATAAATTATTTAATACCAATATACCTTTTTCTAAATAAGGATCAACCAAAATAATGCATGAGGTAAAAGTTTTATAAACTCATTTTTTATTCACTAGGTCAAACATCTACTTCATTGATTACATCATGCTAATATTTTGTGTGTAATAGACTTTTATTATTTTATGTTTCATTTTATAATTTTTTTTGTTTATTAACTTTTTATACATATAATAAATTCAATTATTAATCCCAACGTCAATGATATGATCTTTGTAGGGGACCTTATATTAATTTTCCTTTATTAAATAATATTGTAGTTTTATATACCTAATATCATTTTTTATGGTGTATATACTACCGATTTTAAATTTAATATCATAATTACTTAATAATTGAGGTTATTTTATGATTTAATTTTAATTATTTCATCCTAGGGTTTTTTACCTAAAATATTTTAAGTGGTAAATAATTTCATAATTCAATTTCTTTTCATTTGGTTATATTACTTATTCATTATCTTTGTTGTTCTATTATTATGTTTTTATTGACTACTGATAATATTTTTATTTATTTAAATTTATTTAATTTCTAATTAAAATGGATTAAAATAATCAATTCATATATTAATTTTCACTTCAACATTATCATCATTTAAATGGTTTCTTTCAAATTATCAATTTAATTTGAATTTGTTTATAGCTGAATTTCTATTGAAGTAAATTATTCGATAATTCTTTAATATGCCATTTAATATTATTTTTCTAAATTTTTTCATAAATTTAATAATTAATTGTAAAATCCCAAGTAAGTAATGAATAATAGATATTCTTATCTATGTCTATTTATGAATTAGATAGTGTTTTAGAGTCCTCAAACTAGAATAAATCCAATCTTAAGCATAGAATACACTAATATTTTTAAAATATTGTTTTACTGCCTTTTGATGGAAAACCATTTTTAAAAAAAACTTTTGACAACTTTATAAGCTCTATTTGTCAAAATAAACTTATTATTTATTATTGGGACATTGAAATTTACTTTGGATAAATTTTTCGTATTTTTCTGACAATGTTCATTTTTTTAATGAATAGTGAAAAATACTGCATTTTACATCAAAATTACTTTTTCATCTAATTTAATTATATTGTTAGATTATCATTTTAATTGTTATTAAAATGTAATTATAATATTTTTTTACCATTTAATCGAATGGTGGTCATTAGGATTAATTTCACTTTGTAATTGGGCACAAACAAGTGCCAAACTTTTCATAGATATTGTTTCTAAAAAACCCGCCATTTATTTTGACAACGGGAATAATTTTTAAATTATTTATTGCAATTTATATGTTTTTAAATTGTTAAAATGGATTACATGTTTAAAATCATAAGTTCCAAATCATGTAATCAAGACTCTTTTGTTTTTGGACATTATGAATAGTAACGACGGTAATTATCGTTAATTATCTTGATCAATTAGTAATCGTGTAGTTAAGGATAATAAAATAATGTCATAATAAAAAAAATGACCCCAAAATATGTCCTAATTCTACTGGTTGTGTCATGGCCGACCATGGTATGCCTTGTTCCAAACTTGGGGACCCCATGGAATCACTTTTATGTGATAATGACTTTTTATCTTTTTATTTTTAAAGAAAGTTAAATATAACAAAGAATGTATCACCTGAGTAAAAAAAATTAATTTTGTCTACATAAATGATCTATTGGACTATTAATATTAATTTTAAAGATAAAAATATTTCCTACATCATAGTATTTTTTTTATAATTTTTATACATTAAATAAATTAAATTATTTATGACATCTTGATGATGCAGCGATTACCTCATTAATGAATGATTTAAATAAAATGAAAAGATAATGTATAATATAATAATACACTTGTAAAAGACCTATTGGATGAGTATATTTCGAACCTTGATCACCTTATCCTCGAAATATATCAATGTGAGACCTTTTAAATCTGAAACTCATTTTAAAATAAAGTAACATTTCTTTACATTACAAGAGTGCCCCTCCTCTCCTCTTATAAAAGGCCCCCACCTCTACCTACTTACCCACACTTCTCAGGCCTTCGGCTTGGCCACTCCCTGCTCATTGTATCTCTACACACCCATCTGTTCATCCTAGAAGCCTTACCTTAGGTAGAAAGCACTTTAAGAAACCATTTTGGTTCAAACCAGGAAGAGTTACCCGATTTAAAGGTAAAGTCTTCTCTAATGTTCTTTTGTTTTATTTTGGTTCTCCAAACCCCTAAAATATTTTTATTCATTTCTTTTGTAACCACACCAGTATCTTCAATATACTAGGATTTTGTTATAGGACTGATTCTAGCTACACTAACATACACCTTCATCTAATGGTTAAAGAGCATACTGTTTCCGTGGATGGATAATTTATGCCTCATGAAATGATGACTGTTCAATATTCTTCTAACACCCTCAAAGGTGGCCATTAATATGACACTATATTTATATATGATATATAATATGTTTATTTTTTCCATAATCTTCTTTATTTTTTATTTTTGGCATACCTTTATGGTTTCCATTATGGGTAAACGTGATATCTTCATTTTAAGAAGTATGGACTACCACCCCCTCAAAGTGATTTGATTCGTTAATTACATATGTGGGAAGTATAAAGGATGGAGTTAATGATATTATATATGATATTATACATGAATTATAATATACATTTATATCATTATGATTCCATTCCATAAAATACGAAATAGAAATGAATGTAGCATTCTTGCGTTTGTACGGCTTACCGTCTCCATGAACGGTGTATTTCATTTATTACATATAAATGTTATGTAATATTATAAATGCAGGTATATACTGGATATATATGATATATATGATATCTACATCATGAGTATAACTCTGGATATAATGGATACATGAACAACTTTTAATTATAAAGAGTTTATGTTTGACTCAAGTACCAATGATCGTTAAAACAATAGTTATTAAGTTAAATAATTACATAGTGTTCGTGACATGGTAATAAGTGATATAAAAGGAATAATTAACTTGAAAAAGGTTCTTAAGCAAGTATAAATTAACTGATGTTTATTATTCAGGACGTTAAAGAATGATCGAGTCAAGTCGGATACGAGGTATGGGACTTCGTCTCAATCGCCTTTAATTGAGGCATATTCTTTTATACACAACCTTCTTTTATACGGTGTATATACCCATTTGAGATTTATGTATAGTCAAAAGGAATATTTTTTTATACGAAGCATTTTACTAAAAGAAAAAATGAATGTTTTTTTTGTCGTACGTATGCGGCCACAATGATTTATCCACCGCCGTGACCACTATTTGAGTTTCGGCTTCCTCTACAAGCCATAACTTTTTTTAAAAGAAAAATAAATACCACATTTTACTTTTCTTTTTTTTTTGTTACTAAAATTTGTTTTGATAATTTTTTTATTATATCAATGTGTTATTAATATCATGTGATTCAGATGTGGAAATGTTATGTTTCCCTTATGCATGTTTTATGTGATACGATTATGTTATGGTTCTTGGGCATTGTTTATGAAGACGAGTAGTTCCGTGATAAAATAAGGGTGGTTGAGCCCGATATATCTCTCCAATGCATTGGGTAACATGAAGGGGTTAAACGTTAAGGTTTATCTGAAGAGATTTAGGGAATATACTGTGATGATTATTCCAAACGAAACCATGAGGGTTAATCCCTACGTAAGAATGTTTTGAATGCCTCAAGTTACCTTTATGTCTTATGATTTCTATGATTTATTCATGATTTGATGAGGTATGTTAAAATACTTATGTTTTATGAGTAAATTATGATTTCATACATGGAATAATTTTTTCATTTCGTACTTTTATATCCCTTGCTGAGCTTTTTATGATCATCCCAAGTTTTTGAAATGTTTTTCACTGCTCAAGGGAAAGGTACGTGATGTGATGATAGGGTCAAGGAAGGGTCATGAAAGAATACATGTTTTTTTTAAATATGTTTCTGTTGATGGGAAAAAAATGAATACTATATTTTATGTAACCACTTTATTTAAAAGTGGAATGTAATGCATGATTTATGATCTAATTCTCTAAAACTCTAAACCTGAAAAGATCCTCAATGTTTATTCTTGAAATAACTCAAGATTAAGTAATTTTTAAGGCTCAGGACTTATAGTTGGTATCATAGGTTGGTTTAGATAACTTTAGGAGTTATAATTCTATTAAATTATTATCCAAAATATTTTTTTTTATGTTCAAATTGGAATGATATTTAATTTGAAGATTACCATGTTGCTTCATATAATACATGTTTTTTCTGAATGGTTTTCCACAGAGGAAATAGGGAAGCAGTGCTAGGAAGGCATACAGAAGGAAAAAACCTTCCGAATCAGCATCCTGAGATGGTTGGAATTGGAACTGAACAGTTTGTTTCAGTAATCGCGCAGTTTACTCAAGTGATAAATGGTGGTGGTATCCATGCATGAGATCTGCCAGATCAACCGCAGAGGAACATGTCAGTAGTAGAACATTTCATGAGGGAACATCCCCCATCATTCAGAGGATCATCTGACCCTGTGCTAGCTGAAGGGTGGATTAAAGCACTGGAGAAGATTTTCGATGTCATGGGGTATTCAAACAATCAAATGGTTAGTCTTTCTATTTACCGTTTGGAGGGTGATGTAGATTAGTGGTGGTCAATGATTAAAAATATCAGGGACGCTGATGAGATTGATGCTCTCGACTGGGATGAATTCAAAGGTATGTTTCTTGAGAAATATTTTTCTAACGCTGATCGACTTATGATGGGAAAACATTTTTTTGAATTAAGGAAAGAGGACGAATCAGTGGCTACTTATGAAGAGAGGTTCACTCGATTGGCAAGGTATGCTCCAAATTTTATCCGAGACCCTGATAGAAAAATCAATCATTTTTTTTACGATTAAAGCACAAATATCAAAGGGCTTTATCTTCTCATAAGTTCAGGATTTATGAAAAACTTTTTCGATGTGCTGAGAAGGTGGAAATGGAGTTTTCCGATGATCAAGTGTTCTATAACAACCAACAGAAGAAGAGACCAAGGTGGTAGGAGAAAGGAAAGAATTCTTCAAAAAGTTCTGACGGTAAGAAAACTAAGTTTCCATTTTGTGATAAATGTGGTAAAAGGCATGCTGAGGAATGTCTTCTGAATTCTGTATAGTGCTATCGATGTGGAAATATGGAACATAAGGCTCGTGATTGCACTGAAAGAGATCAGGGTGATGGTAAGACCAAATTTGATTTACAGTTAGTGAAATGTTTTAAGTACAATGAGATGGGTCACTATACAAAAGAGTGTCCGACAAAGAGCTTGAGTGATGGGAAGCAGTTAGACTACAAGCATAAAGGGGTGGTGAAATCCTTTACAACTACTTCAGCAGATGTCGGGCCATCAAATGAAGTGGTATCAGGTACATTGGCTATTTTTTCAGATTATGCTAGTGTGTTGTTTGATTCGGGGTCTACACATTCTTTCATCTCTGAAAACATTTCTAGTAAAATGGGAATACCATCTCAAGAAATGACTCCTGAACTTGTGGTAAAAACACCTGGGGGAAATGTTGAGGCAAAAAGAAGTTATAAGAATCTTAATATCCTTTCCATGGAAAGAACCTACTTGAAAACCTTTTTGTTTTACCTCTAGAAGAGTTTGATGTTATCCTGGGTATGGATTGGCTCTCTATTTACCATGCTAAGATTGAATGTAGATCTGAAGAAGCTTCTTTTCAGAAATACTTTTAGTTTGTGTACAAGAATGAACCCTTACTGTTGATAACATATCGAGAGGCCGAGAAACTTGTCAAAGATGGAAATGAATGTTACCTTGCACATATCGTTCAAAACAAGGGAACTGTTTAGATTAATGATGTGCCAGTGGTAAATGAGTATCCTGATGTTTTTCCTGATGAGTTTCCTGGAATAATACCAGACTAGGAAGTATAATTTACTGTTGACTTAGTTCCCAATGCTAATCCAATTTCAAAACCCCCTTATCGAATGGCTAAAATTGAACATTTAGAGTTGAAGGAGCAATTTCAAGATTTATTAGAGAAAGGTTTCATTCGACCTATCACATCACCATGGGGTGATCCTGTTTTATTTTTTAAAAAGAGAGATGGTTCAATGAGACATTACATTGATTATAGAGCCTTGAATAACATCATTGTTAAGAACAAATATCCTTTGCCTCATATCAATGATTTGTTTGATCAGCTCCAAGGAGCTCAGTATTTTTCAAATATTGACCTGAGAATGGGGTACCATCAGTTGAAGGTAAAGGAAGCAGATATTCCGAAGACCAAGTTTCATACAAGATATGGCCATTATGAATTTGTAGTTATGACTTTTGGGCTAACCAACGCACCTACTGTATTCATGGACCTTATGAATAGAATTTTCAATGAGTTCTTGGATAAGTTTGTGGTTGTTTTCATTGATGATATTTTGGTGTTTTCTAAAAGTAAAGAGGAGCAAGAAATACATATAATGGTTATTTTAAAAACAATAAAAGAAAATAAATTGTATGGGGAATTCAGCAAGTGTGATTTTTGGTTGAAACAAATTTTTTTCCTTGGTCATATTGTTTCTAAAGATGAGATAACTGTTGATCCTGAAAAAACAAACGTTGTTGAAGAATGGCCAAGACCTACAAATGTAACTGAGATTCGTAACATCCTTGGTTTGGTAGGCTATTACCGAAGGTTTGTTAGAAATTTTTCACGGTTATCAAGTCTAATGAATAAGCTAAATCGGAAGGGTGTTAAGTTAATCTGGACAAAAGAATGTGATGACTGTATTCAGGAATTGAAAAGAATATTGGTGAATGCTCCAGTTCTGGCAATACCTTCCAGGAATGGTGAGTTTGTTGTCTACAGTGATGCTTCATTGAAAATACATGGTTGTGTCCTAATGTAGAATGATCTGGTAATTTCTTATGCTTCACGATAGTTGAACACACATGAGGTAAATTATCCTACACATGATTTGGAATTACCTGCTGTTTTTTTCGCTTAAAAAATTTGGAGGCATCATTTGTATGGATTAATGTGTTAAATATATACCGATCACAAAAGTTAAAAGTATATATTCACTCAGAACGAATTGAACATGAGATAGAGGAGATGGCTGGAAATAATCAAGGATTATGATTGTATAATTGATTACCATCTGGGAAAAGAAAATAAAGTGGCTGATGCTTTGAGTCGAAAACGTTATGCTTCATTAACAATGTTGTGTTTAGAACGTGATAATTTGGTTAAGGATTTGATGAACTTTGGCATAGAAGTTGTTGGTGCAGGATGTCATTCTATTTTGTTTCACGTATCAGTGAAATCTTCTCTATCAGACAGAATTAAACAAGAATAGAAGCAAGACATCGAGTTGCATAAAAAGGTAGAGCTAGTTCAGAAGCGTAAGTTTCCTGAATTCAACATTGATAATGATTGTGTTTTGAGATTTGGGAAGATACTGTGTGTACCGTGTGATTCACAGTTGAAGAGAGAGTTGTTATGTGAAGCTCATTGTTCTCCGTTTTCAATTCATTCAGGCACTACTAAGATGTATAGAGATCTTCGGGAGTACTACTGGTGGGATGGAATGAAAATAGATATTTCTGATTTTACTGTGAAGTGTTTGAATTGTAAATAGGTTAAAGAAGAGAGAAATTTACTGAAAGGGAAGCTTCAGCCTTTACTAGTACCAGAGTGGAAATGGGAAAATATATATCCATGGACTTCGTTGTGGGATTGCCGAAGACACATCGAGGTAATAATGCAATTTGGGTTATTGTTTATCGTATGACTAAATCTTCTCATTTCCATGCTATACAAGATACATTTTCCCTAGATCAACTTTATCATTTATATCTTAAAGAGATAGTCAGGTTACATGGATTTCCTCTCTCCATTGTATCTGACTGTGATCATAGGGTCACTTCTAACTTTTAGAAAGCCCTTAAGAAGTCATTGGGTACTGAATTAAATTTTAGTACAGCTTTTCATCCTCAATCAGATAGGAAGTTAGAACAAACAATTTAGACTTTGTAGGATATGATATGTTCTTGTTCAATGGATTATCAGGGATATTGGGACCAACATCTTTCTTTGGTTGAGTTTTCTTATAATAATAGTTTTCATTCCAGTATACAGATGGCACCATTTGAGGCATTATATGGGAAGCGGTGTCGAACTCCAGCTTTTTGGGATGAAGTGGGTGAAAGGATGTTGATGGAACCAGAATTGGTAGATGAGTTGGTAGAAAAAGTTCAGCTGATATAGAAACACATGAGAACAGCTCAGAGTAGGCAGAGGAGTTATAAGGACAACAGGAAGAAGGATCTCTCTTTTGAGGTAGGTGATCATGTTTTTCTCAAAGTTTCACCATGGAAAAGTGTGATGTGATTTGGAAAGAAAGGAAAGATGAGTCCATGGCTCATTGGACCATATGAAATTCTGGAGAGAGTTAGATCAGTTGCATACCGAGTGGATTTAGCTCCGATTTTATCTCAGGTACACAATGTTTTTCATGTTTCAAGGTTAAGGAAGTACATGAAAGATCCATCTCATGTTTTGAGTCCAAAGGTAGTTCAGCTGGAAGAGAATCTATCTTATGAAGAACTACCAGTCCAAATTTTTTTACCACAGGGAGAAAGTGTTGCGGAATAAGGTGACTCATCAAGTAAAGGTTTTGTGGAAAAACCACATGAGTGAAGAGGCAACATGTGAATCTAAAAATGCAATGAGGGATAAATATCACCACTTATTCGATATGTAAATAAATTGAGGGGACGCAATTTTCTAAAGGGGGGAAGGATGTAAAATCCAACATAAGTAATGAATAATTGATATTCTTATCTATGTATATTTATCAATTAGATAGTGTTTTAGAGTCTTTAAACGAGAATAAATCCAATCTTAAGCATGGAATACACTAATATTTTTAAAAGATTGTTTTACTGCCTTTTGATGGAGAACCAGTTTTAGATAAACATTTTGACAATTTTATAAGATCTATTTCTAAAAATAAACTTATTATTTATTATTGGGACATTGAAATTTACGTTGGATAAATTTTTGGTATTTTTCTGACAATGTTCATTTATTAATGAGTTGTGAAAAATACTGCATTTTACATCAAAACTGCTTTTTCATCTAATTTAATTAAATGGTTAGTTATATTTTTAATTTATCATAAAGTGTAATTAGAATATTATTTTACCATTTAATCCAATGGTTGTAATTAGGATTAATTTCACTTTGTAATTGGGCATAAACAAGTGCCAAACTATTCATATATATTGTTTCTAAAAAACCCGCTATTTGTTTTAACAACGGGAATTATTTTTAAATTAATTATTGAAATTTCTGTGTTTGGAATTTGGTAAAATGGATTAAATATTTGGAATAATAATGTCCAAATTATGTAATCAAGAATCTTTTTTGGACATTATGAATAGTAATGATGGTAATTATCTTTAATTATCTTGATTAATTAGTAATCAGGTAGTTAAGGATAATAAAATAATATAATAATAATAACTAATGACCCCCAAAATGTGTCCTAATTATACAAGTTGTGTCATGTCCGACCATGAGATTCCTTTTTCCAAACATGGGGACCCCATGGAATCACTTTTGTGTGATATTGACTTTTTTATCTTTTTATTTTTAAAGAATGTTAAATATAACAAAGAATGTATCACCTGAGTAAAACATTTTTAATTGTGTATACATAAATGATATATTGGACTATAAATATTCATTGGAAAGATAAAAATATTTCCAATATCATAGTATTTGTTTTATAATTTTCATAAATTAAATAAATTAAATTATTTATGACATCATGATGATGGAGCGATTACCTCATTAATGAACGATTTAAATAAAATGAAAAGCTAATGTATACATTAAGCCTTAAACATGTCAAAGACCTATTGGATGAGTATATTCCGAAACCTCATCACATTATACTCTAAATATTTCAATTTGGGACCTTTTAAATCTGAATCGCATTTTAAAATAAAGTAACATTTCTTTACTTTCCAAGAGTGCCCCTCCTCTCCTCTTATAAAAGGCCACCACCTCTACCTCCTTACCCACACTTATCAAGCCTTTTTATCGGCCAATACCTAATCATTTTATCTCTCCACATACCTCTCTTCATCCTAGAAGCCTTAACTTATGCATAAAGCTCTTCAAGAAACCATTTTGGTTCAAACCAAGAAGACTTCCCCGATTTAAAGGTAAAGTCTTCTCTAATGTTCTTTTGTTTTATTTTGCTTCTCCAACCCCATAAAATAATTTTTTTCATTTCATTTGTAAAAACACCAGTATCTTTAATATACTAGGATTTTTTTTTAAGAATTATTCGAGCTACAATTACACACACCTTCATCTAATGGTTAAAGAGCATACTGTTTCTGTGGGTGGGGAATTTCTGCCTCACGAAATGATGATTGTTCAATATTTTTCTAACACACTCAAAGGTGGCCATTAATATGACACTATATTTATATATGATATATAATATGTTTATGTTTTCCTTAAGATTCTGTGTTATTCATTTTTGGCATACCTTTATGGTTTCCATTATGGGTAAACGCGATATCGTCATTTTAGGAAGTACGGACTACTGCCCCCTCAAAGTGATTTGATTCGTTAATGCCATATGTGGGACATACAAAGGATTGAGTTAATGATATTATATATGATATTATACTGGAATTATAATATACCATTATATCATTATGAGTCCATTCCATAAAATACGGAATAGAAATGAAAGTAGCGTTCATGCGTACGTACGACTTACCGTCTCCATGAATGGTGCATTTCATTTATTAATCTAAATGTTATGTAATATTATAAATGCATGTATATACTGGATATATATGATATATATTATATCTACATCATGAATATAACTCTGGATATAATGGATACATGAACAACTAGTAATTATAAAGAGTTTACTTTTGACTCAAGTACCAATGATAGTTAAAACGACCATTATTAACTTAAATAATTACATAGTGTTAATGAAATGGTAATAAGTGATATAAAAGGAATAATTAACTTGAAAAAGGTTCTCATGCATGTAAAAATTAACTCATGTTTATTATTCAGGACATTAAATAACGATCGAGTCAAGTCAGATATGAGGTATGAGACTTCGTCGAAATCGCCTTTCATTGAGGCATATTTTGTTTTATACACAACCTTCTTTCATACGGTGTATAAACCCTTTTTACTTTTATGTATAGTCAAAAGGAATCATTTTTTTATACGAAGAATTTTACTAAATGAAAAAAGGAATGTTTTTTTGTCGTATGTATGTGGTGACAACGACTTCTCCGCCGGTGTGACCATTATTTGAGTTTCGGATTCCTCTACACGCCATAACATTTTTTTAAAGAAAAATAAATACCATGTTTTAATTTTCTTTTATTTTGGTATTGAAATTGGTTTTAATAATGTTTTTACAATATCAATGTGTTATTGATATCTTGTGATTGAAATGTGGAAATTCTATGTTTCCTTTATACATGTTTTATGTGATACACTTATGTTATGGTTCTTGGGCATTGTTTATGAAGATGGGTAGTTTTGTGATAAACTAAGGGCGGGTGAGCCCGATATAGCTCTCCAATGCATTGGGTAACATGAAGTGGTTAAACATTAAGGTTTCCCCCGAAAGTATTTAGGGAATATACTGTGATGGGTATTCCAAATGTAACCATGAAGGTTAATCCCTACGTAAGAATGTTATGAATTTGTCAAGTTACCTTTATGTCTTATGATTTCTATAATTTATTCATTATTTGATGAGGTATGTTAAAATGATTATGTTTTATGAGTAAATTATTATTTCATACATGGACTAATGTTTTCATTTCGTACTTTTATAACCCTTACTGAGCTTTTTATGCTCATCCCAAGTTTTTGAAATGTTTTTCAAAGGTCAAGGGAAAGGTACATGATGTGATGAAAGGGTCAAGGATGTGTCATGAAAGAATCCATGTTTTGTTTTAAATATGTTTATGTTAATGGGAAAAAAATGAATATTATCTTTTATGTAACCACTTTGTTTAAATGTGGAATGTAATGCATGATTTATGATCTAATTCTATAAAACTCTATACATGAAAAGATCCTCAATGTGAAATCTTATAATAACTCCAGATTAAGTAATGTTTAAGGATGGGGCCTTATATTAATAGTACAATTTATCATAATTTTTTAATTAAAATAATTGAGAAAATGTTTTTAAACAAATCTGATATTATTTCTGACATTAGACAGAAATCTATTTTTTTGAAAATAATGTTTTCTAGAAATGTTTTACCAAATGTTTCAAACAAATTTGAAATTATTTATTAAATAAATTTTCTCCCATTTACAATTTTTAGTAAAAAAAATTAATGTAATATTTATGTCGTTTTCAAAAAAAATCTTGGCTTCTTTTAAAAAAGTTAAAGTAACCTTTTTTAACATGTGCAGTGTGAAAATAATTTCCATCCATCATGACCACTCAAATGTTTTAAATATTCATTTATAAGTCTCAATATTATATTCAAAAAAAATACTTTCACTTTTTTTTTCTAAACTATTAGTTTTAAATAGTGATTTAAAAAATAAAAAGGATATCCTCCTCAATACTGTTTTTTAATCTCTTCCTAATGTTTTTTATTATCCATTGACAATAAACCTCTATTCATACACCAATGGGTATATGTCGTATTGATATAATAATTATTCCTCTTAAGGATTCTTTTTTATCACTTATATGACAAATTGTATGAAAATATACATCCTTGATTCATGTTTGTAGTCATTAACTTTCCCTATAACTATTCACATTCCATTGATCATTGGACATTAAATTTTTCCTAAATGTATTTATATATTATCATTGACATGTTTATGATTAAATAATATCTCATTTAAATATTAGGTATTATAATTTGAACATTATATTATTGAATAAGGAAATATTGATAATTCTTATTCGATACTCAATATAGATATTTGATGATAAGGAACATTGTTCATGAATTAAATCGATTATTCTATACATGAGAAATTATTTGGACAAGTAGGCAAGGGTGGGTCATGTTATTGATGTACCCTTGATGTATTGATATGTATTATGAGATGATTTTTTTAGATAGACAAAGCTAAATGGGTTCCAACCCATCAGATTTAAACTCTCTTAAGGATAATTATTGATTGTAGAGGTATTATGTGTCGGAGACATAGCGTCCAATAATTAAGAATTACCTTCATTAAGAATTTAGTTTTCTTATCCTTGATATTATTGTAATATCATTGTCTCAAGATTCGTTTAATTATTAGTTTATTTATTAAAATAATTTTCTTTTCAGTATTTACCTTTACACATTTATTATGCCTTATCATATCATGTTAGTCAAGTTGTTTAAATGGAATGTGTGTTCAATTTTTTACATTACTATTTTGATTATTCTATATTGATTAATGATATCATATGGTGTACATAAATTTTAATGATAATTTAATCCCACCCATATTATTTCTATATTCCCTATAATTCCACTAACTATACTATTATTGATATTCATGTATATTATTTTGGGAATAATCTTATTCTCAATTATATTATGTTGTAATTTGTGTTTTCAAAAATAATTCAAGACTCAAGTATATATCTAGTTTACCAAGAATACTAAAATAAATTGTACTTTTTGATTTTATCCCTTTTTATATTATTCTAGTGAAATAATTCAAACAATTTATATAGGCTACTATGGTCCATTCTCTACATAATTTCCATTTAAAATCGCATTCCTTACACATTAATGAATTGGTATTTTGGAGAATTCTTTCCAAAACAACCTATTAATGAAACCGTCTTTATCCAAATTAAAACCGTAATTTTCTATCATATATCTCCTTAATACCAACCCATATTATCTATATCAATGCAATATTATATTCATGGTCAATTTCATCCCCATGAAGGATGCAAAAATACTTCCTTCCAAAGGAACCCATTTCGAGAAGGAGTGAATTTATTAGTTAAATATCTAGTTCTTCTATATATTTTTCAAATAACTTATCATATCCTATATTTATAAATCTCATAAAAAAATTTAGTGATTTATTATTTACACCATTATTCTTAAATAATTTTTTTTTTATAGTATAACTCAAAACACTTACCCATTTATTAGTATATAATACTCTTGTTTGGGTCGGTACGACCACTTATATAAATGATATTGTACTATCTCCCAGATTTTGTATCTTATATGAGTATAAGGACTTATAATATATTAATATACGGTATTAAATATTTATTAATATTATTTTTTTCTTTATGTATGTTGTAAAGGAAAATTAATTATCATTATATATTAACTCGTTTCCATCATTAATATTACCTGAACATGCATGTTGATAATTTCGTTCCTAAAAAATATACTCATACATTCCCTCAAAATAAAATATAACCATATATATTATTAATATACTATAATTCCACTAATGTGATTAATATGGGGAAAATGGATTTTTAATGAAGTAGAGAGGGTCTACATCACTTCAGTGGAACATGTACAAGACAAACAAAACTACAAACATCTAATGATGAAAACTAAACTATATATTTTTTAATAAAAATATATAATTGAATTGTAGAAATGATAATGTATCATAATAAAAATATAAAATAAGTTATTAAGATAGTTATAGTCATTTTACATGAGGTTTAAGTTCTTTTATGGGTAACAAGTGTAAAGTTAGGGTTTATCAAATTAATTTATTTCATTACTATATATTCCCTATTTACCAACTTATTTATTTTATGTGGGGTATATATTACCTAATTAATTATTTTTAGAAAATATTTTATAATTTATGGGATTTAAAAATTAATATCATGTTATTTTTTCAATGGGGTTTAATTCAAACATTTCAAAAGTCATGTGTATTCTTGCACCAATCATTATTTTTTATTTGATATTATCAATGCCTAAGATTAAATTCTGTGAATTAATACAAAATTATAATTTAAACCCAGCATTATTTTTTGATCCTATGAATAAATCTCATATATATATTTTTTCATAGAATTTTCCCTTGTAGTGATTAATAATTCACCTGAAATGATGACCGCAAGTTTATTTGTCTTTATCTCTTATTGTTTGGTGGGAATATTTATCCCCCATTTCCATATTCTCTATATTATTTTGTGAATATTTTTATCTATAATTATATGGTTTCATAATGTATTTTTACATTGGTTTTGTCTTATTGAATGGAATGTGAAGTTAATATTTTTCTCTCTCCCCAATTATTCTTTCCACTTGGTCGCATTTTCCAACATTTTGTAGTTTACATCATAATGATTATGTTGGAATTTTTCATTGTTCATAAAATATATTTTCATTTAATTTACATTTTTCAAAATAAATTATAATATTTATATTTTAAAAAATAATTATCAATGAAATATAGTATATTTCATATTACATTCTAAAACATTTTTTATTCTAATGTTTTTTTAATCCATGGTAATGTCCTTTAGTGTTTCTTTTGTTCGTTATGGATATTTAAAAGGCCTCATCCTTAACAATTACATAATCTAGAAATAATTTAATAATACATATTGAGGATATTTTTAGGTAGAGTTTTAGAGAATTAGTCCATAACTATTACATTGCGTCTCAAAAATTACAAAATAGACACTTCTACTCCGTATCCATTTTTTCATAAAATAAAAATTCTTAAAAGAAAACAATAATTCCTTTCTTGATATAAATGTTATTGAGTTCTTCCTTTCTATTAACCTACCTTATACCCTATGAAAAAGATTTCCAAAACATTGGATGAGCATAAAAAGCTTAGTTAGGGATATACAATAAAGAAATAAAACATTGGTTCATCAATACATACAAAACAAAAGAACTTTAATAAACCTCAAGAATTCATAAGAATTATGAATAACACCTAGACATCATAAATCATAAAGGTGACATACGGAATCCATATCATACATATATTTTAGCTTCCATAGCTACATAGGGAGTTACATTTGGAATACACATCATAGTATATTACCTAAATCAAGTAGGAAAAACCTTAATGTTTACCTCTGTCGCATTACCCAATGCATTGGAGATCTATCTCGAGTACACCCACCGTAGGTTTATCACAGAACCACCCGAATACGTATACAATTCCCAATAACCATTAAATATTCATATCAAATAAAACAAGCATAAAGGAAATATTACATTTCCACATTTCAATCACAATATATTATTTCAAGTTACTGACCTAATCAATTCTTTATCAAACCATTTTCAAAACCATTTAAAACATTTAATAGAGATATTTTTAAGTTAAAGTGTCTCATGACACTTTGAATCATTTTAATATAATTTTAATTTCAAAAAATTCAAGTCCATAAAAATAAATCCTTGAAAATACTTATAAAAAAATAACATTAATGAGAAAGATTTAGAATAAAAAATCATTAAATCATACAAAACGATATTTTTATTAAATAGTTCCTAACTAATTGAGTGATGCTTGAATAAAAATAATTGAGGAATAAAATTAATAAAAAGATTATAATATCGTGAAAAAAAATGGGAGTCAATATATAATATTCTAAAAGACAATATTAGCACGATATTAAAGTGAATTGGTGCATAATAACAATGGAGTCTCAAGAGAATGTAAATTGAGAAGAAATCCCTTATAAAAATTGTATCTTTATATTAAGGATAAATCAATTACATAATAATGTGTGAAAAATATAAATACACTCAACATGATTGGATATTCAGTGTAAATCAATAAGTGTACATCCCCACATTTTCTTTTTAAAACAAAACTAATGACTTGGATGTTTGACTCAATGAATAGAAATTGAGTTAGGATTACCTTTATCAAGTTCATATCAATGACATGAGAATTTGTCACTGGAGAGATTATGTGTATAAAATGTATATCAAAAAAAGGGGGAGTGGAAATTACAACATAAATAAATAACCAGTGATTTCACACGTAATCATATCATGACAAAATAATGAATTAGATGATTAACCCAAGGAAATGAAATTAGGTTAAAAAGTTCCCTTACCGATTTGGTGGCTTACGAAACATACACTATATGAAAGAAGAATCATACAATGAAGATGTAAATAATGATAAATTATATTATATTACACAAAGAATATAATCATGTGAAGTATATAAAGCACACAAACAGAAATAGTGGCAAATATAGCAAGAATCTCACGGGAATAAAAAGTGAGATGAAAACCCCTTACCTCGTTGTAATCAATCGAGTCGTATGGACAAAAGTTAAAAACCACCAAATGAATTAATAAATATCATGAATATAAATAGAATCATGAATATATACATATATATATATAATATAATTACAAAATACACAACATACAATAAATAAGTGGCAAACAATGGAAATCTCACGGAAGTAAAAGTGAAATAAGAAACCCCTTGCCTCAAGTCCGACTTGACACGTATGTTACATGTTCTTCTTGAGTAATAAAGATTAAGTTAATTTATAATTTATTAATAACCTTTTTAATGTTTATTATTTCTTTTATATCACTTATTACCTTTTTATAACTATTAGTTAATTATTTGAGTTCATATCGGACATTTTTTCGATGTTCGGAACTTTAGTCAAAAATGAACTTGTAATAATTTCAAATTTTCCATGTGGAAAAAACTAAATTATCACCAGATTTATTTTTATGATTCATATATCATATATATAATATATATCTAGTGTATATGTATTTATAATATCCCATATCATTTGTAGTTAAGAAATGAAATGCACCGTTCATTGAGGCGGTAAGTCATAAGTACGCATGAACGCTACTTTCATTTGTATTTTTTATTTAAAGGAAAGAAAACATAATAATAAATAATTATATTATAATTCCATTATAATATCTATGTTATTTAATTTAATTAATACCATACATTATATTTTCCACTTATGGCATGAACAAGTCATATCACTTTGAGGGGGCGGTAGTTCACACTTCCTCAAACAAAATTATCATATTAATCCATTATGGGAACCATAAAGTTATGATATAACTGAAATATACAGAAGTATATAAACAATATAAAAATAATATATATCACATTTAATTAATGTTCTATGTTAATGGAAATAATATGAGGTGGTAGGAGAAGGTTGAACAATCGTCGTTTTGTGAGGCAGTATTTCGCTGTCCACAAAAATAGTATGTTCTTTACCCATTAGACGGAGGTGTTTGTAAGTGTAGTTCTAATACATATCATAAAAAAAATTATATTGAATATACTGATGTTTTTATAAAATAATGTAATAAATAGAGTTTAGGTGGTTTTAGAAGTAGAATAAAAGAAAAGACCATAAGAGAAGATGTTTACTTTAAATCGGGTACCTCCATTTGGTTTGAAACGAAAGGATTTTGTGATGTCCATTTTGCCTAAAGAAACACTTCATAGTGGTATAAAGGGATATTGAGAGCTTTTTCAGGAAGAGTATGAACTAGACAAGGGGCTTGAGAGGTGTGAGTAATGGGTTAGAGGTGAGGGATTTTTATAAGCAGGAGGAGGGGCTCTTTAAGAAAGTTTTAAAATATTATTTTATTATATAGTGATTTTCCGTTTCTAAAGGTAGAAAAAATGTTAAAGTTGAATATAATATGACTATTGATGGAAATAAAATCATTAAATATGAAATTTATAGGTTTTGGATATATATGTTTTATTTTTTATAATCTTATTTATTTAAATCATTCATTAATAAGGAAAACACTACATCATTATTATGTCGTAAATAATTTTATTTATTTGAGGCCTAAAAATTGTAAATAAAATACCATAAGGTAGAAAATATTTTTTTCTTTATAATTAATATTTACAGTCAAATTTATCAATTATATAACCCCACATTAAAATTGACTTAGCAAAACAATACATGTTTATGATATTTTTATTTTTACATTAAATAAAATCTTATTAATGTCATTATCTTACCCAAATGAGTTTCAAGGGCTAAAAATCTCACCCAAGGATTGTATTGGTCGTAAATGAATCTTCCAATAAGGTTAGGACAAGTGTTAATGTAATTTTATATTATTATAATATTATTTTTACTTTGAATTACCATATTTACCTATAACAACGGTAAATAGAAGTCAAAAGCTACTACTCACAAAAAAAAATCATCTTATTGAACAACATTTTACTTACTGATGACAACCATGTATGTCAAATTTTTAAAACTCAATTCATAGAAGTGGTAAAATTTTATTTAAAAAATGAATTCAGTTTTTTAACTACTACTCAATGTTTTCACAATTCATAAAAAATTAATGGTTTTTTGAAAAATACCAAAAATTCTCCCTACGGTATATTTGATTTTCTGTATTAAAAATGATTTATATTTTAACAAATTCAAATCATATATGTTTAATTAATTAATTTGAAATTAATTCTCGTTTCCAAAACAAAAAAGCGTGTTTTTAAAAAATAATAACTTTCAAAAGACTGACAATTGTTTATGCCCAATTACAGAGTGAAATTACTTCCAATAACCAAAATTGGATTAAATGGTAAACATATAATCTAATTAAACTTTATAACCTATTAAGACGATAATCTATCCATAAAAATAAATTCTATTAAAAGGTTGTTTTGAATTAAAATAAACAATTTTTCACAATTCATCAAAAAAATGAATTTTATCAGAAAAATACCAAAAATTTACCAGATGTAAATTTTGATGTCTTGATTCTAAAAAAGAATTTTATTTTTTCAAATAGATCACATTAAAATGACCAAAACATTATTTAAAAATAGTTCTCCATCAAAAAGTGGTAAATCAGCCTTTTAAAGGATATTAGAATATTAATGATTAAAATTAGATTCATTCACATTTGAAGGCTCTAACATTAATTGGATAAATGTAAAATCATTCTAAAAAATTTTATTATCATATTTTAGTTATTTCTATTAATTCCATCCATTACAATAGCTAAGCATTAACTACCATTTAAAATAATAAAATTATATTGTTATTTTTTCGTATAACTCAACGTTGTGTGCAACGTAAGATTCCAAAGAAACTTATTGTTGCATATTGGGTACACCATCAAAAATATCATCCCTTATAAAGTTAAATTAAAATTTAATTCAAAAATAGTATTAAATAAGAAAAGGTTATATTATTTATTTAGATGGGATGTTTCCATATTTATTATTGAAATCATCAAATTTATTTCTAGGGGTTATTTAATTAATTGTAAATATTTTTTTGGAACCCATTTCTCTCTCAAGATATATTTATTCTATGATGGATTTTTGATTTTTTTTCATGTTCATGTGGAACACATATGAATATTTTGTCATAATATGATGGGTGGGAATGAAATTATATATCCTATAAATACAATAGATAATCATTTATATCTCATGATATTTTATGTAGTTGGACATGGGATATTATCGTCATCCACTATGTTATGGGAAATGTTCATCCACTATGTGATCATGGAATCCAAATAGAGCCTTCATATAAGATGTGATTTTATATTCTTAAGTATGTTCCAAAATTATATTTCATTCTATATACATATGGTGCGTTTAACTATTATGTTATCATTCATGTTATGATCCATTTATTACTCCTTTGAGTATTATTTCATTATTATGTTTTCATATCCAAATGTCCATATTATTCCCACTTACGATCCTCTTTCTGATCATATGTATTGATTCAGTTGATATCTCTTATGTTTTCCTCTTTACTAAACATATAATATCACTTTTTTATTATGTTTCCATTCTGGGTGTAATATTGATTATTATTATATATGACATAACTATATGGGTAAAATGTGTTTAAAATGTTGTTTGTATATGTTAAATTATTGTTGTAAAATATTATTTTCATGTATCTAATATCCAAATAAATTAAACCTATAGTATATGTGTTTGTGATTTATTATGATATATTATCGATATTCATGTATAAGAATATAATATCTTTGTATGTTATGAGAGGTTTTGTTTGTACCTTTTTTGTTTTAATAATAGTGTTCAAATGTGAGTTATGGGTGTTCTAGAAACCCAAATACTCAATATTACAATTGAATTGGATGACATGATTATTCATATTCTTTGCTACACTTAATTAAAAAAATTTACAATTACAGATATTTATTTTTATGGTTGATCTATTACACACAAAAACTATACTGATTATTATTTTTCACCCCTACACACACTTGTCCTCTCTAAATTATATGAATTTATATCCTTCTGAGAAATTTTGGGTATCATGGGAGTATGATTAGTAGTTTCCATATTCTTAGGAGAATGTAACAATTATTGATCCCTTCTAGGTTCGCATAGTATGATTGGATTTTATTTTCCTTTTTATCATTAGGTAGAGAAATACATTGTATTGGATTTTAGGGGAGTTATGTGGATTACATGGTTTTTAATTTTTAATTCAATCTATTGGATGTATTCATATTTTTAATACCCATATATTTTTCTATTAGAATCAAAGTTTTGATGTTTATTATTGGTAATTCCACCTATTTCTTTTTGGATACCCTAGAGATAATCACTATCCTCGATACTAGTGGAGGAAGGTTTTTAGTTTTTGTTAACCAGAATGCTATGACCTGATTATGTTTATGGGTGGAATCCAAATGATACACCCCTCTAATACACTGGGTAAATCATTATAACTCCTGAGAAAATCATTCATATAAATGATGTGTTCAGCTTCTTCACAATGTTATATATGGAAATGAACTTTTTAACATTAATCTCTTATATTATTTCTGGGAAATAATTCATGTCTTATGTTTATGATGTTTCATTTTATTTGTTTGTATTATAGATATTATTTCCCCCTTTGTACTGCATGTTCAATTTTTTTAACGCAGTATTTTCTTATGATTTAATATTTCACTCAATGATCTCACATTATTACATATTATAATTTTGTGTTATTTTGATATACCATATACTTATAATATGTTATACTTATTTATTTATTAGTATCATGTATTGAATACGTTTCATATTTTTCAATTTCTTACCCTTAAGGGGATATTAGCAAATATGTTATTTAATGTATTCCACTAGGTGGTCATATATGATAAACAGGTTTTAAATGGTCTATAGGATATATATAGTAATTAATTTGGTTAAATTATATATGTTATTATATAGTATTGTATTATAATATGTTTTTATTTCCCAGATACACTAAAAATAAGATTCCAAGAATGGATGAATTTAATTAATATTCATTTTATGTATAAACCATATTTATGTGTTACACCTGATATAGAAATGTGGGTCTAGTGGAATCTCATTGACATATCAAAACTATTTAGATATAAAACATTTTCCAATGCTAAATGATATTTCTATTCACCACCAAAATAAAGACACTCTCCACATTTCATTTCATCTATGATCTGGATCATACAATAAGAATTTCCATGAGTCTAAGTATGATAAATTATTCTAATTTTCACCTGAGTATCGAATGCATAAATAATATCATTTAAAAAATAATATGTAAACCCAATATCATAATTAGAAACAATATTCATTGGCAACCCATGTAATGAAAAAAAATTATATACCTAAAACCAATCAATCCTATTAATAGAATATGTCTCTATGATTAGTATAAAATGTAAAACCTTATTTAGTGTATCTATAATGAGTCATATGGGGGCTTTATATTACATTGACATAGGAAGAACGACCATTATATTTACGATGGCCTTATACAATTTCTATATTTGTAAATATCATGTGTATAAAAAAGATGTTTTTGTATATTTTTTACTCGTATATTACTAATAGGTGATATAATATAATAGTTTGACAATTTTATTGAATACATCCTCTATAATAAACATGTTTGTTAGATTTATGTATAATATATAATATATAACTCTAGATCCCTATAAAAATGAAAATTATTTTAATTCCTCAATATGGAAAATTATATATTATGGAAAACTTCAATCAATAAAATTGAAATTTCTCCAATGGGAAAATAAATACAAGTAAATAACAAATCTAGAAATTGAAATTCATATGCAACACGATTTCATAGAATTATCACACCTACAATAAATACTATAAAAAGAAACAAAACAATAGAAATATAATCATAAATTTAATAACAAAAAAATAGATAACTATAAGAGTAATTTTAGGAACTAGTGAATGTTAGGAATGAGATATATTTATAGAAATTGTGATATGATCAGTGAATACCAAAATGGTTAATCAAATAGTAACAGTGCCATTAAATTATTACACTAACACTTAGGAATTATTAAATATCTATTAAATAATATTTATTATGAATAAATTAAGATAATATAAAAATAAAGATAATATGAAATTATTTCTCAAATTATAAAACTCAAAATTTGATAAGTTTAATGTTCAAATAATTAATTTCTATAAATATTTAGTTAAGGAAATAAATTTATAGAAGAATTTGAAAATAAAAATTACATAATTTATAGAAATAAATTTTTTAAAGACCACTTCTTATTATAACATCCCAGGTAAATTATGAGTAATAAATTTTCATATTTATTAATATTGGTGAATTAAATATTATTTTTACTTAAAATGGGATGCTATGATTTTATGGCATACCCGATACGCAACAATGGGTTTCTTTGAAATCTTATGTTACACACAATGCTGAGTCATACTGAAAAATAATAATATAATATTATCATTTTAAATTGTTGTAGAGACCCGAAGCTTGACGTACATAGACATTACATTACTTTTGCGGAATACTTAGTACATAACAAAAACAGACACAAAAGGACCGTAATAGTTAAGTGTCTTTGGAAACATGGAACGTAATCTTCTAATTGTGGTGAAAGATCTTCAACATCTCCCATAAAGATCTTCCACTTTTTGTTTCCTTACCTAAAACCTTTCTTTTAATCCTGGGGGAAAATAAAACATAAAAAGGGTGAGCTCAAATGCTCATTAAGGGTAAGCATGGATAAAATAAAACATACCATATACATTTGAACTTAAGAACATGAACATAATGTTTAAATATCAAAATCATGAGAAATGACATAAAACATCGAAGTACGTAAGGCATAAGTCATAAAGAAACATTAATAATGATAAAATATCATGGGAATAAAACATGTAATTGTGGCATCCATTAATTACATGTAATTATTTCCATAGTAGCCAAGGCATTGCTGCCAAGACCATCTTAGTGGACAAAGTCCCTTTCTGAATTGAGTTCACTCCTCGTTCCAGTCCTGTATTACTGAACCGGTTTAACGTGCTGTTCCAGCCATGTATATCTCATGAAATATAAATCCTTACCTAATTCATTGGAGAGAGATATAGGTCCCACCCATCTCATAATGAAATCATTCTTACTTGTGCCACAAAATAAACATACATTATTCATAATATCCCAATAAATAAAATGGGTTTCATAGACATCATCCCATCATTACATAATCTATATAAAAGAAATGGATATCATTTCATAATAAGGAAAGTGAAACCATTTAAATCATAGAGACATTATACTTGAAACATTCACATATGAAAATAATGTCACCTTAGATGGAAAATGGTTTTGATACAACACTTGAAATAAATTCTTGAGGAAAATATCTTTTTTTCTTCAAAATAATTTTCTTTTCAAAAAATGTCATGCAGTTTTAAAATAAAATTATTTTGTTGAAAATAGTCATGAAATATTTTTTAGGAAGCTTCATGAAAATATGGCTTTATAAAACTGTAGAAATCCTTTCATGCTGTATAAGTTAAAAAACATTCTTCTCGTACTTTAATGGAAAAGTAAAAAAGTACCTCGTAAAAGAAAGATTCCATACATACCATGTATTAAAAGTAAAAAAAATAGGTAAAAGGGACTTTAAACATAAATGAATACACTTGTATAAAACATGGACATGTATGATAGCATTAACCCCAGTAAATACTTACGAATAGGAAATCTCGGATAAAAATGAGATTTGCAAAATTATCCCTTACCTTAGGTCTGATATGCTTCGTACGTATCCAAAAATCCTGTATAATGATTTAAATAATGTAAATGACTTATTACAGAATCATATTCATTGTTATTATATCATATATGGATCACTTATGACTTTATATTACCCATTCTTTTGTAAATTCATGTTAAAGTAGCGTTTTGGGTAAAATCGGTTCATTTGTCATTCGTGTTTTAACTTGTAATTATTCATTTGATTATGTAGATAATTATTAATTACATCCAGAATTTAAAACATGATTTATATATAATATATATTCATAATATATATATATATATAATAGATCAGTAAATGGAAAGAAATACATCGTTCATGGAGACGGTAGGCCGTACGCACGCATGAACGCTCTTTTCGTTTCCTTATTGAGTTGAATGGAATTATGTAGATGACATACATATATATACACATAAATCTAGTATCATTATTATGTAATATATTTCATTATTACTTATTATATATACTTTCTAATCATTCATGAATGGTTAACGTGGAGAATGAATCTCATCACGTCGTGGAGACGGTAGTCCGTATGTACGCACGAGTGATGATATCGTTCTCATGATCGTGAAATTGTATTAAAGTGTATATATACTATTTCAAAATCAATATCACTTTACAATAATCATATATAGTTATTATGTACACCATTATACCCATCTAATTAAGGTGGTGGTGGAAAATAGATTACACCACGGCGTGGAGACGGTATTCTGTACGTACGCACGCGCGGTGATTTCGTTTTTCGTAGGATGGATATATGGTGAAATAGGGTTGTTTAATACTTATAATAACATATCAGTATATGAGTGATACTGATGTTATTACTTCATAATGAAACAAATTAAGAAGAATAAGTGGAAGAAGAAATAAAGTTGAAATAATCGGTAACAGACATTACCTCTTCTTTGAAGTGCCTCTTTGAGTCCTCCTCTTAGGGCACTAAAATTGGTCTTTGAAGAAGACCAGGACCTCTAGTATGTTTATAGGGAAGTGGAGAAGAGAATTTGGCAGGGTTTGTCCGAGATTGAAGGCTCAAAGTGGTGTAAGGATATAGAGGGAGGAGGTGCCCTTTTATAAGGGAGGAGAGGGGCACCTTTGGAATAACAAAACATATTATTTTATTATAAAGTCATATTCGGTTTTTAATAGCTCCCAATTGAGTTATTTCGAAGATAAGGTGGGGATGGGTCGAAAGACTCTCATCCAATAGAATTTGGACAAGTTTAGTTTACTATTTTAACCTTATCATTTAGTTTTAAATTTAAGTTAGATAATTTTACTTTTACCGTGTCTTTTTGTGTTCTTACACTATAAGGTTAATAAACATACTATAACAAGCCAAACGAACCCCGAGTTGTTTATTATTAATATATATAACCTTATCTAAGTCATTTGGCCGAACCTTAGATTTTTAAAAATAAAATAACAATTAATAATATAATACTTGTTTTAAAAACTATTTTATGACAATTTTGACACTATTTAGTAATTGATTTTTTTGAAACTCATAACAGAATTATTATTTCTAAAAAAGTTACTTAAATCAATACTAACATGTCATGTTAACGTATAAAATTAGTTTAATCCATAAAAAGTCTCAAATTAAATTTAGTTGGGTATTTATAACATCAATTATGTCATTATTTCATTAATAAAATAATTACTGCATCATCATTGTTTCATAAATAAATTAATTTATTTTAAGTCTAAAAATTACAAATAAAATATCATTATGTTGGAATTCTTTTAATTTTTTTAATGAATATTTATATTTGAATTTATATTATGTATAAACCTCTATTAAATAAAATTTAGTTATTAAACTTTGATTTTAACTGTTTTAACCCTTTTTAAGTAAATTTATAATAAATGTCCCAATCTAATCCAAGTGGGCCTAAATGGTCATATTTTAGTCCTAAGGTTGTTTTTGGTCTAATTACACTTATCTAATATAATTAGGACATGTGGTAGTGTAATAATAATATCATATTTACCCTTAACTACCCTATTTACTTTTAACCGTGGTAAATAAAAGTAAAAAGTTACTATTCAACAAAAATTATTTTCATCTCATTGAACCACATTTTACTTACTGACATCAACCGTGTCTCTCAGATTTTTGAAATTCCACTCACAGAAGTGGTAAAATTATGTTTTCTGAAAAATTCAGTTTTTTCAACTACAACTTAGTGGTTTCACTATCATAAAATGAAAGTTTCCAAAAAAATACCAAAAATTAGGCCTAAGATAAATTTGATATTATGAATTCAAAAATGATTTCTATTTTACCAAATTCAAAACATATCAGTTACATTAACTCATTTAAAAATTAATTCCCGTTGTCAAAATAACTAGCGTGTTTTTAAGAGATAATAACTATCAAAAGATTGACACTTGTTTATGTCTGGTTTAAATATGAAATTACATCCTATGAACAACATTGTATTAAATTGTAAAAATATATTCTAAATATACATTAAAACTACTCAAATTAATAATTTATCACAATTAATTATTTCTATTAAAAAAGTTATTCTTAATTAAAATTTAGTAATTTTCACTATTCATCAGAATATGAAAGTTATCCGAAATGTACCAAAATATCACCCTATGCTAATTTCAATATTCCGAATCCAAAAATGAACTCCATTTTGAAAGGTAAAATTTATAAAATTTCAGAAAGTGGGTAATACTATTCATAACGGCTAGTTCATAATAATATTATAAAAATATCTCATTTAGTGAAACTCGGTATTGCGTACTACACACGATATTGAGGAAGGTTGCAATTGTGTGTAATGCAAGGCATGTCCGGGATGCGTGTTGTGCAAGCTCTTTTTGGTGTAGCGTACAACACAAGACATTAATTAAAAAGAATACTTTTCATAAAATCGTGGGGTGTTACAATTGTAGTTAGTGCCTAGCCGTTGTAATGGAAGAAACAAAATAAACTAACTAAATTATTATTATACATGTTTGTTAGATGCTTTTACCTTTATCAAATAAAAATTTAGAGTCCTAAAATATGAATGAATCTAATTTTCAGCATAATTTACATTAAATGGTCGATTTATCGCCTTTTGATGGAGAACCCTCTATAAATATATTCTTGGTCACTTTAATAATTTCTATTTGAAAAAATAAAATCCTTATTTATAATGGGGAAATGAAAATTTACATTGTGTAAATTTTTGGAATTTTTCCAATAATGTTCATTTTTAATGAATAGTGATAATATTGTATTTTAATTCAAAACTGTGTTTTTATCTAATTTATTTATATGGTTAGATTATCTTTTTAATTTGTTTTAAAGTTTAATTAAAATATGTTTTTACCATTTAATCCAATTTTGGTCATTGTAATTAATTTCACTTTCAATTTAGACATAAACAGGTGTTAATCTTTTGATAGTTATTGTTTCTTAAAAACACGCTATTTTTTTTAATAATGAGAATTAATTTTAAAATTAATTAATGCCTTTTTTTTGAATTTGTAAAAATAAACATAATTTTTGAATTCAGATTTTCAAATTTATCTTAGGGTGAACTTTTGGTATTTTTCTGAAAATCTTCAATTTTTGATAAATAGTGAAACCACTGAGTAGTAGTTAAAAAACTGACTTTCTCATTTAAATGAAATTTTACCACTTCTGTGAATTGAATTTCTAAAATCCAACAAACATGGTTGTTATTAGTAAGTAAAATTTTGTTCAATAAGATGAAAATAATTTTTTCCGAATAGTAACTTTTGACTTTTAATTACAACGGTTAAAGTTAAATATGGTAATTCAATGTAAAAAGAATATTTTAATAATTCAACATTAACATAAAACTTGTCCAACCATTATTGGATGAGTCATTTCCAACCATGGGAATCTTTGGGTCTATTTTGGGACCCCATGGAGCCACTTAAGTGTGATAATGACACTTTAGATTAATTAATTTAAAGTATAGGCAAAAATGACAAAAACAAAACTCTTTTAGTAATTTAATTTTCATATGGTGTTATATAAGTAATATTTTTTAAATTAAATATTAATTATAAATATAAAAATATTTACTACATAATTTTTGTTATAATTTTTAGACATCGAATAAATTAAATTATATATGACACAATAATGATGCATTTTTTACCTCATTACTAAAGGATTTAAATAAATAATATTATAATGATTAAAATTTTATCCAAAACCAGTCCAATTCCTGTTGGATGATTTTATTTCGACCATGAGTCATATTTTCTCCTACTATAATTATTTTTGGACCTTTACAAACTGAATATATTTATATAATAAAATAGTATTTTCACACTTTCCTAAAGAGCCCATGCTCCCCCTTATTAAAGGACACAAATTATAACCCATTCCTCACACCTCTCAAGCCCCTTGTTTCATCCAACCCCAGCCCAAATAATCTCTCAATATCCCTATCTTCCTATTAGAAGCATTACCTTAGGCAGAAGGCACCTCAAGATGTCATTTTGGTTCAAACCAAAGGAAGTTACCCAAATCAAAGGTAACAGTTTCTGTTAAATTATTTTGTTTTATTTTGTTTTATTTTACTTCTCTAACCCCACAAACTCTTTCTGTTACTTTATATTATAACAACACCAATATCCTAAATATACTAGGATGTTTTCATAAAAATTATTCGGACTACACTTACACACACCTCCATCTAATGGGTGAAGAACATAATGTTTCTGTGGATGGAAAACTAACGTCTAACGAAATGATGATTGTTCAATTACCTCCTATTGCCTCTCATGGTGGCCATTATGATGGAACTTTATTTATATATGGTATATATTATGTTTATGTTTTCTTTATGCTTCTATATTTTTCATTTATATCATACCTTTATGATTTCCATTATGAGTAAACACGATAATTTCATTTGAGGAAATGCAGACTACCACCCCTCAACGTGATATAACTCTTTAATGCCATATTTGGGACGTATAAAGGATGGAGTTAATGATATTATATATTATATAATAATGGAATTATAATATACCTTATGTATCATTTTGTTTTAATTCCATTAAAATAAGAAATAGAAATGAATCGTAGTGTTCATGCGTACGTACGAATTACCGTCTCCATGAATGGTGAATTTCATTTCATACCACCAAATGTTATATACTATTATAAATATAGGTATATACTATATATATATGATATCTAAATCATGAATTTCATTCTGTATGCAATATACTTTTGACAACATAAACAAATTGTAAATATAACAAGTTCATATTTTACTCACGTTCCGAACATTGATAAGATATCAAATATGAACTCAAATAATTGACTAGTTCTTATAGAAAGATAATAAGTGATATTAAATGAAAAATAAAATTTAAAAATATTCTTGATGAATTAGATATGAAATTATGTTTATTATTCAGGAAGAACACGGAACATATGAGTCATGTTGGACATGAGGTAACGAGATTTCTTATCTCACTTTTAATTCCGTGAGATTTCCATTGTTCGGCACTTATTTATTGCATGTGGTGTATTATGTATTGTGTTTGATAAATATTACCATTATTATCTTTATATTAATGTTATTATATGCTTCATTTTATGGTTATGAACTTTTGATCAAATGACTCGGTTGATTACAATGAGGTAAAGGGTTTCATCTCACCTTCATTCCCGTGAGATTCATGTTATATTTTCCACTATTTCCGTATGTGTGGTGTATATACTTACCATGATTGTACTTTTTTGAAATAGACATTCGTTTATTTGTATTTACATCTTCATTGTATGATCCTCCGTTCATGTGGTGTATATTTGGTACGTTACCAAATCGGCAAGGGAACCGTTCACCCTCCTCTTTTTGAAAGACTTATTTTTGTTATGCCTTTTAATTTACATATTATTATGTTGGGATAAGTTAATCAATATCCTTATTTCTGTAAATTTTATTCCCATGTTTTGAGATACCCTTTTTATCTCAATGACTCATTTTCTGAATTCTAAAGTTAAAACGTTAGGCCTTCGATTATTTGCAAGGGAACTTCTTAACCCAATTTCAATTCTTTATGTTAAACTTGTACTTCATGAATATGTCATCATATGAATATGTGTGAATGTCCTATGATTTTTTTACACTTAACATCCACTTATATTGGATGCATTTTTATTTTTCACACATAATTATGTTATTGATTTATATTTAATTTTAGGATACCGTCTTTATAAGGGATTTCATCTCTAGCCACATTTCCATTGAGACTTTAAGGATGTTATGCACCAATTCACTCTTATATGGTGTATATACTATCCTTTTTTATATTATATCATGAATACCAGTATTCTCATTATATTATAAAGTTATTATTAAACATTAATACTCAATTATTTTTATTCAAGAGTCTCTCATTTTGTTAAAAACTCTTTAACTAAAATATCTTTTTAAATGTTTTAATGATTTATTATTCTAAATCTTTCCCTTTAATGTCAATGTTTTAAAAATGGTTTTGAGTATTTAATTATATGGACATTAATTTTTTAAAATTATAATTTATTAAAATCATTAATGTTTTATGGGACACATTGATTCAGAAATCTATACTTAAATGGTTTATTAAAATGGATTTTTTATTTCATTATCTTGAAATTAATTCATGTGATTTAAAATGAAATGTTATTAGTGAAATGATTATTTTTGAAATATTTTATGTTCTAGGACAGTACTTTCACATTTTAAGGGTGGTTATGTGATAAACCAAATGACGGGTGGTGCCGTGAAAACCAGGATGGGTGGTTACGTTACAACCTCCAATGCATTGGGTATGGAATTCGGTCGTATGGCTATTCCATTTAGTGATACGTTTGGAAGTCGACCGTATGGTTATTTCATATAAGTATATGTATATCCCAAGATACATTTATATGTTATGTGTTCTTTATATTGGTTTTATGGAAATATTTTTATTACAAAAGTCTAGGAAATGATCTTTTACTCAGTGAATAATATTTACTATTTCATAAAGGTGAAAAGTATTACTTATGTTAAAGTATTCATGGTTTACTTATTGTGTTGAATATACTAATAGTTTTCCTTCTTTGTGTATCCCTTACTGGTCTTTTTATGCTCATCACATGTTTTTCAAATGTTTTTCACATCACATAATTTGGAATAGGGTCAAGGATTGGATCAAGGAAAAATTATGTTGTCTTAAACATGGAACTAGACATGACACTTTTTTTAAGATTTTTTGTTTTTTTATGAAAAAAATGGAAACTGAGGAGAAGTGTCTACTTTGAAATTTTTGAGAAGTAATGTAATTGTTTTTTCTAATATACTAAAACTCTAAACCTGAAAAGATCCTCAATGTGAATTATTCATTTAATATAATATTATGTAATGTTTTAAAGCTGGGTCCTTATAGTTGGTATCAGAGGTTTGTTTAGAAAACATTAGAGGTTAGGGTGTTTTTTAAGCATAACTGAAATTACCATAATAGATAGGATTTTAGAAAGTGACACAGTTATTTTAGATAATGTGAATGAGTTTAAGATAACATGATTAAGTATATATTAGTATTTACCCTCCTCTTAAGATATTATATGATGATTTTACTAATATACTCACACTGAGAATTATGGCTTTAGTAAATGGCTAGATCTAGAAGGCACCAATGTAATAGTGGATGTGAAGAAAACTGTGATGGTTTTCTGAATGAGCAACTGAATGAAATGAGATCTGCAATGAGAACTCTTGTGGTTATTCTCAACCAACTATCTGGATTCATGATTGATGACCTGAACCTTGGTGATTTTTATAAGGCATCGTATTTGCAAGAATCAAATCCCTTTGGATGTTTAGGTAATAATCATAATGTTAAGTATGTTCAAAAACCTATGCACCAAGGATGCTGAAAGAAACATCTAGTAAAATTCTTCAAAGTGACGGTAAGATGCTATATTTGTGGGAATAAAGGTTATAAAACAATAACCGACCATGGAAAAATGAAGCATCAAGTTGACTATAGGAAATGGAAAAATGTTATTTCTGATGGATCAATTGAATGTTTTAAATGTGGTGTTCATGGTCATTATACAAACAGATGTCCTATGAAGATGTTTCGAGAATGGGATTTCGAAGATCGTAAAAATATATGATTACCAATACCTAATTCCATTCCAATTAAGGATAAAGAAACCGACAATGGCTAATGAAAGGTATGGATTATTTCTTAACATATGTTTTTTCATTATTGAATCTTATTATATGACTCATGATTTTGTTTGTAGGAATGAATTATTTTAGAATAAGTTGGTAAATAATGGTTAATGGATCATGATGAACGTTGAATGAGTAAGAAGTAAACATATAAAGGATTCATGAGTTATGGTAGATTTTAGGATGGTGAAATGCTTAAAAGTATTAAGGCTCTTTTGATGATGGGATTACATTATAAGACTTTTTATAGTATGTGTAACCCTGATGTTTGATATATGAAAATTTTATTCAAGGAATAATTATATTTTCTTTTGTGGATATAGTTATAAAGAACCATTTGGGTTTATATCATCTTGGAATTTGAGGTAATTACAGGTTAATACATTTTGGGATGAAAAATTAATGTTATTAGATAACCATTGTGGTTAAAATATGTTATGGTAATTTTTGATGAATTTATCTCCTTTTGGGAATGTTATAAAATTATATAGTTTTTGAAAAAGGATAACATGAAGACCACGTGACAACCCGTTGCATTGGAAAAAAATGTGGGAATCGAACCCACAACCAAAGTGCAACAGGGATTTATCACATACCACTAGACAACGTGAAGACCCTAGTTATTATGAGTAATTATTTTTATTTATATGATCTTATTAATAAGTTTATTTTGGGTTATTTATGGAAATTATTAACCTATCATCGAGAATATGTGATTAGGTAAATTACACATTATTATGAGACTTGAAAAGTAGTCGATGTTATTTGGAGATAAATGTTTTGATTTACTATGGAAGACTATGGGATTAAATTCTTCTGATTTTTGGTTTTCAATGTTATTTTGGAATATATTGATGAATTTTATGGAATTTTTTTTATTGAATGGACTTTTTTTATATTAGTTTACTTTAAGGACCCAGCCTTAAACATTATATAATATTGAATTAAATGAATAATTTACATTGAGGATATTTTCAGGTTTAGAGCTTTTGAGAATTAGGAAATAACTATTACATATCAAAAGATTTCAAAGTAGACACTTCTATACAGTTTCCATTTTTTTACAAAACATGAACTCTAAAAAATAGTCATGTCTAGTTCCATGTTTAAGATAGCATGACTTTTCCTTGATCTCATCCTTGACCTTATTCCACATTATGTCCTGTAAAAAACATTTCAAAAAACTTTGGATTATCATAAAAAGCTCAGTAAGGGATACACAAAGAAGGAAAACTATTAGTTTTTCAAAACATCAAGTAACCCATGAATAATTTAACATAAGTAATACTTTTCACCTTTATGAAGTAGTAAATACTCTTCACTGAATAAAAGATCATTACTTACCCTTTTGTAACCAAAATATTACGATAAAACCCATATAAAGAACACATAATATATAAAGGTAACTTGGTACATAAACATACATAAATGGAATAACTATACGGTCAACATCCTCACATATCACAAAATGGAATAGCCATACGTCTGACTTCCATACCCAATGCATTGGAGGTTCTAATATAACAACCCATCCTGGTATTCACGGCACAACTCTTCATATGGTTTATCACGTAAACACCCATCAAATGTTCAAGTACGATCATAACACATAAAATATTGCAAATATAAACATTTCACTAATATCATTTCAATTGAAATCACAAGAAGTAATTTCAAGATATTGAAATAATCAATCCATTTTCAAAAACCATTAAAAAAAGATTATTGAATCAAAGTGTCCCATACCACTTTGAAGATTTTAATGGAATTATAATTTTAAAACATTAATGTCCATATATTTAAAAACTCAAAAACATTTTGAAAACGTGGACATTAAAGATAAATATTTAGAATAATAAATCTTTAAAACATTTAAAAATGATATTTTTGTTAAAGAGTTTTTAACAAAATGAGAGACTCTTGAATACAAATAATTGTAGAATAACATTCAATCAGAACATTATAATATCATGAGAATAAATGGATTCATGATATAATATATCAAAGGACAGTATATACACCATATAAGAGGGAATTGGTGCATAAAAAAATGAAGTCTCAATGGAAATGTAAATTGAGATGAAATCCATTATAAAGATGGTATCCTTAAATTAAGGATAAATCAATTTATTAATTATGTGTGAACAATATAAATACACCCAATATAAGTGGATATTAAGTGTTAAACAATCATATTTCATTCACACATATTCATAGGATGACATATTCCATATGTACAAGTTGAACTCAAATAATTGAAATTGGGTTAAGAAGTTCCCTTTTAAAAATTCGACAGCCTAACAGCTTTAAAATTCAGAAAATGAGTTGAGGAGATATGTAACTCCCTAACCCCAATTACCCAGATTCGGTGCATTATTACATAATATTGAAATGATCACAAAAGATCAAGTGTCGAAAGGCCGATTAGTTTAGTTGTCTTGGAAACACTAGATGCATTCATAAAGTTTACATTCCATCATAAATTGAAAACTACAACAACATCCTTTCTCCACACTCATATCCCCTAATACTATCCCTACAGGTCATTCATAAAATACTTCTTCACATCCTGGGAAAAATAAAACATCGAAAGGGGTGAGCTCAAATGCTAAGTAAGGACAACAATATAGCGGAAACATTCATAAATAAGCATAAACATTTAAGGCAATGTATAACTAAAACAAAAGCCTTTTAATAAATGAACTTCAGCATAATATGGGAGAAATAAAATGAAATAACCCCTTATACTTATTGACATTGATATTCTATTAGTCGAATAATCACATACAATATCAATTACCACTTTCATAATGATGGAATGCATAATGCCAGACTATCATAACCACATAGCCAAGGCCTCGTGCCAAGACTTCAAATAAGATTTTGTCAAGGCCTTGTGCCAAGACACTACTTTGTCTCATGAGACCTACCAATGCATTGAGGAGCAATAGCGGGCTCCACCCATCACATATTAAGTCCAATGCATTCCTCATATGAACAGGTTTAAACATAAGATAAACATTCGTATTAAAACTATCATACGAAATGTCAATATTTTCTCCATAAACCATGAATGGTATAAAATAACACATCCACTTTCAAACAAATCACAAAACCTTCAATACAATATAATAGTTTTGTATCATAGTAAATCAACTTCAAATAAGCTTAAAATCCATAAAAGGATGTTGACATAGATGAAATCAAAACTATTTGAGAGTAATATATCTTTTTTTGAAATCATTTAAAAGTAACATAATTATAAAATAAAACATTTACATTGAACATTTTCTTATAATATTGTAAAGGAATCTTTGAAGAATTTATAACGATGGAAAATATCTGCACCCGTCGTATAAGTTAAAAAACATTCTTACCTTAATTCTGTCGAAAAGGTTAAAAAGGACCTTGTTTTGAAAATGACGAAAATATTCCTTTATAAACCACTTATAAAATTCAAACAAGGTTATAAATGACTTTAACCCATATTATAGTAAATAGTAAAAATGTTTTGATATACATTTTTAAGAAACTTGGATGTGGATGATAAAGAATTCCCAGTAGATTATTATGTATAAACAACCTCGGATAATGAAGAGATTGCAAAATAAACCCTTACCTTGTACTTTTCCTTTGTTTGGGGTAGGGTAACCTTCTGTATAATGGTGAAATAATTTATATTAAATTATTCAAGAATCATATACATTAATATGATATCATATATGATATTTTAACAATGATTTGTTAATAATATCTTAGTATTATCATTGTTTCAGGTGTTAACTTACTCGTTTTATTTTATATGTTTTGTTACATAAGTTGTGCTTGTTATGGATAGGTTGTATATTATTCATATTCAGAAAAATATCAAGTCCTTAAACATTATTTTTAATCATTAAATGAAAATTAGTCTTGAATGGATACGATGAAAAATGAATCTCATCGCATTCGTGGAGACGGTAGTCCGTACGTACGCACATGCGACAATATCATTCTTTTGATATAAAAATAATATTTAATTGGATGGTATATAATATATAAAGAATAATTATCATCTTATATTTATTATTTACATGAATTACACATCATTATTATACCCATCAAAATAATAATTTTTTGAATAACAATTACAACACGACGTGGAGACGGTAAGCCGTACGTACGCACGTATGGTGACATATCATTAAAAGGATGGATAAAATAGTGAAATATGGTTGTACCATGTTTATAATGACATAAATGTATATATAATATTCTGGGGTTATTATTTTAGAATTTTAATAACAAAGAAAGAAGAAGTGGAAGAAGAAAGGAACTTGAAAGATGGTGGTGAAACCATTACCTCTTCTTCGAGTTCTTCCTTTTGATTTGATCAATAGGTCTCCTTAAGATGGATTTATGAGTAAAATAAGGCCTCTAGGATGAATTGAGGGATGTTGAGAGAGTATTTGGTCATGGTTTGGCCGAAATAAAAGGCTTTGAAGGTGTTAATTAATGAGAAGGGGGAGTTCCCTTTTATAAGAGGGGTGAGGGGAACCTTTGGAAAAGCTACAAATATTATTTTATAATAAATTAATATTCTGTTTCTGATGGATCCATAGTGTATTATTTAATGTTTAAGGTTGGATAGGTCTAAAACCACTCAACCAATATGATTTAGACAGGTTTGGGTTACTATATTAACCTTATCTTTAAGTATTAACTCTTAGTTAATTAGTTCCACTTTTACAATGTCTCTTTGTGTTTTTATATTATATGGTTAATAAACATACTATATATATCCAAGATACCCCCAAGTGGTCCATTGATGATACATATATCATGATATAAGTCTCTTCTCCGAACCATAGATTTTTAGGAATTTAATATCAATTAAAAATATAATATTTGTTTTAGAAACTCTTTTATGTCAATTTTGACACTATTCAATAATGTATTATTGTAAAAATTATAACAGAATGATTACTTCGAAAAAAGTTAATTAGTTCAATCCTAACATATCATATTTACCTATAAAATTAATTTTATTTATAAAAAGTCTAAATTACATTTATTTGGGTATTTATAATATCAATTATTTAAATTTATCATTAATTAGGTAATTACTGCATCACCATTGTGTCATAAATAAATTAAATTATTTAATGTCTAAAAATTACAAATAAAACACAATTATGTATTAAATATTTTTATATTTCTAATGAATATTTATAGTCTAAAATCCAACAAACATAACCCTATATAAAAATTGTTTTTTTAAAAGATATAGGCTTATGTCATTTTTGTATTAATTTTAACTTAATTAAAATAACGTGTCCCTATCACCTACAAGTGGATCCATGGGGTCCCAAAATCAACCAAAAGATGCCCATGGTCGGACATGTATCCAAAAATAAGGTTAGGGCACGTTTTAGGGTAATTTAGTATTATTATAATATTAATTGTTAACCCTTATTTACCGGATTTACCCTTTAACCATTGTAAATAAAATATTTAACGAAGTAATTATTCAAAATGGCTAAAAATACAACATATCTATTTACACAATTTGAAAATCCTGATGCCAAATATGGAATCTATTTTTTCAAATTCAAAACACAGAAGTGGCAGAAATTAATTTAAAATTAATTCCCGCTGTCAAAACAAAAAGCGTGTTTTTAAGATATAATAAATATCAAAAGATTGATACTTGTTTATGTCTGGGTTAATTGTGAAATTATGTCCAATGACCAAAATTGTATTAAATGGTAAAAATATATTCTAAATATACTTTAAAACCAATCAAAATAATAAATTATCACTATTAATTATTTTGATTAAAAAAGTAGTTTTAAATTAAAATTTAGTAATTTTCAATATTCATCAATATATAAAAGTTATCCAAAAAGTATGAAAATTTCACCTTAGGCTAAAATTGATACTCCGAATCCAAAACTGAAATCCATTTTGAGATATAAAATTTTTAAAATTTCAAAAAGTAGGTATTACTTTTCATAATGGCTAGTTTGATTGGTTGTGGTGTGTGTTAGAACTCGAAGTTCCGTATAACACACGCTACTGTATTATTCAAAGAGAAGCATACCGTAGAAGCTTGGGGTGTTACATTATCCCCTCATTCAAATAATTTCATCCTCGAAATTTCCAGAATATTATTACATAAAACGAATCGCGTGGTACTTCATCATAAGTTCCTCGGGTTCCCACGTTGCCTTTTCCATCTTATGGATTCTCCATAGAACTTTTACCAGACGAGTCATCCAGTTTCTCAGCACTTGTTCTCTCATATCAAGAATCATGACGGGCTCGTCGCAATAAGATAGATCGGGTTCCAGTTTTAATTCCTCATAGGTGAGTACATGCGTTGGGTCAGGCATGTATTTCCTCAACAGTGATACATGGAACACATCCTGAACCTTGGAGAGATTTGGCAGCATTGCCAAACGGTAAGCTACAGTCCCAATTCGTTCTAGAATTTCGATGGGTCTGATGTAACTGGGACTCAATTTACCCTCCTTACCAAAACGTATAACTCCCTTCCATGGAGATACTTTCAAGAAAACATGATCTCCCACATTAAATTCCAAATCCTTCCTTCGGTTATCTGCATAGCTCTTCTGCCAACTTTGAGCTACTTTGATGTGGTTTTGGATTACCTTTACTTTTTTCCATCGTTTAATCCCCTAGTTTTGGACCTACGAGTTTTCTTTCACCAACATCATCCCAATAGGTTGGTGTGCGAATTCTCTTTCCCTACAACGCTTCATATGGTTCCATCCGAATTCTTGAATGGAAGCTATTGTTATAGGAAAATTCTACCAGAGGTAAATATTGATCCCACATACCCTGAAAGTCATGTGAGCATGATCTCAACATGCCTTATATGTTTTGAATTGTTCTTTCTGATTGTCCATCTGTTTGAGGGTGGTAGGCAGTGCTCAAACGAAGTTTAGTATCCAAGGCCTTCTGAAGAATCTTCCAGAATCTTAAAGTAAAGCGGGGATCACGATCCGAAACAATCGATATGGGTACTCCATGAAGTCTCACAACATCATTAATATATAGTCTTTCTAGACATTCCAGGGGTATATCTTCTCTTATCGAATGAAAATGTGCTGACTTGGTAAGACGGTCTGCAATAACCCATATTGCATCGTTCCTTCTAGGATTCTTTAGTAGTCCCATGACAATGTCCATCGTGATATTATCTCATTTCCACTCAGGTATGGGAAGAGGATGCATGACTCCTCCAGGATGTTTCCTTCTAGCTTTCACTTGTTGAAAAACCATACATCTTGACACAAAATCAGCAATCTCCCTCTTCATGTTGTCCCACCAAAAATTTTCTTTCAAATCTCTATACATTTTGGTGATCCCATAGTGTATAGATAAATTGGAACTATTATCATCATCCAACAATTCCCTTTTTAGATCAGGTATATTTGGAACACAAATCCTCTTCCCAAATTTTAAAATTCTTTCTTCATACCCAATGTCATTCAATCTCCCATCATTCACAACTTTAATCTTCTTTTGAAACTCTTCATTATCAGTATGAGAACTCTTTATCCTTTCTAGTAAAGATTGTTTGGAAAACATTTGAAAAAGCATTGATGTTTCACCTTCAATGTTGATTCCCATGTCCAACTTTACTAGATCCATAAAAATAGGAACCCTTTCAATTCTAATCATGTTCAAAACTCCATGACCTTTTCTACTCAAAGCATCTGCCACCCTATTTTTCTTCCCCTGGTGGTAGTGTATCGTGCAATCATAATCCTTAAGTAGTTCAAGCAATCATATTTTCCTCATGTTGAGTTCTTTTTGTGAGAAAATGTACTTAAAACTCTTATGATCAATATAAATCTCACATTTTTCACCATAGAGGTAGTGTCTCCATATATTCAAAGAAAAGATCACAACTCCTAACTCGAGATCATGAGTAGGATAGTTTTTCTCTTGAATTTTCAACTATCATGATGCATAGGCAATAACCCTATCATTCTGTATAAGGACACAACTATGTCCTTTCTTTGATGCAACACTATAAATAATGAACCCATTATTCCCCAATGGTAGAGTCAATATAGAAGCATTGAATAATATTCTCTTCCGTTCATAGAAACATTCTTCACACTCTTTTTTCCAAACAAATTTAACCCCCATACGTGTGAGCTTTGTTAATGGGTTATCCAATCGGGAAAAATTCGGGACGAAACGTCGATAATAACCTTCCAAACCAATAAAAATGCATACCTCAGTTATACTCGTCGGTTCAGGCCATTCTTGGATTGCCTTGTTCGTAGAAGGATGAACAGAGATTCCATATTTAGATATAATATGGAAAAGAAAAGAAATATCCTGAAGCCAGAATTCACACTTGCTAAACTTCCCATATAATTCATGTCTTCTCAGAGTCTTTAGGATAATGCACAAGTGATTTTCATGATCTTCGTAGCTTTTGGAGTATACCAAGATATCATCAATAAATACCACCACTAAATCATCTAGATAATCCTTGAAAACTCTATTCATTAGATCCATGAATACAGAGGGTGCATTAGTCAGCCCAAAAGGCATTACCGTAAACTCGTAATGCTCGTACCTTGTTCGAAATGCTATCTTTGGAATGTCATCCTTCTTCACACACAACTGATGGTATCCAGACCGAAGTTCAATATTTGAAAATTATTAAGCTCCATTCAGTTGGTCAAATAAATCATCAATGCGAGGTAGGGGATACTTGTTCTTTATTTTTATAGCATTGATTTCCCTATAGTCGATACATAACCTCATGGATCAATCATCCTTTTTAACAAAAAGAATAGGGGCTCCCCATGGAGAAACACTAGGGAGAATAAATACCTTATTACTCAATTCCTCTAGTTGTTTCTTTAGTTCAACTAATTCCACAGTTGCCAATCTATAAGGGGTCTTCGATATAGGCCTTGATCCAGGAATTAAATCAATGGAAAACTCAACTTCTCGTTCTGGAGGATGTCCAGGTAAATCTTCCGGAAACACATCTACATATTCTTTCACAATAGGTACATACTCTATTTGAACATTCCTTTCCTCACCCACAGTCATTTCATTCTCTTCCTCCCCAATAATTGAATTTAGTTGAGATACTGTGGGTGGATCTAGATAAGAATTAGGTGGTGATGATTCAGCTCTAAAGATAAGGTGTTCATTATTATCATCATCAAAAATCATAACCTCCTTCTTCTTACAATAAATCTTCGCATCATGGTCCGAAATCCAATCCATACCGAGGTTTATATCAAACACAATCATAGGTATGATGATGAGATCAGTGGATAAAGATTATTTATGTGCTCTAATGGGGATTGAATCGCAATACTTTGTTGCAATGATACTTCCCATAGGAGTTTAAATTGACAACTCCCTTGTTAAATAAAATTGGAAATATCTAATTTTCTTAAAAAACTGGGAAGATATGAATCAATGAGATGATCCAGAATCAAATAATGTGTTTTCTAAACTTGAGGAAACCATTAAATTACCTGCCACCACGTCTTTTGGAACTTCTACCTTAGCAATAGTGATAGCATAATCTTGGCCATGATCCCTTGGCCCTTTCTATGGTAAGTTCCCCTGATGCTTAAAACATTCATTTACATAATGTCCCATCTCCCTGAAATTGTAGCATTGGACATCGGTAGCTTCCTTCATCCTTTTGCAATCACGAGCTTGGTGACCTTTTTCACCACACTTGTATCAGACTCTCTTTCCTTTTAAACAAGTACCTGGGTGTTTCATCCCACGTTTACTGCAGGATGGATATTCAAATTTACCCTTCTTCCCTTTATTTCCATTCCCATATTGATCAGCAGATCTCTTCTTCTCTTTCATTCATTTAATGTCATAAGACTTAGAGAAATCTTCCTCTGTCTTGATAGCACATGAGACAATGTCTTCGCACGACGAGAAGGATTGTGAGACTAATTCTCGATGGAGAAATGGTTTTAACCCATCAAATAAATGATCAATCTTACTTCTTGGGTTACGTATATAATCTCCAGCATACCTTGCTAACCTTGTAATGTTAGCCTCATACTTTGCAACATTCTCATCCTCCTTTTGTCTCAGACTCAGAAATTGCCTTTCTATATCTGCTTGATGGTCACGAGGAAAGCATTTTTCTAAAAACAGATCTTTGAACTCCCTCCATTCCATATTTGATACTTCATCATCTTCCTTCATGTTTAGAATCAATTACTGTCATTGATCAACATCTACAGTGGGGAGGTAAAATACCATGATAACCTTTTCCCTTTCACTACTCTCCAAAGCCTGAAATATTCTCTCTAGGGAACTTATCCATTTCTCAGATACTAATGGATTTGTAATCCCATTTAATGTTGGTGGTTAATGCCTCATGAAGAGATCTAACGTTGATCCTCCACGATGTGGATCATGGTGCTCCATACGGGTAAGGTTATTATTCATAACCTGAGTGAGTTGTCCCAGTATGGTGATTAGTTGATCAGCACCAGTTGCATCACCATCTCCATTATAATTATCTTAAAACGGAGAAAAATCCATACATGGAGTGCGTGCATTAATACGGTTTCCATTTCATCCACCAGGCTCCATTTCTAAACAATGTCATAAACTAGATCAGTTTATGAATCAAAATACATAATTACATACTTATAAAAAACTTAACATAAATTGAACTATTTATTGATATAATCCATAATCATAAAAATGTTTTCTTTGAGTACGTATACACTCATAAACTCTTCATAATTTTTTAAAAGAAAGTGAGAGTTCTCTTAAGCATATCCCCTGGGAGTGTCATAACCAATAGTGCAGCAAGGCCCGTTGTCGTGCACGAGTTCCCGTTTTAGTCTAGCTCAAAGCGGTGTTTTCGGGTTTTCCCCCTAGGTACATCAGTGCCAGAGCCACCTCTACCTGCTTGTATCCAGACAGGGATGTATTTCTTGGAAAACTCACAAAATCTCTACAATACCAAAATTCTAGAAAGTTCCTCTATATTAATCCTCAAATTCCATATTAAATCGATGTTCTCCAATCAGAGTTTATCTAAATCTAGATTCTGAGGTCTATACTAAACTTCCTATGATACAAACTATAACACCCCGACCCCAGTTACCGAGAGTCGGTGCATTATTACATAACATTGGCAAAATAACAATAGACCAAGTCTCAAAAGACTGATTTGTTTAGTAGTATTGGAAACACTAGATACATTCATAAAGTTTACATTACATCATAAATTGAAAACTACAACAACATCTTTTCTCCACACTCATATACCCTTATATTATCCCTGCAGGTCATTCATAAAATACTTCTTCACATCCTGTGAAAAATAAAAGATTGAAAGGGGTGAGATCAGATGCCCAGTAAGGATAACAATATAGAATAAACTTTCATAAATAAGCATAAACATTTAAGGAAATGCATAACTAAAACAAAATCCTTTTAAAACATGAACTTCAGCATAATATGGTAGAAATAAAATGAAATAATTCCATATACTTATTCAAATGGATATTCTACTAGTCAAATAATCACATGAAATATCAATAACAACTTTTATAATGAAGAAATGCATAATTCCAGACTATCATAACCACATATTCAAGGCCTCTTTCCAAGACTACAAATAAGATTTTGTCAAGGCCTTGTTCCAAGACACTAGTTTGTCTCATTAGACCTACTGAGGCATCGAGGAGATATAGCGGGCTCCACCCATAACATTTTATGTCCAATGCATTCCTCATATGAATAGGTTTAAACATAACATAAAAATTCGTATTAAAACATGCATAGGAAATGTCAATATTTTCTCCCTAAACCATGAATGGTATAAAATAAAACATCCAAAGTCAAAAAAATCACAAAAGATTCAATACAATATGGATGTTTTTTATGATAACAAATCAACTTCAAATAAGCTTAAAATCCATCAAAGGATGTTGACATAGATGAAATCAAAACTATTTGAGAGTAATATCTCTTTTTTTGAAATCATTTAAATGTCACATAATTATAAAATAAAACATTTACTTTGAAATTTTTCTTATAATCTTGTAAGGTAAGCTTCGAAGATTTTATAATGGAGGATAATAGATGCACCCACCTTATAAGTTAAAAGGACAATCTTACATTAATTCTGTCGAAAAGGTTAAAAAGGGCCTTGTTTGGAAAACGATGGAAATATTCCTTTATAAACCACTTATAAAAGTCAAATAAGGGTATAAATGACATTAAATCATATTATATTAAATAGTAAAAAAAATTGAAATACATTTTTAAGAAACATGGATGTGGATGATAAAGAAGTCCCAGTAGATTATTACGTATAAACAACCTCGGATAATGAAGAGATTGCGAAATAAACCCTTACCTTGTACTTTTCCTTGGTTTTGGGTAGGTTAACCTCCTGTATAATGGTGAAATAATTGTTATTAAATTATAAAAGAATCATATACATTAATATGATATCATATATGATCTTTTTACATTGATTTGTTAATAATATCTTAGTATTATCATTGTTTCGGGTGTTAACTTACTCATTTTCTTTTATATGTTTTGTTACGTAAGCCGTGTTTGTTATGGATAGGTTATATCTTATTCATATCTAGAATGATATCAAGTTCATAAACATTATTTTTAATCATTAAATGAGAATTACTCTTGAATGGATAAGATTGAGAATGAATCTCATCGTGGTTGTGGAGACGGTAGTCCGTACGTACGCACCAGCGACAATATCATTATTTTGATATTAAAATAATATTTAATTGGATGTTATATCATATATACAGAATCATTATCATGTTATATTTATTATTTACATGAATTACACATCATTATTATACCCATCCAAATAATAATATTTTGAATAACAATTACACCACGACGTGGAGATGGTAACCTGTACGTATGCACGTATGGTGACATGTCATTCAAAGGATGGATAGAATAGTGAAATATGGTTGTACCATGTTTATAATAACATAAAAGTATATATATTATACTGGAGTTATTATTTTAGAATGGTAATAACAAATAAATAATAATTGTAAGAAGAAAGGAACTTGAAAGTGGGTGGTGAAAACATTACCTCTTCTTCGAGTTCTTCCTTTTTATTTGATCAAAATGGCTCCTTAGGTTGGCTTTCTGACTAAATGGAGGCCTCTAGGATGAATTTAGGGAAGATTAGAGAGTATTTGGGCAGGGGTTGTCCGATCCAAAAGGCTTTGAAGGTGTGAATTAATGAGAAGGGGGCATTCCCTTTTATAAGAGGGGTGAGGGGCACCTTTGGAAAAGCTAGAAATATTATTTTATAATAAATTCATATTCGGTTTCTAATAGCTCAAAAGTGGATTATTTAAAGTTTAAGGTGATTATAGGTCGAAAAACACTCATCCAATAGGATTTATACTAGTTTGGGTTACTATATTAACCTTATCTTTATGTATTAACTCTTAGTTAATTAGTTTCACTTTTTCAATGTCTCTTTGTATTTTTTATATTATATGGTTAATAAACATACTAGATATATCCAAGAGACCCCCAAGTGGTCCATTAATGATAAACCTATCATTATATAAGTTCCTTGGCCGAACCTTAGATTTTTAGGAATTTAATATCAATTAATAATATAAAATTCGTTTTAAAAACACTTTTATGTCAATTTTGACACTATTCAATAATTGATTTTTTGTAAAAATCATAAAATAATGATTAATTCAAAAAAAGTTAATTAATTCAGTCTTAAAATTTCATATTAACCTATAAAATTAATGGTATTTATAAAAAGTCTCAAATTACATTTATTTGTGTATTTATAATATCAAATATTCTAATTTTTCATTAATTAGGTAATTACTACATCACTATTGTGTCATAAATAAATTAAATTATTTAATGTCTAAAATTTATAAATAAAATACCATTAAGTTTTAAATATTTTCATATTTATAATTAATATTTATAGTTCAAAATCCAACAAATATAACCCTATGTAAAAAAAATTTCTAAAAGATATATGCTTATGTCATTTTTGTATTTATTTAAACTTAATTAAAATAAAGTGTCCCTATAACCTTCATGTGGCTCCATGGGGTCCCAAAATCTACCCAATAATTTCCATGGTCGTACATGTATTGAAAAATAAGGTTAGGACACGTTTTAAGGTAATTTAGTATTATTATAATATTATTTTTTTAACCTTGATTTACCAGATTTACCCTCTAACCATGGTAACTAAAATATTACCGAAGTAATTATTCAAAATGTCTAAAAATAAAAGATATCTATTTACACAATTTGGACATCCTGATTCCAAATAGGGAATCCATTTTTCCAAATTCAAAATACAGAAGTGGCAGAAATTAATTTAAAATTAATTCCCGCAGTCAAAACAAAAAACGTGTTTTTAAGATATAATAACTATCAAAAGATTGATACTTGTTTATGTCCGGTTTAATTGTGAAATTATTTCCAATGAACAACATTGTATTAAATGGTAAAAATATATTCTAAATATACTTTAAAAATACTCAAATTCATAATTTATCACCATTTATTATTTTTATTAAAAAAGTTGTTTTTTATTAAAATTGAGTAATTTTCACTATTTATCAAAATATAAAAGTTATCTGAAATGTACCAAAATTTCCCCTTAGGCTAAATTAGATACTCTAAATCCAAATATTAAGTTTATTTTGAGAGATAAAATTTTTAAAATTTCAAAAAGTAGGTATTACTATTCATAACGGCTAGTTTTATTGGTTATGGTGTGTGTTAGAACTCGTTGTTGCGTATAACACGCACTACTGTATTATTCAAAGAGAAGCGTATCGTGGAAACTTGGGGTGTTACAAGATAAAAGGGTATCTCATCACTTGGAAATAAAATTTACATAAATAAGGATATAGAAGAACATATCCCAACAGAATAAGATGTAAATTTAAAAGACATAACAAAAGGAATTCTTTTAAAAAGAGGAGGGTGAAAGGTTCCCTTACTGGTTTGGTAACTTACAAAACATATTCTACATTAAATAAGGATCATAAAATGAAGATATAAATACTCATAAATGAAATTATAATACACAAGGTATATAATCATGGACTGTGCATACGCCACACAAAAGGAAATAGTGGCCAATATAGCATGAATCTCACGAGAATAAAAAGTGAGATGAAAAACCCTTACATCATTGTAATCAATCAAGTCATTTGACTAAAAGTTAATAACCACCAAATTAATCACAGAATACCATGAATATAAATGAGAATCGTGATCATATATATCAAATGGTAGTACACAATACACCACATGCAATGAATAAGTGGTGGACAATAGAAGTACCAAGGAATTGAAAGTGAGATAAGAAAATCCCTTACAAAAATTCAATAGACTAATAGCGCCACAAAAAAATTCTTAAAATGGATTGATGAGATTAAGAGGGGGTATCTCATCATATGAAAATACAAATTAAAGTATGGTGAATATAAAATAACATCCTTCAACATAAGAACATGGAGCATAAAAGAAATGATATAAAAGAGAGTACTTGAAAAGAAAGTGATAGGTCGGATCCCTTACCTCATGTCCGACTTGACTCGATCGTTCTTTAATCTCCTGAATAATAAACTAAATTTAATTTCCACTTTCTTAAGAACCTTTTTCAATTTTATTATTCCTTTTATATAACTTATTACCATGTTATAAACATTATGTAATCATTTAGGTTAATAACGTCCATTTTGTTGATATTTGGTACTAGAGTCAATAATCGACTTCTTATAATTACATGTTCATGTGGTCAATGGTTCATTGTATACAGAATGATATTAATGATTTTTATATAATATATATCACACAGATCCAGTATATACATGTATTTATAATAGTATATAACATGTAGAGGTAAGAAATGAAATGCACCGTTCATGGAGACGGTAAGTCGTACATACGCATGAATGCTACATTCATTTCTATTTCTTATTTTAATGGAAAATAAAACATAAGGATACATAGGTATACTATAATTAGAGTATAATATCATATATAATATCATTAACTCCATCATTTATACATCCCACATATGGCATTAACGAATCAAATCACTTTGAGGGGGTGGTAGTCCGCACTTCCTCAAATGAGATTGGCATATTTACCCACTATGGAAACCATAAAGGCATGCTATAAATGGAAAATACAGAAGAATAAATAAAACATATACATAATATATATCATCATATATAAATACAGTTCCATCATAATGGCCACCATGAGAGGCGGTTGGAGATAGTTGAACAAGCATCGTTTCGTGAGGCGTTAGTTTGTCATCCACAGAAACATTATGTTCTTCATCCATTAGATATAGGTGTGGGTAATTTTAGTAAAAATATTTCACATAAAAAATCCTAGAATATTTAGGATACTTTTTTTTACAAAATAATAGAATAAAAAGAGTTTATGGGTTGGATAAGTAAAATAAAAGAAAACAATTTAAGAGAAATCGTTACATTTAATTTGGGTAACTCCTTTTGGTTTGAACCAAAGGACTTCTTGAAGTGTCTTCTGCCTAAAGTAAGGATTCTATGAGGAGGATAGGGATTTAGTGAGATAATTTTGGAGAGTTTGGACAAGCCAAATGGCATGAGAGGTGTGAGTAATTGGTTATAAGTGGTCTCCTTTTATAAGGGAGAGGAGGGGCTCTTTAGGAAAGTGTGATAATATTATTTTATTATATAATGATATTCGGTTTCAAAAGGTCCAAAAATCATTAGAGTCGACGATTAGATGACTCATGGTCGAAATAAAATAATCCAATAATAATTGTACAGGTTTTGGATGTTATTTAAATATTTATAATATTACTTATTTAAATGATTTATTAATTATATAAATACTGCATCATTATTGTGTCACAAATAATTTAATTTATTTGCTGTCTAAAAATTATAAAAAAACTACAATGGTGTAGGAAAAGATTTTAGGTTTCCAATTAATATTTTTAGTCGAAATGATAATTTACATAACACCTTGTAAAAATAATGTTTCTAAAATATATTTTCTTTTTTCCTTTTTGCCTTTACTTTATGTTAATTAATCTAAATTGTCATTTTCACTTCAAAGTGGCTAAATGGGGTCCCAAAATCGACCCAAAGATGGACATGGTCGTAAATGACTCAACTAATAAGGTTTGGACAAGTGTTATGATAATTTTAAATTCTTATAATATTCTTTTAACCTTGAATTACCCTCATTACCTTTAGCCGCGGTAAATAAAAGTCAGAAGTTACTTTTCACCAAAAATTATTTTCATCTTAATGAACCAAATTTTACTTCTTGATAACAACCATGTATGTCAGATTTTTTGAATTCAATTCACAGAAGTGGTAAAATTTCATTTAAATGAAAAAGATTGTTTTTAACTACCACTAATTGGTTTCACTATTCATCCAAAATTGTAGTTTTTCAGAAAAATACCAAAAATTCATCCAAATCATTATTTGATATTCTGAATTCAAAAAATGTTGTCTATTTTACTAAATTCCAAACATAGAAGTGGCATTAATTAATTTTAAAATTAATTCCCGTTATTAAAACAAATAGCGTATTTTTAAAAAACAATAACTATCAAAAGATTGGGACTTGTTTATGTCCAATTTCAAAGTGAAATTAATTCCAATGACAAAAATTGGATTAAATGGTAAAAATATATTCGAAATACACTTTAAAACCAATTTAAAAGATAATATAATTGTATAAATAAATTATATTAAAACATAGTTTTGAATTAAAATACAATATTTACATTATTCATAACAAATGAACTTTTTTGGAAAAATTACAAATATTAACATAAAGTAAATTTTGATGTCCCCATTATAAATAAGGATTTTATATAGTCATAAAGAATTTATTCATGTGACCAAAACTATATTTAAAGAGGGTTCTCCATTAAAAGGTGGTAAATTGACATTTTAATGTAAATTATGCTTAAAATTAGATTCATTCACATTTTCTGCCTAAAAAATATATTGGATAAATTTAATTACATTTAACAAACATTTATAATAATATTGTATTTAGTTTTTTTATTCCCTCCAATACAACGACTAGGAGTTAATGACCATTTAAAATAATAATATATTATTATTGTGCAATTTAAGATTTCAAAAAAACTCGTTGTTGCGTATCAGGTACGCTATAGAACAAAGCAACCCTTTTAATGTAAAATTACTATTTAATTAAAAAATATTAATAAACATGAAAAGTTTCTTTTTCATTATTTATCTGGGATGTAACATCCTTCCCCCCTTTTGGTAATTGTGTCCTCGCAATTTTAAAACAGGGCTTTGAAACTTCATTAAAATCCCCACTTCAGAAAAACAATCAATAAAACTATCACTTTAAAATAAAGGAAGAGAAGTAAAAAGGTTACCAGAGACAAAATATAATATGATTCCATGTAAAAATTGATATGGAGGAGAAAAAACCAACATGTTCTGATGGATAGTGATAGCAAACATTTTTGGGAGAAAGTTAACCACCAGAAAATCACAAACTTGTGATGGGTTAAGTAGTTTTTGATTCCCCAGTAGGAAAAGTTAACGGACAAGGTTTTTGTTTAAAGTTAATTTTCATTGATGAATTAATTTATGACCTTACCCAAAATCATAAGTAAATATACTTACTTGTCATGTAGACATTCGTCTTTTACTATATTTCTAACACAAACTCATATTTTCTCCAAATGATGAATATTTAGGATAACTTTTTTTCACATTAAGAGCGTTATAATCAACTTCAAGAGAATCACATAATCCACAAAAGATAAAATATATATTTCCCAAGTCTTTAGATATTAACAAAAACCTAAACATTTAGTATAACATCAGATAATCCCCAAAAATGATAAACATTTTCATAAAGAAAAACTACTCTTAATCACCAAAATTTGTCTTATTAAAACCCAAAATTCAACAAAAAACCATTCAATAAACAATTTTCCCTAAAATTCTTCAAAAGTAATCCAAACATTTATTGTAAACCAAATCTCATAAGGATTTAATTACATAGACATCCAATATACATCTTAACATTTATCTCCAAGTTACACCAGTTACTCATAAACTCTCATATTTAAAAGTAATTAACCTAATAACATATTCTCCAAGATAGGTTAATCATTTTCATAAATAAATAAAATCATCCCGTGTCCATAAAAAATGCTTAGATTCTTCCAAACTAAAATTTCAACCATTATTTGACAATTGAAATCCCATAGTATTCTATCTTCCTTAGTCATATAGTGTTTTCTCAAAAGAGAGAACATCTTCCTCAAAAACCTTTATCACTTAATCACTAAATAATTTTTCTATACGAAGTATATCCATTTGATAAAACATAAGTTCCAAAAATCAACTAATTTTTATTCAATAGAATCATTTTACTAAAATAATTAGACATACTAACCAGGGACTTAAAGTAGGCTAGTGGTAGGCGATGCGGACTTGCCACCCTTAGGTTGTGGGTTCGATTTTAGCAGCCTTGTTGGATGGGATGGGTGGTCACCCATCCTACGTGTTGTCCTTTTTATAAAACTCAAAAATAACCCTAACATGTTTTAACATCAATGGTTTCCTTATACATCTTTTTTTCATTCAAATTACCTATGATATCAACATCTTAATTCTTGAAGTCTTATTTCACAACCATATGATAAAATAAAACAATCCCCAAAATGTAGAACATCATACCTTGATCATGGTGTCCATTTTGTTTCATCGACATCTTGTTCACGTAGGTAGAAGGTACATGCATTGGAACAATGATTTATAGATTCTTCAAAATAATTTGCTTCTTCCATCCAAATACATTTTGTACAACATGGGTCATATGGGTGTTCACAGAAAAACAGTTTTGAAAAATAAACATGTATGACATATAATTTCAAAACATCTGATAAAACATGATTTTTATAAAACATTCTAACTTAATTTGAGTTGAAACATTCAATTAACAGTCCTTTTAAAAATCTATAAGTATGTGATGAGAGACTATATTTCAAAATAATATATAAATATGTTTTGCAAGGGTCTCCTTCTTCAGAAGCTTTTTTAAACTCATAATATGCTTCAAAATCTTGTGATAGGGTAAAATATTTGAAAATTCCTTAATAATATTTAAATTTCATGAAAATAGAAAAATATTGTGAAAATATGATTTTTATAAATACAACCCATGATCCCTGGTGAAAATGAGGTATATCGGGGGTGTTTGATATCTCAAAAAACTTCTTGCAGTTGAGTTGTATGCTAGAAAAAGTTTCATAATCATCCGAACATGACTTTGCAATAATTATTGCAAGCATGTCATCAGGAAGAGATAGGAATGTCGTTTGAGATACTCCTCCTTCCATTTTTAATTGAATTTCCTTGATCTGAAAAATTTATAAAACAAGGATTTAACTGAAATAATTGATAGGGACTAAACATATGTCTAATGAAAATTCATAATCCCTAAAGTTGTTTAAACCGACCTCTGATACCAACTGTAAGGACCTGTCCTTAAACATTACAAAATATTGAATTAAATAAATAATTCACATTGCGGATATTTTTAGGTTTACTATTTTAGAGATTAAGAAAATAACTATTACATCTCAATATATTACAATGTATAAACTTTTATACAATTTCCATTTTTTTTACAATACATGAACTCTAAAAAAAAGTCATGTCTAGTTCCATGTTTAAGACAGCATGACTTTTCCTTGATCTCATCCTTGACCCTATTCCACATTATGTCATGTGAAAAACATATCAAAAACATGGTATGAGCATAAAAAGCTCAGTAAGGGATACACAAATAAGGAAAACTATAATTTTTTCAAATCAACATATAAACCATGAATACTTTAACATAAGTAATATTTTTCACCTTTATGAAGTAGTAAACACTCTTCACTGAATAAAAGATCATTACTTACCCTTTTGTAACCAAAATATTACAATTAAACTCATATAAATAACACATAACATATAAAAATAACTTGGGACATAAACATACATAAATGGAATAACCATACGGTCGACTTCCGCACATATCACTAAATGGAATTTCCATACGACCAACTTCCATACCCAATGCATTGGAGGTTATAAGGTAACCACTCATCCTGGTATTCACGACACCACCCATAATATGGTTTATCACATAACCACCAGTGAAATGTCCAATTACCATCATAACACATAAAATATTTAAAATATAAACATTTCACTAATAAAAGTTAATTTTCAATCACAAGATGTAATTTAAAGATATTGAAATAATCAATCCATTTTCAAAAACCATTTAAAAAAATATTTTTGAATCAAAGTGTCCCATACCACTTTTAATCATTTAATGGAATTATAATTTTATAAAACTAATGTCCATATAAATAAATAATCAACCCCATTTTGAAAATATGGACATTAAAGAAAAATATTTAGAATAATAAATCTTTAAAACATTTAAAAATGATATTTTTGTTCAAGAGTTTTTAACAAAATGAGAGACTCTTAAATACAAATAATTGTCGAATAACATTTAATCATAACATTATAATATCATGAGAATAAAGGTATTCATGATATAATATGTATAAGGACAGTATATACACCATATAAGAGGGAATTTGTTCATAACAAAAATGAAGTCTCAATGGAAGTGTAAATTGAGATGAAATCCCTTATAAAGATGGTATCCTTAAATTAAGGATAAATCAATCACATAATTATGTGTGAAAAATATAAATACAAAAAATATAAGTGGATATAAAATGTAAAACAATCAGTGGTATTAACACATATTCATAGGTTAACATATTCAATAAGTACTAGTTGAAACCAATGAATTGAAATTGGGTTAAGAAGTTCCCTTGTAACAATTTGACTGCCTAACGACTTTAAAATTAAGAAATTGAGTTGATGATATAAAAAGGTTATCTCATCACTTGGACATGAAATTTACATCAATAAGGATGTAGAAGAACATATCCCAACATAATAATATGTAAATTAAAAGACATAACAAAAATAATTCTTTTAAAAAGTGGAGGGTGAAAGGTTCCCTTACCGATTTGGTAACATACAAAACATACGCCACATGAAACAAGGATCATAAAATTAAGATGTAAATACTCATAAATGAAATTATATTACACAAATTTTAAAATAATGTAAAGTACATATGCCAAAAAAAAATAAATAGTGGAAAATATAGCATGAATCTCCCGGGAATAAAAAGTGAGATGAAAAACCCTTATTTCGTTGTAATCAATCAAGTTATATGACCAAAATTTAATAACAACCAAATGAATCACATAATTACATGAATATAAATAAGTTTGATGAAAATATATATCAAATGTAAGTACAAAATACACCACATGAAATTAATAAGTATCGGACAATAGAAATATCACGAAATTAAAACTGATATCAGAAAATCCCTTACAAAATTTCTGCAGCGTAATTGCGCCACTCAAAAATTCCTAAAATGAATTGATAAGAGTAAGAGGGTGTCTCTAATAATATTAAAATACAAATTAAAGTATGGTTAATATAATATAAAATCCTCCAATATAAGAACATGGAGCATAAAATAAATGACATAAAAGAGAGTACTTGAAAAGAAAGAGAGAGGTCAGATCCCTTACCTCGTGTCTGACTTGACTCGATCGTTTGTTAATCTCCTGAATAATAAACTAAAGTTAAATTATAGTTTCTTAAGAACCTTTTTATGGTTTATTATTCCTTTTATATCACTTATTACCATGTTATAAACATTATGTAATCATTTAAGTTAATAACGTCCATTTTGCCGATATTTGGTACTTGAGTCAAAAATGGACTTCTTATAATTAAATGTTGTTCATGTGGTCAATGGTTCATTATATCCAGAATTATACTCATTATTTTTATATCATATATATCATAAATATCCAGTATATACATTTATTTATAATAGTTCATAACATTCAGAAGTAATAAACGAAATGCACCGTTCATGGAGACGGTAAGCTGTACGTACGCATGAATGCTAATTTCATTTCTCTTTATTATTTTTATGGAAATAAAACATAATGATACATAAATATATTATAATTCCAGTATAATATCATATATAATATCATTAACTCCATACTTTATACATCCTACATAAGTCATTAACGAATAAAATCACTTTGTGGGGGCGGTAGTCCGCACTTCCTCAAATGAGATTATCGTATTTACCCACTATGGAAACCATAAAGGTGTGCTGTAAATGGAAAATAAAGAAGCATAAATAAAATATAAACATTATATATATCATCTATAAATAAATTTCCATAGTAATTTCCCCCATGAGAGGCGGTTGGAGATATTTAAATAATCATCATTTCGTGAGGCGGTAGTTTCCCATCCACAGAAATATTATGTTCATCATCCATTAAATGGAGGTGTGTGTAAGTGTAGTTAGAATATTTCTCATACCAAAATCCTAGTATTTTTAGGATACTGGTATTGTTACAAAATAATGTCATAAAAAGTGTTTAGGGTTGGATAAGTAAAATAAAAGAAAACAATTTAAGAGAGACTATTAACTTTAATTTGGGTTACTCTCTTTGGTTTGAACAAAATAACTTCTTGAAGTTCCTTCTGCCTCAGGTAAGTCTTCTAGGAGGAGGATAGGGATGTAGGGAGCTTAATTGGAAAGATTTTGGACGATCCAAATGGCTTGAGAGGTGTGAGTAATTGGTTCGAAGTGGTCTCCTTTTATAATGGATAGGAGGGGCTCTTTAAGAAAGTGTGATAATATTATTTTATAATATAATTCTATTCTGTTTCAAAAGGTCCACAAATCATTAGATTTGAAGCTAATATGACTCATGGTCGAAATAAAATCAACCAATAAAAATTTTACAGGTTTTGGATGTTATTTTAATATTTATAATCTTTATTATTTAAATGATTTATTAATGATGTAAATACTACATCATTAGTCTGACGCATATAATTTAATTTTCATGATGTCTAAAAATTATAAAAAAATACCATTATGTAGGAAATCGTTTTATCTTTCCAATGAATATCTATAGTAAAAATGATAATTTATATAACCCCTTGTAAAAATTAATTTTCTAAAAGATATTTTCTTTTGTTCTTTTTTCCTTTACTCTAAGTTAATTAATCTAAATTGTCATTTTCACTCCCATGTGGCTCAATGGAGTCCCAAAATCGACCCAAAGATTACCATGGTCGTATATTACTCAACCAATAAGTTTTGGGCATGTTTTAAGGTAATTTTTAATTATTATAATATTCTTTTAACCTTAAATTACCCTATTTACCTTTAACCATGGTAAATAATAGTCACAAGTTACTATTTACCAAAAATTATTTTCATCTTAATGAACCAAATTTTACTTCTTTATAAGAACAATGTATGCCATATTTTTGAAATTCAATACACAGAAGTGGTCAATTTTCATTTAAATGAAAAATTCTTTTTTTTAACTATCACTATGTGGTTTCACTATTCATAAAAAAATTATATCTTTAAAAAAAATACCAAAAATTACGCCTAAGATTTATTTGATATTCCAAATTCAAAAATTTTGTCTATTTTACCTAATTCAAAACATATAAGTGGAATTAATTAATATTAAAATTAATTCTATTTGTTAAAACAAAGAGCATGTTTTTAAGAAACAATAAATGTCAAAAGATTGATACTTTTTTATGTCCAATTTCAGAATGAAATTAATTCAAATGACCAACATTGGATTAAATGGTAAAAATATATTCTTATTACACTTTAAAACAAATTGAAAAGATAATATAACCATATAAATAAATTAAATTAAAACATAGTTTTGAATTAAAATACAATATTTGCACTATTCATAAAAAATGGCCTTTTCGGAAAAATTCCAAAAATTAACACAAAGTAAATTTTGATATCCCCATTTTAAAGAAGTTTTTTATTTATTCCTATATAATATATTAAAGTGACAAAAAATATATATTTAAAGAATGAAAGACTACATGAAAAGTATGTATGTTTCCTTATGTTTTTAGTTAAGCTCATAAATGAATTTCAAAACATTATGAAAATTAATATAAATAAAAAACATTAACCGTTGACTTTTACTAATGGGGAATAAAATACTATTTAACCCATCACAGGTTTGTGATTTTCTGGTTGTTAACTTTCTCCTAACCATGTTTTCTATCACACTCCATCAGAACTTGATTTGTTTTCTCTTCCATATCCATGTTTTCCTACATGGAATCCTAGTATGGGATTATCTTGGGTGACCTTTGTACATATCATTATTATTTTTAATATGATATATTTATTGAATCTTTTTCCTATGTGGTACTTCCAATTAAGTTACCAAGCCCAATTATAAAATTGTGAGGATGCAATTTCCAAAAGGGTGGAAGGATGTAACATCCTAGGTAAATAATGAGTAAGAAATATTCATATTTATTAATACTAGAGAATTAAATATTAATTTTACTTTAAATGGGATTCTATTATTTTATGGCATACCTGATACACAAAAATTGGTTTCTTTGAAATCGTCACTTGCACACAATGTTGAGTCATACTGAAAAACAATAATATAATATTAATATTTTAAATAGTAGTTTACACCTTTCCATTTTAATAGTGGGAACAAACAAAAAAAACTACCTTATTATTATACATATTTTCTAAATGTTTTTACTTTTATCCAATAAAAAGTTAGAGTCTTAAAATATGAATGAATCTAATTTTAAGCATAATTTACATTAAAATGTGGTTTTACTTCCTTTTAATAGAGGACCCTCGTTAAATCTAGTTTTTGTCACATTAATACATTTTATTTTATAAAATAATATTCTTATTTAGAATGGGGACATCAAAATTTACTTTATGTAAATTTATGGAATTTTTCCGATAAAGAAAATTTTTTAGTGAATAGTGAAAATATTGTATTTTAATTCAAAACTGTGTTTTAATCTAATTTATTTATATGGTTAGATTATCTTTTTAATTTGTTTTAAAGTATAATTAGAATATATTTTTTACCATTTAATCCAATTTTGGTCATTGGAATTTATTTTCACATTGATTTTGAACATAATCAAGTGTCAATCTTTTGATAGTTATTGTTTCTTAAAAACACTCTATTTGTTTTAACAATGAAAATTAATTTTAAAATTAACTAATGACAATTTTATATTTTTAATTTGGGAAAATAAACTTCATTTTTGAATTCTGAATATCAAATTTAACTTAGGGTGAATTTTTGTTATTTTTCTAAAAAACATCAAATTTTTATGAATAGTGAAACCACATAGTAGTTGTTAAAAAACTGTCTTTTTCATTTAAATTAAATTTTACCACTTCTGTAAATTTAATTTCAAAAATATGAAATTTATGGTTGTAATTAGTAAGTGAAATTTTGTTCAATAAGATGAAAATAATTTTTGGTGAATAGTAACTTTTGACTTTTATTTATCGCGGTTAAATGTAAATAGGGTAATTCAAGGTAAAAAAAATATTGTAATAATTCCAAATTACCTCAACACTTTTCCAAACCATTTCTATGATTCATTTCCAACCATGGTAATATTTGGGTCTGTTAAGGGACCCCATTGAGCCACTTAGCAGTGATATTGACACTTTAAATTAATTAATTTAAAGTGAAGGCAAAAATGACAAAAACATTAATCTTTTAGTAAGTTAATATTTATATGGTGTTATATAAGTAATAATTTTTTCCATATATACTCATTTGAAATATAAAATTATTAACTACATCATGTTATTTTTTAAAAAAAATTAGACATCGAATAAATTAAATTATATATGACACAATAATGATGCAATATTTTCCTCATTAATTAATTATTTAAATAACAAATATTATAATGATTTAAATATTATCTAAAACCTATCTAATTTTTATTGGATGATTTTATTTCGATCATGAGTCATCCTATCTTTGACTATAATTATTTTTGGACCTTTAGAAATCGAATATCATTATATAATAAAATAATATTTTCACACATTCCTAAAGAGCCCCTCCACCCCCTTGTAAAAGGACACCACTTCTAACCCATTCCTCACACCTCTAAAACCCCTTGGTTCAGCCAAACACTACCCAAATAATCTTCCAATATCCCCATATTCCTTCTATAATCCTTAACTTAGGTTGAAGGAACTTCCAAAAGTCATTTTGGTTCCAAACATACGAAGATACCCAAATAAAAGGTAATATTTTCTCTTAAATTATTTTGTTTTATTTTGTTTTATTTTACTTCTCCATCCACCTAAAATCTTTTTAGTCTTTTCTTTAATTACAAAACCAGAATCCTAAATTTAATTGGATGTTTTTATATAGATTATTCGAACAACACTTACACACACCTCCATCTAATTGGTGAAAAAAATAATGTTTCTCTGGATGGAAAACTAACGCCTCACGAAACGATGATTGTTCAATTACCTCTACCGCCTCTCATTGTGGCCATTATAATGGCACTGTATTTATATATGATATATATATTATTTTTATGTTATCTTTATGCTTCTTTATTTCCCATTTATATCATACCTTTATGATTTCCATTGTGGGTAAATGTAATAATTTCATTTGAGAAAGTGCAGACTATCGCCCCCTCAAAGTGATAGGACTCTTTAATGCCACATGTGGGATGTAAAAAGGATGGAGTTAATGGTATTATATATTATATAATACTGGAATTATAATATACCTATGTATCATTTTGATTTAATTTCATTAAAATATGAAATAGAAATGAAAGTAGCGTTCATGCGTACGTATAACTTACAATATCCATGAACGGTGCATTTCATTTCTTACCTCCAAATGTTATTTTCTATAATAAATACATGTATATTCTGGATATATATGATATATATGATTTCTACATAATTGATATCATTCTGGATATAACAGACTATTGACCACATGGACAAATTGTAATTATAACAAGGTCATTTTTTACTCAAGTTCTAAACATCGATAAAATATCCAATATGAACTCAAATAATTAACTAGTTTTTAGAGCAAGATAATAAGTGATATAAAATAAATAATAAAATTTAATAATATTATTACTGAAATAGATATTAAATTATGTTTATTATTCAAGAAGTACATGGAACATAGGAGTCTTGTAGGACACGAACTAAGGAGATTTCTTATCTCAATTTTAATTCCTTGAGATTTCCGTTGTTCACCACTAATTTATTGCATGTGGTGTACTATGTACTTAAGTTTGATAAATATTATCATGATTATATTTATATTCATGGTATTATGTGATTCATTAGATGGCTATTAACTTTTTATCGAATTTCCCAGTTGATTACAACGAGATTAAGGGTTTTGTCTCACTTTTATTCGCATGAGATTCATGCTATATTTGCCACTATTTCCTTTTGTGTGGTGTATGTACTGCCCATGACTGAACTTTTGTGTAATATAAATTCATTTATGAGTATTTAAATCTTCATTTTATGATCTTTATTTCATGTGTCATATGTTTTTTAAGTTACCATATCGGTAAGGGAACATTTCACCCTCCACATTTTAAATGACTTATTTTTGTTATGTCTTTTAATTTACATATTATTATGTTGGGATATGTTATTCTATATCCTTATTAATGTAAATTTTATGTCCAAGTAATGAGATACCCTTTTTATCTCATCAACTCATTTTCTGAATTCTAATATGACACCATTAGTCATTTAAATCTTTTCAAGGGAACTTCTTAACCCAATTTCAATTCTTTGGGATAAACTTGTACTTCTTGAATATGTCATCCTATGAATATTTTTGAATGACCCCTGATTGTTTAACACATAATATCCACTTATATTGGGTGTATTTATATTTTTCACACATAATTATATGATTGATTTATCCTTAATTTAAGGATACCGTCTTTATAAGTGATTTCATCTCTATGTATATTTCCATTGAGAATTCATCATTGTTATTCACCAATTCACTCTTATATAGTGTATATACTATACTTTTTCATGTTATATCATGAATCCCTTTATTCTCATTATATTATAATGCTTTTATTAAATGTTATTTCTCAATTATTTGTATTCAAGAGTCTCTAATTTTGCTACAAAACTCTTTAAGTAAAACATCATTTTAAATATTTTAATGATTTATTATTCGTAATCATTATCATTAATGTCCATGTTTTAAAAATGTTTTTGAGTTTTTAATTATATGTACATTAATGTTTTAAAAATATAATTCCATTAAAAGATTGAAAGTGTATGGGACACATTGATTCAAAAATCTCTTTTTAAATTTTTTATTAAAATGGATTGATTATTTCAATATCTTGAAATTACTTCTTGTGATTTCAAATGAAATTTTATTAGTGAATTGTTTATATTTCCAATATTTTATGTTCTATGATGGTACTTGAACATTTTACATGTGGTTACATGATAAACCATATGATTGGTGGTACCGTAAATTCCATGACGAGTGGTTACGTTATAACCTCCAATGCATTGGGTATAGAAGTCGGCCATTTGGCTATTCCATTTACTGATACGTGTGCAAGTCGACTATATGGTTATTTCATATAAGTATGTTAATGTCCCAAGATACCTTTATATGTTATGTGTTATTTATGTTGGTTTTATGGAAATATTTTGGTTACAAAATTCTAATATTTGGTCTTTTATTCAGTGAAGAGTATTTACTACTTCATAATGGTGAAAATTATTACTTATGTTAAAGTATTCATGATTTACATGTTTTTTTATTGAAAAAACTAAATTTTTTCCTTCTTTCTGTATCCCTTACTGAGATTTTTATGCTCATCTCATGTTTTTGAAATGTTTTTCTCTGGACATAATGTGGAATAGGGTGAAGGATGGGATCAAGGAATAGTCAATATGTCTTAGACATAGAACTAGACATCACTCTTTTTTTAAGAGTTTTGTTTTATGAAAAAAATGGAAACTTAGTAGAAGTGTCTACTTTGAAATTTTTGAGATGTAATGTAATTACTATTCCTAATTCTCTAAACTCTAAACCTGAAAAGATCCTCAATGTTAATTATTTTTTTAATTCAATATTATGTAATGTTTTAATGTCGGGTCCTTACACATATAATAATTTAATTAAAATTTTCATTTAGTGAATTCTTCAAATTTTTCTGAAAAGGTTGAAATTTTTTGAATAGTAAAACTATTTTTTAAAATAATACCATATGTTTCATTACACAATAATATTTTAATTGTGAATTGATACATTATAAAACATTTTCAATAATTAAAGTGGATTTATTTTGTAAAATAATTCAATTATAAATAATAAAAATAATTTCCAAACCTACGAATGAATTTCAAAATAAGAAATTATCTTTTCTAATAAAAACTATATTTTATTTTTAACATTAATATAATATATAAATTAGTAAGTGATTTTCATAATATTTGAGCTTCTCGTTCCATTATTTTTATTAATCAGAAAATACTTTTTTTTAATTTTACTTGGTAGTTTTATAAGTTCTATTTTTGTGGAGTTTTCAACTTCTGAATCACATGTAAAAGATGAGATGATTTTGAACAATAAACATCTTGAATATTATGAATTCACATGAAATAATTTTAATAGAATAGAAAGTTGAACATTATGAGTTTTTTAAAAAGAAAAATTTATAACTAAAGTCAATAAAGGCTAATTATTAGAAATTTTTTACACAAATTACCAGAAATATAGACCAAGGATTCAGAAACAATTTCTAAAAAAATTAGAACACCATCATTAAAAGTATATATTGTATCTCATTGTTTCAGTAATTTGGTTTTTATTTATTTTTGGGAGTGATTTTATTGTTTTTGTTAATGAGAACATTTATTTAAAATAAATTATTATTTCTTGTGTTAATATTTTTCTTTTAATACCATTTGATCAAAGTGATTCTAAAGAGAGGAATATGAGCTCTGGAATATCTAGTTTTAAGAATATTTTGGATTGGAAGTGTATATAATCATGTGATCCAACAGAATATTAAGGATATTTTTATTTTTAACATTTATCAAAGAAGTCTATGAAAATCAATTTTGCATCTATAATATTTTCAAAATGGTTTCTGGTTTTGAAACCTATTAAATTAATTGAATTTAGATACCAATCCTCCTTCCACATTGGATTAAAAGTCAATATTTTTATTGACCATAATTTTTTATATTATTTAATAGAATTTTTCAAATTAATATATATATATATATATATTCCTTGAAAATTCCCCTAAATTATTTCATTTTGTGTTTATTATTTTTTTAGACTATTTACATCATATAGTTCATAACTTTTAATAGTTCTATTTTTCATTGTATAATCATTTACTCTAATAATTAAAATTTTAATACTACTAGAATACTAATTCTCTAGAGTTATAAAATTTTATAATTATGTTAAAACATTAATTCACCCCACATATATATTCTATATTTGGGACAATATCTGCAAGCACATATTGCCCCATTTTTTAAATGAGAATGTACTAGATATAATAGTCTTCTAATTATATAAATCCTAAAAATAATTACTATATAGACGAAAAATGATATTTTACCACTTATCTTTGATAGTTCTAACTATGAGCACTAGATATGCATGATGAAGAAATTTTTATAAATACTTGATTTTATAATTATCAAATAATGATTGATAATTAAAATATTTCTAAGAAATACTTATTTAATTTTACATGATTTGAGATGTTATAATATCTAGCGTGTAAATATCATAATTATGATGTTGATGGGTTACATTAATTGTAAACATATCAATGGTTTAATTAAATACGAAAGTAATGTATTTGGGTTAGATTTTTTAGAACAAGAGTTATTCTGAACATTATTCTATATAGGTTTTTTCAAAAATTATTTTAGAAGGAGTTATGAATTTGTGGAAATATTGATGTTATTAGGGATTTTTAGTTCTATAATATGTGAGGAATATAGTTTTCAAGAAGTTTTTATGTTCAGTAATCCGGAAGAAATCCAATAATGGTACTATTGAAATTATTGAGGTTTCTCTTGGAATGTAGTCATGGATTTTCAAGAGGAAGATTAAAATTATGGGAGATATTTTATATTTTATAAGATAAATATTGATGTTATATAAAATGTTTTGAAGTTCATATAATAATTAGTCAATGTTGGGGAATAGAGAACCATGTTAGGGTTCTTGAAAAATGGGTAATGATTCTGAACAATGGAATGACACATGACATTTTTGGGATTATGAAGTATCATATAAAATAGAGAGGGCCAATATAGACTTTATGGAAGTTGTGTTCAAGGTATAAATTATTTAGTGAAAATATGAAAAAATAGGAATCATCATTGTATGCATAATATATTTTATTGAGTTACAAAAATGAAAAATTATTCAGTATGGGGATTATATTTGAGGAGGTTAGTCATAAGTGTAAATGGAAGGATACCACAATATAATAGCGAATGTGGTGTTTTTTTAAAATACTAATGAGAAACTAATAGGTGAAATATTTGTTTTAGTTTTCATGGTGGAATTATTTGAGATTTCTGTGTAGAGATTCTAGAGAACAATTAGTCGTTGTGGAAGGCATGTTGATATCAGGATTCTAAAGGGGGGAGGAGAACGTAATATTTATCATGATTATATTAATCTAAAAGAGTTTTTATCCAATATATGGACTATTTTATTATCACTAATCTCTTTAATTGTTTGAATTAATCTACATGAAATTTATAGTAAGAAGGAATGTAAGATACAAGATACACGCTATGGTAGTAATGACCACTTTGTGGTGAAATCGAGTCACCAGTCTCATGTGTTCAAAGATCCTTTCTTGCTTGAGTGAATTATGGGAATTGAATTGGATATATTGACTAGGAATATAAGGATTTATTTAGATGATTTTGACATAAATTTATATTGTATTTACAGGTTTTATTTTCGGATTATAATTTTGAATACTAGAGGATCTTCATAAAGGGAAATGTGAAAAATCACTATTGAATTATAGATATGGATTTATAAAATTCTATAATAATATTGATATCATTAATTATAAATAAATATGTATATTTTGATGTATCAAAGGAGGAACAATGTTATATATAAATTATATAGAGTAACAATAGATGGGAAGAAAAGGGAATTTCAGAACTCATTAAATATCTTTCTATATAACAAAAATGAGCTTCCTTAATGACTTAAGGAATGGTGTAGTTGTTGTTCACTGTGATATTCATAGAAATCCTATGAATGAGAATAAAAAATATCATATACACCAATATATAATCATTATTTCTATAAAAGTGAGGATGTTCTATATTTATTGCATTCCAAATATGTATCCCCATTTTAGAGTAGTGATTGAAAGATAATTTATGGGGGAAGTGAACCTTAGGAAGTGGTACACTTTTCTAACCATTATAAGTGTTGTAGGAAAAATAATTTCCTAAAAACACCACTAAATAGTCTATTTAGGGGATTCAAGAGTATCTGGACAATGGTGATTACATAATCCTTGGATTGTCTTGATGTGGATAACCCATTTAAAAAACCTTGTGTCTCGAGTGCTTGATTATTGACATTTTTTATGACATAATTTATGTATTTATTTTAATCGTAGTTGAATAAAAATATTTAAAGGATGGATACTAATGATGTAAAAATAGTATCATCATTAAAAGAAGATTCAAGTGTTGAACCTCCTAATTATGAGGTAAATATCCTCTAAGCTGGTGAGATGTTAAGAGAAAAATGTTTTAATTAGTAAGGATCCATACCCCAATTCACCCCCTATTAGGGGATCTCGCACTAAAATTCAATTTGTTTCTCGTAAGTGGTATAAAAAAGTAGTTTCTTTTAATTTTTTTTATATTAATCGATCAGATTAGTTTTTCGAGTTATATGTTCTTTTGATATTATATTTTATTGGTAGTATGGAAAAATAAATGTATATGAAGAATAACAAGAAGAAAAACTCCATAGGAATTCCATTATATTTAATTATTTATATGAAAAATGATATTTATATAAAAGTGTTTAGAATCTGTCAAAAGTAAAGTATTTATAATTCTAATTGTCAACCATTTAATTTTTTCAATGATGTTGCAGATTTATCTAAGTAGACTAATATTTGAGCTGATGTTGAATTCACTGATTGTGATCATGTTTAAAGAAGAAAAAATATTAAAGGTGACTACTTAATTTAAGAGATAAATCAATGGTTTTATGAACAAACCATGAAATTGAAATTGGGTATTATGTGTTAAGAGATATGTGTTAGTGTACTAAAAATTGATGTTGGTAATTTGAAGATCCTGAACAATAGATTAGTTTATGTTTTCTTACAATAATGAAATAAATAATGACTTCAGAGCTAAATAAATTGAAGAGAAATATACAAATGTATTTAATATTCGTTTGTTTTAAAAGGAAAATGGTCTCAAATTGAGATTAGTTCAAAAATATTGGGAAAAAAGGATGAAATTGGTGAACACCTAAGAAAACTATTCAAGTATAAATAGAGGATATAATAAAAAATGGATAGCATTAAAGATTTTATGCTGAAGATGATGTCCAAAAAGAAATAACTAAATCACATCTCATGTAAACAAACCAATAAATTATAGGATTATTTTTAGAATAGAGATAGACTCATGGATGGTATGAATGATCATATTGAGATAAAATCAAGACGATTCAGAAATTTGAATAGTTGATAATCTCAATAAAGATGTATGGGGAATAAAAAAATATAATGTTTTATCCTTTTTAATATGATTTTCACACTATTTATTTTATAATAATTATATTTGTTTTAGTGAAATGAAAAGAAAGTATACTTTATTTGATGAGAATAATGAAAAAATTATTATTTCAAAAGTATTGTTCTCAGTGATAAATCTCATTCTTTTCCATGATAGAACCCTATTGAGGAAAAGGATAAAGAAAATTTTGAGAATTCATAAGAAATTGGTTTCTAGTATACGTGTTAGAAACACAAAAAATAATATATTTACATAATGTAAGGAAAAAAATGAATTATAATGTGTGGTATAGAGAAATATATGTTATTTTAAAATTCATGGATGTATTTTTAGTTTTTTATATCAAAAATTAGAAAATATATTTTCCTATATAGTTTGTGGATGATTTATAAAAAGTGGATAACAACCACATCACCAAAGTTTTGGTTATTATTCCAATAATTCTACTAATCATTTATCTAGTGTAAATCTAAATTTATGTTCAGTAAAATTAGAATCTAAACATTATATTTTGTTAAAGGATAAATATTTTCCATTTAGAAATATATTTTTGGGATTGGTCACATAAAATATCTATGATAAATATATTTTAAATATGTTTTATAAATATGCTCCTCAATAGCATATTTAATTGGAAAATAAGAACAATATTTATGAAAGTGATATAATATTAAATGATAACACATCTGATGTGATGGATTTATTCCAGGGGAATGATTATGTTAATAAGTATAATGTTTTATATAGGGATTAGTGAAGAAACAAAAATTTTTGGAGAATATAAAACCAACTTACCATGTATGGAGATATCCTTGCTAATATGAACACAAAAAGAGGAAGATCTTGTACTTTGAGACAATAAGAGAAGACCAAGACCATGGAAAATAAAAATGTGTTAGATTCCATCAAACCATTTTGTATCTAAATATAGATTTAAATTAAAATAAATAAGGAAAATGGTGGTCTATATTGAAGAACCATCTTCTTTAGCTTGATGTAATTAAAATTTCCACTCTCCCCTTATTATCAAAAGATAAATTATTTTATTATGTTTTAGCTTTTAAGGATATATATTTTATTAACTGGTTTCATAAAAAATAAATTTTTTGTGACGTGATCCTATGATAAAATTTATTATTAGGGTAGTGAGTGTGACATCATGATGAGTCTAAAAGAATAATAAGTATCAATTAAAATAAAATTAATAACATATATACTATTAAGCTCTAATTGATGTTATGTTTCCATGAAAACATATTAACCAGTGGAATGATACCTTGCATATGGAATAAGATACCTTAATGTGATAAAATAAATAAAACTTATTTTTCATGGTTTTTACTTTTATGCCAACATTTGATAACAAATGATTGTCTTTAGGATATTAGAATCTAATAAATGTAGAAAACCTTACTGGTGAATATTTATGTTCAATGATGAATCTGATAATTTCTATGGGAGTTTAGAGATATATATCTAAATTTGGAATCCCTATCATCCAATTAAGGACACCCGATAGATAAAGGATAAAATATAGTTTAACAATTAAAATATTTTTTAGAAAATGACATTTAACACAACACACACACTGTAAAATTGATATTAGTATTTATTTTCATAATAGTTTATTACAGATGAAATCCATTATAACTCACAAAATATGTAGTTATTTTTTGTTCACTGATGGGTTTGTAATTAATTTTCATTCACAGGAATATTTCCTTGGAGAGAAGCTAAAAAACGTCACAACATTCATCTTGTGAAATATGTGAGTGTGGTGGATAATGGAGAAGTTATCCTCTAAATATATTGTTCCCTACAAAAATTTATGGAATTTTAGGATTATAGGTTTCAATAAAGGTCAATTCTTATGTGGATTGATTATACTTTGAAATAATCTAATAATTATTCCATTGTTATAGGAGTTTCATGATCTTTAAACACAAATTTAGAATTATATTTGGAATCTAGTATCTATTGTCTAAAAGAGTTTAATAAGTGTTTGGTTACTTGGAAATTATAGAAATCTTGATGTGATATTTGAGAGGGGGAGACTATTCTCCATTGATATGGTGAAAAGGTTATAATAAAAAATGGGGATAAGATCAATTTTTGATACCTTAATACTTATAAAAATTATATGATAGTGTATTTATATAGATTATAATATTTACGATAGTTTTTCACCCATTGAATAAATGGAAAATGGTATTATATAATGATCTCAACATCTTTATAAGTGGAAAGACCACAAGTGGTATTAATTTATGCCCCTAAAAAGGATATCTAGTGAAATATTCATTGTTGTTTTGGTTGTCTTACATGATGAAGGTGGGAGGAGAATGATAACTAGTGTTAGTTACTCATATGAAGAGCGGCACATTGGATTTCATTTCAAAATGGGAGATAGAGCATATTGAATCCATAAATCTACTCATCCCTGAATGTGGGAGTATGATTCATCATAAATATAATGGGTTCGCATGGGAATTATGATATTTTTGTAAAAAAAATATATTTTTTGAATACCAATGGTGAAGTAGAAGTATTGAATATACTAGAACAACATATGGTTTCATTAGCTACAAAATTATTGAAACTTAGTTATCTTTTTAATTCATTATTTCAGGAAGAAACTATTATGGAAGGTGTTATTTTAATCATTAATCTATAAGGAGTACTAAATTTGTGGAAGCTTAGAAATTACCAGGGACTTGAATTTCCTATAGTTGTTATATAGCTGGGGTATCATGAATGTTGGAATTTCAGTAGTACAAAATTTATCTACAAGTGATTCTAGTAAAATTTTATAATATACACTAGGAAAGGAGATATGGTTTTTTAGATGAAGATTTAATGTTTCGGAGGTAATTTAGAGTTCATATGATATATTTTGTTGTTTTGGAAAATATTATAGACTTTTCAAAAGTTTTATACCATGAAATGTAATAGAGAACCATGTTTTCATGGTTATAAAATTTGTAATTGTTTTTAACTACTCCATGGAACTTTTCATTTTGGGATTATAAATTACCAATATAAAATAGGGAGGTCTAAATTGGGTATTGTTGAATTCCTTGTTGAGGTTCAGGGTATTGGGTGAAAAATGGAAGATGGGGAAACCATCCCTATATATGTAATATATATTATTCATTTAAAAAATTAAAAAGTACTGTGTATAATATTTATATACAAGGAGGTTAGTCAAAACAGAAAATTAAAAATTAATTTCCAAAGTTGGATGCTCTGCTAAATTTTAAAGATATAAGATATGATAAGGCTCATTAAGGTCATTTTAGTTATTATGGTGGAATCAATTTAGATTTATTGTGTTTATATGATGGAGAAATTTTGTTCTATTCTATGGATTTTTAGTATGATTATCTGAAAATTGAGAGGAAAACAAAATTTTGGGCATGGTTTCAGGTGACTCATGGAGTGGTTTTCCATTTTAGGAATGATGTCATAGTTATCACTATTTAATAACATGGTGTGAATTAATCAACCTGACATGTTTTTTGGGAAATAATATAAGATAAATTTTACAAATTGTGCTGGTAATGACCTTTTTATAGAGAATCTAATTCAGTAGTCCAGCATGTTCTTATATCTTAACTTTTCAATGAGAATTAATAGAATTTAATGGCATATATTTACACATAATTGTGGGAGATATTTATATGAGTTTTACTCATATTCAGAGAATATGTGAATCAAGAAGTTTCCCATCATACTTGAGAATAATAGAATATATTATGGAAGGGAAACATGATGAATCTATTATTATGTTTTAGAGAATTATTTCTTGAATATTGGATCTATGAAGATGTCCTTGTTTATAAATAATGTAGTCTACTATGATGTAGTATAACAGGAATATCTATATATATAAATATAATAGAATAATCCTAGAAGATAATAAAATTAATATTTTACTCATTAATGACCTCTCAAAAGAAAAACAATAATTCCATTATGACTCATGGAAAAGTCTAGATATTGTTCATGGTGATATTCATAAAAATCTTGTGAAGGATATGTATAGAGATAAAAGGCTCAAATCTACCCTTGGTGTATCTATTATAGTGATGTTTTTCTTTTTTTCTCTTCATTAAAAATTGGTAATGTATTTTTTGGAGCTTTGAGTGATACATATAATGTAATTAAAGTGTTCTTTATGAACAATGAGCTATCTATAAATAGTTTAATGAGAGTGAACTCAGTCCTAGATTAAACACACCACTAAATAGTTTGTTTTGTGGATTTTAGTGCATCAACACAATTTCAATTATATGATCATTGGATTATAGATATGTGTGTGAACTAAGTCATGTGTTCTTGATTGTATAATGTTTTCAAGAAATAATTGGTTTTTGTGGGTTAGACATACTTGAAAAAATATTTAAGGGAAAATAAATAAATAGGTAACAATAAAATCATTAATATAAGAATAGATTATGGATTTCCCTTCTTATTATGTGTTCATGATCATCTATGGAAGTGTGATTTTAATCAAAAATCTTTTAGTTGGAAATTTTTAATACATTAATTCTTCTCCCTTCTTATGGTATCTCACACTATAGTCTCATGTGGTCCTAAAAATTCAATTACAAAGAGTGGATAATTTGTTATGATTGATGACTTAGGGGAACTATATCTATATATCTTGTCATGAAATAGCTAATGAAATTTTGTGGAAGCTAGAGATAACTCACTTTAGAAAATATAATTTTTTGGATACCTTTAAGGATATCTTATAGATAAAATATCAATAGCTTTTTTTCATATAATATTATTAGTACCATAAATTCATTAGTTATTTATTATTATGGTGAATGGATTAAAAACGCATTGTGGGATAGAAATTATGGGTGAATAGATTTTGGAGAATGGTTATTGACATACTTATAATAGTGGTAGTGTATAAAAGAATAGTAATTGATGACATGAAACATATTAATAAGATGAGTCCTTGTTATCATATTAAAGGGTTGATGAGTTGTGAGGATATATTAAAAAATATATATAGATAAGTAGATATGGAATAATGGCATTATATTTTATGCTACAACATACATATTAAATACTTTTAATCCCACTACATAGAAGCATGCATCAAAAAAGAATTCATATATTAGAAATACATATTTTACAATATGGGAATTCTATTTCTATAAATTATATAAGAACTTATTAATCAATAAAATTTTGACATTATTATTGTAACTAAATGAAACATAGTCATGAAAAATATTAGAATAACGTAATATTCTTTATATGTTTTTTATTAGTGAATGAAATAAGGGAATATCATACCCGAATGTTTAAGATTAATGAAGAAGGATAAGGATTCTAGATGGTCCTATAATCTCAAATTGGAGAATTTTTTGAGATATATTTCTGATACTTATAGTGTTAGTGAAAACATATCTTGTGAAAAATTTATATGGGTAGTAATTATAGAAAGAAGTTAAGTAGTTTCTATGAGAAATATCCCCATGAAGAATTTCATTTCCTTGGAAAGGTAACTCTTAAATCAGGTGAAAATATTACAATGGATTCTAATTTTAATACACTTTTAATGATAAATATGATACTCCATCATTTTATTAGGTGGTAGAATATGTTACCAACATGGAGAAATTATAAATAAAGTTAAAGAAATAATTTTATCTAGTTAAGGCATATATTTACATATGTAATTAAAGTATTTATAAAAATAATTTCAATTTAAAGGTAAAATATATTTACATATCAACCTCTAATGATAGTAATGTATTAATAAAACACATCAATAAAGTTTAAACACTTAAGAATATTATTTCCAATTATACATTAAGACGGGGTATTTTTTATAAGAAACAAGGATAGCTCAAATAATCTAGTAAATTTTTAGATGTTTTTCATACATCATCTAAAAAGTTTCATTTTCAAACCATAATATTTTAATGAAGATTAAAACATTATATAATAATTTTAAAAAATAGGGTCACTAGAATAATCATTTATCATTAAATAGGGTTCAATCATTAAAAACCAGTAGATATTATATATTGAAAAAATTTGTACTTATTCAACATTTTATATTTGTGAATACTAGGTTCTTAAAAGTTTTTCCTATGCTTTTCATACCCAATAAATTTTGAGTTCAAAATTTTAGAATTTCTTATCTTAATAGAGAGTTTTAAATTCCAACTACTTAAAAAAGGTATATAGACAACGTTTTTTCACAATATATGAATGGAAACTAGTATAACTACCAAAACATATAAAATGTAAATGGTGGAAATGTTACTTTCAAGTACAATGTGTAGGGTCGTATTGTTATTAATATTGGTGTATATTTTATAGTGATAATTTTATTAATAATTTTTTTTAAAATTATAAGACTTAATAACCACTGTATTATAATAATGAGTAATTTTATTAGGGTTCCTCTGTAAACCATTGGAATGAAAGATATACCATCGGGATTTTTAAAGGACTTCAAAAATTATCATCTTAGAGGCATGATAATGGTTACTCTATTGACCTAATGATAATTACATTCTATAGGCTTCCCCGATTTAGTAAAATTGTTTAAAATTCCTTATTTTGGTATAAAATATTAATAAACATTAATGTTTAAACCTTAACTGAATTTTCCAAGATAATTATTTTTCGATCATAAAAAAAAGTTTTATTATTCAAGAGTCTTTGACCCTTTCTTATATAGACCCAATACCTTTAAAAAAATTATTACATGATTTTTTATTTAAAAATTAGGTAAAACCCAAATATCAATATACTATGTCCCTTTGGAATACTAGGTTCATAATACATCATAGTGAGAAAAAAATAAACCTTCTTTATTATATTCTTCAAAATGGAAGTCTAAATCGTTTGAAAGTCCTAACAGTGTATTGGATAACCAAGGGAATACATATAAAAATGTGTAATATTAAAATCCAAGTATGGGAATAAACATGAAAAGGAAAAATAACATTGATTCGAAGTTATGACTTCATATCCTAAAAGAAAAGTCTCATAGGTAAACACATGGTAGAATAACATAAATACTATTGAACCATAATATCTCGGAATAATAGGAAAAGTGGAAAAAATATAAAAAAAAATATAAAAAAATTTCAAGGCTAAATTCCTAGATAATATCACATGGTGGACCAATTTCCATACAGAATTAGGTTCACTCCCAAATCCCATACGTGACATGTCATGAGAATAGAACCATTACCCAATGAATTATAAAGATATATAGGTGCAAAAATCCTAACCTATTAATGATTATGTTTAAAATAAAAGGAAATATGTTAGAAGTCATAAATATAATAATTAACCATAGAAAAAAATTATATTCATAATATTTTCTCTTACCAAAATCAAAGGAAGTTTCATAAAGATGTCATTTGAGAGAAGAAAATAAGGCATGTGTTTCCCCATAAAATTAATAGATAATAATAAATTAATATATTTTAGTGAATATATATATATATATATTTGAATAAATCAATATCATCAATATTTATCATCATATATGAAAATTAATTTAAAAGATTACATTGAATACTTCTTGAAAAAATACCCATTTCACATTGAAATTTCTTATTAAAAATATAAAAAATTCCAAAATGTTTTAGAAAACTATTTCATTAAAAATAACCATTAAAAATATAATGTAATATTTGAATAGTATAGTAGTCATGATGGTTGGATATTATGTAAATGTTGTATAAGATTGTGGAAACATTCATTTTAGATTATTGACAAATGGTTAAAAATTACTTCGTTATAAAAAACACAAAAAGATTCCTTATAAAAAATTAAAAAAAATTAAAACATGGGTAAAAATATCTTTAATATTTATCTTTTGGTAATTTCAAAAATATAATTGGAAAAAATTTATAAAACAAGGCTATAGAAGAAATATGATTTTTTATAGAAGAGGGAAATGAAATAAGTTTTTCTTAAAAATATTTTATCAATAATTTTAAGTAACCTATAGAGAAAAATGGTAAAATTTCTTAAAACATTCATGAATACATAAATTATATTAAAATGAAATGGTTTTATTAGATATTTACAAAATAATTTATTATATTAAATTTTAAATAATAAAAATAATCGATTAAAATGATATTAAAACATAAACTCTTACCGCTTTGAAAACTTTTAAATCATAACTCCCATGAATGAAGTAAATGAATTATAACATAAAATGTCATGGATTATGAATTATAAATAATATAATATGTAAATTGGTATTATATACCCCACGTTACATATATTAGGTTCACAAAAGGACATGAGTCTCAAAGAAGGATGTTTTTTTATTAAACACTTTCCTCAAGTCCAGGGTTTTCATGTATGTATTTTTTCTCATGTATCATAAACTAAAAATGAATTATTTTTTCATAATTAAATTTTATTGGTCTAATACCATATACATAAACTATTTAAATAATTTATTTTAGTGATTTATTTAATTAAATAATTAGTTCTTTCCACGTCTGGTGTTTTGAGGATGCTCAGTTCATAATTTCGAAAATACATATTTGTGTTGATTGTGGTCAAAGTGTTCATTATTCAAAAATATCTAGATTAAAAATAATGACATAATAATAATTTTTAAACTTCAATTATACTATCCAAACTAAACAATAAATTTGGTCATGAAAAATTAACTATGTCACAATAATGGGGACGGTAGGCTGTCCATACGCAAGAGTAACAATTCCATTTTTACATGATCTTGAGAGAAATAATGTAATTATTATTTTTTAAATTACATAATGATTATTATATAATAAATATCTTTTTTTTCTTGATATACAATTTCATATAAAATCCATGTGATTTGATAATAAAAAACGAATCGCACCTCTTCATGAGGATGTAGTCCACTGTACATATGAATGATGTTTTCATTTTTTAATGGATGATAATGTAAAAAGGTATATGATATGTAAATTTTCCATCATGATAAATATTTTTTGAATATAATATATAAAAATTAAATACATCATCATTAAAATCCATTAATGTTGATGACAGAAAACAAATTACATCAGTTTACAATGTGATACTCTCTCATACACACAAATGAAGAAATTGTCTCCCATTTGTTGGATGGGATACAGATAAATTTTATGTCCTAAACATAATAATATCTTAATTTGTATGATATAATATTTCTAATAAATTGTAATTTTTAATAAATAATTGACGGTAAATAAATATGAATAAAAAAATAAGCATCTCGGGGAGATGATTGCCTTTTCAAAGAAGAACCTCCTTTAGATGTCTTATTAAAGACTATAAGGCAGGTGTTTTGGTAAAAATAGAAGATTTCTAATGTGTATAAGGATGTATTAGAGATATTATTTCATGTTTTGGTCAATCCAAATGGCCTAAGAGGTTTTAATATGTGAGGGGATGGGGTTCTATTTTATAATTTACGAGGAGTGTCATTTTTATAAATACCCATAACTATACTATAATGGGAAGTCAATATAAATACATGTTCCTATAAAATTGAAATATAAAAGATTCAAGGATATATAAGGCCAAAATAATCATATACCACTGAAATGGATCATTTTTTAAACAATTTTTCTCCATTACCTTTATGTTTACTCACATTAAAAATTTTATTTTTATTATCACACTAAATATTTTTTATACCATTTTTACAATTCATTATAAAAAAACATTTATTTTGACCCTATAATATAATATAAATTATTATAATTCCAAATTTTTAATAAATTTTTTAACTTAAATTTGTATAAGTGGAATAATTTAATTTAAAATAAAAAATTCAAGCACCATGATAAATGGTTTTTTGAGAAATGTACTTTTCGAGGAAAATATGATATTATATTAACTGTATAAATTAGAATCACAATTATCGAAATTTAAATTAAAATTGAATATTTATAATATATTTATTTAATTTAAATAATTATAAATTAGTGGTTATATTAACTAATTAAAATAGAGAAACATTATGCACATTAAAATAGTTTTTAGGGAAAATAATTTATGCCTAAGAATAAACTTATACTAAAATAATTATAAGGATGATTTATAAGAAATTAATTAGAAAAAAATAAATATACAATAATTATGTTAATTTAAAATAAAATTAATATAATAATTTGATATTAAAATTTCTTTATTTATTAAAAAAATGACATCTTTTGAAAATTAGTACTTTCCATTATTCACTAAAATATATATATATTCAGAAAAACAAATTACACTCTGTTAATTTGGATATGGTTCTTTCAGAAATTAAGTTCATTTTAAAAAATAAAATTTCTAATAGTTCCATTAACTAATTATATTTTAATCTTACTGAATGAAATAAATTTTTTTTGAAGAAAATGTATTTTTTAATAAGTTGGGTGCTTTTTTTCTTAAGAATTTATAAATTCATTTATATAGACTATAAAATTTATATCTATTTCAAAAATTGGTTAATATTGTTTAGACCTTCCAGTTTAATGTCTATGTTCTATCATTCTTGTTTAAATAATAATATTTCGATATTATATCTCAGTTCCATTAATCTGATTATTGTGTATTGATTATGCTATTAAGCATGGTGTTATTATAAAATGTCAAGGTTGTTACATTATACACCCATAAATTAATTGTGACCTCTCAATTTTTTCTTGTGACCTATAATAAAGCATTTTGAATTTGAAAGTTCCCTTTTTAGAAAACTGACATTGTAATAAGGGTTAATAAGACTTCCTCTTATAACACAGAAAGGAAAATGACAACATCATCTGGAATAAATTGTCACTAGGTTCCCATAAAGGATAACATCAGAGGGAAGTGATAATATGTATATAAAATAAAATCTCAAATAATAATGAAGAGATATAGAGATACATGATCATAAAAATTGAATTAATAATAGTATGTTAATGACCACAAAACCATATATCAGTGATGAAGTAAAAGACCACTGATTCATCAGATATAAAGGTAATAATATAATTTTTGTCAAGATCCTTTTTTCTAATAGTTGAGGGATTCTTATACTCTCAAGATATAGAACTTTATAAAATATACTTTCTTAATATCATTTTATTTCAGAAAAACAATTTCATCGTTTTTTATGATTTGATCAATTTCCACATTACTTATAACTCTATGGAATGAATAAAAAATGTAATTTTTTTATTCCTAAATAATTAAAATTAACATTTAATAGATAAAAAGACTTTTAAAATAGTAACAACCTATTCGTATTATATTTATTAAAACCAAAAATTACTAGCACAAAGTAAGATAGTATCCCAAATGAATAGGAATATTATGATCATAAAATTCAAAAATAAATACCAAATTTTAATGTATATCATCCCTTAATTAAATAAACCTATATTCAAAATAACCTAAATATCCTAAAAATTATTGAAGTATTTATCAAAAAAATATTATCTCAAACCATTTAATTTACATCACCAAAATAGTAATTCTTCCCAAATAATCATTTATGTTTAACCTATTATTTATATATATATATATAACTTCCCCTGAAGAAATGTTTCCCAAAATATCAGTAATCACCTAAAATACAAAAATATTCAAAAATATTTTATTATAAAAATGTTTCCAAAAATAATCTCAAAATTTATCCACCAAATTGTTTAAGTAAAAAACAATTACATGCTAACATTTACATTATATGAGATTTTGGTAGGCATTGCACCCTTTTCGACCTCTAGTTGTGTGTTTAGGCCATGCGGCCTTTCCATATGTTATGAGTTGTCACCTTCAACATAGGTTTTCCGGTTTAAAAAACTATATTTTTTTATCTTGTGTTTTCTGAAAAGGAAATTATTTGTTCGATAGTGTAAATGATACCCAATATTATGTTTAAATGAATAATTAAATATTATAATTCCAATGATTCTATTATATCATAGTCGTTAGAATAAAAATAATGAATAGTATAAATTTATTTATGAAATTATTGTTACCCATGTATATATAAATAATTTCTTGACTAAATAATTATAAAATAATGTAAAACCCTTTTTAATATAAAAGAAAATATTTTTTTCTAAAATACTATTTTATTGTACCAAATAATGTTTTTAAAAAAATAAATAAAAACTTAGTCTTGTTGGATTTTATTAATGATATATATATATATATATATATATATATATATATATTCAATATAATGTTTAAAATTAATTTTATTTGTTTTCTAGACATGATATTTGAACAAATATAGTATTATATATATCAAAAGTATTTTTCAAAAAAACCAGTTTTACTACCTTTTGATGGAACACTTGTTTTAAATATAGTTTCTGAAAATATTATAATATATATTTGATGAAATAAAATTATTATTAGAAATTAGAGTAAGAAAATTTAATATGAAATATTTTTTGGTATTTTTCTGATAAGTTTCATGTTTTATTAATAGGGAAAATGTAACGTCACCTTGTCATTTTTTGGTATTCATAAACCCCTCTTTTGGTTGAGCTTTGTTAGGGTTTCTTTTGGAGTTTTTTCAGATGATTTTCTGAATGTTCTATAGGTTTCTAGGCTAGAGCATGGTTTTCGCATGTTTTGCACAATTTTTGAAAAATAATGCGATGTGGCCTTGTTTTGGACAATGGGCTCCAAATGGTCTACGCACGGTTTGACCTCACCATGCACATTTTCCCATGAAATCATTCAGATGGATTTTTATAGCCTCAAAATTTCTATTAAAATTTCTCAAGCCCCCTTTTAAGGTCTCAAACAGACCTCCTTCTACCAAAACACATTTCTCCCTTATTTGGAGCTCCCAAGAAGGATAATTTGTCCCCTGAACCCCTTCTAAAAGTCATACGAATCTAGGGGAATGTCTTTTAATCTCTTTTCGGATAGTTTCCACCTCTCATTCTCTTCATATTATGATCACTACATTTCCCCTTATGTTTTAATGGATCATTTTATTGGTTTTTGAATCTAATACCCTTCATTTTTGGGATCTTAAACCTAGGATTGATTTCTGTTTGTGTGAACTTCATTATTCAAGGACAAATCTTGATTAGGCTTTGGCATTGTGAGATACATTGTTTTCTATAGGTGGTTCTGTTACGATGACTAAATTTTATTGAACCTAATTTCTTTGTCTAAATTTCAATTTTATATATCAAAAATAAATGTTTAAGATTTGAATCAAATATATTTAAATCATTTTTCATAAAAACCCAATTCTAATGAATGGGGGTTTTGAGGAAAAATTGGGTTTTAGCTTATAATTGGAATTTGAAGAGATTTAAATTGATTAATTTTAATTTTTAAAACATAAATTGAATCAATTTATATTTTTATTTTAATTGAAGAATTGTTTATTCGATGGAAAGTTTGTTAAAACCCCTGATTCATATGAATTGTTTGATTTGGTTTATAATCCCTATTTTGTGAAAAATGGCTAAAAAGGTTTTGTTGGAAACCATAGGGTCTCATCTCGGTGAAAAAGTATGTTTTTTATTAAAAATTTACTATGATTATAATGATAAAATTGGAATATTTGAAATGAACAATGGGATGAATTTCATTTTTAATTATAAAATGAATTTCCCATCACTGATTTGTACTTGAGCACATGAAATCCTTTTGTAGTTACTGAGTTATTTTATGTCATACTTTATGATTCAAGAAAATTCTAGCACATCATATAATCACATCCCATTCTGTAGGTTATGGTGATGATATCCCTTTACTATATTCCTAAATAGGAGTATATACATATTGTTATGTATTCAAAGTGTAGGATCCATATAGCCGACAACTGTCATACCTATTTGGCACATGAATAAGTTTATTTCTTGATTTCCTTTTTGAATGCGTATATATTCCATTATTGTAAACTATTTCACATGACTTAGGAATATATATAAAATTTTTATATAATTTATTCATTTAATCCATTTTTGATAATTGATGTTTATGCAATGTATCCTTTGATTAAAATAAAATTCCATCTTTTGATATTTTTTCCATCATTTGAAGTGTTTAGCATGATTTTAAAAATTTATTTAAATCATTTAAACTATAGATCATTATTTTTTTAAATATGATTTATTAATATCAAATTTATTTATTTTAAAATTGAAATCATATTTTGGTTAAATTGATATTGGAATTTATTATGGAGACTTTCGGTGAAATACTATTTGGCTTTGGATCACACCCGAATTCTGCCTTCGTTTGTTAGTTGATTATCTCATCCAGGATCATACTAAAGAAAAGGATCTCTTGGAGGTGGATCCTACTACTGATCATTGGTCTTCTTGAGTTATTTCCTTAGGGACTTTCAGTTGTATTCTCTCTTTTTTACTTCGGTTGCAATACTTTTGTGTTTTTTACAATTTATCTTCTGCTACTTCACTCCTAGTGGAGTCTTCCTTTGATATAAATACTGTATTTTTTTATTTCCATTCTGCTTTATTGGTGAAAAAATTGTTCCCATTTTCAGTATCTATGATTCTTGGTGCTATTCAATGACTCATGGGTATCAAGAATTCCCATCATGTTATGTCAGGATAGACTCAGTTATCGGGTTACCAGGGTACCTAAGAAGGTAAGTGAAAAAGTGGTATCAAAAGTAGGTTGAGATTTTGACTTGAAGTCAGTATGCATTGTGAAATCGTTTCGGGAATTATGAGGTAGTTGTGATTGACTGCCTTGCTATCTCTCACAATAATTAACCATAAGTAACTAGGGGTGTTGAGGGAAGGTTCCCATGTGGTTTAGTTATTGTCTTTTACATATTTTTATTTGGATAGCTGGAAATATAAATCATTTACACCTTATATTTTTTGGATTTATTTCCCTTGTTGATCAGTTTGATCATTTCTCAATGTCTTCCCTATTGTCTATTAATGTTATTTAGCACCATGTCGCTGAGGAGATGTGTAAATCAGACCCAGGGAAGCTAATGTTGGACCTCAACGAGTGGATATTATTGTCAATCTGAATTTGATTGAGGTTATCATGCACACTATCCACTCTCTGGGATACCCACCAACTCTAGTTTTCATTCAGGCACCCATTGTGGAACATCAGATGGATGTTCTGAAGATTTGTTCTCAATAGTTCCTTTTCCTGAAACTAACACCTTTTAAGGGATCAAATGACCCTAAAGATTCCGAGAAGTGTTTTAGTAGTTCTGAATTCGTGTTTGGATTTTTGGACACACCCGATGAGATCAAATTGAAGTGTTCCATTTTTGTGATGGAAGGACAAAGTAGAAGATGGTGGGACACTATGGTGATGGAAAAGAAACGTGAAGGATTATACTGGGAAGTATTCAAAGTTTATTTCACTAACCATTTCTATTTAGATTTAATGGTGATGGCTAAGTCTATAGTGTTTTTGAGACATGAACAGGATGACAGGTCATTGAAAGAGTATGGAAACTATTTTTCTGAGCTTGTTCACTTCACACCAAAAATATTATCAAAACAGGTGATGGAGGAATGAAGGTTTGAGTTGGGACTTCGTGAGGATATTTATTCTCAAGTTTTCTTGATGAACCTTCCCTCTTATTTTGATTTACCGAATTGAGCACTGATGGTCGAGATGGACCTGGTATGTACGTCCGGGTTATTAGGAGTCTCTATTTTTCCTTTTGGTAGCATGAGTTCCATCAGGGTAGAGCCGAATAATTATTATTCTCATGGAAGATATCAATAGCATGGTTTTTCTAGACCTCCATCAATACCAAGAATAGACCCTTTGGTTTGTTAGCATTGTTCCAAGACAAGTCATTATAATATGTTTTGAACTAACAAACCTAATAATTGTGGCTCTTGTGGGTGTTCAGGTAACATTAAGAGGTTCTACCATATTCATTCCACTCTGTGTAGTGGGATTGAATCATCATCTCCTCCCAAAGCTACTAGGAAATCAAATGAATCATGTTTAAAAGTTTTTGAGCCAAAAGAATCTTGAATAATGCTTCTTCACATAGTTGAAGAGTTTCTAGAGGAAGCATAAATGGATCCAGTGACCATGAGAGGTACCGTCACAATTTTTTCTTCATTGGTGACTTCATTATTTAATATCAGTTCATCTCATTCATTTATTTCAACCCATGTTGTTAATCTGCTAAATCTTCCTTGGAGCTTGTATCTTTTTTAAAGAATATTACTACAATCCTTGGTAAGAATAGAGTGTATGATATCTATAGTCCCGCTTGTGTTTTCTCTCCATCAGTTATTTAGTTACCTTGACCATTCTTGTTCTTGAATTTAATTCTTTTGACATTGTCTGCAGAATGAATTGGATAATGGCCAATAACATGCAGATTGATTGTTATCTTTGATGGGTATCCATCACATAGACTGGTGGTGTATATCTCGTTTTTCATGGAAAATGGGACCCATGGTTGAGCAGGGTTGGACCTGCTTATCCAGTGTTGGGGAAAGTAATGACAGTGTTTTATGTTGATCTATAATGGGAACCTTTCAGTGGCGAACTCCCTCCTGTGATCATTGATTTTCCCGATGTTTGTCCATATAACTTCTCTATTTTTTCACTAATAAGAGATGTTGAGTATTCCATTCACTTGATTACCGGTACCCAGCCAGTTTCTATTCCCACTTATCACATGGAACTAGCCGAATTGAAATATTTGATGTCTCAGTTAGATTATCTTCTTGAGAAAAGTTTTATATGTCTGAGTGTGTCAACTGGGGCAGCACTGATTTTATTTTCCATGAAATCCAATGGAGCACTCTTACTTTGCATTGATTACTGAAATATAATTCTAGTAAAGGTAAATTAAAAGGATCTATTTCCATGGATTAATGATCTGTTTGTTCATTTTAAAGGGTAAAAGTGGTTATCAAAGATTTACCTTTGCTCGGGTTACCCTCAGTTGAGGATAAATGAATCTAACATTCAGATACTTTCCAATCAGAGCAGGTGTGGAAATTATGTGTACCATGTCATGCCCTTTGGTCTAACTAATTCTCTTGTAGTTTTCATGGATTTAATGAAAATTCTTTTCCATGAGGGTTTAAATACCTTTTTAGTTGTGTATAAGGATGATATCCCTATTTAATCTAAATCGAAGTAGGATCATGTGAATCATCTAATAATATTGTAGTGTTTTCTGAGAAATCACCAATATATTCCAAGATTTCAAAGTGTGGTTTCTGGATTTCTGAGGTGATATTCTTGGGACACATGGTGTTGGAACATGGTATATATATTGATCCTAAAATGGTGAAAGATGTTATGAAAGGAGAATAACCTCAGAGTGTCTTAGAGGTTTGGAGCTTCTTAGGATTATTCGGATATTAACATCGCTTCATTAAAGACTTTTCAACATTGGAATCTCTAATGACTGCTCTTACTTGGAAGGGAGTCATGTATGTTTGGAATAACAAATGTCAATGATATTGTGTTAGTATGAATTTTCTTTGGACTACTACACTGGTTTTGACTCTTTAAGAGGCTGGGTAGGGTTACATGGTCTTTTTTGAGGCATCGTGTTCAGGTTTGGGTTGCGTTCTTAGGCATGTTGATCATGTTGTTGCTTATGGGTCCCTACATCTTAGGCTGCACGAGAAGATCAATTTTATCCATGAACATGAGCTTGAAATGATGATACATTATCTTAAGATATGGTGTAATTTCCTTTATGGTGAAAGGTTTACCATGTTTTCTAACCACAAAATGTGGAGTTATATATTCTCTGAAAATGATTTGAATCTCTGCCATAAATGTTGGGTGGAATTTCTGCAGTCTTTTTATTTTTACATTACCTATTCCCTGGGGAAAGGGAATTTCATTTCTAATGATTTGAGCAGATGATACCATCTCAGGTAGTGAAATAATCTTCAAAGGAGTGGAACATGATGGCTATCTTGGATCAATTTCATATTAGAGTTCAAGAAATAGGTGATGAGGCTTCCTTGGCTAGTGTTCAGTTGTCATCCTCAATTTATGAAATCATTCATCAAGGTCACCATCTTGAAAATGAATTCTGTAGAATTTGATAATCACTTAATAGTGGGGAGATAGATTCCTTGTGGTCATTCTCAAAAGGGGGAATTCTGTGCTCTCAAAATCTTATTGTGGTGAAGTCTTTGGTAGGTAATTTAGTGATGGGTGATTTCCATAGTTCCTAGTGGGTTGGGAACCTAGGAACCACAAAGAAGTTCTATGACATGAGGCAGTAGTTCTAGTGTCTAGGTATGAGGTGAGGAATTGATGGGATTTTCTCTCATTACTATACATTCCAACAGGTGAATGTTGAGCACATTAAACCATCAAGGGTGCTTCAACCACATACAATCCCAACATGGAAGTGGGATGAGATCTCTATAGGAATTTTGGTTGGCTTTCCATATACCAAGAGGAAGAAGAATACAATTTTTGTTGTGATCGATAGGATAACAAAACTAGCTCATTTTATACCCATTCATGATACATCAAATTTTGAGGATTTGGGAAGTCTCTATATAAAAGATATTTTTTGGTTGCATGGAGTTACATCTTCTATAGTCTCTAATAGAGATCCTAAGTTTATGTCTCTATTTTGGAGAGTTCCTCCAGAGGATCTAGGATCTCACTCCTATTTGATCACGACACAACATCCATAGTCAGATGGCTAGACATAAAGAGATATACAAATTCTTGAGGATATGCTTCGTGCTTGCGTTCATGACTTTGGTGGAGCATGGGATAATCATTTGTGTCTAGTTGAGTTTTCTTATAATCATAGTCCCCAGTCTTTGATATGGACGGCTCTTTTTGAGGCCTTGAGTGGTTGGCCTTATAAATATAATTTGTGTTGGTCAGGGATTGGTCAGATTTCCTCGGTTGGACCGAGCTTGGTCCAAGAGATGTAAAAAATGATTCAGTTTATTTTTCAGATAATTTTGACAGCTCAAAGCCAATAGATGCCTTATGCTGATCGTCATTATATACCTTTTGATTTCTCAGTTGGGGACTAGGTTTCCTTTAATGTTTCACCCTGGTTGGTTAACTAATGGCTTGGGGGGAAAGGGAATATTTATCTTCTTTTTGTTGGATGTTTTGAGGTTGTTGATCATGCGTGGAAAGCTTCATTACTGGTTAGCACTACCACCACACAGGGCGTCAATACATAATGTCTTTCATGTGTCTCCACATTTAATGTATTTGTCTGGTCTATCTCATGTTTTGTGTTGGCATGACCTTGAAGTGGAACCTAAATTATTTGTGATTAAACTACCAGTTAGGATTTTTTATTTTAAAACCATGGTACTTCGTGGGAAAAAAATACATTTGGTTCATGAGATATGGTAGTACAATTCTGATTCTTGTCAGATGTTGGAGATGGTGGAACTGACGAGGGAGTAGTGGATTCATCTTTTTGAAGGGTAGAAATCATCATAGGCTCTCTGGGGACCGAAATTTTCTATTGTGGGGAGGTTTTAACATCCTAACACTATTTTTAGGTATTAGTAAACCCCTCTTCTAGTTGATCCTTGGTTCGGTTTTGTTTGGTATTTTTAGGTGATTTTTTTGAAAATTTGGAGGTTTGAAGGTTGGATCATGGTTTTAACATGGCCCACGCATGGTTTGGAAAACCATTTTTCAGTACCCTATTTTGGAAAATAGGCTACGCACAATCTATTCATGAATTTAATGAACCATGAGTAGTTTCCCAAGAAACCAGGCGGAGGAGTTTTTCTATATCATAAATTTCTATTAAAAATTATTGTGCCCACTTTTGTGGTCCTGAATGAACCTCCTTTGACTAAAACATGTTTATCATTTCTTGGAACTCCCATGAAGGATACTTGGCCCCTCAAACACCTTCTATAAGACATATGAAGCTAGGAAAAATTCATTCAATCTCTTTTTCATTAGTTTCCACCTACTGTTATCTTCCTCCCACAATCTATCTTTCAACTTAATGTTTCATGGATATTAGTATTGATTTTTAGACTTAATACTCTTTGTATATTAGGGTGTAAAAACTAGGATAGATTTTTGTTGGTGTGATATTTTTTCTTGGTGGACATATCCCGATTAGGGTTTGTCTTGGGGAGATCCATGGTTTTCGGTATGTGGTTTTGATACAGTGCCCAATTTTTATTAAAACTAATGGTTTTATCTAAATTTAAATTGTTTGTATTGAAATGAAATTTTCTATGTTTGAATAAAATTTCATTCAATCCTTTGTTGGAAAACCCCAATTTAGATGAACATGGGTTTTGAGGAAAAAATGGGTTTTGGATTGGAGTTGGAATTTAGTGAGATTTGTATTTTTTAATTTAAATTATTGTTTTTATGGGAATTGAATCAATTAATATTTTTATTTTAATAGTAAAATAAGTTATATCATGATTTTTTGTTGAAAATCTCATTTTCAAGTGAATTAGAGGTTTTTGATGAAAATGATGGAATTTTTTTATTTCATTTCAAATAGTGCTTTTGTGAAAAAATCCTTAAAATGTTATAATGGAAACCTTAGGGTATCGTCTTAGTGAGAAGGAATGATTTTAATTAAAACCCCATTATGGTTTTTAAAAAGATAATTGGAATATTTTTAATAACAAATGGGATAAATTTCATTTTCTGTTTTAAAATTAATATCCCATAATTGATTTGTTTTTGAGCACATGAAAGCCTTAGGTAGTTAGTGATTTATTTTTGGTGGAACATTATGATTCAACAACATTCTAAATCATTATATCAGCACATTCCATTCCTTGAGAGATGGTGATGATATCCCATTACCTTAGGACAAAAGGGGCCTATGTACATACATTGTTGTATTCACAGTGAATGATCTATATTTCCAATAACTATCATACCTATAAGGAACAAGACCATGTTCCTTGTTTGTTTTCATTTTTTTAATGCGTATATATTCCATTGTTATAAACTATTTTAAATGACTTGGGAATTTATATAAACTATTTATATAAATTGAATATTTAATCCATTTTAGAGAATCTTATTAATACAATGTATCCATTGATTGATGGAAAATTCCATCTTTTGATATGTTTTCCATCATTTGGAATGTTAAACATGATTTTATAATGGTATTTACTTATTTTAAATTATTAAGAATTATTTTTTAAAATATTCTTTGTTAATTCCAATCCTTTTTCATATAAAATTGAAAGAAAATTTTGGGTAAATTGATGTTGGCATCTGTTATCGAATCATTGGGTAAAATCTTACTAGGCTTTGGCTCACACCCGATATGTGACTTCAGGTGTTTTTAGATTATCTCCTTCCAGGTTCATGTAATTGAAAAAGATCTCATTTAGTAGGATCCTTTTTCTGAAATTTGGTCTTGGTAAGCTGTTTCCTTATGGTCATTAGTATGTTTCTCCATTTTTATACTTGTTTTGAAGTACTTTGGTGGTTGTTCCATTTTAACTTCTGGTACATTAAACCTAGTGGTGTTTTCATTTGATATGCATAATGTCTTATTTTCTTTTCATTCTGCATTTTTAGGGGGAAAATCATTCCTAGTTTTAGTTTGTATAATTCAAGGTTCTTGTCACTAAGCTCTGGGTATTGGGAATGCCCTTTGGGATATGTTAGGACCATCTCGGTTATCGGGTTTCCAGGGTACTCGTGTTTGTTCATGATATAAATAATAATGTATTTTAATTGAAAATTAATTTTTCATAAAATTTATCTATAGAGATAAATTATATTTTTGAATTGTTATAATGTTTAATTAGATATTTTTTATTATTTAATAAAATTTAGGACTTTGGAATCCATTTTACAATGAAATTGGAAATAAAAACATTGTAAACATTTTTATTTTTTTACATTATAAACATTATTTTTCATTCCATCAATGGGATTATTGTTTAATTAATTTATGGAACATGAATGTTTTGAAATTTTGAATAATGGATTCCATATCTATAGTCAGAATGTAAAATTTTTGTAAATTGGTCCTCTTTAATTTTGGACATTAGGAATAGTAACATTACTAATATTTTTACTACCATGGTCAATGGTAAATTAGGTTATTAAAGGTAAAAATAGTATTATAAAATATTATAAAATTACAATAACACATGTACAATTTTTATTTTTGAGTTTGTTTCGACATAAAAGCATCTTTGGTCTAAAATATAAACTTTGGAAGCCACTTTGGTGAATGTATGAAATTTATAATATGATATTCAAAGATAATAAAATTTTTCACTCTAATTTTTTACGAGGAAATTATTTTTAATATTGGGATTTATGATTGATATGTTTGACTATAAATATTATTTAGAAAAATAAAATTTTTATCTACATATTTTTTATTTAATTATATTCATTTGTGATCCAATATGAAAATTAAATGGTGGCATAATGATGATGTAATATTTGTTTAATTAATGGAAAATTAAATAAATGATATTAAAAATATTACAATAAATATATTTTGAAAGACTTAATGTCATTACCAAATTTTATTGAAGAAGATTACATGTAATTGATGTTTTAGCGGAATTGGTTCAAAATTATATTTTTTGACCTTCTTGTTTTATTGATCACAAAATCATTATTCTAATGACACTCATGAATTTCTTGTTTCCCTATTAGAAATATATATTATGAGAAAATGTTATAGATTTATCTAAGTATATGAAACTTTTGAGATAGAAAATATTATTCATGACACACCACAAGAAAAAAAATCTATAATATAAGTAACCACCCATATATCGAACTGTCAAACTATCAAACTGTTGGACTGAGGAATTTACAAAGTATGAGAAACTATCGTTCAACACACTACAAGGATTTAATTCCACAAAAACATGAATTTGGCTATATATGGGATACATCTAGATGTTCCTCCACCAAACTCATACTTCAAAAACTAAAAAATTAATTGATTATAAGACACCATTAAAGAATACACCATCAAACCATTGCAACCACTAGCATATTGAAAATTTGGCTAATTATGAGATACCGCTAGAGTTTAATACCACCATAGAAACATACCATCATAGAAAAATACTGACATATCCTTATACATTTTACTACATTAATTAAATTACATATTTTTTAATTGCATTACTCTAACTTCTATATGAATCAAATTAAATTCCATTTTTTATTTTAATGTTTGTATCTTAAATTCCTGACAGAAAGTAAGTATGAATGTGCATTATGAGGAAGAAGCTGATTCAGATAATCATACTAGTTATGAGGAAAGTGGAACACACTCCCTTGAGAAGATATAGATAATAACATGCAGAAAAGATAGATAAATGCTCTAGAAAATAATAGACATGATGATAGAAATAGCATGAGATTCAGTGAATATCTGAGAGCCGAAGAGCCCACCGACAGCGAACACGCAACAACGGAAGACAAAAAGAACATCATATCCAATGCTTTCCTCCATTATTAAATCATGATACTATGACACTGTATTTTTACAATGTATTTTGAAATAACATAACTAAAGCTTCTTTTCTAATTTAACTCAATAGTCGTAAGCTGTATTGCAACATACCGATCACTTCTAAACCCTAAACTATTAGATTTCTCTCAATACTATTTAGTTTTTTTTTGAATAGTGTGATTACTAAATCTACATTACCACACACACATTGTCACATGTACTAAATTAGAAAATACTTGATATCTTCTCAAAAACATTTCTCATTTGTATCTCCCACATATTAGAGTGGTAGAGGTCCATATGTGGCCAGTTTCTTTTTACTCCAACATATAATTTTGGAAGACGTCATGTGTGAATTGGATAGGTAAAAACTGTTGTATAAACCCAATCCCAGTTTTGGATTATCTAGTTTAGTTTATATAAACTGAATGGTGATCGGTGAAAACCATATATAGAGGAAAAAATCCCAACATGATACTGAACCTCTTTTATTAATTTTTTGTTTTTTATATCGTTTCAGGTTTTTCACTTTAAAACTAAAAAATACTTTTAACTATAAAAAATTAATAATTGTATAGCTTATCATAATTCATGTTCATATAATATCTTGATCAATTAAATAGATATAAATGGATGCAATAATATTATATACATTTTTCAACTGGGAAGAAATCTATATTTAGATAAATCTTTAGAATGATTAATATATATCATACAAATTATTTTGATAAAATTACACATTTAAATAAGTGGGGGATTTAAAAATAATCCATATTTTATAAAAAAATATTATTGGGTACTCAACTCACCACATTTTTTCCCCTCTTAAGATACTCAATCCAACTAATATTTTTGTATCAAAGGGATTTTCATTCTTTGGTAATTATGTTTTAAAGTTTTTTATAATTATTATCTTAGTTATACAATTATGTTTTACATTTCTATTAGTTTTGAATTTATTTCGTTAATATGGATAGTCATTACGATAGTTCCACTACCAACAGAAATCCACTCTTCAAAGGTACATATTAGGCCGTTTGGAAAATAAAAATGAAAGTTCACATAGAGAGAATGTGTATTTATATTTGGTTTGCAATAGAAGATGAATATGTAATACTTGATACATAAATAATAACTTCATATGATTCTACAAAATTATCATACAATAATAATTTTAAGACTATGAATGTCTTATGGCCTTAGTGATGAAGAGTTTAATGGGACTTTTGTGGAAAAATGATTTTCAAATTTTGGACACTTTGTCTCATTCCAAGAGGGAACTTCAAATGATAAATAAATGAGGATTAATATCGATAAAAAGAATATGATAATTTTATAACGAAACATGATGATCCCATTTCTGATATGTTCCTTATGTTTATTGATATTTTCAATACCATGAAATAAATGTGAAATACTATATATGAAAAGGATTGGATAATGTTTTTTTTGGGATATATACCTAAAAGTTGGAGAGGCACAACAGAGTCAATCATAGAATCATGTGATATTAGTAAATTACCTATCAAAGAGATGATATCTTAACTTATGATGTATGAAGTGGAGTTGAAGGTGAACAAAGACGAGGATGTGGAACCTTAGAGGAAGTCAATAGCTTTCAATACAACTTCCCCAAAAAAATAGATGGAAACAAGAAAAACTGAATGTCCAAGCTTCCAGTTCCAGTGATATTGAATCTTCATCTAATAGTAATGAGAAAATGGGTCACATAGGCTAATATTTTACCAATTTGTATAGGATAAAAATGTTTTTCAAAAACCCAAATTATAAAAGAAAATATGACAACATATGAAATTGTAAGAAATGTATGATGATCCAATGGAAATTAGTCTATTAAGAAAGAAAAAGGAAAGGTCAGATAAAATATAAATTTCTAATGATTATGTACAAAAAGAAATATTATGATAATGATAGAATATAAAAAATAATTAAAGGAAATATTATGTTCCTTAAAAGATATTTCATGTGATTATGATACATCTCTTGAAAATAAACCAGACAATGAAAATATGTGCTTCAGGACTAAATTTATTGAGTTACATGACATACTCAATATTTCTAGTATTTTTCATGTTCATGAGATTGATAATTTTTATAATGTATATGATGATGATAATATGTTAAATTAATAATTTTTTTAACACCAAATACATTCTATAGGATATCATTAATGAATTAAAGGATAATTATAGAAGTCTTAAAAGTTATAATTCTCTAAATGTAAATGTAAAATGTGACTTGTCTATAGTAAAAGAGAATAATATTCAACTACAAAGTGAAAAAAATGAACTCATTCATTAAATTGAGAAATTGAATAAATACAATGTAAAATTTAAAAATGGCCGAGAAACACTCACACAAATTATGGGAAATCATGTTTCCCCCAAATATGTTACTGGGATAGGATATGAAAATGGATATAGGAGAATAACTAAAATTAATTTTTTTCCCAAAATCAATTTGTGAAGCCTCTAATATAGTTTTTTTTTCAAAAGGACTGAATTAGGTTTTTATTTCTATGATTATAAAAGCAATTTTTAAGAAACCCACAAAGAAAATGTGAGTTCCAAAAGCATTTATCACTGAAAATATTAGACACGAATCGATTTGGGAATCAAAATCATTTCTTTTTTTAAAACATTTTATTTTGTAAAAATAGTAGAATCCCTATAATATATGTATATAATATATGAAGTGTTCTTGTCCACAACATATGACAAGATAATACACTTTCTTCAAGAACCATATCAATGTCGATGGTGGCAATGTCACTTTTTGTGACAGTGAAAAATGAAAAATCATTGGCGTAATCCAGATTTGTAACAATAATTCTATTTAAATTTATAATTTTTTATATATTGATGTTTTAAAGTATAATATTCTTATAATTTTTATGTTGTGTGATAATAGTTTTTATGTTAGTTTTGAGAATGATTCTTATAATGTTTTTTTCTAAAAATGATTTAATTTTTTATGCTTTATGAAATGAAAATGTCTATGTTATAGATTTATTTTTTTTATTTTCTCAGAATGTTTCATTCCTAATTTATTTAATGTAGATTTAGTCATTTGTTATAAGAGGCTATTAAATTGAAACATTCACTCAATTAGTAAGCTTAATAGAAAATTTATAGTTATAGATCTAACTAAACATCAGTTCCCAACTGATAAAGTCTACAACCTGTATCAAAAATGGAAAAAAAATATAGTTTCTTTTATACTAAAGAATGAAGTGTCAAATTCTCAACCAATACATTTGATTCACATGGATTTGTTTGGACCGTCTAGAGTTTCAAGACATAGTGGGAAACACTATATTTATGTTCAAATAGACGTATCTTCTATGTATAATTGGGAATAATTTCTAGCTTACAAAATTGAAGTCTGCTCTTACATTACTATGTATGCTAAATCTGTAGAAAATCTTACTAGACTCAAGATTTAGAACTTAAAGAGTGATCATGTTCATGAGTTTGAAAATCAATATTTTGTATCATTTTACTCGAAAAAAACTGATACTGTAACACCCGAGAATTTTATGTTATATAAATCATCAAAGGAATATTTTTCTACACAACACTTGCTTGGCTTGCTTAACACGCAATCGCGACCTTCCTCGATAGCTTGCGTCGTACGCAATACCGAGTTTCACTAAACAACAATATGCTATTAAAACTAGCCGTTATGAATAGTAACAACCACTTTTTGAAAATTTATAAATTTTATTTTTCAAAATGGACTTCATTTTTGGACTCAGAATATCGAAATTAGCCTAGGGTGAAATTTTGGTATTTTTCTGAAAACTTTCAATTTTTGATGAATAGTGAAACCACTAAGTGGTAGGTTAAAAACTGAATTTTGCATAAAACTTAATTTTACCGCTTCTGTGAATGAAATTTCAAAAATCCGACAGACACGGTTGATGTCAGTAAGTAAAATGTGGTTCAATGAGATAAAAATAATTTTTTGGTGAATAGTAACTTTTTACTATTTTTACCGCGGTTAATAGTAAATAGGGTAACTAAGGGTAAATATGATATTAATATTACCCTAACACATGTCCTAATTCTATTGGACAAGTTTAATTCGACCAAAAACAAACATAGGAATAAAATATGACCATTTAGGCCCACTTGGATTAGATTAGGACATTTATTATTAATTTATTTAAAGAAGGGTTAAAACAGTTAAAATCAAAGTTTAATAAGTAAATCATTTTTAATATGGGGTTATACATAAGATAAATTCGATTGTAAATATGAATTAGAAAGCTAAAAAGATTTCCTACATGATGGTATTTTATTTGTAATTTTGAGACATTAAATAATTTAATTTATTTATGACACAAAGATGATGCAGTAATTATCTTATTAATGAAATATTGAAAAAATTGATAATATAAATACCAAAATAAATGTAATTTGAGACTTTTTATGAATTCCACTAATTTTCTAGGTTACTATGATATATTATTGTTGATTTAATCAACTTGGTTCGAACATATAATTCTGTTATGACTTTCACAAAAAATCATATATCAAATAGTGTCAAAATTGACACAAAATAGTTTTTAAATCAAATATTATATTATTAATTGTTATTTTATTCCTAAAAATCTAAGGTTCGGCCAAATGACTTAGATAAGGATATATATATTAATTATAAACAATTTGGGGTTCGTTTGTCATGTTATAGTAAGTGTATTAACCATATAGTGAAAGAAAACAAAAACACACGGTAAAAGTTAAATTAATTAACTTAGAGTTAAATCTAATTGATAAGGTTAAAATAATACCCTAAACTTGTTTAAATCCTATTGGTTGATAGTATTTCGACCCATCCCCACTTTATCTTAGAAATAATACCCTTTGGAACCATTATAAACCGATTTTGACTTTAATATAAAATAATATTTTGAGATATTCCTAAGGTGCCCCTCTCCTCCCTTATAAAAGGGCACCTCCTCCCCCTCCTCCTCACACCAATTTGAGCACTCAAGCTCGGCCAACCCCTGCCATTTTCTCCTCTCCACTTCCCTAGAATAATCCTAGAAATCCTGGTCTTCTCCAAAGACCAATCTTAGTTCCTTAAGTGGAGGATTCAAAGAGGCGTTCCAAAGAAGAGGTAATATCCATTACCGATCTTTTCAATTTCTTTCTTCTTCAACTTCTTCTTCTTTAGTTGTTTCATGATAAAGTAATAACATCAGTATTACCTACATACTGATATGTTATTATAAATATTAAACAACCCTAATTCACCTTCTATCCATCCTACGGAAAAATGAAATCACCGCGCGTGCGTACGTACGGAATACCGTCTCCACGCCGTGGTGTAATCTATTTTCCACCATCACCTTACAAGGATGGGTATAATGGTGTAATGAGTAACTATATATGATTATTATTAAGTAATATTGATACTGAAATAATATATATATATATATATACTCCAATACAATTCCACGATCATAGGAACGATATCATCACTCGTGCGTACGTACGAAATACCGTCTCCACGATGTGATGCGACTCGTTCTACATGATATTCATTTCATAATGATTATATAAATGAATTGAATGAATGAATATGGTATATACTACACTAATACCATTCTGGAAATGAATTATCTATAACCTAAAGATAAGAATAAGAATTTATTCGACAAAACACGCATAAGAACAAAAAGTTATAAAGACCCGAGTAACAAGTAACAATGAAATATTACTAACAAGAAGCTAATAATATGACCATATATGATCTCATATCAATATTTATGATTCTGGAATAAGTCAATAACATTATTTAAACCATTATACAGGAGCTTCGGACACGAACAAAGAAAATCAGACCTAAGGTAAGGTAAATATCACAATCTCATTTTTATCCGAGATTGTTTATTCGTAAGTATTTACTGGGGTGTATTTTATCATCCACATCCATGTTCCCTAAATATGTAATATTGTTTCCATCCACTTGCAATAGTTTAAATCCAATTTTACCCTTAGGTGAGTTTTTAGTAAAGAATATGAAAGGAATCTTTTGTCGTTTTTCCGTACGAGGTACTTTTTGACTTTTCCGACAAAAGTACGAAGAATGTTTTTTTTAACTTATACGGCATGAATGGATTTTTAAAACATTACTTCAAAGAAGCTTCCTTTACAAGTTTTCAAGTTTATTTTTAATCAACTTCTTTTATTTTAAAGTTGTATGACATGTTATGAAAGGAAAAATGTTTTTGAAGAAGAAAGGATATTTTCCTCAAGAATGGAGTTCAAGTGTTTTATAAAAATTATTTTCCATCTAAGATAATAAAGGGTTATATTTTTATCCCTATTATTACATTGATTTGATCATGTTGTGATGGAATTATTTTTATGAATTCCTTTATCTTATATGAATTGATTTATGATGTCATGATGTTTCAAGAATCCCATTTTTGTTACTTGTGTTATGCGATGATGGATGTTTTAAGATTATGTGGCACACATAAGAAAGGATTCATTATAAGATGGGTGGGACCTATATCTCCCTCCAATGCATTGGGTAAAGATTTTATATCTCATGATATAGACAGGGCTGGAACGGTAGGTTATACCGGTTCAGTGAAACAGGACTGAAACGAGGGTTACTCGATTCAGAAAGGGACTTTGTCCACTAAGATAGTCTTGGAAATGAGTCATGACTAACAAGAAACGATTTTCCATGATTATGTGTGCATGCCACAAAGTTTCAAGTTTTATGTTATGATTATGGGGATCTCATTTTCACTTCTATGATTTATTCCATGTTAAGATATTATGATCTCTTTTGCAGGTTTTGATTTTCATAAAGATATGATATGATTTTTATTTCCTTTATTTGCCCTTGCTGAGCATTTGAGCTCACCCTTTTATGTTTTCTTTTCCCCAGGTCAGGAAGATGGATATTAAGTAGAATATGCTAAAACGGACCCTAGATATGATGAAATAAATGGGAGACACTGTAGAAGATTTATGAAACAGTTGTTTATGTTTCCCAGTTTCTAAAGACACTATACCTATACGGTCCTTTGTGGTTTTGTCATATGTTGTAATAAGTGTGCTTCAATTTTGATGTATTAACAATGTATGTAAAGTGTGGGTCTTTATAGTTGGTATCAGAGGAAAGGTATAGTCAACCTTTGGAAACTAGGATGTGAAAGCCTTAGTAACAACCCTAAGGATAAGTCTAAGCATAGAACACAATCTTAGAAATGGCCATGAATAACCTAGGATAAGACCATAAGCATGAAAATTTTTTTTTCTTGAATTATGTGGTTTCCTATTATAATTAGTGTTGCTCACACTATTCTTCTTGGTTTTAGTCAATGGCTGGAACCCGAAGGAACTGTGTTAATGCGGAATGCGATGGGCAATGCAATGATTGTCCCCCTGAGCAACCAAACGATATGGGAGCTGGAATGCAAAATCTTGTAGCCATGCTCACACAACTTTCTCAAGCTATGAATCATGCAGGATTTCCAAACGAACAAAGGAGGGAGCAACATTCTATTGAATCCTTCATGAGGCAGCGTCCACCATCTTTCAGCGGGTCTACTGATCCATTAGTTGCTGAACAATGGATTAGTACTACTGAAAAGATATTTTCAGTTCTTCAATGTTCTGAGCATGATAAAGTCATCCTAGCAGTGTATCGTTTGGAAGGAGATGCGGATCAATGGTGGAATCTTGTTAAGAATACGAGGCAAAGGGATGAAATTGAGTCTATGGAATGGGACGAGTTCAAGAACTTATTTTTCAATAAGTACTTCCCTCGTATTCTCTGAACAAAGATGGAGAAAGAGTTCCTTGAACTGAAGCAAAGGGATGATGAATCTGTTGGTACCTATGAAGCAAATTTTACCAGACTTGCAAGGTACGCTTCTGGTATTATTATCCAACCTGAGAGTAAGATCGATCGATTCTTTAGTGGCTTAAAACCAAGTCTTCGAAGGGCGTTAGCCATAAGGGACTTCAATAGCTACGAGGAAATCGTTCGATGTGCTCTCAAAGTCGAGATGGAGATTGGAGTAACCCATCAGTCACATGGGTTTGATAAGAAGAGGAAGATGGAATTCAAAGAAAAATCTAAAGAGCACACGGAAAAGAAGATGAGCTTTTCCTTATGCTCAAAGTGTGGAAAGAAACATGGAGGGAGTTGTCTTAAAGGGACAAGTAAATGTTTTAAATGTGGAAAGGAAGGTCATCGGGAATTTGAATGTCGCGATAATGGGAAGAAGATGTCTAATGATGCAAACAAAGGAAGGGATACACAGAATGAACCTACTACACTTCAATGTTTCAAGTGCAAGGAGATGGGGCATTATGCCAATCAATGCCCAAATCCAAGGGTTGATGATGATGGTCGACGTCAACAAACTCTTAAGGCTAAAGACAAAGGAAAGTCACATGCAATTTCTATCAGTGATGTGGAGTACGATAACGATGTGGTGAAAGGTACACTTACCATCCACTCTAAAGTAGAAAATGTTTTATTTGATTCTGGATCCACCCACTCTTTTATTTCTGAAAAATTTTCTAAGGGTATCACCGTATTACCTCAACAATTAGATGTTGAGTTAGCTGTGACAACACCTAATGGCACATCAATCGCATCAAAAGTTTATAATTCTTCTCCGATCGAAGTTTGTGGGAAAGTGCTTCCTGCAAATCTTGTGATCCTTCCTTTAGTGGAATTTGATGTGATTCTTGGCATGGATTGGCTTTCTCTACATGGAGCTCATATCAATTGCCAAAGAAGGGAAGTCACATTCCATATTCCAGATCAATCTACGATCGTATACCAATGCAAGGATGAACATAACCTTCCAGTGGAAATTTCTTCCATCTTATGGGTATTGATTCCACTAAATGAAGGTTATTTATCTCAAATGGTTGGTGAGAAACTCACGATTAAGAATATGCCCATTGTACGGGAGTTTGATGATGTCTTTCCGGAGGAATTGTCGGGTCTTCCACCAAATCGTGAAGTTGAGTTTTCAATAGAACTCGTACCGGGTGCTTTGCCTATTTCAAAGACACCTTATAGAATGGCCCCAATTGAGTTGCAGGAATTGAAGAAGCAACTCCAAGAGAATCTTGATAAGGGATTCATACGCCCTAGTGCGTCACCTTGGGGAGCACCTGTTCTATTTGGTAAGAAGAAAGATGGATCAATGAGACTTTGCATTGATTATCGAGAACTTAACAAGATCACTATCAAGAACAAATATCCTCTCCCACGCATTGATGACTTATTTGACCAACTATGCGGAGCTCAATACTTTTCCAAGATTGATCTTCGTTCAGGGTATCATCAATTAAGGGTCAAAAGGGAGGATATACCAAAGACGGCTTTCCGTACAAGGTATGGACACTATGAATTTATAGTGATGCCATTTGGTCTTACTAATGCCCCTGCTATCTTCATGGATCTAATGAATATAGTCTTTAGAGACTATCTTGATCAATTTTTGGTAGTCTTTATAGACGATATTCTTGTCTATTCAAAGAGCAAGGAAGAGCATGAAGATCACTTGAGAATTATATTGAAGACCCTAAGAAAGGAGAAGCTTTATGCCAAATTTACCAAGTGTGAATTTTGGCTTCAAAAAGTTGCATTTTTGGGTCACATAATCTCAAAAGAGGGGATATCTGTGGATCCAGCAAAAACAGAGGTTATCGAAAGATGGTCAAGACCAACAACAGTAACTGAGATCCGAAGTTTTCTTGGTTTGGCTGGATATTATCGACGTTTTGTAAAAGATTTTTCACGATTATCTAATCCACTCACCAAGTTGACTCGGAAAGGAGTTAAGTTTGTCTGGACGGAAGAATGTGAAGAGAATTTCAAGGAGTTGAAAAGAAGGTTATCCAGTGCACCTGTGCTCACACTGCCTTGTAGTGGAGAAAGGTTTGTGATCTACAGTGATGCATCCAAGAAGGGATTGGGGTGTGTTCTTATGCAAAATGATATGGTGATAGCTTATGCCTCACGACAGTTGAAAATCCATGAGCAAAATTACCCAACACATGATTTGGAGTTGGCTGCGGTAATCTTTGCATTAAAGATTTGGAGGCATTACCTTTATGGTGAAAGGTGTGATATTTATACTGATCATAAAAGTTTAAAGTATATTTTCACACAAAAGGAGCTGAATATGCGCCAAAAAAGATGGTTGGAGCTGATTAAGGATTATGACTGCTCAATCCATTACCTCCCTGGGAAAGCAAACAAGGTGGCAGATGCATTAAGTCGACAAGACCATGCTAGTTTATCCATGATGAGGATCACAAAAGATCCAATATTTATGGATTTACAAAGGATGGATATTGGAATTATAATGGAAAGGGAAAAATCTTATCTTTCTCAAATGAATGTTCAACCATCTATACATGTGAAGATTAAAGAGGCACAGAAAGAAGATGTCGAGTTACAAAAGAAGGTGAGAAATGTTCCGGAATTCAACCTTGATTGTGATGGGATAATAAAGTTCAGGAATCGGGTTTGCGTTCCTCCCATCCCCGAATTAAAGAAAGAGCTGCTGGATGAGGCTCATAGTTCTTCATTCTCTATTCATCCTGGAAGCACGAAGATGTATAGGGACCTGAAAGAGTACTTCTGGTGGGATGGCATGAAAAGAGATGTTGTTGAATATGTCTCTCGATGCTTGGTTTGTCAACAAGTTAAAGCTGAGAGACAGAAGTCTAAGGGGATGTTACAACCATTACCCATACCCGAATGGAAATGGGAAAACATCACTATGGACTTTGTCACAGGACTTCCTAAAACATCCAAAGGCAATAATGTTATCTGGGTCATATTTGATCGTCTTACAAAGTCTGCACACTTCATTGCTATTAGAGAGGATTTCTCTCTAGATCAGCTTGCCAGGATATATATAAAGGAAGTGGTAAGATTGCATGGAGTACCACTTTCTATTATATCTGATCGAGATCCGAGATTTACCTCGAAGTTCTGGCGAAGTCTTCAGCATACTCTGGATACAGAGTTGAGTTTCAGCACTGCTTATCATCCCCAGACAGACGGTCAGTCTGAGAGAACAATTCAAACCCTAGAAGATATGTTGAGAGCTTGCTCTATGGATTTCAAAGGAGGTTGGGATCAACACCTACCTTTGGTGGAATTTTCTTATAATAATAGCTTTCACTCTAGTATTCAGATGGCTCCTTATGAAGCTCTCTATGGAAAGAAATGCAGGACTCCAACTTGCTGGGATGAAGTTGGGGAAAGAAAGCTATTAGGACCTGATCTCGTTGATGAAATGGCAGAAAAGGTTAGATCTATTCAACAACACATAAGAGCAGCTCAGAGTCGACAGAAAAGTTATGCCGACAACCGAAGAAAAGACCTAGAGTTTGAAGTGGGCGATAAAGTGTTCTTACGAATATCTCCCTGGAAGAGGGTTATGAGATTTGGAAAGAAGGGGAAGTTGAGCCCTAGATATATCGGTCCTTTCGAAATACTGGATCGTGTTGGGAAGGTAGCTTACCGATTGGCGCTTCCACCGAATCTCTCTCAAGTTCACGATGTGTTCCACGTATCTCTCCTGAGAAAGTACATACCAGATCCTTCACATGTACTCAGCTCAGAAGTTGTACCACTGGAGAAAGATCTTTCTTATGAAGAACAGCCGATAGAGATTCTGTATCGTAGCGAAAAAGTCCTACGAAACAAGACCACTCGCTTGGTGAAAGTTTTATGGAGGAACCACCAACTTGAAGAAGCTACATGGGAGCTTGAGGATATGATGAGGGAGAAGTATCCTCATTTGTTTGTTACAAAGTGACGAATTTTGAGGGCGAAATTCTTTTTAAGGGGGGTAGAATGTAACACCCGAGACTTTTATGTTATATAAATCATCAAAGGAATATTTTTCTACACAACACTTGCTTGGCTTGCTTAACACGCAATCGCGACCTTCCTCGATAGCTTGCGTCGTACGCAATACCGAGTTTCACTAAACAACAATATGCTATTAAAACTAGCCGTTATGAATAGTAACAACCACTTTTTGAAAATTTATAAATTTTATTTTTCAAAATGGGCTTCATTTTTGGACTCAGAATATCGAAATTAGCCTAGGGTGAAATTTTGGTATTTTTCTGAAAACTTTCAATTTTTGATGAATAGTGAAACCACTAAGTGGTAGGTTAAAAACTGAATTTTGCATAAAACTTAATTTTACCGCTTCTGTGAATGGAATTTCAAAAATCCGACAGACACGGTTGATGTCAGTAAGTAAAATGTGGTTCAATGAGATAAAAATAATTTTTTGGTGAATAGTAACTTTTTACTATTTTTACCGCGGTTAATATTAAATAGGGTAACTAAGGGTAAATATGATATTAATATTACCCTAACACATGTCCTAATTCTATTGGACAAGTGTAATTCGACCAAAAAAAAACTTAGGAATAAAATATGACCATTTAGGCCCACTTGGATTAGATTAGGACATTTATTATTAATTTATTTAAAGAAGGGTTAAAATAGTTAAAATCAAAGTTTAATAAGTAAATCATTATTAATATGGGGTTATACATAAGATATATTCGATTGTAAATATTCATTAGAAATATAAAAAGATTTCCTACATGATGGTATTTTATTTGTAATTTTTAGACATCAAATAATTTAATTTATTTATGACACAAAGATGATGCAGTAATTATCTTATTAATGAAATATTGACAAAATTGATAATATAAATACCAAAATAAATGTAATTTGAGACTTTTTATGAATTCCACTAATTTTCTAGGTTACTATGATATATTATTGTTGATTTAATCAACTTGGTTCGAACATATAATTCTGTTATGACTTTCACAAAAAATCATATATCAAATAGTGTCAAAATTGACACAAAATAGTTTTTAAATCAAATATTATATTATTAATTGTTATTTTATTCCTAAAAATCTAAGGTTCGGCAAAATGACTTAGATAAGAATATATATATTAATAATAAACAATTTGGGGTTCGTTTGGCATGTTATAGTAAGTGTATTAACCATATAGTGAAAGAAAACAAAAAGACACGGTAAAAGTTAAATTAATTAACTTAGAGTTAAATCTAATTGATAAGGTTAAAATAATACCCTAAACTTGTTTAAATCTTATTGGTTGATAGGATTTCGACCCATCCCCACTTTATCTTCTAAATAATACCCTTTGGAACCATTATAAACCGATTTTGACTTTAATATAAAATAATATTTTGAGATATTCCTAAGGTGCCCCTCTCCTCCCTTATAAAAGGGCACCTCCTCCCCCTCCTCCTCACACCAATTTGAGCACTCAAGCTCGGCCAACCCCTGCCATTTTCTCCTCTCAACTTCCCTAGAATAATACTAGAAATCCTGGTCTTCTCCAAAGACCAATCTTAGTTCCTTAAGTGGAGGATTCAAAGAGGCGTTCCAAAGAAGAGGTAATATCCATTACCGATCTTTTCAATTTCTTTCTTCTTCAACTTCTTCTTCTTTAGTTGTTTCATGATAAAGTAATAACATCAGTATTACTTACATACTGATATTTTATTATAAATATGAAACAACCCTAATTTACCTTCTATCCATCCTACGGAAAAATGAAATCACCGCGCGTGCGTACGTACGGAATACCGTCTCCACGCCGTGGTGTAATCTATTTTCCACCATCACCTTACAAGGATGGGTATAATGGTGTAATGAGTAACTATATATGATTATTATTAAGTAATATTGATACTGAAATAATATATATATATACTCCAATACAATTCCACGGTCATAGGAACGATATCATCACTCGTGCGTACGTACGGAATACCGTCTTCACGATGTGATGCGACTCGTTCTACATGATCTTCATTTCATAATGATTATATAAATGAATTGAATGAATGAATATGGTATATACTACACTAATAACATTCTGGAAATGAATTATCTATTACCTAAAGATAAGAATAAGAATTTATTCGACAAAACACGCATAAGAACAAAAAGTTATAAAGACCCGAGTAACAAGTAACAATGAAATATTACTAACAAGAAGCTAATAATATGACCATATATGATCTCATATCAATATGTATGATTCTGGAATAAGTCAATAACATTATTTAAACCATTATACAGGAGCTTCGGACACGAACAAAGCAAATCGGACCTAAGGTAAGGGAAATATCACAATCTCATTTTTATCTGAGATTGTTTATTCGTAAGTATTTACTGGGGTGTATTTTATCATCCACATCCATGTTCCCTAAATATGTAATATTGTTTCCATCCACTTGCAATAGTTTAAATCCAATTTTACACTTAGGTGAGTTTTTAGTAAAGAATATTAAAGGAATCTTTTGTCGTTTTTCCGTACGAGGTACTTTTTGACTTTTCTGACAAAAGTACGAAGAATGTTTTTTTTAACTTATACGGCATGAATGGATTTTTAAAACATTACTTCAAAGAAGCTTCCTTTACAAGTTTTCAAGTTTATTTTTAATCAAATTCTTTTATTTTAAAGTTGTATGACATGTTATGAAAGGAAAAATGTTTTTGAAGAAGAAAGGATATTTTCCTCAAGAATGGAGTTCAAGTGTTTTATCAAAATTATTTTCCATCTAAGATAATAAAGGGTTATATTTTTATCCCTATTATTACATTGATTTGATCATTTTGTGATGGAATGATTTTTATGAATTCCTTTATCTTATATGAATTGATTTATGATGTCATGATGTTTCAAGAATCCCATTTTTGTTACTTGTGTTATGCGATGATGGATGTTTTAAGATTATGTGGCACACATAAGAAAGGATTCATTATAAGATGGGTGGGACCTATATCTCCCTCCAATGCATTGGGTAAAGATTTTATATCTCATGAGATAGACAGGGCTGGAATGGTAAGTTATACCGGTTCAGTGAAACAGGACTGAAACGAGGGTTACTCGATTCAGAAAGGGACTTTGTCCACTAAGATAGTCTTGGCAATGAGTCATGACTAACAAAAAATGATTTTCCATGATTATGTGTGCATGCCACAAAGTTTCAAGTTTTATGTTATGATTATGGGGATCTCATTTTCACTTCTATGATTTATTCCATGTTAAGATATTATGATATCTTTTGCAGGTTTTGATTTTCATAAAGATATGATATGATTTTTATTTCCTTTATTTGCCCTTGCTGAGCATTTGAGCTCACCCTTTTATGTTTTCTTTTCCCCAGGTCAGGAAGATGGATATTTAGTAGAATATGCTAAAAGGGACCCTAGATATGATGAAATAAATGGGAGACACTGTAGAAGATTTATGAACCAGTTGTTTATGTTTCCCAGTTTCTAAAGACACTATACCTATACGGTCCTTTGTGGTTTTGTCATATGTTGTAATAAGTGTGCTTCAATTTTGAAGTATTAACAATGTATGTAAAGTGTGGGTCGTTATAGATACACTCACAACTTATCTTCCCTTGGACACCCTAGAAGAATGGAGTTATTAAACAAAGAACTCGAACCATACAAGAGATATCCCAGACCACGTCAAATTAGTAAGACCATCCAATTTATTTTTCAGCAGAAGCTGTTAATAAAACTTGCAATATTATCAATAGAGTTTTGATTATACCTATCCTTAATAATACACATTATGATTTGTGGAATGATAGGAAACCTAATGTTAATTACAATGTATTTTTGGTTTTGAAGTATTTATTCTTAACAATAAGTATAATATAGACAAATTTTATTCCAACAGTGTTGAAGGAATTTGTAATACCTAGATGATTTTGTGAAATATTTTATTTAAATAATTTTAATTCTTCTATAGAATGTATTGCACGCAATTGTGGGTTTAAAATAACCAAAAGACTCCCATAGTATGAAATTACTATTATATCCTAGATTTTAGGTTTTTAGGAATAAATATTACTAACATAATAAAATTATTGGTGTTTTCATTAGCTACCAATTATTTATAATTAATATATAATGATCATATATTTGTATTTTTTTATGAATAAATTTTCTGAATTACTATTAGTAAGTTAAATTAATGGAATTTATGTTATATACTTGATAAAATATTTTTAATATTGATATAATAGGTATTTTTCTTTTGGAATGAATAAATCCCATCTTATGTATAAAAACAAATATTTTTCAAATGGATAATTTTTCCCCATATTAATGGAGAGCCATTTTTAAAGTAAAATTTAGTTAAATTAATTATTTTTATGGGACATCATAAAACTCTTCATTGGAATCAGGATATAAAAATTTACATTAGATGAATTTGTGATACCATTCGGATAACTTTTGTGTTTTTATGAGTAGTAAACATGCACTAAATTTAAAATAAATGTTTTTCATTAAAATAATTTATATGGATAATTTTTATTATTGAATGGTTTAAATGTATAAATGGAATATATTTTTATAATTTTATATAACTTATGTCATTAAAATTAATTTGACTTTGAATTTTAATGTCCAAACATTTCAATCTTTTCCAATTTTTTAGCTTTTTAAACAAATTTTCTCATTTCAACAATGGGATTAATTTTAAATTAATTACTGAAACTTATGTGTTTTTCTTTTTTTAAAAAAAATTGATTCCATATTTTTATTCAGTAGCTCCAAATTTTTTAATAACTTATTTTTATTTTGGGGATTTATAAATATTAACTTCAGTAATTTTTATTAATTCCATAAAAGTGTAAATCAGGTAATTAAGGGTAAATTAATATTATAAAATTACCCTAACAATTATCCTAATGTCCTTAGATGAGTGTGTTTATTCCAAAATAATACTTGAGTCGAAAGGGTTACCTTTTGAAGTCAATTGGATGAGATTAGGAAACATAATTTATTTTATTTAAAGAAAAATTAAATATGTCTCACTCATATTTTAATAAATATATAATTTTTAATATAAGGTTATATAGAAGATAAATTCTATTATAAATAGACATTTTAAAGATAAAATATTTTCCATTTTCATGGTAATTTATTTTTAGTTTTTAGGAAATAAATAATTACTCTAAAGGTTTATACATTGATAAAGTTAAAATTATTTAATTGATGAAAAAACAATAAACAATTTATAATTCACAAAAATTTTGAAAATATTATTTTTAGAGTATATCTCATCCATAATCATCCAACAGTTTAGATATTGTCCATTTTGATCCTTATAGTAGATATTATGTCACTTGTATTATTTTATTTTATGGGATGTTGAATTTGTTACATTCATGTTTTAAAAAGTATATCATTTTTAATATTTGACTTCTAAGAAGATATAATTAACTAAAAGTATTATTTTGAAATATAGTATATTAATATTCATCATATTATTTTATTTTTAATTTTTATTAAATTTATAAGTGTATTAATAATTAGTCAAAACTGACATTGTAATTATTTATTTTACGGAGATAACAATCCAATAATATTAAAATAAATAAATCTTCTGATAATTAATATGTACAATAAATTTTATAGATCTCCTTGACCTCTTATTAATATAATAATATATATTTTTGATGTTATATTTTTATCTTATTATATTAGAAAATCAATTAATTGAAAAGAGTGAAAATTTACACTATTGAGTCTTTATCAGAATAATGTTTTATTAAATGAATTATGAATAATAAAGATTATAGAATAATTATGATATGCTCGAAAATGATATTATATATTTATTTATGGCCAAATTTATATAAAATAAATAAATATTTTACATTTTTAATATTAAAATATGTGTCACCCTAGTAAAAAATTGAATAGTATAACTAAGTGTCAAATAAAATGATATGGATTAAATTGACAGGAAAACTTGTATTTTTTTTTTTTTGATATTTATATTACAACCCTATTTAATATAATAACATAAATTGGGATATTTTTTAGGTTTTTTAATGTGATGTTTTATTAGAAATTAATATTTCTTTGAGTTTCCAAAAGTACCCCTAACCTCAAATATAAAAGTGCACATACTCCATAATTTATTCACAACTCATTATGACATTAGGCTTAGATAACGTCAAAATTATCCATTATAGTATTACATACTATCATTATAGATGTTATGGTCTTCTCTAAAGGCCACCTCTAGTGATTTAAGTGGAGATTTAGAGGGTGCATGTCGAAAAAGTGGTAATCTCCTCTACCGATTTTTCATACTTATTTCTTCTTATAATTACTCTTAAGGAGTTATTTTATTATAATGTAATATATCAATTGTAAATTATATACAAATATGTTAGTATTATTATGAAACAACTATATTCCACCTTTTATCCGTCCTATGAAAAATGAAATCACCAAACGTGTGTATGTATGACTTATCATCTCTACATCGTGGTGTAATCTATTTTTCACCACCACCTTACTTGTATGGGAACATTAATGGAAATAATTACTATTTATTATTATTATAACATTATATTGGTTCTTAAATGTTATCCAACATCCAATTCAATGCAATTCAACAATTCAGGGAATGATATTGCTACTCATGTGTATGTACAGCCTACCGTCTCCATGATGTGATGCAATTCATTCTTCATTATCTTCATTGAATAATGAATATATAAATTAATTGAATGAATTAATATTATATATATTATACTAATAATTTTTTTTAATTATATAACTATAACCTATGAATACGAATAAGAATATATCTGAAAAACAAGCATAAGGATATAATGATGTTAATACCAAATAGATGAGTAATACTTTTACTAACATACTAATCATAATATGATAAAATATGGTTTCATTAAAATGAATATGAATTTATAATATGTTAATGAAATTATTTAAGTAATTATATAGGAGGTTTAGATATATACAAAGAATATCATACTTAAGGTAACTGAAACTTTCACAATCTCATTATTATCTGAGATTATTTATAAGTATTTACTAGTTTATATTTTTCATCCATGTGCATGTTTCCAAACTATTTAATATTATTTATATTTTTAAAAAAATTATTAATTTCAACTTTACACATTGGTGAAATTTTATTAAATTATTTGAAATGAATCTTTTTTCTTTTTACGATATGAAGAACATTATGACTTATCTTACAAAACTATGAGAAGAATTTTTTCTTTTTACTTATATAGAATGATGGGTTTTTATGTGTACAAAAAAAATATTTCCATGAATATTCCTTTAAAATATTTAAAGGTTATTTTAAAAGAAATTATTTTCATTTAAAATTTTGTGGAATTTTGAGAATTTTTTTTTAATAAAGAAAAAAAATTTCTAGAATTAATTTCAACTGTTCAATACAAATTGTTTTCCATCTAAATATAATTCATTAATATGGTTGGGTTTTAGGTATAATATCCTTATTATTATAGTATTATTTTTTTAGAATTATATTTATAAAATCCATTTTTTACAATGATTATGTTATGATGGAATTACACTTAAGAAACCCATTTTATTACTTGGGTTATACTGTGATGAATGATTTATGTTTTTATGGGACAAGTAAGAATAATTTAATTATGAGATGGGTGGGAAATATATCTCCCTAAAATGAATTGGGTAATGATTTTTATCTCATGAGATAGAAATGGCTAGAATGGAAATGATCTTGGTTCAGTAATATAGGGTTGGAATGAGTTGTGAGCTCGGTTCAGTAATGGACTTTTTCTACTATGATGGTCTTGGTAATGAGCCTTTGATAATAAGAAATGATTTAATATACATATGTGTATCCCAAAATTTATTATGTCTTATGTTATGACTTTTAGGATTACATTCATTCATTCTTATGAACTTTTATGATTTATCTCATGGCATGATATCATGAACATTCATATGTCAGATAATATTTTCAAATGGTATGTTCTTATGTTTTATGATTATGATGTTATTGATACATCCATATTTACCCTTACTGTGTATCTGACCTCACTCCTATTCATGTTTCTTTTCCTCAGTTTATGAACAATTTTATTATGAAATATTTGTCAAAAGGGGGTCTATTTATGAAAGAATAAGTGGGACATAATATAAATGACTTATGAAGCAGTTGTTTTTGTTTCCCAATTTCTAAAGAATATATACCAATATGTTCCTATTGTTACTTTGTTACATTTTTTTACAAATATTCTCTAATTTATAAGTAATATATATATATATATATATATATATATATATATGTATGTAAAGTGTGGGTCTCTATATTTGGCATTAGAGGAAAGGTATAATTGACCTTTGGAAACTATGATTAAAAAATAATAAGAATAACCATAAGCATATGCTGATGTATAGGCTATAATCCTAGTGTTTTATAAATGATCATGAATATCTAAGATAAAACCCAAAATTTCTTAAATTTAAATTTTATATTTTATTATGTGTTTTTCCCATTATTGTTAGTGTTTCTCATACTTTTCTTCTTGATTTTAGTCAACGGATAGAACCCATAGGAACCACATTAATGTAGAATGTGATGGGAGATGATATGTATGTCCTCCTTAGAAACCGAATTCTATGAGAGATATAATGAAAAGTCTTGTTGAAATTCTCAAAAAACTTTCTCAATCTAGGAATAATGCAGGACATCCAAATGAAATGAGGGAACAAATATTGTTGACTCCTTTATGAGGCAACATCCACCTTTTTCCAGTGGGCCTTTGGATCCACATATGGATGAATAGTGGATTAGTACCACTGAAAGGATATTTTTATTTCTCCAATGTTTAGAACAATATAATGTCATATTTTAAGTCTATAATTTAAAATGTTAAGTTTATCAATGGTGTAATCATATCAAGAATACGATTCAAATAGATGAAATTTAATCCATGGAATGGGATGAGTTCAGGAAGTTATTTTTCAGTAATTAAATTCCTCATATTATTTTGAGAAAATATGGAGAAAGAGTTCTATGAAATTGAGAAATATTTTTATGAATCTATTGTTACCTATGAATAAAATTTTACAATAAAAGAAAAGTAAACTTGTATAGTTATTATCCTGCCAGAGAGTAAAAGTGATCTATTTTTTGGTGGCATAAAACTATATCTCATAATAGAATTTCCCATAATGGAATTCAATAGATATAAGAAAATTTTAAATGTACTCTCAAGGATGAGATGGATATTGGAGTAACTCATCCATTCTATGGATTTGAAAAAAGAGAAAATGGAATTCATGGGAAAATATATATACCACACTAAAAAAGAAGATGAGTTTTTCCTTATGTTCATTACGTGTAAAGAAATATCGAGGAAATTGTTTTAATGGGACGATAAAATTTTTTTAATATTCGGGGAGAGGTTTATATGGTAGTTGAATGCCGAAGTATTGGTAAAAATATTTCTAATAATGAGAATAGAGAAAAGGATACACATAATGATCCTCTTACACTTCAATGTTACAAGTGCAAGTAAATTGGGAATTATGCTAAAAAAATCCCTAATCAAAGGGTTATTGATGGTGATCAATGTCATCAAACACATAAGGCCAAAGTCAAAGGCAAGCCACATGAAATCAATATCAGTGATGTGGAGTGTGATAATGATGGGGTGAAAGTTACACATATCATCCACTCTAAAGTAGAAAATGTTTCATTTGATTCTAGATCCACCAACACTTTTATTTCTAAAAAATTTTCAATAGGTATCTCTATATTACCTCAATAATTAAATGTTTAGTTAGTGGTGGAAGATCCTAATGGCACAATGGTGGCATAAAAATTTTATAATTCATCTTCAATTGATGTTTGTGGAAAAGTTCTTATTACTATTCGGGGTCCCATGAATCAAAAAACTAGTTTGTCTTGATGGAAATAATAAAATAATGAGTTAAATTATCAAAATTCACTTCTCCCCTCCACTATATAAACCACCCCTCACATCATCTTCCTCCCACACCACATAAGCTTAAATACATTCATACATTCTACTCAATTATATCCCTAAGTTCATACCTAAAGTCCAAGACCTTCTGGTATCATGAAAACGACAAAAAAATGCTTTATGGGATTCTCAAGGAGGAGTACTAAAGAGGTGAACCCCTCTTCTCTTTTTTTCAAATTCTTTTACATGTTCCATTATTTTGATTCTATCTCCTCACCTCCCCATATTCATGTTATATTATAATTATAGTTCCTTAAATGGAATTTAATTATATTATTCTAATTGAATATTTCATCACCATCTCTCATTTCAACCACCTCTTACACTAAAAATGGAATACTGTCTGAGATGTGTAAATTTATCACATTTAAGGACGACAAGTTTTCAATTTCTATCATCAAGACTAGTCGAGAAACATTTTTAATGTTTTTACCAGATAATAATAAATATATTATACCTTACTCAATTTATTTTTCTCCTTATACACTCATAATACAAAATAATAATACAAAATAATAATACAAAGCAAGTTCAATATGCACAAAACTGCATGGTTAATCCATGCATTTATCAATAACATTTAACTAATGAATCATACCCAATTATATAACCCAAAATAATTATATAATTATTTATAATTTCACTAATAATATATATTTACAATTATGGATGTTTAACCACATATCCAATGAACTTCCATTCATGAATACAGGTAAACTGGTTATGAACACCAAAGACCAAAATGTTTCTCAAACAATAAAATTGAATCTCATAAACCCATAAAAATGGGCATGAATGAACCTAATAAGGTTATACCATATAAATTAAATGTTTATTAGGTAATTTAGTCATTAACTAATTAATCTAAATTTTGTTATTCAGGTTGTTATGAACAATCAAGAACGCCATCAAGCATAAGGTTAGGCGTCATCTCTCTGACATTTATTCAATAGTTTCTAATATGTTGTGTCCATTTATTATTAATTCATAATTATTGGGTATGTTTTATCACCTCCCCCATACTAACCATATGATATATAAAGGATGGGACACCCCTTTACCTCTCATTAAACCCTCACAATAACACTCATTACCATGCAAAAATATTTGTAAGGGGTTTCTCTTCTCAGTTTCATTTACTTGATATTTTAATTTTTCCCCACTTATTTCATCTATGTGGGGTATGAGTTCTGATAATTTTTATATCATTTCATTATTATTGTTATATTCATGGAATTCATTGACTCATTTTTTTATGATTTGGTTATATTAATTGACTGATTACATTGTGGTAAGGGACTTTGTCTCAATTTCCATTCCATTGTGACTTTGTATTGTGCACATAATAATATTTATGTGGTGTACCTACATCCCATTTGAGATCACCTTTAATTTGAAATTATATTTCTATTAAATATCCATATTATCGTATCATAGATATGTTTATTGTCTTAATCCGTATAAAATTTACCCTATAGTGTTTATTTGGAATGTTGTTTTAACAATGGAAATATTAATGAATATGTATCCTCTACTCTATAAGGATATTAAGAAGGCATATTTTACATGTATTAAATCTGTATATAAATAATTATTTGTACTTTAAATGGTTGGTGGGGCCCTCTATAGCCCCTCGATGCATCGATAGGTCTCATGAGACAATCTGTTTGCGACAGACCCTTCGAGATTGTTTCCAAAAATCTGACAGGTTTCTAACCACAGACATAAAATAGTTCTATAGTATAGTGGTATCATGTTATAGATACTTGACAGTCAAATAATAAGAAATATCTTTATTCAATATCAGTTATAACTATCTATGAAGTTTTCAGTATGAAAAAATCTATGAATGTTGTTTCATTCTCAGTTTTTAAAGGCTTGAGTTTTTCATTTATTAATGATGACATATTGACCATGCCTTGTTGATTATGATTTAGTTATTATTGATTCATGTGTCTGCTATTTTTAACCCTTACTAATAATTTTAGCTCACCCCCATTCATTTTTTTACCTTCGACATGTTATGTAGAGGAGATCATTTATTGAGTTTTCATGAATGTTGTTTTTTGTTTTATTTATATTTTATTTTATAACCATTCCCAATGTAATTTGAGTTACATTTATGTGTTTAGGTTCCTCAAAACTACTAAAATGATCGTTCATTTGGGATATTATTCCATTTAAGAATTCCAATATAATTAGAAATGCACCGAATCTGAGCTTCTGGGGTCGGGAGTTACAGTTGGTATCAGAGGAAGTATAATATAGTCCTTGGAAACTAGATATAGAAAACATAGATTAGTGAAAAACCCCTAAGATATACCTTGTAGATAAGAATATAATGACATACTAGAATTTTTTTAAGGAATATATTATATTTTTTATCAAGAAAATAAATCCCTGACTGGATACGAACAAGTAGAGGTGGCTCTGGCATAGATGTATCTGGTGGTAAAACATGAAAACACCACTTTGAGCTAGACTCGAATGACAACTGGTGCATGAAAACAGTCCCTAATAGACTCTTGGTTTGACACTCCTAGGTGATATATTTTATTGAATTCAAAATCATTTTACAAATTATTATGATGGATTTAATCCTCAAAATTAACCAAAGTATATCATTTCAGGATTTATGATGCATACATTTATGTTATGTGTTCTACCATGTTTAGAGATATAGAGTGTTCATAATGTTATGAGATAATATATAATATGTAATTGATTAGAAATGGAGCCTACATGAAGGAATGAGAACTTCAAAAATATATGAGATGTGAAAAGTAAGAAGGATCGTATCTCTGATAGTCTTGAACCATCATTTAAAAGAAAGATTGTCTCCCAAGTATACTCATCATATGAGGAAATATTTTCATTTGTTGAAAAGTTATATAAATAATTAACTAGTTCCAATGGATTTTAAGGGAAACAAAAGAAGAAGTGGATGGCAGGGAAAACATGGATAAAGGGAAGAAGGGAAATATGTATCTTCCCACATGTGATAATTGTGGAAGGAAACACCTTGGAATATGATTGAGAGGAAAAGGATTTTTCTTAAAGTGTGGAGGAAAAGGAAATCATGCCCATAATTGCATTAAATTGAAAGAATTTACCTATATTCAATGATTTAACTGTAAGGATATGGGAAACTATGTGAATCAATCTCCTAAGCATCAAAGGAGTATACCCAAAATGATGATTTTAAATAATTATCTTGTTATGATGCTACCACAAATGAAGTATAATGATTAATATGCCTAGTCAAGAATCATGTCAAATGAATATTTTTTTCTATAGTGTACTCGTTGTAAGAATTATACGATAAATAAGGGTTGTATTGTAGTACTATTTCATTAAGGATTTTAGGTCGAATTATGAATTGTATAAAGAAAAAGTGATTTAGTATATAGTTAAATGTTTTAGAAAAAAACTTTATTGAGGGAAAGAAAACCTATAATATATATATGATGTTATGATAATGATGATGAAATTATTGATTCAGATATGTATTGGCTAACTTTGAACTGATTTTGACTTTTGGAGAAGTGATATATGATATCATCGATTGGGTTTACAACAATTTTGGATTTAAGAAATATATCCAATAACATGTATCTTACATAAAAAATATGGAAGAATTCAAGTTTACAATATAGTTTTTATGGTCATCTTAGTTATTACCATTTTTCTAGATGATGCATGATGAAGTTATTCACATGTTTCGAATGTGAATATTAGAGTTGTTTTGTCTTGATTAACAGTTAATGATAAGTTCATCATTGAAATATAGATACCTTCCTTATAATGTGTTGAATCATTATATTTTTGAAAATTTAATGATTTACAAAATGGTTTAAGTTTATCATTGTATGATGTTTTAGAGTTTTATATCACTACATGATGGTTTTATTATTCTTCCATGGCCATGTTGTCCAATTACAATGTATTTTTATGTAGTAAGCGATGCATTTTTCTTTGCTATTATTAATATGATATTTTAAACATATTTTTATTGTGGTTTTCCCATAAGGTAATTTTCAATTATCAACCATTAACTTTCGAAGTTCAATTTCAAATTTCAAGGATGAAATTTTTGTAAGGGATAATGAAACACCCCAAAAAAATACAAATAGATATAATGCATAATGTACTAAGTCTCTACAAAACACCAATTTTTTATAACCTCGCCATGTAAAGATAATTTTTTGACCTCTGTTATTTGAATTTCTAAAAACTGACATACACAGTTGTGTTCAGTAATATATTTTGAGTCTGATAAGACAAAAATAATTTTTAGGGAATAGTAACATACCCTTATGAATCGTAACATACCCTTATGAATAGTAATGACAAGAAATGAATATTAAATCATCCCATAAAATATAAAATTCATCCATAAATGTATAAATACAATTTTTCACATATTAAAAGTAAAAAACAATCATAGAATAAGTTTTGGTATTTTTTTCTTGTCATAGATATTTTAATTAAAATTTTATGATTAATATAATAATTTAAAATGGAAATTTATTTTCATAAAATGTTTTCATAAATATGTACTTTGTTTTCTTATGGTTATAATAAATTTTTATGGGACATTGATTAATTTATAAATGTGTTATAAAATGAGTTATAGTTTTAAAGTTGTTTTTTAATAAATTGTGACTTTATATAAAAATTTAATGTCATGACCCGATCCAACTGGGATCGAGCTGGGACTCCCCAAGCCTGCCTCCAACAGGCCAGGGGATGGAGACTAGCTTCAAGTAGACTATCACACACATGGGAAGAATTATCCTAAGGTACATGTACACACGCACCCACATACACCTCCATGAAATAGTGCAGAAATATATATAAAAACATGAAAGAAATGCATGCATACATCTAACCCAAAACCAGAGTACAACAAATGTACAAATGGGAAAATAAAGGCCCACCAAAAGTAAACTACAAAAGCATCCAACCAGCCCGGCTAGTGGGAAATGCTGCCAAATTCACCCGCTAGTAAGCTCCTCAGCACAACTCTGGTAAACACCCCGGTCAGTCTCACTCACTAAGCTCTGTCGGCTCTGTGTCCACCTGGGACTCCATCTAATGGTATGTGGTCTGCACAAGACACAAACATGTATGGGAAAAGCCCATATAGGGGTGAGTATAAAAAATACTCAGTAGGCACCCCAAAAACCCCAATATAAAAGGGAGCAACTGAAAGGCAACAGTCAGCTCATCCCAGCTAGAGGGAACCCAAACGGGAGTAAAACACCATCATGAGACAATCCTCAGCTAAACATGCCTAGTCAGCTCAACTCATGTGTATTCCCATACATAAAACATGAACATCAACTCAGGTATATGTCCAAACATATACCATGAGAATCCAGATATACTCATTTCATGCACCAATCCACATGAGGTTCTGACCTCATAACCAGCGACAAGTTCTACACAAAACCTGGATAACACACTCCATGAGAACTGTCATTCCAGATGACACTCGTCTGAGATATAAACTCCCTCAGGTCTCACACCAATATCCTAGATGCCCACCCGAGAGATCACGCTCATCATATATCATCACTAAGAAAATCACGCTGAAACAACAGAAACACTAATCTTCATGGATAGGGGATCACTCATAGGGTCATCTAGGGGATACACGAACCCACTCTGGTATCTCGATGATATCACAGAAAGGGGATCACTCCCAGGTTCTGTTGGGGGATACCCCAACCTGATCTGGTGCTCCACAGATCACATCACTCATATAGAGCATCGTCACCCATGTAAAGATTGTCACGATGATGCCGTAAACCCCATCTGGTATAACTCACGATGTAGGGGATCGAACTGACGATGCACCAACCCTACCAAAACCACATGCTGAGTAGGGGATCATATAACCAATGATTACGCAACCCTAATGAAACAACATGCTGAGTAGGGGATCGTATACCCGACGTTGCCAAAACCCTACTAGAAACCACATGGTGACTAGGGGATCATGTAACCAATGATGTCTCAACCCCACTACAAACCACATGCTAAGTATGGGATCGTATTACAAGCGATTCCACAACCCTACTGTGCACGGCCCACTATTTAGGGGATCATATTCTCAATGATGCCACAAACCCTACATGGTTAACCTTCTAGATAGGGGATCACTGCTAGTGGGTAAGTGGTCATAGAGATACCAAGAACCAGATCTATGGAAGCGAAGCTAACAGATCTCACTCTGAACCCACCGGAGGGATTCCACAACTCCAGTAGAAATTCATCCTATCGGGGGGATCAGTAACCTATAATAAGGTTGTAATTCCACACAAACCCTCATAGGAATGAACCAAGGGATTACACTCAACCACTCCTAGTACAAACGTAGCAAACCCTAGCGACCCAAAACATTGCCACAGTCTGCACCTCCTAGGACAATACCGAGTCAACCACCATTATCTACAAAGACAAACACACATGATAGGCTATTTATAGGCCCAAAACCGACAACCGGTGAAAAACTTACTATTAAAAGTGGCTAGCCTGTTTGGGGCCCATGGATTGATCCCAAAACTCATCATGCAGATTTTACCATGGTGATCCCCTCGAAAAAACGCACAAGATCGACTACTCATTCGTCCAAAATGAACACCCGGTGAAAAAGTCATGTTTCTCCGTAAACGACCAAAAACATAATCATGGGACGATACCCTGATCATCATCCTAGAACCCAAAAACTATCCTGAAAAATACGCCTTACTATATGGATCACAACGTCACTGACGACACATCAATCAGACGCTCCGTGTAAAAGTTATGGCTGGTCGAAGATGAATAATAATAAACTATTACTATTATTTCAATGTTTCATAGCCCTAGGCCACGAAACCGACTCAAAAAATATGAAAAGTTAGTTAAAAAGGTTTGTATCGACGCAAAGAACGTGTCACCACAAATAGCTCGCAAATCGGACTTACGGTTTGCGAGTTACTTGGGTTTAAAGAACCCCTGGAAAATTTTAGTCGGACCACCGCCTGCCTCGCCAAAAATCACAGCGCCGCCATCAGAATCCACTTTGACGCTTCTGTTATCACCGGAATCCACCACGCCACCTCTTCCCTAGCCGAAAGTTTCCATGGCCACCACCAGAGACTGGAATTTCCACCAAAAAACATTCGGGAGCCACCGACAGCACCCCAGTGCTCTAAATTCAGATCTGTAACATGTTTCGGAAATCTCTGGACGTGAACTATAAAACCATAATGATTATTTGAAGAAAAAAATTCATAAATAGGATCCAAGATTTTAAAACTCAAACTCCCTACCTTTTGGTAGATTGTCGATGATTTGTGTGCTCCGCTGCTGCCGCTACTCGATCTAGGAGTGACCACCGTAAAAATCGAAGCTCAACGACCACTTGATTACTTGGTTTGGATGGTTCATTGAGAAGAGGAGGGGAGGGGTGTTTCACATACAAGGGGGGTGTGAATATTAGATATATGTTTTTTTAACAGATATCATCTCCACATCCCGGCCCGACATTCCCCTAACCTGACACCTGGGGCCAATAAAGATAATGTTGCTCCTATTGTAAATACGGTATTCTGAACTCAACCGCGATGTCATAATTTCGATCCGAGACTCCATTCATGAGTTATTGAATGCAACGTCCATAAATAAACTTGTCCATTTATTTACAAAAATTCCCCCTGTGGATTTTCCCACAGCAGGCCCGTGCCTATAAGGTTTAAAGCCGCCTAGGATAAAAGGCATGCTCCAGACGCAACCGTGCCCTCGGATTTCTGATCTGAGCTACCATTTTTGAGAAAACACAACCCCTCTATGAGGATATTATAAAAATACCTAATATTTTTATAAAATTAATTCTAGGAACACTGGGCCTCGGAATCGCATGTTGTCTTCTCTCATGGCTCTGGAATTTTACATAGGAATATTCTAATGTCTAATTGGGCCAAACCTTGAGTCACTACATCCTCCCCAACATTGAACTTTTCATCCCCAATAAGATATAATAATAAGGAAAGCAACTGAACTCTCAACTGGGTCTCCCACGCGAGCGAGTTCTCCAACACGCACCCCTTCCAAAATGCAAAGTCAAAGGGACTTGTCCACCACAACTCAACATTATCTGCTTTGGAGGGCACTGACTCACTCACACGGTTTTAATCGTGTCACAAAAATGTGTCTCGGTGGGGGAAGGATCCCTCTTCCTCATTCATTTGAAGCATGCCGAACAACACCCACGCAGGGTCTTACCAACGTTGTGAACAAAACTTGAACAAGAAAAGGAAAGGAAAGTGTACAGCTAAATTGTGTTTATGAAAACTATTGTTGAAAGTAGAAAGAACACAATGCGTAACTCTATCCATTTGCAGAGCCTCTGGGTTAACAGCATCTAAGGCTTGAATCTATCCTTTCCCTCACCCTCTATCTCCCTGAGCTCGACGTGGACCACCTGGGGGTGGTGGTGGCATCTGATTCCGCCAACCACCTCCCATTGCTGCACCAGCTCCGTTGCCACGCCCGCCTCCATGCGGACCTCCAAACTCAAGACGTTGTCACTGCCATGGTGGCATGTCAAATAGCTCCCTCTAAGCAGCATGAATGGTCAGAAAATCTCTAGAAAGATGTACCCAACCATCTCAAGCATAACATCGCCTCTCCAACGTCTGGACAAAACTGGCATGCGAGTCCGGTGGGCCTTGATCCTTAGATCCTCCATCCTAGGGTCGCTTCCTGAAATGTCGGCCACATCCAAACCCCTGCACCTGCCGCTGGCTACTAGCTACCGACGTCTCAGCTGTCACAAGCCCGACACTAATGGGCTGAATCGGCTCAGTTAGAAAGCTCTCCAAAACTAAAGCTCGCTCTAGTACTCCAGCATAGGTGGGTAGGCACAGAGAAACCACACTTACCCGGATATCCCTGCATATCCCCTGCTCGATGGCCCAATACCTAAAGAAAAGTTCTCAAAACATATCTAGGGAGTAGTGTGATAGGTCTGTAAACCTCACTGAGATCTCCAACACAGTCATGCCCTCTTGTCGAAGCTACAGAAGCTTCTGAATCCGCATTCACCTCAGCATCACCGGATAGAACTCTTCTAGGAATAGTTTCTCAAACTCTATCCACATCAGCATTTCCTCATCGTGGGATTGTGTCACTGAACACCACCATCTCCCGGACAAACCATGCAGAAGGCTCACCTCTAGAAGCACCATCTGATTTGGAGGATTCCTCTCTAGGCGGAAAACTTGGGTGACTGCTTCAAGCCAGTCATCAGCTGCTTGAGGGTCTGGATCACCCCGGAACCTCAGAGGTCACTGCCTCTTGAACTCGTGCAGTGCACTTAGCCTACGTAAAACCCCGTCCTGTACTACCGGCACAACTAGCTACTCGATAGGTGGTGGATCAACTAGCAGACTATATGGAGGTCCAGCCTCAAAACCTGCACCCTGGTCCGTAGCCTCTACATGGGGCGGATTGTCACCACAATCCCGTTGCGGAACTCTTGTTGGCTGTCTTTGTGGAGGCATCCTAAAATAAAATTAAGACACGCCATGGTCAAAGAGTATATCTGGGGAGATGACTCAAGAAGAACAAGGGAAAACCAAAACCCAGCCCTATATAATACATGTTCCATTATTTCCCTACGACCGGTGTCCTAATTTCCCGAGTCGAAAGGCAGGTTATCGGAGTCCTGGTGAATGGATACTTTAACCGCCGCCCCAACACTCTATGCCCTGGACTGAAAGTCAAACTCAAAACATCCTTAAACTTCCGTGATACAACCCATACCAAAATCATAGCTAGAAAACCTACACTCAGAGATCCCAAATGTGGAACCTCCTCTGATACCACTCTGTCATGACCTGATCCAATGGGGCTCAAGCCTTTACTCCCCAAGCCCACCACTAATAGGCCAGGGGCTGGAGAGTAGCACCGGGTAGACTATCACGCACATGGGAGTCATTTTTATAATGTACCTGTACACACACACCCACATACACCTCCATGAAACATTGTAGAGTTATATATAAAAACTAGAATGAAATTCAGGCGTACATCTAACCAACAACTAGAGTACATCAAAAGTACAAAAGGGAAAAATAGGTCCCACCAAAAGAAAACTAAAAAAGCTTCCAACCAGACCAGAAGGAAGGAAATGCTGCCAAATTCACATGCTAATATGCCCCTTACACAACTACGGTAAACCACCCGGTCAGTCTCGCTCACCAAGCTCTGCCTGCTTTGGGTCCTCCTATGACTTCGTCGAAATGCATGTGGTCTGTACAAGAGACAAACATGTTCGGGAAAAGCCTCTGCAGGGGTGAGTATAAAAATACTCAGTAGGCACCCCAAAAACCCCAAAATAAAAAGGTGCAACTGAAAGGAAACTGTTAGCTCATTATCAGCCAGAGGGAACCCAAACGAGAGTGAAACTTCATCTCGAGACCATCCTCAGCTAAACATGACTAGTCAGCTCAACTCAGGTGTATGATCATACATACACCCTGAAAATCCACTCAGGTATATGCCCATATATAATCCATGATCAACCAAATATACTCATTCCACGCACAAATCCTTAGGAGCTTCCGACCTCATAACTACCGACCAGTTCTACACAAAACCTGGAGAACACACTCCATGACCACTGTCATTCCAGATGACACTCGCCCGAGAGATACCCTCCATCAGGTCTCACACCGACATCCCAGATGCCCACCCAAGAGATCATGCTCGTTGGATATCATCACTGATAATATCACGCTGAAATACAAGAAACACAAAACTTCGTGGATGGAGGATCACTCCTAGGGTCCGCTAGGGGCTACAAGAACCCACTCTGGTATCACGAATATCTCCTAGATAGGGGATCACTACCAGGATCCGATATGGGTACCAAAACCCGATCTGGTGCTCCGCAGATCACATCAATCAGATAGAGGATCGTTGCCCAGGTGAATATGGTCACGACGATGCCGTAAACTCCATCTGGTATAACTCATGATGTAGTGGATTGAACCAATGATACACCAACCCTACTGAAACCACGTGCTGAATAGGGGATCATATAACCAACGATTACGCAACCATGCTGAAACAACATGCTGAGTAGATGATCATATACTAGACGATGTTGCAACCCTACTAGAAACCACATGCTGAGTAGGGGATCGTGTAACAAATATTGTCGCAACCCCACTAAAAACCACATGCTGAATAGGGGATTGTATAACCAAGATGCCACAACCCTCTTGTGCATGGCCCACTATGTAGGGGATCATATTCCTGATGATGCCTCAAAACCTACGGGGTTAACCTTCTAGATAGAGGATCACCGTCCAGGGATAAGAAGTCACAGCGATACCATGAACTCGATCTATGGAAGCAAATCTAGCGGATATCGCTCGGAACCCACCAGAGGGATTCCACAACTCTAGCTGAAAATCATCTTATCGAGAGGATCAGTAACCTATAGTATGGTTGTAATTCCAAAAAAACCCTCATCGGAATGAACCAGGGGAGTACACTCAACCACTCCTGATCCAAAAGTCTATATCCCGAGCGACCTGCTATATCGCCACACTCCACACCTCTTAGGCCTATACCGAGGCCACCACCATGATATACACAGAGAAACACACATGATAGGATATGTACTCACCTGAAATGGAAATCCGATGAAAAAGGTATTATTCTCCACAGCTAGCCTGGGTGGGGCCCATGCCTCAATCCCATAACTCCTAGATAGGACTGAACCATTGCGATCCCCGTGGAAAAACTCATGAGATAGACTACTCGTTCATCCAAAACGGACACCAGAAGAAAAAGCCGCATTTCTCCAAAAACACCCAAAACCATCCTCGTGGGGACCACACCCTTATCTTCATCCCATCACCCAGAAACTATCCATAAAATTCCTCCTTACTATCATGATCACAACATCACTGACAACACATCATTCGGACGCTCCATTCAAAAGTTACGGCGGGTTGAAGTAGAATAATAATAAAATATTATTATTATTTCAACGTTTCATAGTCGTGGGCCATGAACCCGGCACATAAAATTACCAAAGAGAATGAAAATTTTCTATCTCAAATCAAGGAAGGTTTCACCTAAAATGACTCAAAAATCGTACTTACGGTTAGTGAGTTACAGGGGTTTATATAACCCCTGAAAAATTCTGGCTGGACCATCGACTACCTCACCGAAAACCACAGCGCTGCTGCCGGAATCCGCTGCACCACCGTCGGTCTCACTAGAATCTACCGTGCCACTGTCACGCTCACCAGAATCCTCCGTGACCACTACCGCAGACCGGAATATTCACCAGAAAACTTCCGGGAGCCACCGGCAGCACCCTGATGCTCTAAATTCAGATCTGTAACATGTTTTGGAATGCTCGGGACCCAAACTACACAACCCTTATGAATAATTAAAGAAAAACAACGCCTAAATGGAATCGAGGATTTTATAACTAAAACTGGATACCTTTTTGAGGATCATTGATGATTTACGCACTCTACTGCTGCCGATGCTCGGTCTTGGAGTGACTGCCATCAAAATCGGAGCTCAACAACACCTCGATTGCTTGATTTAGAAGGTTCGTTGATAAGAGGAGGAGGGGAGGGTTGTTGCTCATACAATGGGGGGGATAGATAGAAAATTAGATATATATTTTTAACAAATATCTTCTCCACTTCCCGGCCTGACACGCCCCAAACCCGACTCCCGGCACCGACAATGATTATGTCGCACCTAGGGTAAACACGATGTTTTGAACTCAACTGTGGGGTCATAATTTCAATCTAAGACTCTATTCAAGAGTTATTGAATGTGATTTCCATAAATAAACTTATCCATTTGTTTATGAAAATGCCCATGGTGGCTTTTCCCACAGCAGGCCCGCGCCCGCAAAGCTTACACCCCACCATGGGTAAAAGGCACACTACGGACGCAAGTATGCCCTTAGATTTCATATCTGAGCAACCGTTTATTATAAAACACAGACCTGACTTGTTCATAGTATAAAAACAATTAATATTTTTATAAAATTAATTCTAGGTACACCAGGACTCAGAAACGCATGCCGTCTTCGTATCTCGCTCTAGAATTATTAATAGGAATATTCCAAAGTCTGACAGGGACAAAAACTGAGTCGCTACATTAAATTATTCATATTTATAAAATTATTTAAAAAAATTGAGTTCAAATTTTAATTGTACATGTTGAAAATTGGTTAGGGTGTATTTTTGGTATTTTTATGAAATTCTTGAATTTTTTATGAATCGTTAAATATGGTAAAATACCATATATACAAAATATCAGTTAAATACACTATTTATGGAATCATGAGTTATTTAAGGGAAATTGGTACGAAATCACATGCACTTATTACAATTAGGGGTCACCTGAAACAACACAATTGGTTTTCTTGAGGGAAATAATAAAATAATGTGTAAAATATTCAAAATTTACTCCACCCCTCCACTAAATAAACCACCCCTCACCCCATATTTCTCCCACACTACTCAAGCTTCAAGAATTTCTTGAATTCTGCTCAATTATCTCCTTAAGCTCCTCCCCCACATCAAATAACATTTGGTCTCACAAAAAGGCCAAAAACAAAGTCCTTAATGGATTCTCAATGAAGAGTCTCAAGAGGTGAACCCCTCTTCTCTTTTATTTCAAATTCTTTTACAAGTTACATTATTTTTTATGTTCTCTCATCTCCTCCTCATATCCATGTTCTACAATAATTACAGTACATTACATGGACAATAATTTTAATGTTATAATGGAATATTTCATTATCATCTCTCCTTTACCCACCTCTTACACTAAAAATGAAAATATTTTATGAGAAGTGTTAATTTATCACATTCAAGGATGACTTGTTTTCAATTTCTATATTCAAGACAGGTCATGAAACCTTTTTAATAGTTGAACCAGATCATAATATGTTTATTTTACCTTATGAAATGTTTTTTAATCCTTACACACTCATTATAAAAAATAATAATACAAAACAAGTTCATTATGCACAAAATGCAAGGTTAATACGAGCGTTTATCAATAAATTTTAACTAATTGATAATTTAACACCTCAGGTAAACAAAGAACATGGAATTTTCACATTTATTCATATTTTTGAATAAAATATTAATATTACATTAAATGGGACACTATGCTCGATGGTGTACCCAATACGCAATAACGAGTTTCTTGGAAATCTTACGTTGCACTCTAATAATAAAATAATATTATTTTAAATGGTAGTTAACGCCTAGCCATTGTAATGGCGGGAATAAACAGAACTAACTAAAAAATGATTATATATATTTTTCAAATATTTTTACTTTTTACAATAAATGTTAGAGTATTAAAAATGCGAATGAATTCAATTTTAAGCTTAGACATTCTAATATTATTTAAAAGATCCATTAACCGCCTTTCGATGGTGAACATTTTTTAAATCCACTTTTTGACAATTTTATGTGATATATTTGACAAAATAAAATTCTTCTTTCTAATTGAGATATCATATTTTACTATTTTTAATTTTTTGGTATTTTTCCGATAAAGTTCATTTTTTAATGAATAGTGGAAAATGTTGTATTTTATTTCAAACCCTATTTTTAATCTAATTTAGTTATATGATTATATTATATTTTTAATTGTTTTTAAATTGAAATTAGAATATATTATTACCATTTAATCCAATAGTATTCATTGTAATTAATTTAACATTTAAATTGTACTTAAACTAGTGTCAATCTTTTAATAGATATTGTTTCTTAAAAACACGTTATTTGTTTTGATAACGAGAATTAATTATTAAATTAATTAATGCAACATATATGTTTTTAATTTTGTAAAATATACATAATTTTTTAATTTGGAATATCAAATATTTCTTAGGGTTAATTTTTGGTATTTTTCTGAAAAACTCCAATTTTTGATGAATAGTGAAACCACTTAGTGGTAGTTTAAAAACTGTTCTTTCGTTTAAATGAAACTTTACCACTTCTGTGGTTTCAATTTCAAAAATCCGACATACATGGTTGTCATTAGGATGTAAAATTTGGTTCAATGGAATTAAAATAATTTTTTTGTGAATAGTAACTCTTAATTGTTTAATCGCGATTAGAGGTAATTAGTGTAATTTAAGGTAAATATAATGTTATAATAATATGAAATGACCTTGAAACATGTTCTACCCATATTGGATTAGTCATGGCCGACCAATAAAATCCATGGGTCAACATGGGGACCCCATGGACCCACTTTGGTTGGAAAATGACATTAATACCTTTTTATTTAAAGTTAAAATTAAAATGTCACAAACATGTGTTGTTTTAAAAAAACAATTTTTACATGGGGTTATATAAGTCATATTTTTGACTATAAATATTAATTATAAAGATACAAATGTTTCATACATCATGATATTTTTTTTATAATTTTTAGACATTAAATAATTTAATTTATTTATGACACCGTGATGATGCAGGGATTACCTCATAAATGAACGATTTAAATAAAATGAAAAGATAGGGTGAAATATAAGTCTTACACTTGTCACAAACCTAATGTATGGGAGGATTTAGAAACCTTATCACCTTATCCTTGAAATATTATCTTTTGGGACCTTTAAAATCCGAAAATCATTTTATAATAAAGTAATATTTTATAACTTTCCAAGAGTGCCCCTCCTCTCCTCTTTTAAAAGGCCCCCACCTCTACCACCTTACACACATCTCTAAAGACTTTTGATCGGCCAAAACCTTCCCATTTAATCTCTACACATCCCTCTCTTCATCATTGAAGCCTCACATTTGGCAGAATCCTTTCCAAGGAAGCCTTTGAGATCAAATCAAAGAGAGTTACCCGATTTAAAGGTAATGTCTTCCCTTGTGTTCTTTTGTTTTATTTTGCTTCTCCAAACCCCTAAAATCTTTTTATTACTTTTTTTTGTCACAAAAACAGTATCTTAAATATACAGGGATGTTTTTATAAGAAGTATTCGATCTACAATTTAACACACCTCCATCTAATGGTTAAAGAACATACTGTTTCCGTGGATGGCCATTTACTGCCTCACGAAACGATGATTGTTCAATGTGATTTTAACACCTTCAAAGGTGGCCATTAAGATGTCAATATATTTTAATATGATATATAATATTTTTATGTTTCCTTAATATTCTGTATTTTTAATTTGTGGCATACCTTTATGGTTTCCATTATGGGTAAATGCGATATCTTCATTTTAGGAAGTGCGGACTATCACCCCCTCAAAGTGATTTCATTCATTAATGCCATATGTGGGGCGTATAAAGGATGGAATTAATGGTATTACATATGATATCCTACTGGAATTATAATATTCCTTTATATCATAATTATTTCATTCTATTGAATGCAAAAAAAATGAAAGTAGCGTTCATGCGTACGTACGGCTTACCGTCTCCATGAACGGTACATTTCATTTCCTATCTCCAAATGTTATGTACTATTATAAGTACATATATATAATGGATATATATTTAATATATTAAATATAAATGATGGATATTATTCTGGAATTATAATATATATAAATATCTCATTTTGTTTTAATTTCATTAATATGACAAAAAATTAAAGTAGCGTTCATGTGTATGTACGTCCTACCGTCTCCATGAACAGTGCTTTTAATTTTTTATCTCCAAATGATATGGAATAGTATAAAATGAACATATACTGGATATATATGATATTTAAAACATAAATTCTATTCTGGATATGGTGTACCTATAACTACATGGAAAATTCTTTTCCAACAAGTTCAATTATTACTCATGTACCGAACATCAACAAAAACGTCTGATATAAACTCACTTTATTTACCAATTATTATAACATTATAATATGTGATATGAACTAAATAATAATCTTAAAAGTATTTCATTATGAAATTATAAATTGAACAAATTTTATTATTCAGGATATTAAAGAACGATCGAGTCATGTCGGACACGAGGTAAGGGATCCTACCCCTCTCTTTCTTTTTAAGTAGACTCTTTTATGTCATTCCTTTTAAGATCATATTTCTTATGATTGGGATGTTATTTTATATTACTCTTACTTTACTTTTTATGTTCATATTATGAGAGACCCAACTTTCTCTCATCAATCAATTTTGGAAGTGTTGAGTGGCGCCGTTAGGCTGCCGAATTTTCGTATGAGATCCAACCTATCTCTTTCTTATTAAGTACTCTCATTTATGTCACTTCATTTAAGATCCTATTTGTAATGTTGGGGGATGTTATTTTATATTCCTCTTGATGTAAATTTTATGTTAATATGATGAGATACCCTATTTGATCTCATCAATCCATGTTTGGAAGTTTTAAGTGGCGTCGTTAGGCTGCCGAGTTTTAATAAGGGATTTTTCATCTCACTTTTATTCCCATGAAATTTATGCTACATTTTCCACTATTTCTATTGAGTGGTATATATACTACCCATTATTATACTTTTTGTGTAATATAATTTCTTTTATGAGTATTTACATCAATTTTATATTGTCCTTCTTTCATGGGGTGTATGTTTCGAAAGATACCCAAGTCGGTAAGGGAACCTTTCACCCTCCACTTTTTAAAAGACTTATTTTGTTGGGTATTTTAATTTACATATTGTTATGTTGGGATATGTTTTTCTATATCCTTATTGATGTAAATTTTATTTCCAAGTGATGAGATACCCTTTATATCTATCATCAACTCATTTTCTGAATTTTGAAGTGATGTCTTTAGGCTGTCAAATTTTTGCAAGGGAACTTCTTAACCCAATTTTGATTCTTTGGGATAATCTTTCACTCCTTGAATATGTCATTCTATAAATATGTGTGAATATCCTCTGATTGTTTTTACACTTAATATCCACTTATATTTGGTATATTCGTTTGTCACACATAATTATGTAATTGATTTATCCTTAATCCAACGATATCATCGTTGTATGGGACTTCTTCTCAATCTACTTTCATTGAGGCATATTTTGTTTTATACACAACCTTCTTTTATACGGTGTATAAACCCCTTTGACTTTTACGTTTATACAAAAGGAATATTTTTTATATGATGTGTTTTACTAAAGGACAAAAGGGAATTTTTTTTGTACGTATGCGGCAACAACGACTTTTCTGCCGCCGTAACCATTATTTGAGTTTCAGAATCTTCCACAATCCATACCTTTTTTTAAAATGAAAAATAAATAACCTATTTTACTTTTCTTTTATTTTGGTATTGAAAATGGTTTTCATATATTTTTTACTATATCAATGTCTTGTATTGATATCTTGTGATTGAAATGTGGAAATGTTATGTTTTCCTTTATGCATGTTTTATGTGATACAATTATGTTATTGTTCTTGGGCATTGTTATGAAGATGGGTGGTTCCATGATAAGCTATGGGCGGGTGAGCTCGATATAGCTCTCCAATGCATTGGGTAATGCGAAGGGGTTAAACCTTATGGTTTCTCCGAAGAGATTTAGGGAATATACTATAGTGGGTATTCCAAATCTAACCAAGAGGGTTACTCCCTACTTAAGAATAATATGAATGCCTTAAGTTACCTTTATGCCTTATGATTTCTATGATTTATTCATGATTTGATGAGGTATGTTAAAATTCATATGTTTTATGAGTAAAGAATTATTTCATACATGGACTAATGTTTTCTTTTCGTACTTTTATATCCCTTACTGAGCTTTTTATGCTCATCCCAAGTTTTTGAAATGTGTTTCACAGGTCAAGGGAAAGGTGCACGATATGATGATAGTGTCAAGGAAGTGTCATGAAAAAATCCATGTTTTATTTTAAATATGTTTCTGTTGATGGGAAAAAACGAATAATATATTTTATCTAACCACTCTGTTTAAATATGGAACGTAATTCATGATTTATGATCTAATTCTCTAAAACTATAAACCTAAAAATATCCTCAATGTGAATTATTCATCTAATTAAATAATAAGTAAGGTTTAAGGCCGGGGCTTTATAGTTGGTATCAGAGGTCGGTTTAGATAACTTTAGAGGTTAGGGTATACTCTAAGCATAATTGACATTACCATAATGGTTAGGTTTTCAGAAAGAGTCCTAGTTTTAGATAAAGTTAATGAGTAAGTAAATATTAGTGTTTACCTTCCACATTAGTACATGATGGTTTTGTTTATATACTCACATTGACATTTATATTTTTAGTGAATGGATGGATCTAGCAGGCACCAAAGTGACAATAGTTTTGAAGGAAACTGTGATGGTTCTCTGATTATGATACTGGATGAAATGGGGGATTCAATGAGGAAACTCATGGTTGTTCTAAACCAACTATCAAGGAGTCATGATCAACCACTTGAACCTTGGTATGTTCTGTATTGCATCATGTAAGAGATGACCAATCGATGTGGAAGTTTAGGTAAAAATTATAAAGGTAACCATTAGGGTTTATATGATCCTTACCTTTGAGGTAATTATGGGTTATTATATGTTATGATGGAAAATTAAATGCATGAGATAAACATGAGGTTAAAATATGTTATGATTATTTTTGAAAATTTTATCTTGTTTTGGGGAATGTTTTAAGAATTATAAAGTTTTGGAAAAAGGAAAACATGCAGACCGTGTGACAACCCGTTGTGTCGGACAAAGCTGCGGGAATCGAACCCACAACCAAAGTGCGACTGGTATTTATCGCCTTCCACTAGACTATGTTAAGTCCCTGGTTAGTTTGACTAATTCTTTTTAGTTAGATTATTTTAGGAATCAAGAGTATGTTTATTTTGGGTTATCTATGGAAATGATTAACCTATCGTGGAGGATATGTTATTAGGTTAATTACTTTTCAATATGAGAATTCAAGAGAAACTGATGTTATTTGGAGATAAAAGGTAATTTTTACCTTGGAAGACTATGTGATTGAATCCTTCCAATATTTGGGTTTCATTCTCTGTTTGGTTATCTTTGAAGAATCTTGTGGACAATTTTTTATCGAATGGTATTCGTTGTACTTTGGTTTTTTTTTGGACAAATATTGGAGATTAAGATTAGATTTTCTTTCTATAAAGGATTATACTTTTGTGGATTATCTAATCTCATACTAATAGTTTTTGTTTTGGTTTTTGTCTTATGACATGGGAAATATATAGTTCTCTTTTGTGGATTAGGTGATTCTCAAGAAGTTGATTATAGTACTCTTAATGCGAACAAGTCTTCCTAAATACTCGTCTTTTGGAGAAAATATGAGTTTGATTAAGGAATCTAGTAAAATTTGAAAGTCTATGTGACAAGTAAGTATGTTTCATTATGATTTAGTTAAGCTCAAAAATAAATTCCTCAATGAAGAGTAACTTAAAACAAAAATGTTTTCTGTTAAATTTTCCTACTGGGGAATCGAATACCGTTTAACCCGTCACACGTTTGTGATTTTCACATGGTTAACTTTCTCCTAGACATGTTTACTATCACTCTCCCTCAGAACATGACCATTTTTTTCCTCCATATCCATGTTTTCCTACATGGAATCTTAGTATGGGTTAACTAGGGTGACCTTTGTACTTCTCTTTATTTATTTTAATGTTATTGTTTTACTGAATCTTGTTCCGATGTGGGATTTTCAATGAAGTTTCCAAGCCCAATTTTAAAATTGCGAGGACGCAATTCCCAAAAGGGCGGAAGGATGTAACACCGCAGGTAAAAAAAGAATATGAATTTTTCACATTTATTCATATTTTTGAACAAAATATTAATATTACATTAAAGGGGACGCTATGCTCGATGGCGTACCCAATACGCAACAACGAGTTTCTTGGGAATCTTATGTTGCACTCTAATAATAAAATAATATTATTTTAAATGGTAGTTAACACCTAGCCATTGTAATGGAGCGAATGAACAGAACTAACTACAAAATGATTATATATTTTTTTCAAATATTTCTACTTTTTACAATAAATGTTAGAGTATTAAAAATGTGAATGAATCCAATTTTAAGCATAAACATTCTAATATTATTTAAAAGGGTGATTAACCGCCTTTTGATGGAGAAAATATTTTAATTCCACTTTTTGAAAATTTTATATGTTATATTTGAAAAAATAAAATTCTTCTTTATAATCGGGATATCAAAATTTACTTTGTGAAAATTTTTGGTATTTTTCCGATAAAGTTCATTTTTTAATGAATAGTGAAAAATGTTGTATTTTAATTCAAAACTGCTTTTTAATCTAATTTATTTATATGATTATATTATCTTTTGAATTGTTATTAAATTTAAATTAGAATATTTTTTTACCATTTAATCCAATATTAGCCATTTTAATTAATTTCACTTTGAAATTTGACTTAAACTAGTGTCAATCTTTTAATAGATATTGTTTCTTAAAAACACACTAATTGTTTTGACAGCGGGAATTAATTATTAAATTAATTAATGCAACTTATATGTTTTGAATTTTTTAAAATAGACATCATTTTTGAATTAGGAATATCAAATATTTCTTAGGGTTAATTTTTTGTATTTTTCTGAAAAACTCCATTTTTTGATGAATAGTGAAACCACTAAGTGATAGTTTAAAAACTGTTTTTTCGTTTAAATGAAACTTTACCACTTCTATGGTTTTAATTTCAAAAATCCAACATACATGGTTGTCATTAGGATTTAAAATTTGGTTCAATGGGATTAAAATAATTTTTGGTGAATAGTAACTCTTAATTTTTTAATCGTGATTAGAGATAATTAGTGTAATTAAAGGTAACGATAATGTTATAATAATATGAAATGACCTTGACACATGTTCTACCCTTATTGTATGATTTATTAACGACTAATAAAATACATGGGTCAACATGGGGACCCCATGGAGCCACTTTGGTTGGAAAATGACATTAATACCTTTTTATTTAAAGTTAAAATTAAAATGCCACAAACATGTGTTGTTTTAAAAAAACAATTTTTACATGGGGTTATATAAGTCATATTTTTGACTATAAATATTAATTAGAAAGATAAAAATATTTCATACATCATGATATTTTTTTTATAATTTTTAGACATTAAATAAATTAATTTATTTATGACACCGTGATGATGCAGGGATTACCTCATAAATGAACGATTTAAATAAAACAAGAATATAGGGTAAAATCTAAGTCTTACACTTGTCACAAACCTATTTTATGGGTTTATTTCGAAACCTTTTCACCTTATCCTTTAAATATATCCTTTTGGGACCTTTAAATTCCTAAAATCATTTTATAATAAAGTAATATTTTATAACATTCCAAGAGTGACCCTCCTCTCCTCTTATAAAATGCCCCCAGCTCTACCACCTGACACACACCTCTCAAGCCTTTGGCTAGGCCAACCCCTTCCCATTTCATCTCTCCACATCCCTCTCTTCATCATTGAAGACTCACTTTGGGCATAATCATATCCATGTAAGCCTTTGAGCTCAAATCAATGAGAGTTACCCGATTTAAAGGTAATGTCTTCCCTTGTGTTCTTTTGTTTTATTTTGCTTCTCCAAACCCCTAAACTATTTTTATTAATTTTTTTTGTAAAAAAACCAGTATCTTAAATATACAAGGATGTTTTTATAAGAATTATTCTAGATACACTTTCACACACCTCCATATAATGGTTAAAGAACATACTGTTTCTGTGGATGGCGAATTACTGCCTCACGAAACGATGATTGTTCAATATTCTTTTAACACCTTCAAAGGTGGCCATTAAGATGTCAATATATTTATATATGATATATAATATGTTTATGTTTCTTTAATCTTCTCTATATTTTATTTATGAAGTACCTTTATGGTTTCCATTATGGGTAAACGCGATATCTTCATTTTAGGAAGTGCGGACTACCGCCCCCTCAAAGTGATTTGATTCGTTAATGCCATATGTGGGACGTATAAAGGATGGAATTAATGGTATTACATATGATATCCTACTGTAATCATAATATACCTTTATATAATTATTATTTCATCCCATTGAATGAAAAAAAATGAAAGTAGTGTTCATGCGTAATTACGACTTACCGTCTCCATGAACGGTACATTTCATTTCTTATCGCCAAATGTTATGTACTATTATAAGTACATATATATATATATATATTGGATATATATGTAATATATTAAATCTAAACTATGGATATAATTCTGGAATTCTAATATATATAAATCTCTCATTTTGTTTTAATTCCATTAATATGACAAAAAATTAAAGTAGCTTTCATGCGTACGTACGGCCTACCGTCTCCATGAATGGTGCTTTTAAACTTTTATCACCAAATTCTATGTAATAGTATAAAATGAATATATAATTGATATATATGATATTTGAAACATAAATACTATTCTGGATATGTTGTACCTATAACTACATGGAAAATTCTTTTCCAACAAGTTCAATTTTTACTCATGTACCGAACATCAACAAAAACGTCTGATATAAACTCACTTTATTAACCAATTATTATAAAATTATAACATGTGATATGAACTGAATAATAATCTTAAAAGTAGGTCCTTATGAAATTATAAATTGACCATTTTTATTATTCAGGATATTAAAGAATGATCGAGTCATGTCGGACACGAGGTAAGGGATCCTACCCCTCTCTTTCTTTTTAAGTACACTCTTTTATGTCATTCCTTTTAAGCTCATATTTCATATAATTGGGATTTTATTTTATATTAATCTTACTATACTTTTTATGTTCATATTATGAGATACCCTACTTTATCTCATCAATCAATTTTGGAAGTTTTGAGTGGCGCCGTTAGGGTGCCGAATTTTCGTATGAGATCCAACCTATCTCTTTCTTTTTAAGTACTCTCCTTTTTGTCACTTCTTTTAAGATACTCTTTTTTATGTTGGGGGATGTTATTTTATATTAATATTTATTTACATTTTATGTTAATATGATGAGAGACTCTATTTTATCTCATCAAACCATTTTTGGATGATTTATGTGGCGCTGTTAGGCTACCGAGTTTTCGTATGGGATTTTTCATCTCACTTTTATTCCCATGATATTCATGCTACATTTTCCACCATTTCTATTGAGTGGTATATATACTTCCCATTATTCTACACTTTGTGGAATATACTTTCGTTTATGAGTATTTACAAAAATGATATATTGTCCTTCTTTCATGGGGTGTATGTTTCGAAATAAACCCAAGTCGGTAAGGGAACCTTTCACCCTCCTCTTTTTAAAAGACTTATTTTGTTGGGTATTTTAATTTACATATTGTTATGTTGGGATATGTTCTTCTATATCTTTATTATTGTAAATTTAATGTCCAAGTGATGATATACCCTTTTTATCTCTCATCAACTAATTTTCTGAATTTTGAAGTGATGTCGTTAGGCTGTCGAATTTTTGCAAGGGAACTTCTTAACCCAATTTTGATTCTTTGGGATAAACTTCCACTCCTTGAATATACCGTTATATGAATATGGGTGAATAACGTCTAATTTTTTTAAACTTAATATCCACTTATATTTGGTGTAATCGTTTGTCACATATAATTATGTAATCGATTTATCCTTAATCCAAGGATACCGTCTTTGTATGGGACTTCGTCTCAATCTCCTTTCATTGAGGCATATTTTGTTTTATACACAACCTTCTTTTATACGGTGTATAAACCCATTTGACTTTTACGTTTATCCAAAAGAAATATTTTTTATACTAAGTGTTTTACTAAATGAAAAAAGGGAATTTTTTTATTGTACATATGCGGTGACAATGACTTCTCCACCACCATGACCATTATTTGAGTTTTGGCTTCCTCTACAAGCCATACCTTTTTTTTAATGAAAAATAAATACCATGATTTATTTTTCTTTTATTTTGGTATTGAAAATGGTTTTCATAATGTTTTTATTATATCAATGTGTTGTATTTATATCTTTTGGTTGAAATGTGGAAATGTTATGTTTCCTTTATGCATGTTTTATGTGATACGATTATGTTATGGTTCTTGGGAATTGTTATGAAGATGGGTGGTTCCGTGATAAACTATGGGCGGGTGAGCCCAATATAGTTCACCAATGCATTGGGTAATGTGAAGGGGATAAACGTTAAGGTTTCTCCTAAGAGATTTAAGGAATATACTGTGATGGGTATTCCAAACGTAACCAAGAGGGTTACTCCCTACGTAAGAATGTTATGAATGGCTCAAGTTACCTTTATGCCTTATGATTTCTATGATTTATTCATGATTTGATGAGGTATGTTAAATTGATTATGTTTTATGAGTAAAGTATGATTTCATAAATGGACCAATGTTTACTTTTCGTACTTTTATGTCCCTTACTGAGCTTTTTATGCTCATCCCAAGTTTTTGAAATGTTTTTCACAGGTCAAGGGAAAGGTGCACGATATGATGATAGTGTCAAGGAAGTGTCAAGAAATAATCCATGTTTAATTTTAAATATGTTTCCGTTGATGGGAAAAACGAATACTATCTTTTATCTAACCACTTTGTTTAAATGTGGAATGTAATTCATGATTTATGATCTAATTCTCTAAAACTCTAAACCTGAAAAGATCATCAATATGAATTATTCATTTAATTCAATATTAAGTAAGGTTTAAGGCCGGGGCCTTATAAATAATCCTCAAGTATATAACCCAAAATAATTATAAGACCATTTATAATGACAATAATAATATATATTTAAAATTACATACATTTAAATACATTTCAAATGAACTTCCATTCATGAATACAAGTAAACGGTCATGACAACCAAGGAATAAAATGCTTCCAAAACAATAAAATCGAATCTCTTAAACCCATGGAAAAGGGAATTAATGAAACTAATAATGTTATAAAATATCAATTAAATGTTTATTATTTTCTGGAATTATTAATTAATGACGCTAAATTTTATAATTCAGGTGGTTAAGAACAACCAAGAAAACCTTTGGTCATATGGTAAGGGATCCTCTATCTCACCTTTTTCAATAATGTCTCCTATGTTGAGTCCTTTTATTCTTAATTCCTAATGATGTGGTATGTTTTATCACCTACCTCATAAATTTTTTATGATATATAAATTATGGGATTCCCATTTACCTCTCATTAAGCCCTCAGAAGAACACTTGTTACTATACTAGGAAGTATGTAAGGGGTATCTCTTCTAACCATCATTTCCAGGAGATTTCTATTGTCCCCCAATTGTTTCTTGTAAGTGGTGTATGTGTACTAAAAATTGATATATAAAATCATGATTCTCATTATATTAATGGTATTCATTTATTCATTTTATATCTATTATGTTTTGGTCATATGATTTAACTGATTTCATTGTGGTAAGGGGCTTTGTCTCAATTTCCATTTTGTTGTGACTTACTTAGTATTGTGCGCCAAATAGTCCTTATGTGGTGTACCTAATTCCCTTTTGATATCACTTTTTATTTGAAATTATATTTTTATTAAATATAAATATTCTTATATCATGGATATTTTTATTTTCTTACTCCATATACCCTTTTAAAATTGTTGTTTATTTGGAATGTTGTTTTTTAACTGTGGAAATATTGATGAATCAGTATCCTATAATCTATATCGATATTGAGAAGGAATATTTTACATGTTTATAATATATGTGTAAGTAATTATTTAGACTTGAAGAGATTGGTGTGGCCCACTCTATCCCCTTGATGCATCGACAAGTCTCATAAGTCAATCAGTTGGTGACAAACCCTTTGAGTTTGTTTCCAAAAATCAGACGGGTTTCTAGACACAGACATAAACTGTTTCTACATTATATTGGTATCATGTGCCCAATACATGATTTCCAAATAATAATCATTATCTTCATTCATTATCAGTTATTATTATCCATTAGGATTTCCTGATGACAAAATCTATACATGCAATTTCATTATCAGTTTATTAATGGTGTGAGTTTTTCATTTATTCACCAAGCCATATTGACTAAGCCAAGTTGTTTATGATTAAATTATTTTTGATTCATGCTTCTGCTCTTTGAAACCCTTACATCAAATTTTAGCTTACCCCATTCATTTTTCTACCTTCAACAGATTATGAAGAGGAGATCGTATATTGAGTTTCTATGGATGTAGTTTTTAGTTTTTGTTATGTATTGTATTTTGTTACCTTTCCCAATGTAATTTGAGTTACATATATGTATATAGTTTCTTAAAGACTGAAAAACTGATTTTTTCATTTTTATTTCATTCATTTTAATCAAGCCAATGTAATTAGTAATGCACCGACTCTAAGATTCTGGGGTCGAGGCATTCCACATAATATCATGGAATCATAGTAAATATAGAAGAAACATATAACAAGACCAAAATAAGACTCATTTCTAACTACCTAAATAGTATCAAATGGTGGAAAAGTATCTTAATTGATTAATCGTACTCTTTAATACCACACAAGATGTCTCGTGTGACTAAATACATTGACCAATAGATTTGAGCTATATTTTTGTGCACCCATCAAAACATGTTCATTATTATGTGTTCAAAAAATGAAAATAATTCATAAATCATAAACATAATAATTATCCATTCAATGAAATTGGTGGCATAATCTTATCTCATATCATAATCATTGTAAATTTCATTATGAAGGAATTTGAGAGGTGATCAAAATGCACATATTACCCCATAAAAGCTAGGTATAATAAGTTATGTATATATGTGATAGACATATATATATATATTTATATGAATAAATCCATAACATAAAAGGTTTTCTTTTTTTATGAAAATTTATTTAAAATAATACATGGAATTCTAGTTGAGAAAAATGGCATTTTAACTTTGAAATCACTTCATCAAAATCTAAAAATTTCCAAAATATTTTTGAAAACATATTCTATAAAAAATCATGGATATTTTTAAAATAATTTTCAAATAGTTGAGTTTTCATAAATTATTTTAATTCCATACATGTCTCAAAAGATAAAAAATAACCATTTAACTGTATTTTAAAAAGGAGAAAATTAGCCTCATTAAAAAAAAGACAAGAAGATTCCCTTAATCCAGTTTTTTAAAAAACTCAAACATTGCTAAAAATATATTTACATACTATTTTGGGGAATTTTAAAATTTTATTCAAAATATTTTCAAAAAACATGGATATGGAAGAAATATGATTTTTGAATGAATAGAGATATGAATTCAACCTTACATTAAACTACTTTCTCAGTCATTTCAAGTACTAAAGAGAGAGAAAATAAACTATTGTGTGAAATTGTTTTGAATAAACAGAGGATAATAAAATAAAAAAAATTATTAGAAAATTATCTTTTTTAATTTCTTATAATGTAAATTCAAGCCCTTATAGTCCTGATTAAAATGAGATTATAACATAAACCACCAGTAATTTGGTAACTTTTGAATCATAAATCCTGTGGATAAAGGAAATGAATTGGAAACTAAAATATGAATAAGTGTGAATTACTCAAGATATAATATCGAATGAAAAATTATATAAACTATTGAAATTAAATCAGGTGCATAAAAGAACATTTATCTCAAATAAGGTTGTTTTGAGATGAAAATAATGCACTGATTCTATGATTTGTTATGTATGTATTTTACCACCTCTATAATAAACATATATAATTATTTTCTTATGACCATTTCTAGGGTTAATTCTTTATACATGAACCATTTAATTCATTTAGTTTAATGACATGTTTAATAAAATATTTAGTTTTATTCACATCTGGTATTTTTACAATGCTTGGAACATAATTTCAAAATGATGTAGGAGTGCTGACTATGGTTAAAGGAGTTACTATTAAATAATATCGACAATAATAATCCTGAAATAATTATAAATTTTATACATAAATAATTATTTTAAAATTAAATATGAAATATTTTTATGAATCTTGAACTACATTACAGTCATAGAGACGGTAGATCGTACGTACATCTGAGTAACGTATCCATTTTTTAGAAATAATGGTTGAATGAAAATAAGTGTTATTTTATCTTTACATAATTATTATTATTCCATAAATATCATTTTATTCATATAAATATACTTATATATACAAACCATGTGATTCAGTAATAAAAAATAAATCACATGTATTTTTGAGGTGGTAGTCTACCATAGATAGAAACAAAGTTATCATTTTTTAACAAATGATAAGGTAATAAGAAATATGATTTGTTAAATTTACATAATTATTAAAATTTTATGACTGTAATATAAAAATTTTAAATCCATTATCATGAACATCTGTGATAGGTGATGTTGGAAAACGAAATACATCAGTGTGTGGGGCCATATTCCTCCGCACAAACGAAAAATTGATTCTTTTCCCATTCAATAGAAGGGGATATGTATAAATATTATTAAATTAACATAATAACATATAAGTGTGTATGATATAATGGTTTTATTATATTTTTATTGTTAATGAATAATTTATGGTGTAAAAGAAGAATAAAAAAGAAGGTTTAAGGTGATGACGATTATCTACGCTTAGAAGAACCTCGTTTAGATATCATATTGAGAACCTCAAGGTCGGTATTTTGAGAATACTAGAGGATTTAGAATTGGGAAAAGTATCTTGGGGATATATTTTTGGTATATTTAGATCTATAAAAATGGATTTATTTGTTTGAAAATTTTAAAATAGGGTTTTCCCTTTCATAATTAATAATGAGTTTCATTTTTTTTAAATACTCAATACTGTTCAATAATGGGAACCCACTACCAATCCATGTAACATAAATTTTAAAAATAAAATATTTGATTATATATAAGTCCAAACCACACCCATAACACTAAAATAACATGTTTTATATATTTTATCCTCTTTGCCTCTAAGGATACTCACTTTTAGCATTTAAATTATTTACCACAGTAAATATTTTTTAACTAATTTTAATATTCATAGTGAAAAAAAATTAAGTTGAAATTTTTATATAATATAAATTATGATTACTAAAAATATGGAATCCATTCTATAAAATTTAATAAATAGATGTGCAAGAATATAATTTTAATTAATAATCACAAGCGTGATGAAAGTTGTTTTCTAAAAAATGATTTTTTATGGAAAAGATGATATTATATTAGTAATAAGAATATAAATCATTATTATATGAATTTAAATTCCAAAATATAGATATATAATATATATTTCTTTGAAATCATTTCTTATTAGTGTTTTTTTAAGATAAATTAAATTATAAAATATTATGCACATTAAAACCGTTTATGGAAAAAATGTATTTTTAATCTTAAGAATTAACATATACTAAAATATAGTATAAGGGTAATTAAAATTTAATTAATTGGATTAAATATAAATAAATAAATTTTTTTTTTAATTTTAAATCAATTGAAATTAATCATGGGACATTAAATTACAAAATTTATTAAAAATAAATGTTAGTTTTACAAAAACATTGTCTTTTCATTATTCACTAAAAAATTAATGTTTTCTAAAAAAATATCAAATTTTCACCCTAGAAAAATTTTTATATGATGATTTAAAAAATTATTTTCATTTAATAAAAATAATTTTTTGAAAATTTCCATAAATTAATTATAATATTTGATCGTAAGAAGCAAAAAATTCATTTTTAAAGAAAAAAGATTTTTTTAAATGGGTTCTTATTTTCTAAAAATTAGGAAATAAATTATTATTTATTAGAACCATTATATATATTTCATAAATAATTTAATAGTATTCATACCCGCCAATTAAATACTTGGTTCATATTTATCATGTTTAAATAACAATATTTTAGTATTATAACGTGGTTTATTTAAACTGAGTGTTTCTTGTTCAAAGCGCAATCAATAATGGTTCTCTTTTAAAATCATGGGGTGTTAAATTGATAATATAGTGTGTCATATATGTATATATTTAAAAATAATGTTTATTTCTCAAATTTTTTACCTTTATAGTTAGTTCACACAGATCTTTTGAAACCTAGACAAACTTCGAGTATTGGAGGAATACACTATTTGAATGTCTTAGTTGATGATTATTCCAGATTCATATGGGTTTATTTTCTTACTCTTAAATCATAAGCACTCTAGATTTTTTAAAATATTTATATACTACTTAAAAACCTGAAATATACTCATATAAAAACATTATAAATTTATTATAGTTTAGATTTTATAATTTTTCTTTTAAAAGTTTTGTCATAGAAATTACATTACTCATAATTACTCAACAAAATGAACTCCACAATAGAACATTGTTGTTGAAAAGTGAAATAAAACGCACTAATAATTTTTTTATATGATATTATTTAAAAATTATGTTAATAAATATTTTTACTTTAATCAATTAGTATTATTTTTTCACTACATAGATATTTTAACATCACCTAGTTTTAATGAAAACACCTTATGAATTTTGGAATGGACATAAGATTACATTTAGTATCATAATGGTTTTCATATAAAATATTTTCATTCTAAATACTCAAAATTAACTTTATAATTTTTATCTAAAATCTTATAAAGGGATTTTTCTTGGTTACTTCATTACAAGTAATTCTTGTTTAATGTGTGATCTTGGGACCTCCCTACAGTAGTGGTTATAGACTCCCTACATGACCCTTACCACTCACAGGGGATGGGGGTGTCCTCTAGTCTATGATTGGTGAACTCATAGTTGGTCATCCCATTCACTAACCCTAAATCTTTAATTAGTTTTCTTTCAATATCCATGAGATCAAAAAAAAATTAATTTCACTAATGGGATTTTGAAGAAACTTCTTTCACTTCTAGATATTACTATGGCCTCATTTCATCATCTCCTATCATTGGTGGCTCTATTTCACCAAACTCATCCTTTAGTTTATTATTTTACCTAGCTACTAAAATTTTATAATGGATTTAAGGAACATTATATTGTTGGACTTCTATACTTTCACCACATCATAATATACTTTCTACGGGGAAGAACACTAAGCCTCTTCCTAGTCTAAACCCTAGTATTATGTTTATGGAAGGTGGATATGTATATTTATATATTCATATGTTTTTAATATTAATTGTGATCCTAAAATTTTGTTTATTTGGGAATATTTTCATATACTATACATTCTCTTCCAAAACCCAATGATTTTGAAATTTCTGTTCACCCATTTTGGACAGTTCCTGTGTTTTTATAGAAAATCCAAGGCATTATTACACCCCATAAAACCCAAAATGTTTGTTGAATTTGATGATTCAAAACATATAATGGATATTATTTATATTGATTTTGAACAATAGTTTTTGTTTATGTAAATGGTATATATTTAGACCTAGTGGGATTAATGAATATCATACCATCGTTTGGGTCACTCCAAAAATAAGTTTATATGAGCCCCTAAAATTCCAGATTATCTGATTTTTTATGGATCATTCCTAGAGAATAAATAGTATCAACAAGATAAATGGTAGTTATAAATAAAATAACAAAATAATATATATGAATGAATGAGGAAGAAATTATAGATAAATAGGGATGTTTCAAGATGAATTATGAGATCATTTCTCTTGAACTTAGGACTCATAAGGAACAAATCACTGAGAAGGGTTGAAGTGATAAATCATGTAATATAGATACATTACTGAAAACTATGGAGGATTTATTGGAAAAAATTACTTAACATCAACACATCATTAGAGTAAATCAATAGAATGTTCAATATAATTACTCTAGTTGACATAAATAAATAACATTAATGGTTTTATAAAAAAATCAAATCATATACTATGGATTCAATAAGGTTAAGATCAACTTAGTATACTATATTTATACTTCTAATAAGATGTTATTTTTATTTCAATAACTCATTATGGATGATTTGGAGATAAATGTAATTAATATTTAGTGAAGTATATATAGGCTGAATGGCTCTAAGAGGTTAAAATTTATCATCAATGACAAAAAAATTTCTTATAAATATTAAATTTGAGTACTCATTTGGTCTATTATGAGGGTTCACAATTAACCCATTAAATGTTTTTCTAAATGATAAATAAAATTATATTTCATTGATATATATTTTTTAAACCCATTATCATTTATTTTTTTATGTTCAGCCACATACTCTGATAACTAAAATTCCAAAACTATGCCTAATAGAAGTTAATAATTTGATAGATGAGGGAAAGACTTACTTTTTACCAAAAAAAATAGATGGTTTTAAATAATAATATAATTTATAATATCATTGGTGATACTGATCTTATAGTTAAAAATAGAATTTAATTATGAAATAACTGTGAGAATATTATATTCTTTTCTTCATTTAAACCTAAAATTGTAGATAATTCCTATGATGATGAGATTTTGATAATTTCTACTCAATGATAACTTAACCAATTTTTTAAAAAAAACAAGGCTTTTTATTTGGTTAAATGTAACAACACAAAATTTTATAAATGCAAATTCCCTTCATATAATTATTTCACACAATATAAACCACATAAAATTACTTAGATAACACAACACAAACATTATAATTCATAATGAATGGTATAAGAGGTATATATAAAATTTAAGGAACCTAACCTAATGGAATTGTAACATGACCTTTGGAATAGTAATACGACCTCTATGAATAGTAAACTGACTAATAGAATAGTGACATCACTTTTTAATGTATAAATAAAATTTAATACCATTATAATGGTTAATATGATATAAATAAATCATTTTATATGAAAATAACAGTATTAGAAATTATATATTATGTGTTAGTATTTTTGTAATTCCTAAATATTTAATTACAATTTTTTAATAAATAAAATGATTTAAAAGAAAATTAATTTTTATAAAATATATTTGTGGTTTAATATTTTATTGTCCTGTGATTATAAGATAATTTTATGAGACCTTTATTAATTTTTCAAAGTGATATCATATTAGTTATAATTTTAAAATTGTAATTTTTGAAGTAAATGATGATTTTAATTAAAAATTAAATTTATAATGCATATAAAATTAATTTAATAAAATGGTTTTCATTTTATAATTCTATACATCTAAAATGTTTTAGGGTTAATTTTTTGGTTTTTTCTTAAATACATAAATTTTTATTGAATAGAAAAATATGGTAAAACAAGGTATATATACATTATAAGTTAAATATACTATTCCTTGAGTTACTGTAGATGTAATAACGATAATCTCAAACTACCAATGTTATTTTAATATATTTAGTGACAATTATCATACTATTCATTGTCTAGATCTAAAATAGTAAACTAATGTATAAAATAATGAAAAAACTCTCCTCCCCTCCCCTATAAATATATCCCCTCACCACCACTTCTCCTCAAAATTGTCATGATTTCATACTTTTCCAAATACTACCCAATAATATTCTCAATACCTCTCCTACATCCAGGATCTTTGGGTCTCATCAAAAGACCAACCCCTTTTCCCTAAGTAGATTCTTAAGGATAATGATTCATGAGGTAAAATCCTCTTTCATTTATTTTAAATTTATTACATGTTCTATTATTTTTTTTCTATCCTCACCTCCACTCATACAAATGGAATGATAACCAAATTAACTGATATATAATGGAATTTTTTTATGCTAATGTTATAATTTATCTTCAATCCCCTTCTCCTCTCCCTTTTATTCTTAAAATGAAAGCATAGTCTGTAGGGTGTTGATTTATCAACTTCAATGATGACATGCTTTCATTTTCACATATCTCATTTAATGATAGTAATAAAATCGTTTTAATGGTTAAAAAAGATTTTAATTGTTATTTAGAAACCCTTATTATGTTCTGGATGTATCAAATTTATATAATACAAAATGATAAATAAAACGATTTCTTTGTGATCAAATAATAGTTGTAATCATCTATTCGGTTATCACTAATGTATTATCTAATGATTGATCCACTTACTATAAAACCAAAGGATATATTTTACTATTTAAACTTATTGACTATCATTAATACTCTAAAATATAGATTCTATAAAATTATTTATACTGTACATGAAACACTATACTTATATACAAGAAAATTGATCATGAAAACCCAAAAAATGAACACTCTCGAACACTAAAATCAAACACCATAACACATAAAAATTTTAAAAAATGATCTTAATAATAATAAAATAAATAAAGTTTTTGTGTAAAATGTTCTATATTTTTAAATTAATTAATTTAATTTGATTATCTTAGATATTAAACTAAATAAATCATTCAGGTATAAGGTTAGAGGATTCTCAACCTCAACTCAATGTCTTTAGGTTTTCCTCCTTTCAGTCCATTTTCAATATGGATATTCTTATTTTCTATAAATACCATTTATTTTTCCCTTACCTTATATTTTCGAGAATATACACGTTTCCAATCTGGTTTTATGACAAATTCAATGATTTTCTCAAAATAAATTTTATTTCTAAAAACATTACTTTTATTTCTCATTAGATTGTTTTTCTCCACTCAAGTTTATTTATTTTTAAACCAATTTTGATATTCCATATTTCTTTTGGGAACCCCATAGTTTATCTATGAATGTATTCTTTGTTAAATGATATTTATTCCTTTACATGGGTTATTTTATGTTAACTACTGATATATTTTTTATGTGTAATTCATGATTATTTATATGTTATGATGTGACAGGTGTGCTCGGAATTATATAGTGCATATAAATGTTATGATGTGATGGGTGCACCCATAATTATATAGTACTCAAATTCATTGTGTAATATGATTAATCTTCTGATATAATGTGAAATAATCATTAACATGATGTTATCTTTGTTCTCAACTATGTGTGGTATTTTAACACTAAGACATGATGTTTCATTTTTATGCATCTACAAATTTCATGCCTTTATCTAATTTTTAAAACAATGATTATAGTTATGATCCTTTTCTAATATTTTTATGATAATTATTATGGTCACCCATGTTTCATGTCTCTTATTTATCCTCTTACTATCCTTTTAGCATAGCCCTTTTTGATGTATATCCGCATGTTAATATTTGTACTAAGTATAACACGAGGGCAATTAGAAACTAGAGGAGAAGGAATTAAATTAATATTTTCTTTATTATGTCTGTTTCAAATTTTCCAATAGCACTAAACCATTGGATCCCAGCATTGTAAAACTTTTATGTGGTTTATCTAAAAAATAATGTAATTGTTTTGTAATAAAAATTAGGCTCTCTATAGTTGGTATCATAGAAAATTTTAGCTAATTTAGTAATTATGATTAGAGAAACTTAGTGAAATCCCTTAATATGAGACTATGTATAAATAATTGCCCGAGAATCTCTATTTTTTAAAAATACTAAACATATAGATCCCACAAGGTATGCCTTTAGAAATAACTTTACAAAGGAATAAATTATTTATTAAGGAATTGTTGAAATATGTTTTTTATAACCATTTATATTTTATAAAATGGTTGAAACATGGAGAATTTGTTCCAATAACCCATATGGGGGAAAATGTAGTGATTTCTCAAATTAAATCCCCAATTATTCGGGAGGTAGGATTCATATATTCAAGGGGATTCTTACCCCGTTATATCTGGCTATAAACAAAAACATGAATAATGTGGAATATCCTACTTCACCTAAGAGGTAGAAAATAGTTGTTGAGTCTTTTATGTGGAAACACTCACCATTATTTAGTGTATCTTTAGATCCACTCATCGAAGAATAGTTGGTCACTTCAATAAATAATATTTTTTCTTCAATATTTTGAGATATAGAAGGTGACTCTAGTCATTTATCATTTTGATGGAGAGGCCGACCAATGGTGGGTATTGATTAAGAATGTCAATCCAAAGGAACAAATTGAATATATATATAGTGTTAAGACTTTTTAGAGAATTTTTAATTATAAAAATGTTCCTCGGACACTTCATAAAAATATATATATAGGGTTCATAGAGCTGAATCAAAAGGCAGTTGAATCTTTCAAAGTCTATGAAGCAAATTTCCCATGGCTGGGAAGGTATGTATTTGGTTTTGTTTTCAACCATGATAGAAAAATTGATAGATTATTTAGTATTTTAAAACCATAGCTTTTAAAGGATATATTAATTAGAGGCATTATAGGTTTTGAAGTGGTTTTTCAATGTTCCCTCTAAGTAGATATGTAGTTTGGAGAATTGTCCCATGGATATGTTGATAAGAAGAGACACATGGAGTTTCCAGTTGAGGGATCCAATAGAAAATGGGAAAATAAAACAAAACCACCGAAATGTCCAAAATATGGTATGAAACCTCATGGGAATTGACTTCAAGGGATGGGGAAATTATATAAATATGAGTGATACAGAAACCAAACTCATGAATGTCAAATAGACATGAGGAAGAAGAAAAATGTGATAAGGGAAAGGAGAGAACAACCAGTGGTTCAATGCTTTCACAACAGGGTGTAAGATAACTATGAATGTTACTGTACTTAACCATAGTCTTCAAGGGTAAACAACATCATCGACCCCAGAATACAAAGGATGAAGGTAAGGGTTTTTCCTTTTCTACTACGAAGGTGGATACCAACAACGATGTGGAGATTGGTATGCTGGTAATTCATTAAGGACTAGAAAATGTTCCATTTGATTATGGATCTTTTCATTATTTCAAATCATTCCATTTTAATGGAACTTTTCAAACACCGCCTAAAAATATGAAGGTTATGTTATCTATGATAATAGAAAGTGGGGAAATTATTTCATTGAAATTTTATAACTCCTTCCGGATTAATTTTTATTGATTGATCCTCCTAGAAAACCTTTCTGTACTCCCTTTAGTGGAGTTTGATGCTATATTGGTCATGGTTTTTCTAACATTATAAAAATACAACATCAACTATTAGGAAAGGGAGGTCACTCTTCACATCCCAAAAAAATCCTCTAATTATATACTAGTGTTATGAGGATGATTACCAATATTTGGATCCATCATCTCAAGTGTGCATATAATTTTGTTTATGGAAAATCATATATTTCTCAAATAATTGAGACAAATGAGTGAATCATGATTGAATTCATTTCCATTATAAGGTACTAAGCTTATTTTTTCCCTGATGAATTATATTTTCTTCATCCTGACTTAGAGTTTGAGTTCTCAATTGTTTGTATTCTTGGATCTCTAACTATATCAAATACATACTATAGAATGGACACCTTTGAGATGGAATGACTAAAGATATGTCAAAAGGGAATCTAGAAAAGGGTTTTATATGCCTGAGTGCTTCTCCATGGGGTGCGCAAAACCTATTCATCAAGAATATGGATGGATAAATTCACCTTAGCATTGATTATTATGATATCAATAATATCAAGATAAATAACAAGTATCCCCTCCTACGAATGGATGACTTGTTTGACCAACTATTTTGTGCCAAGTATTTCCCTGAGGTGGACCTTTAGTCAGGATATCACTAATTAAAGGAGAGGGAAGAATTTATTCCAAATACTACCTTTCAAATGAGGTATGGACACTATGAGTTCATAGTTATTCCCTTTGGAATTACTAATTCTCAAGATATATTTATGGAATTATTAAATTGAGCCTTTAGATATTACCTACAATAATATGTGATGGTCTTTATTGATGATATTATGATATAATCTAAGTAAATGGAGGAATATGACGAGCATTTTAATATTATTCTAAAGACACCATAAAGGGAGAAACTTTATGAACAGTACAATAAATGTGATTTCTAGATGGTGTAAGTATCATTCATGGGTAATTTTATCACTTGAAAATTATTGTATATGGACCCTTCCAGGAAAATGGAAATCAAAGAGTGGCCAAAACCAAAATCTATAATGGACATATGTAGCTTCCATGGCCTAGATTGGTATTACTGATTATTTTTTAGGAACATATCATGATTTTCAAACCCAGTAACAAAGATTACATACTAAGGAGAAATGTTTTTTTAGACCAGTGAATGTGAACACTTCTATAATGGGTTAAAAAAGTGCCTTATCATTGCACCAGTGCTAGCAGGGTCAAAACAGGAGAATTCATTGTATTATATAGTTATTCTTAAAAAACTTTTTTAGGTTTTGTAATTATGAAAAATGATAAAATGATAACATATTCCCCAAGGATGTTGAAAAATCATGAGCAAAACAATCATATGTATGATTTAGAGTTGGCAGTTGTGATCTTTTTATTGAAAATATTGTGTAATTATCACTATGGGATAAGTGTTAAATATATACTGATCATAAGAGACTAAAATATATATTCACATAAAATGAACTAAATATGCACATGTAATAATGGATAGATCTCATCCAATATTATGACTACTCAATCCACTACTATCATGTTAAGGCGAATAAAGTGGTGGATGATCTTTATAAAAAGGAACATATATAATTATCAATTATGAGAATTGAGAGGGATCCAATATTCATAGACTTACAAAGGAAGGACATGGGAATCATTAATGAAGGAAAATAATCAATAATTTCTCAAAATATTGGTCAACCATCCCCCATGTATAAAATAAATAACGCTAAACGAAATGATGTGGAAATTTAGAAGAACATGGATTCTATGAAAAATTAAGTATCCTCAAATATTATATTTTTGGATGAATTATTTGTAATGTTTTGGTTAGTATTATGTGTATAATATGATGCATAGATAAACAAGGGGATTTTGAATGATGCATATAGCTCAACTTTGGTTATTCCCCCAGTGAGCACGTATATGTATACGGATATATGAGAGAAATATTTGTGGGACACAATGAAGGAGGAGATCATTGAATATATATCAAAGGGAATGGTATTTCAACAATTGAAGGCTGAAATAAAAATGTTTATGGGGATAATGGAACTATTACCCATGCCAACATAGTAATGGGAAAACATCACCATGGACTTTTTCATCAAATATCCAAAGGCATACATAGGAACAAAACTATATGGGTTGTCAGGGATCATTTTATAAAGGTATATCACTTTATCACAATTTGATAGGAATTATCACTGGATCAACTTGCACAAATATACATTATATAAGTGGTAAGGATGCATGGATTACCAATGTCGATTGTATCTAATCAAGATTAGATATTCACCTCTAAGTTACAATAAAGTCTCCATTGTTCTCTATAAACTGATCTAATATTCGATATAGCATATCATCCTCAAACTAATTTCTAAACTAAAAAAACTATTCAAACACTAGAATAATTTTTTTTGAACATTCTATGTGATTCAAAGGATGATAGGACCAACATTTTCCTTCAGTAGAATTCTATAACAACAAAAGATTATACTACAAAATCCAAATAGACCCATATGAATCCATTTATGTGAAAGTTGAATAACAATATCATGTTGGGATGAGTTCATTGAACGTAAGATGGTAGGTCCTAAAATGGTCAATGAAATAGTGGAAAAGGTGAAAATTATTCAATAAAACATCAAGGTAGCACAAATTCGACAGATGTGCAATGGAGATAATTTTCTATGACACCTATATTTTATGGTTGAAGACACGGTATTCCTACACATATCCCCATGGAAGAGGGTCATAAGATTTTTAGAAAAAAGGAACTTTGAGTCCCAGGTAAATCGGGCCCTTTAGGATTCTTGATCATGTCAGAGTTGTGACCAATCTAATGGCACATCCACCTACTATGTCTCAAGTAAATTATGTATTCCATGCATCCCTCTAAATGATTTACATAGCAAATCCATAACATGTACTGAATTTAGAGGTGTTACATTTGGAAGATGACCTCTAATATGAGTGGAAGACTATGAAGATATTTGACCATAGAAATAATGTTCAATGCAAAAAAAGAAAACTCATTTGGTCAATGTTATATAGTTGAACCATAAGTATGAAGAGGAAAATTGGGAACCAGAGCAAGTAATTAAGGAGAACTAAATTCACTTGTTTTTAAAAAATAATGTAAAAAAATAAATTTCAAGGGGGAAATTTCATAAGGGATAAAAATTTAACGACCCAAAATTTTATCAACCGAAATTACCTTCTTATAATTATCTTATATAGTCTAAATCACATAAAATCACTTAGAAAATATAATATAATCATTATATTGAATAATGAATGGTATAAGAGATATTTATAGAAGTTAAGGAACATATACTGATAGAATAGTAACTTGTCATTTGAAATAGTAATATTACCCTTATTAATTGTAGACTGTCTAATAGAACAGTAACCTCGCCCATGAATGTATAAATGAAATTTAATAATATTCTAAATTGTAATATGATATAATTCTATCGTAGTATAATTAAATAAATTTATTAGAAATTATTCATTAAGTGTTGGAATTTTTTTAAGTCATAAAAATTAATTACAATATTATAATTACTATAATTATTCAGAAGAATTTTTTTCAAAAAATTTTATTATAAATTATTATTTTTTTATTATGATTATAAGATAATTTTATGATATCTTATTTAATTATTCAAAGGGTTATAAATTTTTTTAAAATTTTTAAATCATTTTTTTCCAATTAAATGTTGATTTCAATTAAAAAATAAATTTCTCATATATAGAAACTAATATTCATAAAAAAGAGTTAAATTTTAAACTCTACATTTCAAAAAAAATTATGGTGAATTTTTTGGAATTTTCTAAAATACTATACTTTTTGTTAATAGTAAAATAGAGTAATTTATGATATATATACATTATAATTTAAATACACTATTAAATGATTCGTCTCTGATGTAAGAACAATAATCATGAACTCAACCGCATTATTTTTACATATTTTCTAATAACTGTTAAACTATTCATAGTCTTGAGAAAAATAATAATTTAATGTATAAAATAATTTGAAAAAACCCTATCCTCCCTTATAAATACAACCTCTTCCCTCACACCTTAAAATCATTGATCCTTATGCAAATTCAACCCAATACTCTTCTCAAGACCATACCCCATGTCTAGAAGAATTTGTTCTCACCAAAATACTATCCCTTTTCCCTTAGGCGGTTCTTAAAGAGAAGTATTCAAGATATAAAATAATATTTCTTTTATTTTAATTTCTTTTTTCATGTTCATTTATTTTCTTATCATATCTTTACCTCCCATAGTACAATTATAATGATAACCCCAGTACCTTAAATATATTTTACCTTTATTATGATAATGGAATAATATATAATCATACCCCTTCTCTTCCCAATTGTATTCTTAAAATGAAAGAATCATTTTTGGGGTGTTGATTTATTGCCTTCAAGGACAACATGTTTTCATTTTTCCCTAACCACCATCAAGGTTGCTCATTGAACCATTTTATTGGAAAAAAAACTTATTTTTATGTGTATTTTATAACCATTATTATGATATGAATATAAAATATTTACATAATACTAAATTATAAAACAAAACGAGTTCATTATTATTAAAAAACTATTGTAATTATATAATTGAGTATTATTGATGCTTTATCTAATGATTCATCCTCGTACCATATATCAAAATAATATATATAACAATTTAAACATCTATATGATCATTAATAACCTATAATTTAAATTTTGGTTAATTATTCCAATGTTACATGATTATTCATACTTATATACATGCGAACTGATCATGAACACCATGAAAACAAACACTCCCAGACAATGAAACAAAAATCTATAACTCATATAAAATACCTTAAATGAACTTAATAACACTATAATGAAATATAATCGTATACAAATGGTTCTGTATTTTCAATTTAATAAATTTTGATTTATTTCCTAGGATTTAAAAGTGATGAATTCATTCATACATAATGTAAGGGGATTCTAGAACCCAACTCTATTTCATTTGGTTTTCCCTCGTTCACTCCATTTTTAGTATGGATGTTCCATTATATATATATATAGTTTAATTTATTTACATATTCTTTTATCAGATAAAAAAATTTCAATATATTTTTATGAAAAATGAAAAGATTTTTTCAAAAGATCTCTTCGATCTAAAAACAGAACTTTTCCTTATCATGAGATTGTTTCTTTTCCACTCAAGATAGATGATTCTTATACCAATTACTGTATTCCCTCTTTATTTTGGGAACCCTAGAGTTTATTCATGAAATAATATTTTATGAAATGAAACCCAATCCTTTCTTTGGTTATTTTATGTCTAATACTGATATACATTCTATGTGTCGTGTGTGATTATATAAATGTTATGATGCGATCGGTGCATTTGGAATTATATAGTCCATATAAATTTTATGGTTTGAGGGATGTGCCCATAATTATATAGTACTCTAATACATTTGGTAATTTGATGAATCTCATGATATAATGTGAAATATTCATGAACATGATTCTTGTTTTTATCACAACTATGTGTGGTATTTGACTACTAAGACAAGATATTTCATTTTTATGAATTTCCACATTCCATGAAATTATCTAATGTTTCCTCCCATGACTATGGTTATTATCCATTTCTTTTATTATGGTGATGATGATTATTCACACCCGTGTTTCAGGTTTCTTATTCATCCTTTTACTAGGTTTTTTTCTAACCCCTTTTTGATGTATATCCTCTTATGAATACTTGTAACAAGAAGAAAATTAGATCCAATAAGAATCTAGACAAGAAGGAATTAAATAAATTTTAATATTTTATTATGTATGGTATAACTTTTCCCAATACACTAAACCATTCGATACTAGTTGTGTAATGATTTTATATTTTTTATCTTTAAAATTATGTAATAGTTTTTTAAGAAAATGTGGGGTCTCTATATTAAATATCCTAGTGATATTCCAATTATAATAGTTAAATAGAACTTCTAAGATAAGAGTTATGAGAATAGAAACATTTTTGGGAATAATTATAGACTCTTTTTTATGATATATAATCAGGAAGAGGGCATATATAATAATGAAAATTTTTTTTGGGGGCTTGGTTTGAATTTTCCTTTATTAGGTTTTCCTTCACCACTCATATAAATTTCACTCAATTTCAAATGGATTTAAATATTATATTTATAACCATTAATGTTTAGGATGAGGTCAATCATTAAAAACCTCTTAGTTTTCAAGATACAAATATTCTAGAATATATTTTTAGACTAACCAAGGATATTTATAAACTTAAACAATCCATGAGATCCAAGTATGATAAATTAGAATGATTTTTACATGATAATTATTATTATAAAGGAAGCGAACAACAAATTATTTTTATCGTGAAATTTTTTAATAGTTCCAAGATCATAATAATCTATGTAATATAATTTTTTTATAAATGATAAAAAAATTGGGGCTATTGGTTAAAAACATATTTAAAGTGAACTTAATGTCGTCATGATTATGATTATAAATAACTTTTGGGTTCTTAGAAATATAAAACCATAATAATATATCAAAATCCATCATAATACTATTATATATTAACATAATTATTTTAGTTTCAATAATGGAAGAATTCTATGTACTCTGGTAGATACTGTATGTAAACTTAACCTTGACAGACAAAGAAAACAGGTAGATCAAAAATATAATATAGGGTTCAATGGATGTTTACAATACATGACATGTTTTCAAATGGAAGTTATGTATTGTGTTTTGTTAATTTTGATATTTTATGTTAATCTTTGATAGTGGGTTATTAAGGACGTTAAACATGTCCTTTATTACCTTAAAAAAATGAATCATAGACTATTTTATTCCACTAGATCAAATGAGTTAATTTGTAGTTATTTGTGTGTAGTTTTAACATATTAATAAATTAATGAAAAATGTATATTAGAAACTTTTTAATTTATTGCTTATGTTTTAGATTCTTATCCCAGTAAAAAGAAACATATGGTTACACTTTTTACTGTAAAGGGTGAATATATAGAATCTAGACATTTTTATTCTCGATTATTGAGGATGTGGAAAACTATAAAATATTTTGACATTTTTTGAGATAACATGTGATATTTTAGTTCTATATATTTGTCTAATAATCCCAAACAACACTCAGGTACTAGACACAAAGAAATAAGACACCATTTCTTTAGAGATCACACCAATAAATTATACATTTCTTCATGAATTTATAAAAACTAAGAATTATATTACTAATATATTTACGGAACATATATATTATAAAATATCCAAATATTCAACCAAAATATTATGATCACTATTAATTTTGTCATGTACCATTTCCATTTATGTATTCTCCTAACATTGAAATCTCTTCAGGAGAGGGGGAAGGAATTATTTTTTATATAGAACTATGATGACTCTTTGTGATGTAATATCATATATTCTGAAATAAATTTATATTTATGTAGTATGTTTTTTAATATATTCATTTTAAAACTACACCTTCTAGAAGAATTTTACTTGATGTACATAATAGAAACTAATTTCTAAAAGGTATTATTTAATTGATGTGTGTTATCATACATAGGTCTTATTAGGACCCCCTCACTATAGTAAGTTTCATTCATACCTGTACTTATATTTTTAGATTCAATTCCAGGTAATTAAAATTCCATAGAATAAATTACTATATAATCTTGAGATTATTCTTTCAGTTTTTTTGAGGTTATTCTTACACATTATATTTAATTTTGGAATATTTTTATTTAATCACTTATTATTCCATTGAGGATTTTACTCGTTTTATATTACCTTGTTTATTTTTTTCATAACAATCCTATTTATATTTTTTTCAATCCCAATGCAATAAAATGTAAGGGTAGAAGGTATGGGGAGAATATTTTTTGAGCTCGGTTTAAGGGTAGAGAAAGGGTTAGGAAGATAAATTTTTGGTTATTATAATTGTTTTAGTAAGGGGAAATAATTTGATAATTCATTTTATATATAAGGTGAAAAAAATATAAGGCTAGGGAGTTCAATTTAATTTCCAATGACATTTTTTATTTTCCATGTTCTGTGACTATAAAAATAGGGGGGTTGTTGATACATTTTCCTTACATGAAATCTTCTAGATCTGTGGTTTTGATGATAAAAACTACAAAATTTTTCTGAATTATAATTATTAGTTTTTTAGTTTTTTTAGTTTGTAACATCCATATCACGTGTTTTGGAAGAGAATATTCTAACCCATGAACATCTAAAAAAAATTGAAGTCCCCAAAACTACATGGAATAGAATATTAAGTTAAAATTTATGTGTATTTTTACCACTTTATAGTTATGATCAATGTATATAGACTTTACATTATGGTGTTTTTTATGCCTCCACATTTAAAAAAGATCAAGGATTTGAGGAATGACTACTATATATTTTTAAGGAAAACCTCAATTCAAAATTTGTGCACCATATTAGTGTATGTATTATTCTGTTTGTATGGGATTTTCATACTTCTCTTATATCCACATATTATGAGGTGTATCATTACAAAATCACTAATATTTCAAGATTTAGTTTTTTTTTCAAATGATCTGATGTGATTATATGTATTCACTAGATAAAAATAATTTCTTACAAACATCATTTTTTAAGAAGTTTTGGTTATATTACTTGTTGTCGATCACGTTATTGAATAGGATCCCAAGGATATAGTTTTATGATTCTAATATCTATCAAATAAGTTAGTGGATAATTCTTCTTATTCCAATCATATTCAAATAGGTTGCATGTATTGAATCCTATTATATCCTTTAGATCTATGTATTTATCCTCTTCCACAATTGATGAAATATGAATATTTTTTAACTTAAACTACTTATATACTTTGATAGAATTTTTTAACAAGGATAGTGGATTTTTATCTTAAACTACACATCATTATTTCATTCTATATTTATTCTTTTTCTATTTTGTTTATTTTCCATTGATAGTTCAAAATTTATGAGTATTTTATTTCAAGTATATTTTTTATAATTTTTATTCTAGAAGATTATAATTATAAATTCTATAAAACATATTAATTTTAATAGGAAAATTTCTTAAAAAATTTAAACTTCAATTCCCCAATCCCCACTTACGGTTATCATATCATGGAAAAAACTAATGATCCATTAGGTTTTTTAATAATTAAAACCTCAAAAAGTTATTCATTTTAAAATAAAACACTATTATAATTCATAATTATCTAAACTATTCATATTTCTGAGTGGAAATAATAAATTATCTGATATTTTATTCAAAAACTCATTATCTTCAACTATGAATACACAACCTCCTCCAGTGATTCCTCTTAACATAATAACACTCCCCCAGTCAAAATATATAACTAAATACCTCCCAAAACACTGCTCATTTTTTTATTTTGTGTTCTAATCAAAAGATTATTCAATGAGTCCATAAGGCATAGTCGAATGAATCATCCCCAAAGAAAGTGAATTTTCAAATCATACTTATATTAAATTTTGATTCAATTTTTACACATAAAAAACCCATATTAAAACATTAATAACATTATAATAATATTATAATTCTAAAATATTGATATTACATTAACAAAATCTGTAATAATTTTCTCCTCATAACTTTATAGTAAAATATTCCAATCACACCATTGTGGGTTTATATCACTAAAGTGAGTGATGATGTTTTCCATCATATAGTTTTTAAATTTGTATTATATTAGAGTGATATTATTAAAAATAAAATTAATAACTTTTATGATTGTATAATTATAAAATAATAATTATATAAACAATACTAATGATAAAAATCAATAGTTAGTTTAATTGCTTAAAAATATATGTGCATTGAAAAACACATTACAGTTAGAATCTATTTTAATATAAAAATAAATATTAATACATTATAAAAATAGGATGAAATAGTGATTTACATTTATAATTTTTGAAATCATAAGACCATGGTACAATCATTGATGACTGATATCACCCCACCAATGCAAACATGGTTCAATGAAACAAATATCTTGACATTAAAAAATAGCAACATAATAAAATAGTATAGGAATAAAAATAAATATCTATTTATAAATAAACATTAAATTATTTTATAATCAATTAATTTAAAAAAATAAACATTAATATTAAGGATTTTATTAGAATTATTCATAGAATCTCAGTTTCATGATTATTTTTTCTTTCTGTGGATTAGTTCTTGACCATGTTTTGTTTCATGTATTGACTCTCTCACTCTCTCTCTCCTTTTTCTTATATAAATTAATTATTATTTATCAATTTCATGTATCCTAATTCTTTAGTGGATGTGCATTTTTTATTATTCTCGTCATTTTCTTTCATAAGAAACTTGATGATGTTATATGTGATTCACATCAAATTACATTATTCCTTTCATCAATGCGTATATTTTATTTATTATGTCTTTATCAATATATTCTTTAACTCTAATAATTTACACCATGTTGATTTTTAACATTAATATAAAATATGAAATTTAAACTCCTATTTTGGGTGTCTATGTGAACCATCAACTCATTATGATTTATAATACAATTATGTAACACATTTTTTTCAATGTGTAAATTTTATATTTACATTTTATTATTGATTTATGTTTCCTTGGGGAAGACATAATCCTGATATATTATGATTTGATAGTTTCTCATAGAATTATATAGCCTCTTTATCTCAAATCAATATATATGTTCGATTTACAACAAATTTTGTGTTCTTTAATACATTGAGTAATAGAAACTCTCATTGGTTGTATATCGCCTAATGGTAGAAGTTGATTATCTATGGACAGTGATCAAGAATATTATGATAAAGGATGGCATTAAATTTATGGAATGGTATGAATCCATGAATAAAATATTCAATAAATATTTTCCTCTGACACTCTATATAAAATGGAAGGGGTTTCATAGGTTTAAAGAATGTGTGAATGAATCAACTGTATTTTATGAGGAAACAACACAATTATTTCATGGTGTGCCTCTCGATTTTTCATTAACCATTAAAGTAATTTTTTTAGTTCTTTAGTGCCTTAAATGAAATTATTTTTAAAATATTTAGTGATTTAAAACATTGATATATATGCATAAAAAAATGATTTTATCTTAATGATGAAATAGAGATTGGTGAATCACAATGGTATCATAGGGTTGGTGTTATGAAGATATCTATAGATATTGACTACAGTGGTTTAACTAATATATATCATGTATAAAATAATATAAAACTACACACATTTAATAATCTTTGGAAGAAGTATCCATGAAATAGCCTCAAAGGAATGAGGAAATTCATAAATTGTCTAAAAAGGTTATCTAGCTAATGAATATTGAAGGTGTATGAAGAATCCAACCTATATGAAGTTAAAATTGAGGTTTTTGATAAATCAACCCCCTATGTTCAAATGTTTCATTTATAAGAATCATGGAAACTATGTAATTCAATGAACCTATCTAAGGGTTGTTGGGGATAAATGATGACAACAACCTAAAAATACATTAGAAAATATATGAGTTTATTTTATCACTATTATTGTGGTGGATATTAAAAACAAAATGGTGATATATACACTTTTCATTAATTAAGAGACATGAAAATTTAAAATTAGATTATAAATATAAAATTATTTTAAATCATGTAATGTTAGTGAAAATATTAAGACCCCATCTCAATACCTGGAGGTAGAGTTGTCATTGAAAACCAATGTGTTGTAATTATTCCATCTCACATATATAAATTTTCCCTAATTAGAATTTGTTGGAAGATTCTCCCAAAAAATAATTTTATACACTATTTCCAATAATTCAATGTTATACTAAGAATGGAACGGGTTTCCTTATATAGATCCAATATAAACTACTATGAGAGGGAAATCTACTTCAATTTCTCAAACAATCCTTTGATATTATATAAGTGCATGGAGAATGATGAATATTATTTGTAAACATCCCCTCAATAATGAATATTATTACATTATTAGATAGAATATCTATCTAAAATTATTGAGATAATGGAAAGAATCATCCATGAATACGTGCCCCTTTGAGGGAATATGTTGATGTATTCCCAAAAGAGCTGTCTTGGCTATCTCACTGTTGAGAGTTTGAGTTCTCTATAGATCTTGTATCAAGATATATATATATATCCAACTATCCCTAAAATGGATACAATTATTATAAAATATTTTATGAATGAGAACCTATAAAATGGATTCACATTTCCATGTACTCCTCTACAGAATTCTATAGTTTACATTGTTAAGAGAAATTATGGTTCAATTTTTCTTGGCATTAATTATTATCGTCGTAACAATATTATGATAATGAAAAAGTATCTTATTCTATTAATTGATTAATTTTTTGAACAACTATATGGGGATCACAAAATCTCAAAGATGGACCTTCAATTAAGATATCATCAACTAATGGTAAATAAGTAGCCTATTCTAAATACTACTTTTCACCCAAGATATGGATACTATGAGTTCATAGTGACTTCATTAACAGTTTATAATGCTCCAAAAACATTCATTAACATAATTAATAGATGTTATTAAAATATAATATATGATAAAATAAGAACCAAAGGGTCACTTGATTATTTTGATAAAGAATTTGTTAATGGAAAATGTGTATAAAAAATATAGTAAATGTGACTTCTATATGGAGGAATTCACATTCATGTGGAATGTTATCATAAAAAAATGGAATTTCACTGATCCTAAAAATAATAATTCAATAGTATAAAGGAATATATTTATATTTGTAATGTAGATCCTTATTCTCTTCATATTATATAGATATTATCAACTATTTGTGAGAAAATTATAATTATTTTCAAACTACCAAACTATTATTAATCAGAAAGGAGTAAAGTTATTCCTAATATATTAATGTGAAGAGTGGTTTATGGAGTTCAAGAAGTGTCTAATCAATAAATATATACTATTAATTTCCTATATTGGGGAAGGAATTATGATATATAGTGTTTCTTCAAAGAATTTATTGGGTTTTTTACTCATGAAAAATGATAAATTAATAGCTTTTGCCTAAATAAATTCAATGGAATATGAGAAAAATTATCATATTAATGATCTAGAGTTGGATATAGTAATCATTTTATTTAATATTAGGAGACAGAACCAAAAAGGGGATAATTATGATATATACACTAATAATTAATCAATAGAGCATATATTCACATAGAAGGGACTCATCATACACCAATAAAGATTTCCAAAGTTGATCAACGACTATGATATCTCAATCCATTTCGATCCTAGAAATGATAATTCATCAGAATATGATCTAAGAATAAAATACCATAAATCCTTTTATATAATGAGTATTTAAATGGATACAAGATTCTTAGATATGATAAGGATTGATGTGGGAGTCACGATGGGTGGGAAAATATCCTACCATTATCCAATGTTTACTCAACTATTTATCATGAAGAAGATTAAGGAACATCAATGGGGTGATATAGATATATGATAGTCCTTTTGTTGGGAATGCATGTAGAATTATATATAGATATATGATAGTCCTTTTGGTGGGAATACATATAGAATGTCATTTTTTCATATTCATCAAAGTTATTAGTATGCTAATAACTTAACACATCACAATAATAGTGGAATGTAATGATGAAACCCTTACACAACCAACATGGAAATGGGAGAACATCACAATATATATTTTCATGAGTCTTCTAAAAACATTTAGGCGATATAATTCCAAATGGGTTGTGGTGTATTATCTTATAAAGTGTTCTTACTTAATTTTTTTTGGGAGATTTTTCACTCTATCAAATTTTCAAGATATACATTACATATATCGTGAGGATTATTGGAACATCATAATTAATTATATATTATTGAGATATTTTGTTTACATTAAATTTTGAGAATTGTATTTAGTATTCCATTAAGGAAAAGGGGAACATCAGTATTTCTTATCACCCCTAGAAAGATGGGCACTTTAGAAGTTATATCGAAACAATTGGGTATATTCATAGAGCTTTGTCTATATACTTCAATGTTGGTTGGGATAAATATTTTCATCGAGTTGATTTCTCAATAAATAATAGTGTTTACTTAATAATATAGATGGATCCTTTCAAATCCTAAATTGGGATGGAGTATAAAAACTCCAATTATTGGGATTCAGTTTGTGAGCATAAGAAATTGGGAACCAAACTAGTTAATAAAATTGTAGAGTAGGACATATATGTTTAGAAACCAATCCATGTAGCACATAATATATATAATATTTATACTGACAGTCATCAATAAGGCCTTGAGTTCTATCTTTGAGATAAAGTGTTCCTTTTTATAAATAAATGGAAAAGTGTAGTGAGGTTTGGGATGAATGAAAGATAATCCTAATATACAGTATCCCCTTTTAGATCATTTCCCTTGTGGGATTTTTTTACTTTCAAATATCACTAGAACCAATCCTATCACAAGTTCATGATGTGTTCCCATGGGTACGTAGTATGCCTAATACTAGGGGATATGCCTACCAACCCAAATTAATGGATTGATTTGAAAATGGAAAAAATATCAGCATTTAAAATGAACTTATAAGAATAAAAGGAAAAAACATAAATGGTAAAGTAGAGTGACATTCATATATATGAATTTATCCCCAAACGAAAAGTAATTTTTCTAATGTTATTTAAATTTAATGTAACTTATTTTATGGAAAACATATATATTCTTAAAATAAATATATATTTTATCACTTATGTTATAGAAATTATATATTTAACTTTTAATATTACATAAAAAAAGTAATATTTCTTTAGAAAATATTTTTGATCATGATTACAAATGTGGGTATACGAAAAATTAGATAGAACTAGACTAAATTTGTTAAACCCACATTAACTGTGAGCTTAAATACACCATGAATTTTTAGGACTAGTCCATGTGACCATGGATGACTCATTCCTAGTACAACCAAATAGGAATCCATATTAATTCCATGTATTCCTCTTGAGGAAGGGAATACTGTATCGTTCACACGTAGAGAATTTTGTTATGGTAGAGTCGGAGCATGATCTCCATTATAAATACCTCTCAATAAAAATAAAAGATCATAGAGAAAAATTTCTACAAAACACGATATAAATCATTATCAATATATAATAGAGAGGAAATATTTGTAAATATTAATCATTAGAAGTTACCATATATCTATTTTCATGTTAGATTTTGAGTTGCAATTTGAAGGATCAAATTTATATAGGGGGAGAGTTTGATATTTTAGTGCATCAAAGCCTCTCATAATTCTCACACATATAAAAAAAATTATACAAATTAAACAAAACATTGGAAATATAATAAATATTTTATATATTAAGAATATAATATTTTGAGTGGAGTTGTAGTGAATGATGAAAGAAGGGAAATATAGGTATTTATATGAAGTGTAAACATAATATGACTATTGGAATATTAATATGATTTTTGAAATAAAAACATAGATATTAAAATTAGAATCCTACCATTGTGTATAGTGAATAATCTAATAAATCAAATTTTCTATAAATAAATAATTAAATTTAAAAATTTTATTATCATAAAAATATTTGTCATTATATGAAACTCAAAATATTATAACTATACAATTTTAGTAAATAAATTTTCTTAAAAATTTAGTTAAAGATTTTATTTTAATTCTAAATTAATAATATTAGAGACATATAAATTATGAAATTATTTTGAAAAAATGAACATCATTTATAGAATCAATAGCTTCAAATTAACATCATGGAAATTTTTCATATTTTTTTGTAGTGGTAGTATTTTATTAATAGTAAAAAAATATGGGTTTTCATATAATATATGTTTTATGACATAATAATGGTTTCAACATTAGTAAACAAATTTTTCAAAAAATTAATGACCTAAATTGAATATATTAGGTAAAATAATTCATATAAAAAAAATTAAATTTACAAACCAATAAATGAAATTCCAGAATTCTATATTATATTATATTTAAGTAAAAATTTATTTTTGATTATTTACATTAAATTAAAGAAAATAAATAATACCATTTAGTTTTAGAAGAGTTAAAGTGTAAAAAAATATTTATTCTCTAATAAAATTCTATTCCTTGATATATGAATCTACATTATTCATATTCTTTAGTGAAAAAATTATCATTATTTTATTCAAAATCACACTTCTCCATAACCTATAAATATATATCACCCTCTAATAATTCCACTTCAATTTAAAAATAGTTTCCAAGTTAAATCACAACTAAAAACTCTCCCCAAAGATATCTCGTCATGTTTTATATATGTTATGGTCTAATCAAAAGTCTACTCTAAGAAACCTTGAGCAATATTCTATGTAATCACATCCAATGAAACTAAATTATCTGATAACACTTTTTTTAAAATTTTATTTACTGCTTGTACATCCTAAACTATTTGTTAAAAAAATAATATTCTTCAAATATTATAGTTCTAAAATAATGATAATATTAATAACATTTTGATTATTTTTCTGCAATTAAATTTATTATAAAAAATATTAGTGGTTTTATACCGTCATTGTGTGAAATGATATTTTTCATATATTACTTTTTATTATAGTTTTAAAACGGGGGTTTTATCCAAATTTAAATATTAATAACCAAAATATTTCAATTTTTGAACTATTCAATTATAAAATTTCCATGATTTTAATAATATTAAACATAAAACATATCAATAAGTTTAATTACTTAATAATAAATATTTATAGAGAAATAAACTACAATTTGAATATAATTTGACTATCAGTTTAACTATTGAAGCGTTATAATATTATAATGACCTTGCGATTTTCATTTAAACTCTTCAAAATTATTTAACCATTGTATAAGAACCGATGACTCATATCATCCTACCAATGAAAACATGGGGCCATGAAATAAACTCAATAGTCAAAAAATATAATATGTGAGTAATTTATGAATATATTGGAAGAACAATATTGAAATAAACATTAAATTATTCTAAATTAATTATATTAATTTTTTATTTATAATGTTAGAGGAAGTATATGATGTATTATAGAATTGAGGTAAACGGTTCTTTATAAGTAATATTTCTTATTAATATTTTATTTCTTTTATTTACTACCTCTCTCATATTTTTTTCAATACACTATTTTTACATTTACATTATCCTTTTAGCTTAATTTTTCATGGAATGTGATTTTCTTATGATTTTAATCATTTTTTCGTAAATACAACTCCTATGATATTTTATGGTAAACACTTAAAATTTCCTTCTTCCATTCATCAATGGTTTTATGATATTTATTCTAACATAATCATTATATCCATGATCTATAATCATTTACTCCACCTTGATTTTGACATTGAATGTGAAATTTCTAATGTTACCTCTTATTTTGGATACAAATGTGATTCATCAATTGATTATTCTTTATAAAACCACTATCTATCCCATTTTATTTTTTGGGTTTATTGCATGTTGAAGAAGCGTTTTCGTGCACGCTCTCAAAAGTATTTATAGCTAAGTGCAGCACGAGGGCTGACCTAGGTCGATCTCTTGAGGAGTTGTCATGGTCAATCACTCACTAATTCTAATTCACTTATATAAATATATAATAAAATGTTCAGAAATGAATATTTATAATTGAAAATGAAATACTAAAATTAAACATGCAATGCAATGCAAACAGAATGAATGCAGACAGAATGATGTTAAAAAGAAAAGTGATATTCCTGAGAGAATCACCCAAATTAAACCTTCATCGTCTCATTATTAGTTTCAAATTTAATTAATAAAAAAAATCCATCATATGTGTGAATATCCTCTTTTATATGTGGTTTTGAATACACAGTGCTCTCAACGATCGCCGAGAGACCACACATCCACCTCCTCGATCGAGGGAAAATATTATAAAAAAGAATGTTAAGTCTCAGGTGGCATGTGGAGACACAAAGGCGCCTTTCCCACTAAGATCCCCCTAGACCAAACTCTAATTAAATAAGAAACAATTAATATGAATGTTCAAAGACTTGTTTTCAAACCTAGATTGATCCCCTGGGAAGTTCCACGGGTTAGATACTCATGATCACAAGTAGAAGAGATCACGGTGGAGAAGAAGGCGGTGGAAGAACAAAAGATAAAAAAATGAGAATGAGATGAAGAAGAGAAAAATATATTAAAAATGCATTATACTATTAAAATGGAAATAAAATACAAAACAATAGAAAATGTCCACACAGAAGTGCCAATACATTGAGAAGGGGTGAAAATACATATTTATAGGGAGAAGAGGTGAAGAATTCACACCCAAAACATTTAATCCGAACGTTTCCACGTGAATCTTCCATGAATGACCGAATTTGTAATTTGTGTCTTCATAAATTTTGTTCCATAATATCTCCTCCGTTTGCTCCCAAAATTTCATCTTTATTGGCCATCGGATGTAGGAGTTATGACCAATTCCATCCAAGACATTTAATCTGTCCATTTGATTCTCTGAATTTTCAATTCTTCACCTTAGTGGGACATTATTGCCCTCCAAAACGTCTATTTACGCGTTTCTTCCTTCACAACAGTTGTTCTAAATATCATTTCGCGTCTCTCCACAAACTATGATCCATTTTGGATACCGTTTCGAGATTATATGAATTTATTACCTAATTGAACCGTTTCTGCCAGGTGAGACGTTTCAACTTCCACATATTGTGAGTGTTCCCATAATGCCTTAATGAGGGTACATTGACTTTAAATTCATCATGGAAACGCATTTTTGAATCCTTTTTTCTTTTCCAGCTAGAATAAATGCATTTGGAGGTGTGTGTGCCATGTTATGCTTCTGTTACTTTGGTGGGTCTCATTCTGTCCGCTCGGAAAATTTTTAACTTCATTGAATTTTTACAACTACTAGACGATCGATTCAGCTCCTGCTCTATAAGACAAATAATAAGGAAATTAATTTAGGATTCGAAAAAAAATTTAATCATAAATTTTGTACATATATTTAATTATAAATTATCAAAATACCCCTATGATAACAATCTGTTAAAATTGCAGAATTAAGCCATTTTTGCATTTATGCTCAAATTACCACTATAACCTAAAAATGTGACAATTACCAATAAAATAACACTATGGTGGGATTTTAAAAAATGATTTATAGTATAAAATATATGAAAATTTGAGCTTCATCACTCCCCCACACTTAAACGTTGCACTCATGGGCAATCATCTTACATATAAATCAAATTCCACACAACAATCAAAAATGAGAAAATATCCATGATCTTATCCAAAATAGAAATCCATCATGTATCATATATGAAAACCAAGCCTATCTAATTTTCATTTCAATCATTAAAATTTGTTAAACCTCATAAATAAATCCATGTCCCAATCACAACCTACCTCACATTGAATTTTATATCACTCTCCACTCAAGAGAAATTGATTCTGGAGTTATGCTCATACTTGAAAATCGCATTTATCACCATAGGTTTGTGAAAATTCTCATTTCTCCACAGCGTGAAACATGAAAATAAATTTAATCATGAGGGATTTAATTAATGGTTAAAATGATTCTATGGCTTAGGGTTGGTTGGAAAATGAATGAAAAATCGTCCAGGCTAGAAAGAGGAGGTTGGACTTTTATGTACAATGCATGATTAAATCAAGTGAAAAAACAGGAAATTCCTCACTCAATCCCGCTTCAAAATATGAAAAACAACACCACCCCCCTTTTATGACATGATACATGAGCCAATAATTTATTATAATGAATTATATCATCAATGTTCTCCCTTTTATTCAAAGCTCCAGAAAGGCACATCTTTATTTTCTTCTTTTTTTATGGAGGATGAGCTGAAAATTGAATACAATGAATGAATGAAAATTTATGCCCTTGATTTTTGAGAGGGACATGAGTCATAACAGAATGTTCAATGAGGAATTAAAACTCATCTCCTTTTTTTCTTTTTTTTTTGAAGGAGAAATGGATAAAACAAATAATGCACAATGAAATGGTGACACATGCCCAATTCTCTTATTCTCCACTGCCCAAAGTATTGACACACACCTCAAACCACCCATAATTGATACAAAATCTAAGGAACGCACACTAAAGGCCCTTCCCCCACACTCAAACTTGAAATAACCATGCAAAAATACTAAAAGTGTGGGTAGGTAAGGAAAAATTGGATTGTAATGTGGATTAAACCAATAAGGCGATTCATGGCATCTTCGGGCTTACGAAAGATAAATGTAAAGGTAGATATTAGGATAAAATGTGAATAGCCAAAGAGATGCCTCAATCATTTAAAATACATTTCATGAAATCAAAATCTTTGAAAGAGAATATTCACAAATTCTAGTTTTCATACAAAATTCAAGTTTCCCTCAAGAAAGTGTGGGTATTAGGAAGAATATGAAAAAGTGGTTTAGAATACCTCATAGTATTGGAAAAATATTTTGATTCAGTGTTTCATGGTCATGGATTTCAAAAATCAGTTAATCTCATAAAACTTATTGATAATCCAATTCATGAAAAATGTTTTCACATCAACAATCATTTAAAATCTATTATTTGAGAAATCATTTCAACTCTTTCAAAATAAATTTCTGTGTGAAAAGTGATAATAATATTCATTAAACCTCACAAATCCTAAAAATATAACAAAAAAATGAAAAGAACGCAGGAAGAACTAAGCAAGTTGACACTCCCCCACACTTAAATTTAACTACCCCTTATTTAAACTCAACAAAATATAAATATAATGGTAGAAAATCAAAGGTAAGGAAAAATACAACATGTCATTATTTTAGAGGTGGATGCCTTGAGTTAATCTCCTAGAAGCATCCACTTTAAAACTACAAGAAAGTAATTAAAATACATAAGAAAAATAAATAAAAAGAATGAGAAAGGGAAAATAAAGGAGATAGTGCTTGGTTTAGACCCCTAAGTGGGTGCTAGTTTTTTACTGCCCCTAGTCAAGCTGTTTCAGTAGATTATCCCCAATTAGAAGGTGGGTGTGGTTTCTTTGAGATGAACCACCACATGTGAGTTTTCCCGATGTCCATGATTAAACACTAAAAGTAGTGAACCCCAAATAAGATAAGAATGTTCTCAACCACTGAGAAAGAATAAAGAAGAACTTTAAGGTTCTAAGTGGGAGGTAATAAAAGATAAGGATGCTCCCTATTGACTTCGGCGGTGTCCTCCTCCATATGGTATGTAAATTTTTGTTGAGGTGGTAGTCGCACCACCACCAACTTCTTCGTCTCTTCTTCCTCGATTACCACCACATTGGTGGTATCATAATCAAAATCCAAGTCCTGATACATTTGTGTTGTAACTGAAATATCAGGAAAGGAGAAGTCAGAAAACAATTCAGTTTGAATAAAATTAAAACATGACAAATCAATAAAGAAATATTCCCTTTCAAGTAAGTCATCTTGGAAATTGATTTCATCTGACAGGACCATTGGAAACTCCATCTCAGTAGGTGCATCTTCTTCTTCATCTTCCAAAGCAAGAGTGAGGTCAAAAGGTACTGATTGTTCAATATCAAGCATGGGAAGATCATATTTCAAGTTATCTTCGACAATGTTATTCCATGATTCTTCGAAAAAATGTTGACCACCCATCAGTGCATCAGTTGGAATGTGTACTTCTGGGACCTCCATGAGCAATAGTTGAGTGCGGGATGATGTGATAAGTTCCTTTAGAAGTTCTTTCTCACCTGCCTCAGGTTCTTTAACATAAAATGTGATCGGTGAAATCTCTTCCACGACTCGTTCTGGTTCAGGTTCAGGCTAAGCTTTGGATTGGTCTTGGGATGTGCGTACATATTCTTCAATCCATTCAATTTGGCTCTCCAGGTTTTTAACTTTATCACTAATCCTATGAAATTGAGCATCAATTTCATTGCAAACATTTTCTGGCACCTGAGATGGGTCAGTCCATACAGAATAATCACCATTGAAGTACATCATGAACAAAAAGTTTTTTTTTAGTTTTTGAAATTTATGATTTTTTTTGTTCTTTTATGAATAATGGTGTGTGAAAGTGTTGCGCCTCCCCGGAAACGGCGCCAATTTGACGAAGCGTTGTCGTGAACGCTCTTAAAAATATTTATAGCTAAGTGCAGCACATGGGCTGACCTAGGTCGATCTCTTGAGGAGCTGTCATGGTCAATCACTCACTACATCTAATTCACTTATATAAATATATAATAAAATATTAAGAAATGAATATTGAGAATTGAAAATGAAATACTGAAATTAAACATGCAATGCAATGCAAACAGAATGAATGCAAACAGAATGATGTTAGAAGGAAAGGAGATATTCCCGAGAGAATCACCCAAATTAGACCTTCATCGTCTCATTATTAGTTTCAAATTTAATTAATAAACACAATCCATCGTATGTGTGAATATCCACATTTCTATGTGGTTGTGAATATACAGTGCTCTCAACGATCGCCGAGAGACCGCACATCCACCTCCTCGATCGAGGGAAAATATTATAAAAGAGAAAGTTCTGTCTCGGGTGGCAAGTGGAGATAGAAAGGCGCCTTTCCCACTAAGATCCCCCTAGACCCAACTCTAATTAAATAAGAAATAATTAATATGAATGAGAAAATACTTGGGTTCAAACCTGGATTGGTCCCCCGGGAAGTTCCCCCGGTTAGCTACTCATGATCACAAGTAGAAGAGATCACGGTGGAGAAGAAGGGGGTGGAAGAACAAAAGATAAAAAAATGAGAATGAGATGAAGAAGATAAAAATATTTTAAAAATCCATTATACTATTACAATGGAAATAAACTTCAAAACAATGGAAAATGGCCACACAGAAGTGCCAATACTTTGAGAAGGGGTGAAGATACATATTTATAGGGAGAAGAGGTGAAGAATTCACACCCAAAACATTTAATCCAAAAATTTCCATGTCAATCTTCCATAAATGACCGAATTTGTAATTTGTGTCTTCATAACTGTTGTTCCATAGTCTCTCCTCTGTTTCTCCCAAAATTTCAGCTTTATTGTCCATCGTATGTAGGAGTTATGACCGATTCCATCCAAGACATTTAATCTGTCCATTTGACTCTCCGAATTTTCAATTATTCACCTTCTTGTGACATTATTTCCCTCAAAAAAGTCTATGTACGCGTTTCTTCCTTCACAACAGTCATTCCAAATATAATTTCGCGTCTCTCCACAAAATATGATCCATTTTGGATGCCGTTTCGAGATTATATGAATTTATTACCTAATTGAACTGTTTCATCCAGGTGAGACGTTTCAACTTCTATATATTGTGAGTGTTCCCATAATTCCTTAATGAGGGTATTTTGACTTCATATTCATCATGGAAACTCATTGTTAAATCCTTTTCTTTTTCCAGCTAGAATAAATGCATTTGGAGGTGTGTGCGCCGTGTTATGCTTTCGTTACTTTGGTGGGTGTCATTCTGTCCACCCGGAAACGATTTAACTTCATTGAATTTTTAAAACTACTAGATGATCGATTCAGCTCCTGCTCCAGAAGGCAAATATGAAGGAAATTAAATTAGGATTCGAACTAAATTTTAATCATAAAATGTGGACATGTACTTAATTATAAATGACCAAAATAACCCTATGATAACAATGTGTTAAAATTGCAGAATTAAGCCATTTTTGCATTTATGCTCAAATTACCACTATAACCTAAAAATGTGAAAATTACCCATACAATAACACTATGGTGGGATTTTAAACAATGATTTATAGTATAAAATATATTAAAATTTGAACTTCATGACATGTTAAAACATGAATATTGCATTATGTTTCCATGTGGAACAAATAATCAAGATATGTATGATGTGACGGGTTATCCCAAAATTATATATCCCACCAATCAATTCGTTAAATATTATATAACAATAGATTCCATGTATGGTTCATGGGAAATTATCATAGATTATTATGATATTCTTTTTTGGTAGTGAGCCTTGAATTATGTTTATGGCATGTTTAGTATTCATCAAATTTTACATAATTCCCATGATTACCAGGTTTTTATTATACAATACCTTATATACCTTCACTTCTTGTGATTACATGTTATTTATTTCATTTACAATACCATTATTGATAACATCTCACCATCATTGTTACTTTGATTAACCCTTATTGGGATTTTATACTCTCCCTTTCAATATGTATGTCCCCTGGATATCCCATGTTGTGATAGGAGAAAATTGATATCATAGTATGAAAAATAAAGACAGAAATATTATGTTTTATATTTTGTTTTAATATATTGTATAAAATATCCAAAATATAGTAGAACTGTATATTTTTGGGTGTGTTTTATAGAATTCACTATATGAATTGTGTAATATTATTTAAATGAGTTATAGGTTGTTATAGGTGTTATGAAACATATCCCACTATGTATATTATTATATCTAGTTAATAAAAATAGAACCATATATCATGAAATTTTTTGTAAAACTAATTTGTACTACCCATCATATGGATTGAGTGTCATGTGTCATGTTTCCCATCATTCTCAGCACGATTTTTATCATTCTATGAATATATAAAATTAAAGTATCACCACATATCCATCCTATATGATACTCCTAATAATATATTATATTGCCCATCATTTTGATGTTTGAATATATATACAATCCCTCTTTCACCCTATCAACTATTGAATAAGTACTCTATAAGTTAGAAACAATCATCATTCCATAGACCTACACGTCTATTAATGTCTTAGAAAAAAAAGTAAATCAATTTTTACTACCACTTAACTCGATCACTACCTATATCAAGGTATTTATACAGATAACTACATCCACTATTTTACCAAATAAAGGTATATAAACATTGCAAGAGTAAAAACACTAAAAGTATCCATCCCATCACCTCTATTATATATTTTGGTCTCACTAATAAAATATATAAAATTTATGGATTTTTAGTATATTTAAATGAAAAATATCTTCAAAAATAGATATTGATTAAAAATCATCGGAGAATGTTCCTATATCACTAACTCGAAATCATTTGTAAATTAGTTCTACCCATGAATCCTCAATTACTAAGAACTATACTCTTCCAAATTATTATATTTAATAATAACGCCCCTAAAATAGTTTTTGATTCATTTTAATACATGATACAACTCTTTCCCAACCCAATTAATATCATAATTACTGAAATGGTAAGACTTCATTTTATATCCTAAAATGTCATCTTCCACTAATCATTTTACTAGATTTGTATTCCCTTATTGGTTATGGTTATTAAAAAAATTTGAAAAAATGGGTAGTTCGTGAATGAAACAATGGAAATAACCATTGAGCTTGAAGAAGAACATGATATTATTAATATTCTTAGGTTTTTTCCAATAAACCACAACCTTTACCTTCTGAGTGTCTTATAACACTCATTACTTTGATATTACATTCCCTAAGAAATAATTGTCTATAATCTAAAAATTGAACATTGAGAGTAAAGAATATAACTATTTTTCTTATATTGTATATAATATATCCCGTAAGTGCCTATAAAGATCCTCCTACGTTTGGGAGTACACTAATATTGTGACATCCCGGTTCTGGGTGCCACTCAACGGGTGCCCTGATCCCGGTTCGCCACGTCACCTCATGCGACTTTCCCCAAATGACAGAGGCTGCCGACTAGTAGCGAGGGACCAGGTCTGATAGTGGTGAAACTATACCCTCATTTGTCAAAGTGTAGCACAGAAGAATACAAAATAAAACATACAACGAACATCGAATGTAATAAAACACACACAAATGAAATAAACAACTGCAGTGGATACGACCAATAGTATGAAAATAATGATGCTACATGTCTCATGTTCTAAGAAAACAGCCAGAACATGTTATACATCAATACAGTACAACAAAAGCAGAGTACAACAATACAAAGCAAAACAGCTGGCAGCGGCATCGCGAGCCCAGGCTCGGTCCCATGCTCTCCTACACCTCTTCAACAGTCAAGTACATGTATAGGGACTCTTTCCCCTATCTACACCTACGGTAACGTAATCTGTTTGGGTCGAAAAGCATAACCCAAACAGGGTGTGAGAATTATATCTCAGTAGGCACCCACTAAAGGCTCGTGCCCAACTGCGTGTAAGCGTGCAACAATAGTGTGAAATAGTAAAATGCAATAAAGTAAGAAGTACTGAAAAGTAACTAACATAACAATTAAATTGCCATTTTATTATTCATTTAATCCATTAAATTTAGTATCATTTTCTGCTCAATAGCACCAAGCCCTCAGGCCAACCAGTTTCTTTCCCTCTAGCTAATATAGTGAACCACACACTTATGCTATACATAATCCAACCCACAGGTATTTCCATTAAGCGTAACGGAAATTTCCCTTAGGGATAGGAAGTGTCGCCCTCAGGCACAGAAGTCAAGACGTCTGACATGAAAGGTTGCCCTCAGGCGATATAACTATAGCCCTCAGGCTAAATAGTCACGCCCTTAGGCTATAGCAAAACAATTCCCTCAGGGATAAGTAACCAGTCCATTCCCAACATATAAACATAAAATTTGAATACAATTCATCACAAGGAAAAAGTAATTCATAATTTAAACATGCATACCCTCGGGTATCCTGGCCAAACGGCTAAAAAGAGGAACACACCCCTCGAGATGGTCCCAGATCTAAGAAATGATCCCAACCAGTATGTTAATATCATAATTAAATACCTAATCAATTCTACGTGTTTAATATAGAAATTTCCTCAGCCACACGACACCCCAAAATGGGTTCGTGGCACAAAAACATACAAAACACATAGCAGTTGGAAAACTAAACACCAAGCCACCTACCTTATACGCCAATGAGCGGTATACCCGAACGTCGACACTAGAACTGCCCACGAACAGCGTAGATCTGACAATGAATGAATCCTTCTTAACCTCAAATAACTTTTTTAGGAGAATAATTGGTAAGAAGCAGCCAAGGAGATGGAAGCCCTTACCCGTGCGGTTCCAACGAGATCGTCTAAGGAGGAAATCAATTCCAGATGAACGCTAGGTAGTTCTTCAAAGGTCAGGCCTCCTCCTTTGGATCCAAAATGGCTCAAATGCCTCCTCTACCAAATGAGGATGCTACTGCCTAATTTAAGCCGAAAAAACAAAGTACATGGCGTGTACTTCTTTGTACACGGCGTGTACTCCTTTCATTTAACTGTTCCTTTGGCAGCACTGCCACACTGTTCATCCGTCTACATGAGTACACGACATGTACTCTTGAGTACATGGCGTGTACTGCCACCCAGCTGGTGGCTACTCTACCGCCTTACTGTTTTGGCCTACCGACTGACTACACGGTGTGTACAGGACCACTACACGGCATGTAGTCGGTTCCTACACCCTTCGTCGCTGACATGGCTACACACCCCGTGTACTCAACCCAACATGGCCAGAAGTACACGGCGTGTGGAAAAAGTACACGGTGTGTAGTTCCAAAATTTAGTAATTTTCCCCATTTTCCATATTTTATCAAAAACACTTAAGGAAAAGAGAAAAGAATATGCTCGTACCTCAAAGATAAGAACCGGGTTCTCAAAAACTTCTCCCCTTATAGCAATTCGTCCCCGAATTTCCCTTCTAAGGGTGGAGAAGATGTAGTTGTGAACAAATCCAGCCACTAAGCATGTACGTCGGCCTCCAACTCCCAGGTCCCATCCTGCACCCGGCCATGCTGCCATATCACCCGTACGAGAGGAACTGACCGGCCCTGGAGAACCTTTGTGGTCCCTTCAACGATACGAATCGGATTCTCCTCAAAAGACGCATCTGCCTTCAGCTCAACCTCCTCAGGCTGAAAGACGTGAGATGGGTCTGAATGATAGTGACGCAACTGAGATACATGGAATATATCTAGCATGTTTTGGTATCGATGGGGTAACCGCAACCGATAAACAACCAGCTCGTCTCTCTCCAGAATCTTGAATGGCCCCACATACCATTGTGAAAGTTTACCCTATCTCCTAATCCACTTGTGTCCCAGTCTCGGCGAAACACATAGAAAACCCTGATCCCCGACCACGAACTCCAAAGGTCTTCTGCGGCGATCAGCATAAGACTTCTGACGAGACTGTGCGTTATCCATCCGCTTGTGAATCAACTAGACCTGCTCAGATGTCTCCTACATGAGTTGTGGGCCCAGTAAAGCTGCCTCACCTGCCTCTAACCAACACAAGGGTGATCGGCATGGACTACTGTATAAAGCCTCATATGGTTCCATCTCAACAGTCTCCTGGAATTATTTTGTTATAGGAAAACTCTACTAAGGGTATTTGCTTCTCCCAAGAGCCCCTAAAGTCTATGACGCATGCATGCAGCATGTCCTCAAGCACCAGTATCGTACGCTCTGACTGGCCATCGGTCTGAGGGTGGTAAGATCTGCTCAGAAGCACATGTGTACCCAGTGGCCTCTAAAAACTCTTCCAGAAATGAGATGTGAAGCAGGCGTCCCTATTGGAAACAATAGAACAAGGGACCCCATGAAAACGTACGATCTCTTGGATATACAGCCTTTCAATCTCATCAACATTGAAGGTATCCTTGATCGGAAAGAAGTGTTCTACCATTGTGAGTCTTTCCACAACAACCCACATGGCATCATTGCCTCTTGGTGACCACGGAAATCCAGTCATGAAATCCATTGCAACATCATCCCATTTCCACTCCGGAGTGGGTAGCTGCTGTAACAGCCCAACTAGTCTCTGATGCTCCGCCTTCACCTGCTGACAGGTGGAACACCTCGTAACAAAACCCACTACATCTCTCTTCATACCTGGACACCAGTACTGACGTCTCAATTCACAGTATATCATGGTAACCCTGGGATGAACTGCCAAAGATGAAGCATGAAACTCTCGCATCAGTTCCTCGTGTATATTCTCTGGAACCCATACTCGTCCATGGAAATGCAAAACCTCTTCGACGCCTATCGTCCAATCAGGTGAAGGGTCCTCACCTACCACCGACTCCCATAGAACTAATCCTTTTTAATCAGATAGTTTCCTCATCCTCACTCTATCCAGGAGGGTAGAAGTAACTAATAAAGAGGAATGATATGTTTGTCCCTGACGGTCATGCCCCTCTAGATGCATCTCAGATAACAACACCATAAGCTGCCACTCACCACTGGCCTCTTGCACCACATGTATCTGAGTCTTCCTGCTCAGTGCATCAGCTACTGCATTACCCTTACTAGGTGTATAGGCAAGCTCAAAATCGAAGGACTAGAGGTATTCGAACCACCTTCTCTGCCTCAGATTCAGGTCACGTTGAGTAAAGATATACTTGAGTCTTTTGTGCTTGGTGAAAACCACAAAATGCTCCCCCAATAGATAATGTATCCAACAGCACAACGCATGTACAACTACATCTAACTCGAGATCATGTGTCGGTTAATTCCTCTCATGTGGCCTCAACTGACGAGACCCGTACGCAAAAACTCGATCGCCCTGCATCAACACTGCTCCCAGCCCAATACCTGATGCATCATAGTAAACCTTATACCTCTACCATTACACTGATAGTATCAGTATCAGTGCTGATTTAAACCTTCCTTTCAGGTACGGAAAGGCTGCCTCGCAAGCTTCCGACCAAACGAACTTCACACCCTTCTTAGTCAAGCCCGTTAACGGCGCTGCCAACTGGGAGAAGTCATGTATGAAACATCTGTAGTAACTAGTCAGCCCTAAGAAACTATGTATCTTAAACACATTCATAGGTTTCTCCAAGGAAAATACTACTCTCACCTTCTCTGGGTCTATTGAAACTCCTGCCTCAGAGATGATATGACCGAGGATGTGAATCGGGTCCATCCAAATGTGTCACTTTGAGAGCTTAGCATATGGTCGATGCTCTCATAGTGTACTCAATACAATCTCAAGATGGGTGGCATGGTCATATCGAGTGAGAGAGTAGACCAAAATGTCATCCACAAATACTACCACAAAATAATCAAGATACAGATGGAAGACACGATTAATCAGAGCCATGAAAAATAATGGCGCATTTGTGAGTCCGAACGACATAACCGTATACTCATATAAACCATACCTACTCCTGAAAGTCGAGAGAGGTATATCAGATGGTCTCACACGCAGCTGATGCTATCCTGATCTCAGGTCAATCTTCGAGAACACTCGTGCTCCACAAAGATGATCAAAAATATTAGCAATCCTCAGTAAGGGATATCGGTTCTTAACCGTCAACTGGTTCAACTTCTGAAAATCCACACACAGTCTGAGGGTATCGTCCACCTTCTTTGAAAAAAGGACCATAGAACCCCTAGGAGAAGTACTGGGTCGGATGGAACCCTTTTCCTGCAACTCCTCTAACTACCTCTTGATCTCATGCAACTCAATTGTAGCCATCCTATATGGAGGAATGGACACCAGTACTGCTCCTAGAAAAATCTTGATAGAGAAACCCACCTCACGCTCCGGAGGTAGACCTGAAAATTCATCCGGAAAAAACATCCCTGAAACGATCAACCACTGGAGGGAAATCTGTCTGACAAGTCCCCTTGTCATCCAAATATAAACTCACAATCTGGGTCATGACTCCACCTTGCCCACGATGCTCTGGTCTAGCTCGAATCTCCTGACCATCCCACTCGCCCTTGTATAGAAATTCCCCGCCCTCTAGTGACGTGAAACTCTCCCTACGACGATAGCAGTCTACAATGGTTCGGAAGGAAACCAGCCAGTCCATTCTGAGAATGACGACATAGCTCATCATCTCTAGGACATATAGATCCTAAAGGAAGTGACACCCACCAACCTCAATGGGGAACTCCTTGCACTGACGCACACCAGTCGTTCTAGTCCCCAACGGTGTGTCTAGCATCATCATATCAGAAGAAGTATAAACACAGAGCCCAAGGCTCTCCAAAAATGGTACAGATATGAAACTATGCGTATCACCCATATCGAAAAGCACAGAAGAAAAAACATAAGCTACTAGAATAGTACCTCTAACTGTAGAAGGTCTGGGATCCTGTTCCTGCCCCTGCTGGGTCTGTTGCACTGCATATGCTTGTCCAGTGTCGCTGCCCTGCGACATAGTCTAGCTACCCTGAGACTTCCCGCCCTGCTGCCTCTAAGATCCTGGTGTCTGGTTACCACGTCCACGACCACCAACTCTTCCTACACGCCCTAACGTATTCCAGTTCCCGGACTGGTAAGAAGCCACTGGTCCTGCCCCCGAATGCGGAGTCTGCATAGAACCCCTCTCACTAGCCACTGGTAAAAACGCCCTGCAAAAGCGCTACAGATAACCCATCTTGCCGCAAGCTCGACACTCCACTGGGTCTCGTGAACACTGTGGTCTCTTGTACCCCTCTCTACCACATTGGTAGAACTTAATTGGACCACCTGAAGAACCTTCCTGGTTGGTACTTCCACCCTGAGAGAAGTCAATATGTCACTTCCTCTTGCCAATAGAAATTGTACATGTAACTGGTGTTGAACCGCCCTGGCCCACACCACTAGATTCTCTAAGGATCCTCTCTGTGATCAGTGGCTGGTTCACAATAGCGTGTACAGTAGGCAACCAGAAGACATTCACCAGTGCTAGGATGTCGTACCTATGACCATCCTAAAAACGTCTGGCTCTCAACGTCTCATCACCCACCAGCACGGGTGAAAAGCGCTAAAGATCGGTGAAATGAGAAGAATAATCCATCACTGACATAGCGCCTTGTTGCAGATTCATGAACTCTCGAGCTCTATCTGCCCTCAGTGTCTCTAGGAAGAAGAATTCATAGAAGAAAACCTAAAAATCCTCACATTCCATGTCTCTATGATGCTTTGACTGGGTGGTAACATCCCACCACCTCTTGGCGGAATCACGCATCATATATGTCGCGAGCTTGACCCTCTTCCCTAGAGGCATCTCAAGATGCTCGAAAATAGTCTACATCGACCCCAGCCAAGACTCCACAGCCTGTTATAACGACCCATACATTACATACATTGTTATTACTTCAGAATTGAAGAACACTTATTACAACATATAACAAAACCAGGAAAGGACCATATGGGTATAGTGTCTTTAGATACTGGGAAACATAAACAACTGGTTCATAAAGCGTCTACATTGTCTCCCATTTATTTCATCATATCTATAGTCCCTTTGGACATATCTTACATAATAACCTTCATCCCGACCTGGGGAATGAAAACATAAAAAAGGGTGAGCTCAAATGCTCAGTAAGGGTAAACAAAAGAAATATCAATCACATCATATACATAAGAACATAACTTTTGGAAATCTTAACCTGCAAAAGAAATCATAATTTCATAACATTGGATAAATCATAGAAGTGAAATGTAATCCCAATAATCATAACATAAAACATGAATCATTGTGGCATACAAACATAATCATAGAGAATCATTTCTTATTAGTCAAGACTCATTGCCAAGACTATCTTAGTGGACAAAGTCCATTTCTGAACCGAGTTCACTCCTCGTTTCAGTCCTGTTTCACTGAACCGGTTTAACCTACCGTTCCAGCCATGTCTATCTCATGAGATATATAATCATTACCCAATGAATTGCAGGGAGATATAGGTCCCACCCATCTCATAATGATACAATTATTATGTGTTCCACAAAATCATAAACCATACATCATAGCATAACCCATGTAATAAAAATGGGAATCTTTAAACATCATGACATCATAAAACAATTCATATAAGATAAAAGAATTCATAACAATATTTCCATCACAACATAATCAAATCCATGTAATAATAGGGATAGAAACAAAACCCTTTATTATCTTAGATGGAAAATAATTTTGATAAAACACTTAAACTCGATTCTTGAGGAAAATATCATTTCTACTTCAAAAACATTTTTCTTTTCTTAACATGTCATAAAATTTTAAAACAAAATAAGTTGATTAAAAATAAACCTGAAAACATGTAAAGTAAGCTTCTTGGAAATAGTTTTTTAAAAATCCATTCATGCCGTATAAGTTAAAAAACATTCTTCTCATACTTTTTTCAGAAAAGTCAAAAAGTACCACGTACGAAAAACGACAAAAGATTCCTTTCATATCTTTTACTAAAAACTCACAGAAGGGTAAAATTGGATTTAAACAATTTTAGGTGGATAGGAATAATATTACATATTGAGGGAACATGGATGTGGATGATAAAATACACCCCAGTAAATACCAAAGTATAAACAATCTCGGATAAAAGTGAGATCGTGATATTTTCCCTTACCTTAGTTCTGATATGCTTTGTACGTGTCCAAACCTCCTATATAATGATTTAAATAATGTTATTGACTTATTCCAGAATCATACTCATTGTTATTATATCACATATGGTCATATTCTTAGCTTCTTATTAGTAATATTTCATTACAACTTGTTATTTTGGTGTTTATTACTTTTTGTTCTTATGCGTGTTTTGTCGAATAAATTCTTATTCTTCTCTTTAGATTATAGATACCTCATTTCCAGAATGTTATTAGTGTAATATATATCATATTCATTCAATTAATTTATATAATCATTATGCAATGAAATCATGTAGAACGAGTCGCATCACATCGTGGAGATGGTATTCCGTATGTACGCACGAGCGATGATATCGTTCCCATGATCATGGAATTGTATTGGAGTGTATGTATACTATTTTAGAATCAATATCACATTACATTAATCATATATAGTCATTATTTACACCATTATACCCATCCAAGTAAGGTGGTGGTGGAAAATAGATTACACCACGGCGTGGAGACGGTATTCCGTACGTACGCACGCGCGGTGATTTCATTTTCCGTATGATGGATAGATGGTGAAATAAGGTTGTTTCATACTTATAATAACATATCAGTATATGAGTGATACTTATGTTATTACATCATAACGAAACAACTAAAGAACAAGAAGTGGAAGAAGAAATAAAGATGAAAGAATCGGTAACAGACATTACCTCTTCATTGAAGTGCTTCTTTGAGACCTCCTTTTAGGGCACTAAAATTGGTCTTTGAAGAAGACCAGGACCTCTAGGATGTCTCTAGGGAAGTGTAGAGGAGAACGTGGAAGGGTTTGGCCGAGCATGAAGGCTCAAAGTGGTGTGAGGATGAGGGGGGAGGAGGTGCCCTTTTATAAGGGAGGAGAGGGGCTCCTTTGGAAAAACTAAAAATATTATCTTATTATATAGTCATGTTCGGTTTTAAATAGCTCCAAATTAATTTATTTCGAAGATAAGGTAGGTATAGGTCTAAATCCTCTCATTCAATATAATTTAGACAATTTTAGGTTCCTATTTTAACCTTATCATTTAGATTTAACATTAAGTTAAATAATTTTACTTTTACTGTGTCTTCTTGTGTTCTTATACTATAAGGTTAACAAACTTACTATAAGTAGCCAAACTAACCCCAAGTTGTTTATTATTAATATATATAACCTTATCTAGGTCATTTTTCCAAACCTTATATTTTTACGAATAAAATAATAATTAATAATATAATATTTGTTTTAAAAACTATTTTATGTCAATTTTGACACTATTTAGTAATTGATTTTTGTGAAAATCATAATAGAATGATTAGTTCAAGAAAAGTTAATTAAATAAATAATAACATTTCATATTAACCTATAAAATTAGTGGAATTCATAAAAAGTCTCAAATTACATTTATTTTGGTATTTATAACATCAATTATGTCAATACTGCATTAATAAGATAATTACTGCATCATCTTTATGTCATAAATAAATTAAATTATTTAATGTCTAAAAATTACAAATAAATTACCATTATGTAGGAAATATTTTTATCTTTCTAATTAATATTTATAGTATAATTTATCTTATGTATAACCTTATATTAAAAATTATTTACTTATTAAACTTTTATTTTAACTATTTTAACCCTTTTAAAATAAATTAATAATAAATGTCCTAATCTAATCCAAGTGGGACTAAATGGTAATATTTTATTCCTAGGTTTGTTTTTGGTCGAATTAAACTTATCCAATAGAATTAGGACATGTTTTAGGGTAATAATAATATCATTTTTACCCTTAATTACCCTATTTACTTTTAACTGTGGTAAATAAAAGCAAAAAGTTACTATTCACCAAAAATTATTTTCATCTCATTGAACCAAATTTTACTTACTGACATCAATCGTGTCTCTCAGATTTTTTAAATTCCTCTCACAGAAGCTGTAAAATTATGTTTTATGAAAAATTCAGTTTTTTTAACTACCACTTAGTGGTTTCACTATTCATCAAAAATTGAAAGTTTTCAGAAAAATAACAAAATTTCACCCTAGGCTAATTTCGATATTCCGAATCCAAAAATGAAGTCCATTTTTAAAAATAAAATTTATAAAATTTCAAAAAGTGGTTATTACTATTCATAACAGCTAGTTTTAATAATATTTCAATAGCATATCATTGTTTAGTGAAACTCGGTATTGCGTACGACGCAAGCTATCGAGGAAGGTCACGATTGCGTGTAAAGTAAGACAAGATAGTGTTGTGTGTAGTGAAAGATTCATTTTATGATTTATAAAAACAAAAATATTTCTCATAAAAGTCTCAGGTGTTACATTCTACCCCCCTTAAAATGAATTTTTCCCTCAAAATTTGTCACTTTGTAACAAACAGATGAGGATACCTCTCCCTCATCATATCCTCAAGCTCCCATGTAGCTTCTTCTAATTGGTGGTTCTTAGATAAAACTATCATGAATCAAGTGGTCTTGTTTCATAGGACTTTTTCGCTACGATCCAGAATCTCTATCGGCAGTTCTTCATAAGAAATATCTTGCTCCAGCGGTACAACTTCTGAGCTGAGTACATGTGAAGGATCAGGTATGTACTTGCTCAGGAGAGATAGATTGAATACATCGTGAACTTGAGAGATATTCGGTGGAAGCTCCAATTGGTAAGCTACCTTCCCAACACGATCCAGTATTTCGAAAGGACCGATATATCTAGGGCTCAACTTCCCCTTCTTTCCAAATCTCATGACCCTCTTATAGGGAGATATTTGTAAGAACACTTTATCACCAACTTCAAACACTAAGTCTTTTCTTCAGTTGTCAGCATAACTTTTCTGTCGACTCTGAGCTACTCTTATGTGTTGTTGAATAGATCTGACCTTTTCTGCCATTTCATCAACGAGATCGGGTCCTAATAGATTTCTTTCCCCAACTTCATCCCAGCAAGTTGGATTCCTGCATTTCTTTCCATAGAGAGCTCCATAAGGATCCATCTGAATACTGGAGTGAAAGTTATTATTATAAGAAAATTCCACCAAAGGTAGGTGTTGATCCCAACCACCTTTTAAATCCATAGAGCAAGCTCTCAACATATCTTCTAGAGTTTGAATCGTCCTCTCGACTGACCGTCTGTCTGAGGATGATAAGAAGTGCTGAAACTCAACCCGGTATCTAGAGTATGCTGAAGACTTCGCCAGAACTTTGAGGTAAACCTCGGATCCCGATCAGATATAATAGAAAGTAGAATTCCATGAAATCTTACCAATTCCTTCACATATATCCTGGCAAGCTGATCCAGAGAGAAATCCCCTCTAATATCAATGAAGATTGCAGACTTTGTAAGATGATCAACTATGACCCAGATAACATTATTGCCTTTGGATGTTTTATGAAGTCCGGTGACAAATTCCATAGTGATGTTTTCCCATTTCCATTTAGGTATGGGTAATGGTTGTAACATTCCCTTAGACTTCTGTCTCTCATCTTTAACTTGCTGACAAACCAAGAATTGAGAGACATATTCACCAACATCTCTTTTCATGCCATCCCACTAGAAGTACTCTTTCATGTCCTTATACATCTTCGTGCTTCCAGGATGAATGGAGAATGAAGAACTATGAGCCTCATCCAGCAGATCCTTCTTTAATTCGGGGATGGGAGAAACACAAACCCGATTCCTGAACTTTATTATCCCATCACAATCAAGGTTGAATTCAGGAACATTTCTCACCTTATTTTGTAACTCAACATCTTCTTTCTGTGCCTCTATAATCTTGAAATGTATAGATGGTTGAACATTCATTTGAGAAATATACAATTTTCCTCATTGATTATAATTCCAAGATCCGTCCTTTGTAAATCCATAAATATTGGATCTTTTGTGATCCTCATCATGGATAAACTGGCATGGTCTTGTTGACTTAATGCATCTGCCACCTTGTTTGCTTTCCCAGCGTGGTAATGGATTGAGCAGTCGTAATCCTTAATCAGCTTCAACCATCTTCTTTGGCACATATTCAGTTCCTTTTGTGTGAAAATATACTTTAAACTTTTATGATCAGTATAAATGTCACACCTTTCTCTATAAAGATAATGCCTCCAAATCTTTAATGAAAAGATTACCGCAGCTAACTCCAAATCATGAGTTGGGTAATTTTGCTCATTTATTTTCAACAGTCGTGAGGCATAAGCTATCACCATATCATTTTGCATAAGATCACACCCCAATCTCTTCTTGGATGCATCACTATTGATCAGAAACTTTTCTCCACTACAAGGCAGTGTGAGCACAGGTGCACTGGATAACCTTCTTTTCAGCTCCATGAAATTCTCTTCACATTCCTCCGTCCAAATAAACTGAACTCCTTTTCGAGTCAACTTGATGAGTGGATTAGATAATCCTGAAAAATCTTTCACAAAACGTAGATAATATCCAGCCAAACTAAGAAAACTTCGGATCTCAGTTGTTGTTGATGGTCTCGACCATCTTTCGATAACCTCTGTTTTTGCTGGATCCACAGATATCCCCTATTTTGAGATTATGTGACCCAAAAATGAAACTTTTTGAATCCAAAATTCACACTTGGAAATTTTGTCATAAAGCTTCTCCTTTCTCGGGGTCTTCAATATAATTCTCAATTGATCTTTATGTTCTTCCTTTTTCTTTGAATAGACAAGAATATCGTCTATAAAGACTACCACAAACTGATAAAGATAGTCTCTAAAGACTCTATTCATAAGATCCATGAAGATAGCAGGGGCATTAGTAAGACCAAATGGCATCACTACAAATTCATAGTGTCCATACCTTGTACGGAAAGCTTTCTTTGGAATATCCTCCATTTTGACCCTTAATTGATGATAGCCTGAACGAAGATCAATCTTGGAAAACTATTGAGCTCCGCATAGTTGGTCAAATAGGTCATCAATGCACGGGAGAGGATATTTTTTCTTGATAGTGATCTTGTTAAGTTCTCGATAATCAATACAGAGTGTCATTGATCCATCATTCTTCTTAACAAACAGAACTGGTGCTCCCCAAGGTGACGCAATAGGGCGTATGAACCCTCTATCAAGATTCTCTTGGAGTTTCTTCTTCAATTCCTGAAACTCAATCAGGGCCATTCAATAAGGTGTCTTTGAAATAGGCAAAGCACTCGGTACGAGTTCTATTGAAAACTCAACTTCACGATTGGGTGGAAGACCCGGTAATTCCTCCAGAAAGACATCATCAAACTCCCATACAATGGGCATATTCTTAATCTTGAGTTTCTCACCAACCATTTGAGATAAATAACCTTAATTTAGTGGAATCAAGACCCATAAGATGGATGAAATTTACACTGGAAGGTTATGTTCATCCTTGCATTGATAGACGATCATATATTGATCTGGAATATGAAATGTGACTTCCCTTCTTTGGAAATTGATATGAGCTCCATGTAGAGAAATCCAATCCATGCCATGAATCACATCAAATTCCACTATAGGAAGGATAACAAGATTTATAGGAATCACTTTCCCACAAACTTCGATCGGAGAAGAATTATAAACTTTTGATGCGACTGTTGTGCCATTAGGGGTTGTCATAGCTAACTCAACATCTAATTGTTGAGGTAATATGGTGATATCCTTATAAAATTCTTCAGAAATAAAATAGTGGGTGGATCCAGAATCAAATAAAACATTTGCTACTTTAGAGTGGATGGTAAGTGTACCTTTCACCACATCGTTATCGTACTCCACATCGTTGATAGAAATTGCATGTGACTTTCCTTTTTCTTTAGACTTAAGAGTTTGTTGACATCGACCATCATCATCAACCCTTGGATTTGGGCATTGATTGGCATAATGGCCTATCTCCTTGCACTTGAAACATTTATGTGTAGTAGGTTCATTCTGTGTATCCATTCCATTTTTTGCATCATTAGACATCTTCTTCCCATCATTGCGGCATTCAAATTCCCTATGACCTTCCTTTCCACATTTGAAACATTTACTTGTCCCTTTAAGACAACTCCCTCCATGTTTCTTTCCACACTTTGAGCATAAGGGAAAGCTCATCTTATTTTCAGTGTGCTCTTTATATTATCTTTTGAATTCCATTTTCCTATTCTTATCAAACCCATATGACTGATGGGTTACTCCAATCTCCATCTCGACTTTGAGAGTACATCGAAAAATTTCCTCATAGCTATTGAAGTCCCTTATGGCTAACGCTCTTTTAAGACTTGGTTTTAAGACACTAAAGAATCAATCGATCTTACTCTCAGGTTGGATAATAATACCAGAAGTGTGCCTTGAAAGTCTTGTAAAATTTTCTTCATAGGTACCAACCGATTCATCATCCTTTTTCTTTAGTTCAAGAAACTCCTTCTCCATCTTTGTTCGGAGAATACAAGGGAAGTACTTATTGAAAAATAAGTTCTTGAACACGTCCCATTCCATGGAATCAATTTCGTCCCTTTGCCTCGTATTCTTAATAAGATTCCACCATGATTAGCATCACCGTCCAAACGATACACTACTAAGATGACTTTATCATGTTCAGAACATTAACAAACTGAAAATATCTTTTCAGTAGTATTAATCCATTTTTTAGCAACTAATAGACCAGTAGACCCGCTGAATGAAGGTGGACACTATCTCATGAAGGATTAAATAGAATGTTCCTCCTTCCTTTGATCGTTTGTAAGTCCTGCAGGATTCATAGCTTGAGAAAGTTGTGTGAGCATGGCTACAAGATTTTTCATTCCAACTCCCATAACGTTGGGTTGCTCAGGGGGACAATCATTGCATTTCCCGTCGCATTCCTCATTAACACAGTTCTTTCGGGTTCCAGCCATTGTCTAAAACCAAGAAGAATAGTGTGAGAAACACTAATTATAATAGGAAAACCACATAATTAAGAATAAAATTTCACACTTAAGATCTTATCCTAGGTTATTCATGGCCATTTCTGAAACACTAAGATTGTGTTCTATGCTTAGACTTATCCTTAGAATTCTTACTATGGCTTTCACATCCTAGTTTCCAAAGTTTGACTATACCTTTCCTCTGATACCAACTATAACGACCCATACATTTCATACATTTTTATTACTTCAGAATTGAAGCACACTTATTAAAACATATAACAAAACCAGGAACGGACCATATAGGTATAGTGTCTTTAGAAACTAGGAAATATAAACAACTAGTACATAAAGCGTCTACACTGTCTCCCATTTATTTCATCATATCTATAGTCCCTTCTGACATATCTTACATAATAACCTTCTTCCTGACCTGGGGAAAGAAAACATACAAAAGGGTGAGATCAAATTCTCAGTAAGGGTAAACAAAAGAAATATCAATCACATCATATACATAAGAACATAACTTTTGGAAATCTTAACCTGCAAAAGAAATCATAATTTCATAACATGGGATAAATCATAGTAGTGAAATGTAATCCCAATAATCCTAACATAAAACATGAAACTTTGTGGCATAAACACATAATCATAGAGAATCATTTCTTATTAGTCAAGACTCATTGCCAAGACTATCTTAATGGACAAAGTCCATTTATGAACCGAGTTCACTCCTCGTTTTAGTCCTGTTTCACTGAACCGGTTTAACCTGCCATTCCAGCCATGTCTATCTCATGAGATATAAAATCTTTAACCAATGAATTGGAGGGAGACAAGTCTCCCACCCATATCATAATGATATCATTCTTATGTGTGCCACAAAATCATAAACCATACATCATAGCATAACCCATGTAATAAAAATGGGAATCTTAAAACATCGTGACATCATAAAACAATTCATATAACATAAAAGAATTCATAAAAATATTTCCATCACAACACAATCAAATCCATGTAATAGTAGGGATAGAAATAGAACCCTTTATTATCTTAGATGGAAAATAATTTTGATAAAACACTTGAACTCCATTCTTGAGGAAAATATCCTTTCTACTTCAAAAACATTTTTCCTTTCTTAACATGTCATACAATTTTAAACTAAAATAAGTTGATTAAAAATAAACTTGAAAACATGTAAAGGAAGCTTCTTGGAAATAGTTTTTTTAAAATCCATTCATGCCATATAAGTTAAAAAACATTCTTATCGTACTTTTTGCGGACAAGTCAAAAAGTACCTCGTACGAAAAACGACAAAAGATTCCTTTCATATATTTTACTAAAAACTCACCGAAGGGTAAAACTGGATTTATAAAATTGTAGGTGGATGGGAATAATATTACATATTGAGTGAACATGGATGTGGATGATAAAATACACCCCAGTAAATACCAAAGTATAAACAATATCGGATAAAAGTGAGATTGCGATATTTTCCCTTACCTAAGGTCCGATATGCTTTGTACGTGTCCAAACCTCCTGTATAATGATTTAAATAATGTTATTAACTTATTACAGAATCATTATCACTGTTATGATATCACATATGGTCATATTCTTAGCTTCTTATTAGTAATATTTCATTACAACTTGTTATTCGGGTGTTTATTACTTTTTGTTATTTTGCGTGTTTTTGTCGAATAAATTCTTATTCTTCTCTTTAGGTTATAGATACCTCATTTCCAGAATTTTATTAGTGTAATATATATCATATTCATTCAATTCATTTATATAATCTTTATTCAATGAAGATCATGTAGAACGAGTCGCATCACATCGTGGAGACGGTATTCCGTACGTACGCACGACCGATAATATTGTTCCCATGATCATGGAATTGTATTGGAGTGTACGTACACTATTTCAGAATCAATATCAATTTACATTAATCATATATAGTCATTATTTACACCATTATACCTATCCAAGTAAGGTGGTGGTGGAAAATAGATTACACCACGGCGTGGAGACGGTATTCCGTACGTACGCCCGTGCAGTGATTTCTTTTTCCGTAGGATGGATAGATGGTGAAATAGGGTTGTTTCATACATATAATAACATATCATTATATTAGTGATACTGATGTTATTACTTCATAATGAAACAACTAAAGAAGAAGAAGTGGAAGAATAAATAAAGATGAAAGAATCGGTAACGGACATTACCTCTTCTTTGAAGTGATTCTTTGAGGCATCCTTTTAGGGCACTAAAATTTGTCTTTGAAGAAGACCAGGTCATCTAGGATGTCTATAGGGAAGTGGAGAGGAGAAATTGGCATGGGTTGGATGAGCTTGAATGCTCAAAGTGGTGTGAGGAAGAGGGGAGAGGAGGTGCCCTTTTATAAGGGAGGAGAGGGGCTCCTTTGGAAAAACTAAAAATATTATTTTATTATAAAGTCAAGTTCGGTTTTAAATAGCTCCAAATTTATTTATTTCGAATCTAAGGTGTGGATGGGTATAAATACTCTCATCCAAAATAATTTAGAAAAGTTTAGGTTCCTATTTTAACCTTATCAATTAGATTTAACAATAAGTTAAATAAGTTTACTTTTACCGTGTCTTCTTGTGTTCTTATACTATAAGGTTAATAAACATACTATAAGCAGCCAAACGAACCCCAAGTTGTTTATTATTAATATATATAACCTTATCTAAGTCATTTGTCCTAAAATTAGATTTTTAGGAATAAAATAAAAATTAATAATATAATATTTGTTTTAAAAACTATTTTATGGAAATTTTGACACTATTTAGTAATTGATTTTTTTGAAAATCATAACAGAATTATTAGTTCGAACAATGTTAATTAAATCACTACTAACATGTCATATTAACCTATAAAATTTGTTTAATTCATAAAAAGTCTCAAATTACATTTATTTTGGTATTTATAACATCAATTATGTCAATATTTCATTAATAAGATAATTACTCCATCATCTTTGTGTCATAAATAAATTAAATTATTTAATGTCTAAAAATTACAAATAAAATAACATTATGTAGGAAATATTTTTATCTTTATAATTAATATTTAGAGTCTAATTTATCTTATGGATAAACTTATATTAAAAATTATTTACTTATTAAACATTGATTTTAACTATTTTAACCCTTCTTTAAATAAATTAATAATAAATGTCCTAATCTAATCCAAGTGGGCCTAAATGGTCATATTTTATTTCTAAGTTTGTTTTTGTTCGAATTAAACTTATCCAATAGAATTAGGACATGTTTTATGGTAATAATAATATCATTTTTACCCTTAATTACCCTATTTACTTTTAACCGTGGTAAATAAAAGTAAAAAGTTACTATTCACCAAAAATTATTTTCATCTCATTGAACCACATTTTACTTACTAACATCAACTGTGTCTCTCGGATTTTTGAAATTCCACTCACATAAGTGGTAAAATTAAATTTTATGAAAAATTCAGTTTTTGTAACTACCACTTAGTGGTTTCACTATTAATCAAAAATTTAAAAGTTTTCAGAAAAATACAAAAATTTCACCCTAGGCTAATTTCGATATTCCGATTACAAAAATAAAGTCCATTTTGAAAATTAAAATTTATAATATTTCAAAAAGTGGTTATTAATATTCATAACATTTAGTTTTAATAATATTTTTATAGCATGTCATTGTTTAGTGAAACTCGGTATTGCGTATGGCGCAAGCTATCGTGGAAGGTCGCGATTGCGTGTAAATCAAGCCAAGATAGTGTTGTGTGTAGTTAAATATTCCTTTTATTATTTATAAAAACAAAAATATTTCTCATAAAAGTCTTGGGTGTTACACCTGTGGTCAGCCATCCCCTAAAAACGCCAGTGGATGCTGCTGCTGGAATATACATGTTAGCTCAGCCATAGATGTGGCAGCCTTCGGTGCTCCCTGAAAGGTCTGCATGAACCGCATAAAGCCCTCATGAAATTGCGCCTCCATGCCTATGTCTGGTATAGTAGCTGGCACTGCATCTGGTTCCGTTGGAGGATCAACTGGTATCCCATGGCCCACCATCGCTAGAGTATAGTCGTCGCTGCTCTCCTGGAGAACAACTCACAGTCGTCTAGGCGGCATGACTCTACATGGTCAAAAGCACACCTTAGAACAAGATTATTAACGACCAAAAATGAAGAAACCCAAAATGAGAACTGGAGGAAGAAAGCATTCAAAAAGTGAAAAACAAGACTACACTGTGTGTATACTGACTACAAAGCGTGTACTTGACTCCCCTTCCCCTGCCAAGGTCCTTCTGCATGGCTATGCCACACGGCTCCCGTTTGAACAAAAATACATGGCGTGTATATCATATACACAGCATGTATGGTGAAATTTTCTAACTACCCGTGTCATATGTGACACGGCTGACTACTCGTCATGACACTACATGGCGTGTTACACCCGCACACGGCGTGTCAACAACCCCGTCTTCTAGCCACATGGCTAACTCCACACGATCTGTCCTTGGACAAGACTACACGGTGTGTCCCATTGGTACACGACTTGTTCAAGGAACGGTGACACCAGCCCCTGTTGTTAGTTACACGGCCTAGTCCCCAGGTCACACTACACTGCGTGTTCATAATTGACACGGCATGTTCTATAAAGGAGTTCACCAACCTATGTTTGTTAGTTACACGGCCGTAATCCGGGTCAACACTACATGGCGTGTACATAAGCTACACAGCATGTTAGACCCAAGGTCTTCTCGTCCCCGTGTCGCCGCCCACACGGTTTGTGACACAGGAAGAGACTACACGGCGTGTACTCAGACTACACGGTGTGTACTTAAAAAGTTCATGTTTCTTCCCAAACATAAGGACGTACATGGCGTGTGTAAAAAGACTACACGGCATGTATACTGGGTTTCCAGATAGTATGCCTCAGAATGTACCCCGGAACCCAGAAAATGCCGCAAAACAACACCTAAGTTTCAAATTCCAAACCGTGAGGGCCAATACTCCCCATGAATCAATGTTTGATAACTTATCTGTGTTATAACATAATAAATAGTCAATGATCCAACAAATTCCTGTCAATGGGGGGCCATACTCCCCAAAAACCAATGTTTGGCGTCCGTTCAATAAACAGGATCACATAAAACTACCCTATCAAGTAACAGGTATTTTATTAGAGCATCTATCACAACAACATGCTTTTCTAGCACAACAACTATCACAACAACCTACAACTTCTAATGTACCTACATGGCATGGAACTATGCATGGAATGTGATTTCTAGCATGTGCCTATATGATGCATGAGATGGCATACCCTCATCTCATCGGGTTGCAACTAAATAGAACCCATAGATAAAATATAATAGAACAATCACAAGTGCATTACCCAACGGTGAAATCATATCAATCGTAAATTGCAAAATCAGTAAAATTAAAAAAACACGAGGTAGACTGGCTTTTCCATGTACACAGGTTAGCTACGCCTGGGCATAGCTTATTACCAACTACCATTCGTCCAATCCCTGACTACATATCTAAATAGTAAGTCAAAGAAAAAAACCCCTCTGATACCACTTTGTAACATCCCGGTTCCGGGTGCCACTCAACGGGTGCCCCGAACCCAGTTCGCCACATGACCTCAAGTGCATTTCCCCAAATGCCAGAGGCTACCGACTAGCAGCGAGGGCCCAGGTCTGATAGTGGGGAAACTATGCCCTCATTTTTCATAGTGTAGCACATCAGAATATTAAATAAAACATACAATGAACAGCGGATGCAGTAAAACATAGACAATTGAAATAAACAACTGCAGTGGATACAACCAACAGTATGTAAATAATGATTCTACATGCCTCAAGTTCTAAGAAAACAGCCAGAACATGTTATACATCAATACAGTACAACAATAGAAGAGTACAACAATACAAAGCAAAACAGCTGGAAGTGGCATCGCGAGCCCAGGCTCAGTCCCATTCCCTCCTACTCCTCTACAATAGTCATGTACATGTATAGGGACTCTTGCCCCTATCTACACCTGCAGAAATGTAATCTGTTTGGGTGAAAAAGCATGACCCAAATAGGGTGTGAAAAATATATATCAGTAGGCACCCACCAATGGCATGTTCCCAACTGCGTGTAAGAATGCAACAACAATGTGCAATAGTAAAATGAAATAAAGTAAGAAGTACTGAAAAGTATCTAACTTAACAATTAAATTTCCATTTTATTATTCATTTAATCCATTAAATTTAGTATTATTGTGTGCTCAACAGCACCAAGCCCTCAGGCCAACCAGTATCTTGCCCTCAGGCTAATATAGTGAACCACACCCTCAGGCTATACAGAATCCAACCCGCAGGTATTTCCCTCTGGTGTAACAGAAATTTCCCTCAGGCGTAGGAAGTGTCTCCCTCATGCACCGAAGTGAATCCCTCAGGCACGAAAGGTTTCCCTCAGGCGAAAAAACTACAGCCCTCAGTCTAAACAGTCATGCCCTCAGGCAATAACAAAACACCACCCTCAGGGATAAGTAATCAGGCCATGCCCAACATATAAACATGCAATTTGAATACAATTCCACTCAAGGAAAAAGTAATGCATAATTTAAACAATTCATACCCTCGGGTATCCTGGCCAAACAGGTAAACAGAGGAACGCACCCCTTGGGATGGTCCCGGATCCAAGCAATGATCCCAACCAGCATGTTAATATCATAATTAAATACATAATCAATTCTAGGTGTTTAATATAGCAACGACCTCACCCACACGACACCCCAACATGGGTTCGTGGCAAAAAAATGCACAAAACACATAGTAGATGGAAAACTAAACACCAAGCCACCTACCATATACGGCTACGAGCGGTATACCCGAATGTCGACACCAGAAATGCCCAAGAACAACGTAGATCTGATGCAGAATGAAACCTTCTTAACCTCAAGTAACTAATGTTATGAGAAGAATTGGTAAGAATCAGTTGAGGAGATGGAAGCCCTTACCCGTGTGGTTCCCACAAGATCGTCCAAGGCGGAAACCGATTACAGATGAACACTCGACGGATCTTCAAAGGTTCAGCCTCCTCCTTTGGCTCTAAAATGGCTCAAATGCCTCCTCTGGAAAATGAGGTGGCTACTTCCTGTTTTAATCAAAAAAAACAAAGTACACGGCATGTACTTCTAAGTACACGACATATACTCCTTTCATTTAACTATTCCTCTGGCAGCACCGCCACAGTGTTCATCTGTCGACATGAGTACACGACATGTACTCCTGAGTACACGGTGTGTACTGCCGCCCAGCTGGTGGCTACTCTACCGCCTTACTGTTTTGGCCTTCCAACTGACTACACGGCGTGTACAGGACCACTACATGGCATGTAGTCAGTTCCTACACCCTTCTTCTATAAATACCCATAAAATTCAATGGAATTTTATTCCCTTAATTGTTTTTGGGAATTTACAAGAGCGTAGTTTCTGACGGCACCTGATTCCGAGGCCCGGTGTGCTCGGAATCAATTTCCAAAGTTTAGCTCAGGTACGTTTAGTAAACAAACGAGCGAGTTTTCCTAACTTTTGAACTGGTGTTCGGAATCGAAATTTAAGGGCACCGATGGAACCGCAGTGCCAGTAATTTCTTAATAACACCTTTTCCGGAGTTACTTTTTATTGGGTTAGGATATTAATTATTTGGGTTAACTAAATAATTAAAATAAAATATTGTGCTACAATTTTATTTTTATTCTAAGTAATGATAACCTAGGCATGGTGGTTGGAGTGGGACCCACTAATACCCTAACTCCTAGGTAGGATATTAGTGAGGTGGGGCCAACATGATCCCCACCCCCTTTATTTCCTTTTTACCTTCCACGAACCCCAATTAATTTGGTAACTCACCCGCAACCTCCTTAAATGAAAATTAAAGTCTCGACATAAATTGGATTATTAAACGCCTTCAGTTAAGACCAATAATTAAATGTGATCATTGAAATTCAAAAGGGATTGGCATGAGAAATAAAATAAGTCAAAGCCTTATTTTCTGAAGTTCTTTTCGCTGTGCGAGAAGGATTTGAAGAGGAGATCACAAGACTTGGAATACTCTTCTATATAACAACTCGTACAATACATACATTGTTATTACATCATAATTGAATCACACTTATTACAACATATAAAAAACCCAGGAAAGGACCATATAGGTATAGAGTCTTTAGAAACTGGGAAACATAAACAACTGGTTCATAAAGCATCTACTTTTCCTCCCATTTATTTCATCATTATCTAGAGTCCCTTTTGGGCATATCCTACTTAATAACCTTATTTCTGGCCTGGGGAAAAAACATACAAAAGGGTGAGCTCAAATTCTCAGTAAGGGTAAACAAAATAAATATCAATCACATCATATACATAAGAACATAACTTTTGGAAATCTTAACCTGCAAAAGAAATCTTAATTTCATAACATGGGATAAATCGTAGTAGTGAAATGTAATCCCAATAATCATAACTTAAAACATGAAACTTTGTGTCATACACACATAATCATAGAGAATCATTTCTTATTAGTCAAGACTCATTGCCAAGACTATCTTAGTGGACAAACTCCATTTCTAAACCGAGTTCACTCCTCGTTTCAGTCCTGTTTCACTGAACCGGTTTAATCTGCCATTCCAGCCATGTCTATATCATGAGATATAAAATATTTACCCAATGCATTCGAGGGAGATATAGGTCCCACCCATCTCATAATGATACCATTCTTATTTGTGCCACAAAATCATAAACCATACATCATAGCATAACCCATGTAATAAAAATGGGAATCTTAAACATCGTGACATCATAAAACAATTCATATAAGATAAAGGAATTCATAAAAATAATTCCATCACAACATAATCAAATCAATGTAATAATAGGGATAGAAACAGAACCCTTTGTTATCTTAGATGGAAAATAATTTTGATAAAACACTTGAACTCCATTCTTGAGGAAAATATCCTTTCTACTTCAAAAACACTTTTCCTTTCTTAACATGTCATACAATTATAAACTAAAAGAAGTTGATTAAAAATAAACTAGAAAACTTGTAAAGTAAGCTTCTTGGAAATAATGTTTTAAAAATACATTCATGTCGTATAAGTTAAAAAAATTCTTCTCGTACTTTTGTCAGAAAAGTCAAAAAGTTCGTCGTACGAAAAACGAAAATAGAATCCTTTCATATCTTTTAATAAAAACTCACCGAAGGGTAAAATTGTATATAAACTATTGTAGAAGGAGATAAATATTACATATTGAGGAAACATGGATGTGGATGATAAAATACACCGCAGTAAATATCAAAGTACAAACAATCTCGGATAAAAATGAGATTGTGATATTTCCCTTACCTTAGGTCCGATTTGCTTCGTAAGTGTCCAAACCTCCTGTATAATGATTTAAATAATGTTATTGACTTATTCCAGAATCATAATTATTTGTATGATATCATATATGTTCATATTCTTCACTTCATATTAGTAATATTTCATTACTACTTGTTTATTCGGGTGTTTATTACTTTTTGTTCTTATGGGTGTTTTGTCGAATAAATTCTTATTTTTATTTTTAGGTTATAGATACCTCATTTCCAGAATGGTATTAGTCTAATTTATATTATATTAATTCATTAAATTCATTTATATAATCATTATGCAATGAAGATCATGTAGAACGAGTCACATCACATCGTGGAGATGGTATTCCGTATGTACGCACGAGCGAAGATATCGTTCCCATGATCGTGGAATTGTATTGGACTATATGTATACTATTTAAGAATCAATATCACTTTACAATAGTCATATATAGCCATTATTTACACCATTATACCCATCCAAGTAATGTGGTGGTGGAAAATAGATTACACCACGACGGGGAGATGGTATTCCGTACGTACGCACGCGCAATGATTTCGTTTTCCGTTGGATAGATAGATGGTGAAATGGGGTAGTTTCATACTTATTATAACATATAAGTATTTGTGTGATACTGATGTTATTACTTCATAATTAAACAACTAAAAAGAAGAAGTGGAAGAAGAAATAAAGATGAAAGAATCGGTAACGGACATTACCTCTTCTTTAAAGCACTTCTTTGAGACCTCCTTTTAGGGCACTAACATTGGTCTTTGAAGAAGACCAGGACCTCTAGAATGTTTCTAGGGAAGTGGAGAGGAGAAATTGGTAGGGTTTGGCCGAGCTTGAAGGCTCAAAGTGATGTGAGGAAGAGGGGAAGGAGGTTTCCTTTTGTAAGGGAGGAGATGGGCTCCTTTGGAAAAACAAAAAATATTATTTTATTATAAAGTCATGTTCGGTTTTAAATAACTCTAAATTGATTTATTTCGAATCTGAGGTGGGGATGGGTAGAAATCCTCTCATACAATATAATTTAGACAAGTTTAGGTTCCTATTTTAACCTTATAATTTAAATTTAACATTAAGTTAAATAATTTTACTTTTACCGTGTCTTCTTGTGTTTTTATACTATAATGTTAATAAACAAACTATAAGCAGAAAAACGAACCCCAAGTTGATTATTATTAATATATATAACCTTATCTATGTCCTTTGGATGAAATATATATTTTTAGGAATAAAATAACAATTAATAATATAGTATTTGTTTTAAAACTATTTTATTTCAATTTTGACCCTATTTAGTAATTGATTTTTGTGAAGATCATAACAGAATTATTAGTTTGGAAAAAGTTAATTAAATCAATACTAACATGTCATATTAACCTATAAAATTAGTGGAATTCATAAAAAGTATCAAATTATATTTATTTGGGTATTTATAACATCAATTATGTCAATATTTCATTAATAAGATAATTAATGCATCATCTTTGTGTCATATATAAATTAAATTATTTAAAGTCTAAAAATTACAAATAAAATATCATTATATAGGAAATATTTTTATCTTTATAATGAATATTTGTAGTCTAATTTAGCTTATGTATAACCCTATATTAAAAACTATTTGTTTATTAAATTGTGATTTTAACTATTTTAACCCTTCTTTAAATAAATTAATAATAAATGTCCTAATCTAATCCAAGTGGGCCTAAATGGTCATATTTTATTCCTAAGGTTGTTTTTGTTCGAATTAAACTTATCAAATAGAATTAGGACATGTGTTAGGGTAATAATAATATCATTTTTATCCTTAATTACCCTATTTACTTTTAACAGTGGTAATAAAAGTAAAAAGTTACTATTCACCAAAAATTATTTTCATCCCATTGAACCACATTTTACTTACTGAAATCAACCTTGTCTCTCGGATTTTTGAAATTCCACTCATAGAAGTGGTAAAATTAAGTTTTATGAAAAATTCAGTTTTTTTAACTACCACATAGTGGTTTCACTATTCATCAAAAATTGAAAGTTTTCAGAAAAATACCAAAATTTCACCCTAGGCTAATTTTGATATTCCAAATCTAAAAATGAAGTCAATTTTTAAAAATAAAATTTACAAAATTTCAAAAAGTAGTTATTACTATTCATAATGGCTAGTTTTAATAATATTTTAATAGCATATCGTTGTTTAGTGAAACTCGGTATTGCGTACGACGCAAGCTATCGAGGAATGTCGCGATTGCGTGTAAAGAAAGCCAATCAAGTGTTGTGTGAAGTGAAAGATTCCTTTGAGGATTTATATAAAATAAAAGTCTCGGGTGTTACATTCTACCCCCCTTAAAATGAATTTTGCCCTCGAAATTCCTCACTTTGTAACAAAATGATGAGGATACCTCTCCCTCATCATATCCTCAAGCTCCCATGTAGATTCTTCAAATTGGTGGTTCCTCCATAAAACTTTCACCAATCAAGTGGTCTTGTTTCGTAGGGCTTTTTCACTACGATCCAGAATCTCTATCGGCTGTTCTTTATAAGAAATATCTTGCTCCAGCGGTACAACTTCTGAGCTGAGTACATGTGAAGGATCGTGTATGTACTTTCTCAGGACTGATACATGGAACACATCGTGAACTTGAGAGAGATTCGGTGGAAGCGCCAATCAGTAAGCTACCTTCCCAACACGATCCAGTATTTTGAAAGGACCGATATATCTAGGGCTCAACTTCCCCTTCTTTCCAAATCTCATGACCCTCTTCTAGGGAGATATTCGTAAGAAAATTTTATCACCCACTTCAAACTCTAGGTCTTTTCTTCAGTTGTCAGCATAACTTTTCTGTCGACTCTGAGCTGCTCTTATGTGTTGTTGAATAGATCAGACCTCTTATTCCATTTCATCAACGAGACCAGGTCCTGATAGCTTTCTTTCCCCAACTTCATCCCAGCAAGTTGGAGTCCTGCATTTCTTTCCATAGAGAGCTTCATAAGGAGCCATCTGAATACTGGAGTGAAAGCTATTATTATATGAAAATTCCACCAAAGGTAGGTGTTGATCCCAACCACCTTTGAAATACATAGAGCAAGCTCTCAACATATCTTCTAGAGTTTGAATTGTTCTCTCAGACTGGCCGTCTGTCTGAGGATGATAAGCTATGCTAAAACTTGACTCTGTATCCAGAGTATGCTGAATACTTCCCCAAAACTTTGAGGTAAACCTCGAATCCCGATCAGATATAATAGAAAGTGGTACTCCATGCAATCTTACCACATCCTTCACATATATCATGGCACGCTGATCCAGAGAGAAATCCTCTCTAATAGTAATGAAGTGTGCGGACTTTGTAATGTTGTACATCTCGTTCCCCTCGTTGTTTGATTTTCATGATCACAATCACCTTTCTTATTTGTCTAACCTTGTGTTTTAAGTGTTGTGGATGGTAGGCAAGAGATTGCCAAAGGAATGGCCCAAGAAGAATCAAGAAGTGGACTGAAATTCAGTCCACCGGCCAACCGGTGTGATTGCACCGGCCAGCCGGTGGACCTGGCAGAGGCATTGCCCACTGCCAGGCTCCACCGGTCAGCTGGTGGCTTGACCACCGGCCAGCCGGTGGAACCCTGACTCAAGGCTGAGCCACTGCCTCCCCACCGGCCGACCGGTGGCCTCAGCACCGGCCAGCCGGTGGCTTCCAGCCCCAACAGTGAGACTTACTGTCTCACCACCGGCCAGCCGGTGGCCTCAGCACCGGCCAGCCGGTGGCTCCTGGGCAGAACAAGTTTCCATTCTCCAAGGCACCGGCCAGCCGGTGGCCATGCACCGGCCAGCCGGTAGACCAGTCAAACTAGCCGTTGGCTTTGACCAGTCAACTCCTTTTTGGCCTCCAACGGCTCCGAGGCCTTTTCCAACGGCTCCAAAGCCCTCCAACGGATACTTGAAGGTTCCTAGCCTATAAATAAAGGCCTAGGAAGCCCCGGAATGTCACCCAAGCCACCGGACACATTGTTGATCATTTTGGCGAAGCTCCGGCGGATTGTTCCAAGAGAACCCCAAGTGCTCCATCCATTTGCACATCCAAGAGCACCACTCAAGAAGCTTGGGAAAGCACGCTACATCAACTCCATCATCCAATTGGCGCCCAAGTCTTCCCAATCACGGTTTTTCATGTTTTATTTATTTTGAGCTTAACTTTGAGTTTGTGCCTACAAACTCCCAATTTTCTCATCCCCTCTTTTCTTTGGGTTTCACATCACCACTAAGGTGTGACAAGGTTGCCAAGCTTTCCTTTAAATAGCTTGAGACATAGGTGAGCTATCCTTCACCTGTAAGAAGGATAGTGGGTTCTTGCTAAACCATCAAAAGCAAGTGGGTTCTTGCTAAACCATAAAAGCAAGCTGTAATAGGTCCTAGTGCTACCTCAAAGCCTAGTGGGTTTCTTGCTAAAACCATTGAAAAGCAAGCGGTAGGAATCTCTCAACGGTTGAGTTGGGAGCGGAGACGTAGGCCGGGTTTTGGCCGAACTCCGTTATCAATTTCTTGTGTGATTGCCTCTTTATTTCCGCTGCACTTTACTTTGATTTTTAATTTGTTAATCATTTTTTAAAAGGCAATTCACCCCCCCTCTTGCCATCATTCTTCCCTTGTTTTCTTCCGACCCAACAATTGGTATCAAAGGAGTATTTGAATAAATCCTTAAACGGTTTCAAATTAAAGATCCTATTTTTTTTTGATGGAATCAACCTCTTTCGCCCCCGAGGGCCTCTCATTGGGTCGGGCTCCATTTTTTGATGGGACCGACTATAATTATTGGAAAACCCGCATGACCACTTTTTTAAGAAGCATAGGATATCCCATATTTAAAATTGTCATGCAAGGTTATTCTTTGTCTTCCCCCGACGAATCCAAATGGACCCCCGCCGATATTAAGAATTTCGAGCTTGATGGCAAAGCCATGAATGCTCTTCATTGCGGCCTAGACCGAAATGAATTCAATCGAGTGTCTACTTGCACCTCCTCACATGAAATCTGGAAACTTTTGGAGGTTACCCATGAGGGGACCAACAAAGTCAAGGACACTCGATTGGACATGTACCGTCAGGATTTTGAGTCATTCTCTATGCATCCAAATGAATCTATTTCTGAAATGTTTACTAGATTTACTGACGTGTGCAATGGGAGAAAGTCCCTTGGTGATGATGTTTCAGCTGAGACGATGGTCAAGAAGATCTTATGGGTCCTTCCGAGCTCATGGGCACCTAAAGTGACGGCTATCCAAGAAGCTAAGGATGTCAAAAACATGCCGGTCGAAGAGCTCATCGGATCCCTAATGACGTACGAGATCACGATGAGGAGGCAAGCTCAAAAGGAGGGCACACCAATCAAGACCCCAAAGAACATCGCCCTCAAGGTACAAAAGGAAGTAAGCTCCTCCTCATCTTCTTCCTCATCTCCTTCCTCATCTTCCTCATCATCAAGCGGCGACTCGGAAATGGAGAATCTCGCCCGCCAAATGCACAAGTTTATGAAGAAGCACAAGAAGAAGAAGAGATCCCGCAAGGCACGTAAGCAAGAACCCACCGCAAGATCCGAGCCCAAGGTAAAATGCTACGGGTGTGGTGAAAAGGGCCATTACAAGCCCGATTTCCCACTCAACAAAAAACGGGCCACGCCAAAGGAAAAAGGAAAGAAAAAGGTCCTCAAGGCGACATGGAGTGACACCTCATCCTCCTCCTCCTCCTCAAGCGACCAAGGTACAAAATGCCTAATGGCATTCCATGAGGTAACATCTTCCGACTCCTCCTCTTGTTCTTCAAATTCAAATTCTTTAAATCATCTTTCTTATGAAGAACTCTCACACGCTAGAGACCAACTAGAAAATGGTTTTCATGAGCTTTCTTCAAAATTCATTGCTTTGAAAAAGAATTTCAAAAAACTCTCTTCCGAAAAAGAACAAATTCTTAAAGAGAAGGAAGAGTTGACCCTTAAAATCCAAAATTTTCCAAATGTTGATTCCATGGAATCAACCATCAAAGACCTAAGGGAGACCCTAGCTAAGTTCACCCAAGGGGAACAAAATTTGAACAATCTCCTAGGTTCCCAACGTATATCTAGAACCACCCAAGGGCTAGGATATACCAATGTAGCTTCTTCCTCCCATGCACCCACTGTTTTTGTAAGGGGGAGCTCTGGTTTTAAATTTTGCAATTATTGTAAAAAACCCGGGCACCTAATTTATGAATGCGATTGCAAAAATGCCCGTTATGGTATGCCTAAATCTATTTACTTTTCGGACGAATTTTATAGGAGAAGACCTGCTATGAGACAAGTATGGATTGAAAAATCCCTTCTAGCGAGTCTCTCCGGGCCTAAGATAGTTTCCTATCCCCGGTGATTTATTGTCTTTATTTAGGGGGAGTTAGGATCTTTTAAGCTTTTTTGTAATTTCAAAATTTTCGATTCAAACTTTCAATTTCAACTCTTGGTTTCAAAATTTTCAATTCAAAATTTTCAATTCAATTTTTGATTCAAAACTTTCAATTCAAACTGTTATTCAATTTTCATTTCAAAATTTTCAACAATTGGTATTATTGTCAATTGGTTTAAAATCTTGTTTTTCAAATATTTCCCTCAATCAAGTTTTATGCCCCATTCTATTTTGATAATCACAAAGGGGGAGAATTTCTTGATTGATTGGGGGAGAAACCTTTTCTATCATGCTTTGATTTATTTTCAAATTATCCTTTAAGAATTCCTTTCATTTAAGTTTTTACATTGTTTGTTTCGGTGATTGTGATCATCAAAATAGGGGGAGATTGTTGTACATCTCGTTCCCCTCGTTGTTTGATTTTCATGATCACAATCACCTTTCTTATTTGTCTAACCTTGTGTTTTAAGTGTTGTGGATGGTAGGCAAGAGATTGCCAAAGGAATGGCCCAAGAAGAATCAAGAAGTGGACTGAAATTCAGTCCACCGGCCAACCGGTGTGATTGCACCGGCCAGCCGGTGGACCTGGCAGAGGCATTGCCCACTGCCAGGCTCCACCGGTCAGCCGGTGGCTTGACCACCGGCCAGCCGGTGGAACCCTGACTCAAGGCTGAGCCACTGCCTCCCCACCGGCCGACCGGTGGCCTCAGCACCGGCCAGCCGGTGGCTTCCAGCCCCAACAGTGAGACCTACTGTCTCACCACCGGCCATCCGGTGGCCTCAGCACCGGCCAGCCGGTGGCTCCTGGGCAGAACAAGTTTCCATTCTCCAAGGCACCGGCCAGTCGGTGGCCATGCACCGGCCAGCCGGTAGACCAGTCAAACTAGCCGTTGGCTTTGACCAGTCAACTCCTTTTTGGCCTCCAACGGCTCCGAGGCCTTTTCCAACGGCTCCAAAGCCCTCCAACGGATACTTGAAGGTTCCTAGCCTATAAATAAAGGCCTAGGAAGCCCCGGAATGTCACCCAAGCCACCGGACACATTGTTGATCATTTTGGCGAAGCTCCGGCGGATTGTTCCAAGAGAACCCCAAGTGCCCCATCCATTTGCACATCCAAGAGCACCACTCAAGAAGCTTGGGAAAGCACGCTACATCAACTCCATCATCCAATTGGCGCCCAAGTCTTCCCAATCACGGTTTTTCGTGTTTTATTTATTTTGAGCTTAACTTTGAGTTTGTGCCTACAAACTCCCAATTTTCTCATCCCCTCTTTTATTTGGGTTTCACATCACTACTAAGGTGTGACAAGGTTGCCAAGCTTTCCTTTAAATAGCTTGAGACATAGGTGAGCTATCCTTCACCTGTAAGAAGGATAGTGGGTTCTTGCTAAACCATCAAAAGCAAGTGGGTTCTTGCTAAACCATAAAAGCAAGCTGTAATAGGTCCTAGTGCTACCTCAAAGCCTAGTGGGTTTCTTGCTAAAACCATTGAAAAGCAAGCGGTAGGAATCTCTCAACGGTTGAGTTGGGAGCGGAGACGTAGGTCGGGTTTTGGCCGAACTCCGTTATCAATTTCTTGTGTGATTGCCTCTTTATTTCCGCTGCACTTTACTTTGATTTTTAATTTGTTAATCATTTTTTAAAAGGCAATTCACCCCCCCTCTTGCCATCATTCTTCCCTTGTTTTCTTCCGACCCAACATGTAAGACGATCAACTATGACCCAGATAACATTATTTCCTTTGGATATTTTAGGAAGTCCAGTGAAAAAGTCCATAATGATGTTTTCCCATTTACTTTTGGGTATGGGTAATGGTTGTAACATCCCCTTAGACTTCTGTCTCTCAACTTTAACTTGCTGACAAACCAAGCTTCGAGAGACATATTCAGCAACATCTCTTTTCATGCCATCCCACAAGAAGTACTCTTTCAGGTCCCTATACATCTTCGTGCTTCCAGGATGAATAGAGAATGAAGAACTATGAGCCTCATACATCTACTCCTTCTTTAATTTGGGGATGGGAGGAACACAAAACCGATTCCTGAACTTTATTATCCACTCACAATCAAGGTTGAATTCGGGAACATTTCTCCCCTTATTTTGTAACTCTACATCTTCTTTCTGTGCATCTTCAATCTTCACATGTATAGATGGTTGAACATTCATTTGAGAAAGATACGATTTTTCCCCTTTCATTATAATTCCAAGATCTATCATTTGTAAATCCATAAATATTGGATCTTTTGTGATCCTCATCATGGATAAACTGGCATGGTCTTGTCGACTTAATGCATCTTCCACCTTGTTTCTTTTGAGCAGTCGTAATCCTTAATCAGCTCCAACCATCTTCTTTGGCGCATATTCAGCTCCTTTTTTTGTGAAAATATACTTTAAACTTTTATGATCAGTATAAATGTCACACCTTTCTCAATAAAGATAATGCCTCCAAATCTTTAATGCAAAGATTACCGCAGCTAATTCCAAATCATGAGTTGGGTAATTATGCTCAGGGATTTTTAACTGTCATGAGGCATAAGCTATCACCATATCATTTTTCATAATAACACACACCAATCCCATCTTGGATGCATCACTGTAGATCACAAACCTTTCTCCACTACAAGGCAGTGTGAGCACATGTGCACTAGATAACCTTCTTTTCAACTCCTTGAAATTCTCTTCACATTCCTCCATCCAAATAAACAAAACTCCATTCCGAGTCAACATGGTGAGTGGATTAGATAATCGTGAAAAATCGTTCAAAAAATGTCAATAATATCCAGCCAAACCAAGAAAACTTCGGATCTTAGTCATTGTTGTTGGTCTCGACCATCTTTCGATAACCTCTTTTTTTGCTGGATCCACAGATATCCCCTCTTTTGAGATTATGTGACCCAAAAATGCATTTTTTTTGAAGCCAAAATTCACACTTGGTAAGTTTTTCATAAAGCTTCTCCTTTCTTAGGGTCTTCAATATAATTCTCAAGTGATCTTCATGTTCTTCCTTGCTCTTTGAATATACCAGAATATCGTCTATAAAGACTACCACAAACTGATCAAGATAGTCTCTAAAGACTCTATTCATCAGATCCATGAAGATAGTAGGGGAATTAGTAAGGCCAAATGGAATCACTATAAATTCATAGTATCCATACCTTGTACGGAAATCCGTCTTTGGTATATCCTCCATTTTGACCCTTAATTGATGATACCCTGAACGAAGATCAATCTTGGAAAAGTATTGAGCTCCGCGTAGTTGGTCAAATAAGTCATCAATGCATGGGAGATGATATTTGTTCTTGATAGTGATCTTGTTAAGTTCTCAATAATCAATGCAGAGTCTCATTGATCCATATTTCTTCTTAACAAACAGAATAGGTTCTCCCCAAGGTGACGCACTAGGGCTTATGAACCCCTTATCAAGATTCTCTTGGGTTTTCTTCTCCAATTCCTACAACTCAATTGGGGTCATTCTATAAGGTTTCTTTGAAATAGGTAAAGCACCCGGTACGAGTTCTATTGAAAACTCAACTTCACAATTTGGTGGAAGACCCGGTAATTCCTCAGGAGAGACATCATCAAACTCCCATACAATGGGAATATTCTTAATCATGAGTTTCTCACCAACCATTTGAGATAAATTACCTTCCTTTAGTGGAATGAATACCCATAAGATGGATGAAATTTCCATTGGACGGTTATGTTCATCCTTCCATCGATAGACGATCATAGATTGATCTGGAATATGAAATGTGACTTCCCTTCTTTGGAAATTGATATGATATCCATGTAGAGAAATCCAATCCATGCCATGAATCACATCAAATTCCACTATATGAAGGACCACAAGATTTGCAGGAATCACTTTCCCACAAACTTTAATCGGAGAAGAATTATAAACTTTTGAGGAGACTGTTGTGCCATTAGGGGTTGTCACAGCTAACTCAACATCTAATTGTTGAGGTAATACGATGATAACCTTAGAAAATTCTTCAGAAATAAAGGATTGTGTGGATACAGAATCAAATAAAACATTTTCTACTTTAGAGTATATGGTAGATGTACCTTTCACCACATCGTTATCATACTCCACATCACTGATAGAAACTATATGTGACTTTCCTCTATCTTTAGCCTTAAGAGTTTGTTGACGTTGACCATCATCATCAACCCTTGGATTTGGGCATTGATTGGAATAATGCCCCATCTCCTTGCAATTGAAACATTGAAGTGTAGTAGGTTAATTCTGTGTATCCCTTCCTTTGTTTGCATCATTAGAAATATTCTTCCCATTATTGCGGCATTCAAATTCCCGATGACCTTCCTTTCTACATTTGAAACATTTACTTTTCCCTTTAAGACAACTCCCTCCATGTTTATTTCCAAACATTGGGCATAAGGGAAAGCTCATCTTCTTTTCAGTGTGATCTTTAGATTTTCCTTTAAATTCCATTTTCTTCTTCTTATCAAACCCATATGACTGATGGGTTACTCCAATCTCCATCTCAACTTTGAGAGCACATCGAACGATTTCCTCGTAGCTATTGAAGTCCCTTATGGCTAACGCCCTTCGAAGACTTGGTTTTAAGTCACTAAAGAATCGATCGATCTTACTCTCAGGTTGGATAATAATACCAGAAGTGTACCTTGCATGTCTTGTAAAATTTGCTTCATAGGTACCAACAGATTCATCATCCTTTTGCTTCAGTTAAATAAACTCATTCTCCATCTTTGTTCAGAGAATAAGAGGGAAGTACTTATTGAAAAATAAGTTCTTGAACTCGTCCCATTCCATGGACTCAATTTCATCTCTTTGCCTCGTATTCTTGACAAGATTCCACCATTGATCAGCATCACCTTCCAAACGATACACTGCTAAGATGAATTTATCATGATCAGAACATTGAAGAACTGAAAATTTATTTTCAGTAGTAGTAATCCATTGTTCAGAAACTAATGGATCAGTAGACCCGGTGAATGAAGGTGGACGCTGCCGCATGAAGGATTCAACAGATTGTTGCTCCTTCCTTTTCTCGTTTGGAAGTCCTGCATGATTCATAGCTTGAGAAAGTTGTGTAAGCATGGATATAAGATTTTGAATTCCATCTCCCATAACGTTTGGTTGCTCAGGGGGACAATCATTGCATTGCCCATCGCATTCCGCATTAACACGATTCCTTCGGGTTCCAGCCATTGAATAATACCAAGAAGGATAGTGTGAGCAACACTAATTATAATAGGAAAACCACATAATCAAGAATAAAATTTCAAACTTAAGGTCTTATCCTAGGTTGTTCGTGGCCATTTCTAAAACACTATGATTATGTTCTATGGTTATACTTATCCTTAGGGTTCTTACTAAGGCTTTCACATCCTAGTTTCCAAAGGTTGACTATAGCATTCCTCTGATATCAACTATAACAGTTTGGAATTACTTCCAGTGGACTATAATTGATACCTATCAGGGCACTCCATGGGAGGCTACACCCCATGGGTGGGAAACACCACCATCCCTAGTGGCATCCATTTCCTCATGAAGCCCTTGGGCGGGGAGCCATGCTTCATCCAACGCTCACATGTGAGAGTTCCCAAGGATCAGATACATTCCTACCTCTTTTGCCACTGATACCAACTATAACGACCTATACTTTACATACATTGTTATTACTTTAGAATTGAAGCACACTTATTAAAACATATAACAAAACCAGGAAAGGACCGTATAGGTATAGAGTCTTTAGAAACTAGGAAACATAAACAACTAGTTCATAAAGAATCTACTTTTCCTCCCATTTATTTCATCATTATCTAGAGTCCCTTTTTCGCATATCCTACGTAATAACCTTCTTCCTGACCTGGGGAAATAAAACATACAAATGTGTGAGCTCAAATGGCCAGTAAGGGTAAATAAAAGAAATATCAATCACATCATATACATGAGAATATAAATTTTGGAAGTCTTAACCTGCAAAAGAAATCATAATTTCATAACATGGGATAAATCATAGAAGGGAAATGTAATCCCATTAATCATAACATAAAACATGAAACTTTGTGGCATAAACACATAATCATATAGAATCATTTCTTATTAGTCAAGACTCATTTCCAAGACTATCTTAGTGGACAAAGTCCATTTCTGAACCGAGTTCACTCCTCGTTTCCATCATGTTTCACTAAACAGGTTTAAACTACCGTTCCAGCCATGTCTATCTCATGAGATATAAAATCTTCACCCTATGCATTGGAGGGATATATAGGTCCCACCCATCTCATAATGATACCATTCTTATGTGTACCAAAAAATCATAAACCATACATCATAGCATAACCCATGTAATAAAAATGGGAATCTTAAACATCGTGACATCATAAAAAAATTCATATAAGATAAAGGAATTCATAAAAATAATTCCATCACAACATAATATAACCAATTTAATAATAGGGATAGAAACAGAACCCTTTATTATCTTAGATGGAAAATAATTTTGATAAAACACTTGAACTCCATTCTTGAGGAAAATATCCATTCCACTTCAAAAACACTTTTCCATTCTTAACATGTCATACAATTATAAACTAGAAAAAGTTGATTAAAAAGAAACTAGAAAACATGAAAAGGAATCTTCTTGGAAATAATGTTTTAAAAATCCATTCATTCCGTATAATTTAAAAAAACATTCTTCCCGTACTTTTTTCGGAAAATTCAAAAAGTTCCTTGTACGAAAAATGACAAAAGAATCCTTTCATATCTTTTACTAAAAACTCGTCGAAGGGTAAAATTGGATATAAACTATTTTAGAAGGATATAAATATTACATATTGAGGAAACATGGATTTTGATAATAAAATAAACCCTAGTAAATACCAAAGTATAAACAATCTCAGATAAAAATGAGATTGTGATATTTCCCTTGCCTTGGGTATGATTTACTTCGTAAGTGTCTGAATCTCCCGTATAATGATATAAATAATGTTATTGAATTATTCCAGAATCATAATTATTTTTATAATATCATATATGGTCATATTCTTAGCTTCTTATTAGTAATATTTCATTACTACTTGTTTATTCAGGTGTTTATTACTTTTTGTTCTTATGAGTGTTTTGTCGAATAAATTCTTATTTTTATTTTTAGGTTATAGATACCACATTCCCATAATTTTATTATTGTAATATATATCATATTCATTCATTAAATTTTTTTATATAATCATTATGCAATGAAGATCATGTAGAACGAATCGCATCACATCGTGGAGACGGTATTCCGTACGTACGCACGAGCGATGATATCATTCCCATGATCGTGGTATTGTATTGGAGTGTATGTATACAATATAAAAATCAATATCACCTTAAAATAGTCATATATAGTCATTATTTACACCATTATACCCATCCAAGTAATGTGGTGGTGGAAAATAGTTTACACCACGGCGTGGAGACAGTATTCCGTATGTAGGCATGCGCGGTGATTTCGTTTTTCTTAGGATGGATAGATGGTGAAATAGGGTTGTTTTATACTTATAATAACATATCAGTATATGAGTTATACTTATTTTATTACTTAAAAATGAAACAACAAAATAAGAATAAGTGGAAGAAGAAATAAAGTTGAAAGAAACGTTAACGGACATTACCTCTTCTTTGAAGAACTTCTTTGAGACCTCCTTTTAGGGCACTAAAATTGGTCTTTGAAGAAAACCAGTACATCTAGGATGTTTCTAGGGAAGTGAAGAGGAGAAATTGGCTGGGGTTGGCCGAGATTTAAGGCTCAAAGTGGTGTGAGGAGGAGGGGGAGGAGGTGCCCTTTTATAATGGAGGAGAGGGGCTCCTTTGGAAAAACTAAATATATTATTTTATTATAAAGTAAAGTTCAGTTTTAAATAGCTCCAAATTGATTAATTTCGAAGGTAAGTTGGGGATGGTTCTAAATCATCTCATCCAATATAATTTATACAAGTTTATCTTCCTATTTTAACCTTATCATTTAGATGTAACATTAAGATAAATAATTTTACTTTTACCGTTTCTTCTTCTGTTATTATACTATAAGGTTAATAAACATACTATAAGAAGAAAAACGAACCCCACGTTGTTTATTATTAATATATATAACATTATCTATGTCCTTTGGAAAAACCGTAGATTTTTAGGAATAAAATAACAAGTAATAAGATAATATTTGTTTTAAAAACTATTTTATGTCAATTTTGACATTATTTAGAAATGGATTTTTGTGAAAATCATAACAAAATGATTAGTTCGAAAAAAGTTAATTAAATCAATACTAACATGTCATATTAACCTATAAAATTAGTGAAATTCATAAAAAGTCTCAAATTATATTTATTTGGGTATTTATAACATCAATTATGTCAATATTTCATTAATAAGATAATTACTCCATCATCTTTGTGTCATAAATAAATTAAAATATTTAAAGTCTAAAAATTACAAATAATATATCATTATGTAGGAAATCGTTTTAGATTTCTAATGTCTATTTATAGTCGAATTTATCTTATGTATTACCCTATATTAAAAATGATTTTCTTATTAAACTTTGATTTTAACTATTTTAACCCTTCTTTAAATAAATTAATAATAAATGTCCTAATCTAATCCAAGTGGGCCTAAATAGTCATATTTTATTCCTAAGGTTGTTTTTGGTCGAATTACACTTATCCGATATAATTAGGACATGTGTTAGGGTAATAATAATATCATTTTTACCCTTAATTACCCTATTTACTTTTAACCGTGGTAAATAAAAGTAAAAAGTTACTATTCACCAAAAAATTATTTTCATCTCATTGAACCACATTTCACTTACTGACATCAACCGTGTCTCTCATATTTTTGAAATTCCACTCACAGAAGTGGTAAAATTAAGTTTTATGAAAAATTCAGTTTTTTTAACTACCACTTAGTGGTTTCACTATTCATCCAAAATTGAATGTTTTCAGAAAAATACCGAAATTTCACCCTAGGCTAATTTCGATATTCCGAATCCAAAAATGAAGTCAATTTTGAAAAATAAAATTTACAAAATTTCAAAAAGTGGTAATTACTATTCATAACGGCTAGTTTTAATAATATTTTAATAGCAAATCATTGTTTAGTGAAACTCGGTATTGCGTACGACGCAAGATATCGAGGAACGTTGCGATTATGTGTAAAGCAAGCCAAGCAAGTGTTGTGTGTATTGAAAGATTTCTTTGATGATTTATATAACATAAATGTCTCGGGTGTTACATTCTTCCTCCTTGAAGAACGCGAAGAATGCACTGTCGCTGATGAAGAACACCGATTCCTCGGAGATCGATGACGTGATGTCGTGGATCGCAATGCCGGCGATTCTATTCTCCACGATACTTTCTTCGGCGACGTTATTTTCCCAAGAAGAACCTTCATTCGACGACACCTTGAGGTAGGGGGTTTGGTTTAATTTAATTTATGTGGATTATATCATTAGCATGTGATTAAATTTTTGAAAGTCATTTGAACCACTAAAGCGGTGGGTGCGGACCAATGAACAAGTTCGAACCCACCGATTCTATGTTCCTGATGCGCGGAATGTTGGGAAACGATGAAACGGGACTGTTCAGCGATTAGAGGCCATCGCAGTAATCTACGGGTCCAGAGACGATCCCAGGTGCAGACGGGAGAAAGAACAGACCACCAGAGCGGCTCCGATGGCACGCGGATTTCACCGGCGGCGTGGGGCGCCGACGTCGCCGCGACGGCGGCTGGAGGCGGCGGCGTCCCAGCGCACCACCAGGAGGGACCACCGCGGCTGAAGCCGCGGCGGCAGGCGACCGGTCCCACGGCCGCGCGGGACCCACGGTAGACGCGGCACCCAGCGTCGCATCCGTTGTCAAAGGAGAGGCCCCCACGTGAGGCTGCAGTTTCATTCAAGGGGGTACCCCCCCTTCTGCTCAGCTCGGCGCTGGCCGAGCTGGCCCCGTGGGCCGCGCGCGCGCGCCATTCCAACCGGCCCGCCCAGGCTGGGCCGGGCTACGCCCACCGATCTGGGCCGCCCCCTAATAGGCCGGACCCGGACCCGGGTCGGGTCGACCCAGTTCGGGCCGACCCAGGGGGTCTCGGGTCGGGTCGTTCCGGGCCCAAAACCCCCTAAAAACGGATAGGTTTGTTCTTTTTCACATATCTTGGGCTACGGACCTCCGATCGACACACCATTAGTTTCGTGGAGATTCATAGAATGAGACGTTCGTTTCGGTATATTACACTCAAGGTTTCGGAGAACTTTGCATATGGTCGAGTTGGTTCGAACATGAAACCAACCAGGCCCTCGGAGCGAAAACGCTTATAACATGAGCTCTGGACGTCTAATTGACGTTTCATTGACTTTGATGGATTCCTCTTAGTGAGACGGACCTTTTGGATTACTCCTCTCGAGGTTTGGACACAGTTGGAGTGCGGTCGGGTTGGTTTTGACTTAAAAACCAACCGGGCCCCTAGAAATAAAAAGCCAATAACTCTCCGACTGGGCGTCTGATTGATGCGCCGTCTGTCACGTTGAGTTCCTCTTGTCAAGATGGAACTTTGAGATACATAAACTCTGGACTACGTGTCAGTTGATGTATCGACCCCATTGGCTTGTGGATCGGACCCTCTCAGAATCGAGCATGCTGTGTGCGGGAACCCTAGAGCTGGCTGCGATGATGAAGACAGCATTGAAATCCTATGTGGGTTCGACAGCAATGAAGACCATACTGAAATCCTCCGTGGGTTCAACGATGATGAAGACGACACTGAAATCCTACGTGGGTTCAGCAGCGATGAAGTCTGTACTGAAATCCTCCCTGGGTTCAACGGCGATGAAGACTGCACTGAAATCCTTTGTGGGTTCGACATCCATGAAGACCGTACTGAAATCCTTCGTGGGTTCGACGACGATGAAGACTGCACTGAAATCCTCTGTGGGTTTGGCAGCGATGAAGACCGTACTGAAATATTCCATGGGTTCGACGAAAATGACTACTGTTCTTGTATCCTATGTGGGTCTGGCAGTGTCTGACTCTGTTCTTACTATCCTACGTGGGTCTCGCAGAGTAGCTGGTTTGTATCCTATGTGGGTCCGATAGCTTAGCTAGTTTAATATCCTACGTGGGTCCCATCTTAGATGATTCAGTGGCTATATCTGATCATCTCTATCACCTTATGAAGAAGTATACCTATGTGAGTTGAGTCTTGACTTTAAATCAATATCATTGATATGATTAACTTGATTTTTTATGTGGATTGAGTTGTGTTATCCTATGTGGATTGGGTTGTACTCCTATGTGGACGTGATCGAACTTGGGCTCGGATGTTAGAGCCGAACTGGAATTGATGACTTAGGTATATGTATGAGAATATACCTAAGTTGTGTTGTTTGTTACTTCGTGATTGTATATTTCCTTTGTGGATTCTGGGAGATCTTCGGGGGTCTCGGGGTCCCTACTGAGTAGCATATACCCACCCCTGCACGTGCTATGCTCGCACTACGTTGTGTTTGATGCAGACGACGGAAAATGATGATCATGGTTGAGGCATGTGGAGCAGTCGATACCTGGAGGTGGACCACTGGACGGGACGTACACGAAGTGGACGGCTGGACCCGAGGAGCTGAGGTGGCTATCTGTACCCACCATTCAGGTGGGACTTCTACTGGACGGCTCGACGTTGTTGCTTAAATTTCAGTTGCTATACTTTCTTTCCAGTTGTACTTTACTTTCAGTTTGAGTTTGTATTCTGGCCCATTTACTTTCCGCACTTACTTTTGTACCTAGTTTTACTTAGTGTTTACTTCTTCTAGCTTAATCTGTGGTTTTTGTTTACTTTATAAAGGCAATTCCTTCCCCCTTTTGAAGGGATTTACGGCTTGGTTCTAGTCGCCAGCCCCTGGCCTATGGAAGGTGGGTTTGGGGTAGTCACGGCACGGGCCCCAAGGATGGGTCATGAAAAATTGGTATCAGAGGAGTTCGATACTACCGTAGAACTCTGGACTCTGATCTTTCATCTATTTGAATCTATAATTTTAAGGGTATTAAGTGTGGTTATCAGTCCAGGGAGTCCAGTGTTGGTGCGGCAGCCGATGTATCTGTACACCCAGACCCTGACTTCTGATTTCCGACTCAATGCACGAAAACATTGATTGCATGTCTGTTTCAAAAGTTTTCTTTGTGATTACTTTGTGTCAGCTCACAAGGTATACTGTTTTGATAGTGGCGCACCTGTTTCTTTTCAAGATGGCCCCAAAACGGCAGCCAACTAGGGTTCTGAGCCTTGAGCGAGACGACAGCCCACCGAGCGACGAGGCCTCGGTGCAGGGCCCTTTGACAGCGGAGGCACCGGTGATACCTCTACCCGCTGAGCTACCGATGCTACCAGACCCAGCCGCTGATGGTGCACATTGCCTTAGTGCACTTCACGAGTTTCAGCGTCAGAGACCGCACAGGTTCCACGGGGAGACGGACCCTCAGGCAGCCGAGGATTGGCTGGAGGTAGTTTTGCGAGTTTTCAGGTTAGTGGGGACAACAACTGGCCTCATGGTGATCCTCGCAACGAGCCTCCTGCACCCGGAAGTAGGCAGATGGTGGAGCTTGATGCTTCAGGTTCACGAAGAGGCATCACTCCTCTTGACAGACATTGAGATCTCTTCCGCTCGGAATTCATCCCATCCACCCTCCGTGTGGTGTGCATCCAGGAGCTTCTATAGCTGTGACAGGGGGGCATGACGGTCGCCCAGTACTCGGCGAGATTTACCGATCTCTCGCACTATTCGACGAACATGGTACGAGACCTATTCTTCTGGTTCTGGACCTTCGAGTAGGGACTGAGGCATGAGATCAGGGCATCGATGATCTCCCTCATCATTCCGACTCAGGCAGGAGTTTTGGAGTGAGCCCTTATCTTTGAGAGCTTTCTTGCTGAGCCAACACCAGCAGCAGGACCATCGTCGAGCGGCACATAGCAGAGTCGTCTGCAGCTGGCAGTTGATGGATGTCCCAAGGGTCTAGGTGGACCAGACCATTTGTAAGATGACCTCATAACACTAGCTCAAAGGTTCGGGGCACAGGGAACAGTGCCAGCCTTCCAAGGACCATGCAGTGATACGCATGCGGTGGCCAGGGCCACATGGCTCGTGACTGCCTGACCCGCCATGCAGAGGAGAAACAGACGGTTGAGGGGCCACCCAGGCAGAGGAAGAGGGTTGACCATGGCGGTCCGCCGAGTGTAGGAGGACAAGGCTGGGGAGCAGGACGAGCAGCAGGTGGTGGGCGACGCTTTGAGGCTTTACCACCACTACCACCAGGAGGTCCACCCCGACCACAGGGAGCTGGCTGGTAGAGACAGACTCAGCTTCAGGCAGTAAGGGCCAATGACCACGGTGTGCTAGATATGATTCGAGGTACTATATATGTCTACTCCACCCTTGCTTCAGTTCTTATAGACACAAAAGAGAGTCATTCTTTTATTTCTATTGCCCTTGTTCAGAGCTCGGAGATTCCGACAGAGCCATTGGCTCGATCCATACAGCTAGGAACTCCTATGGGAGTAGACTCGACGATTACGCATGGGTGCCGGTAGTGTGAACCTACTCTAGGAGGCGAGATATTCGGCTGGTATCTTCTTATAGCAGCATCGAGGACTTACGACGTCATATTGGGCATGTATTGGTTATCTACAGTCCATGCTCAGCTCGACTATATTTGGTGCAAGGTGTGGTCTGTTAGCACCGATGGGAGCAGGTTCACCTTCACCGGTGAGAAGGGATCCTTTGCAGCACAGGATGGACTCACAAAGAGGAGAGGAAAACCCATCACTTATCAGTTGGATAGCCTCATCCTTGGAGTACTTGACGCGCAGAGTCTGAGTTTTCCTGTAGTGGTGGATCAGTATGCAGACGTTTTCCCCGACGATGTTCCAGGACTACCTCCTCGCAAAAAGGTAGACATTTATATTAGCTAGTACCCCGGGACAGCCCCAATATCCACTCCAGCATATCAGATGGCTCCCGCTGAGCTTCGAGAGCTACTGGTGTAGTTGGAGGACTTGCAAGGAAATGGATTCATCTGACCCAGTGTTTCACCCTGGGCTTCCCCGATATTGTTCGCCAAGAAGGCGGAAGGGAGCTTGCGACTTTGTGTCGACTATAGTCTCCTGAACCAGGTGACCGTGAGGAACAAAAGGTCACTGTGAGGAACAAGTATCTTCTACCGAGGAATTATGACCTCTTCGATCAGCTCAAGGGAGCACGGTGGTTCTTGAAGATAGACCTCAGGTCAGGATATCATCAGCTCAGAGTTTGGGATTAAGATGTGCAGAAGACGGCCTTCAGATGTCGGTATGGACACTATGAGTTCTTGGTTATGCCTTTCGACATAACCAACGCTCCAGCTGTGTTCATGAGTCTCATCAACAAGATCTTTCAGCCATACCTCGATCGATTTTTCGTGGTCTTCATCGGCGACATTTTGATATACTCGACCACTGAGGAGGACCACGCCTACCACTTGCGGGTTGTGCGAGACACACTCTGAGAGCACCAGCTTTATGGAAATATCTCAAAGTGTCAGTTCTGGTTATGTGAGGTCCACTTCTTGGGACATGTCATCTCCGAGGAAGGAGTTGTGGTGGATCCTGTGAAGATCGAGGCAGTGCTAGCTTGGGAGACACCCAGGAGCGTGACGGAGGTGCGGAGTTTCTTGGGTCTAGCTGAGTACTACAGGAGGTTTGGGCCAGACTTTTCTAGAGTTGCGGAACCACTCTCAGCTTTGACAAAGACGGGGAAACCCTTTGTGCGGTTAGACATATGTCAGCAGAGCTTTCAAGAGCTGAGACGAAGATTGACCAGTGAGCCTATCTTGAGGCTACCAGTGGAGGGAGTGGGGTACGTAGTCTACTGCGATGCATCAGTGATGGGACTCGGATGTGTCCTGATGCAGGAGAGGGTTGTGATCTCCAATGGATCACGTCAGTTGAGGTAGAATGAGCAGAACTACGCTACCCATGACATGGAGTTAGCAGTAGTGGTCTTTGCTCTGAAGATATGGAGACACTATCTGATGGGCGGGTGCTTTACAGTCTACTCTGACCACCAGAGTCTTAGGTACATCTTCTCGTAGAAAGACCTGAATCTGAGACAGCGGAGATGGGTTGAGTTCCTCCAGGACTATGACACTGAGATATTCTATAATCCAGGAAAGGGGAACGTAGTAGTCAATTCTCTCAGCAGGAGGACGGGCATCCAGCTACTCGGGGAGGCAATGGAGCGGCAAGCCGCTTTGCAGATATCCTTTGTGGATAGAGATGGAACAGACTTTCTTCAGTCACTCACAGTCACTCCTCCGCTACTATAGTGGGTCAGAGAGGCACAACATGGGGACGCTGACTATGAGACGCGGCGTGCATATATATCCTCAGGACATGCACTTGATGGATTCTCTATAGGAGGACAGCACGACATCCTTTTCAGAAGACATACCATGGTACCAGTTTCTTTACAGGAGGAGGTGCTGAGAGAGTTTCACAGTTCCCCTTTAGCGGTACATCCAGGAGTGGCGAAGATGTACCGGGATATCAGACGACAACACTGGTGGCCGGGTATGAAGAAGGTTGTGGCAGAGTTCGCTTCTCTATGCCTCACCTGCCAGTAGGTGAAGGCGAAGCACCAGGTACCAGTAGGCTTGGTACAACCCTTGGAGGTTCTGGAGTGGAAGTGGGATGTGATATCTATGGATTTTGTGACTCGACATCCACCTACTTATAGAGGTCAAGACTCCATTTGGGTGATTGTCGACCGACTCACCAAGTCGGCCCACTTCTTACCCATCATAGAGCAGGGCTCAGTGGAGAGACTAGGATGCCTCTACTTTTAGGATATTGTACGACTTCATGGTGTTCCATCATCTACCGTCTCCGATCGAGATGCTCGCTTTACTTCCCGGCTTTGGAAGGGGATGTAGGAGGAATTCGGGACGCAGCTACATTTGAGCACCGCTATTCACCCTCAGATGGATGGTCAGATGGTGAGGACCATTCAGACCCTCGAGGACATGCTCCGCGCATGTGTCCTTGACTTTTTTCACAGCTGGGAGGACCACCTACCCTTGGTAGAGTTCGTGTACAACAACAGCTACCACTCCACCATCGAGATGGCACCATATGAGGAATTGTACGGCCGACCATGCAGATCACCTCTGTGTTGGACAGACCCTGGGGAGTCAGCACTTATGGGACAAGAGATGGTCCGGGCCATGACAGAGAAGGTCCAGGTCATCCAGGAGCGGATGAGGACATCTCAGATCTGGAAGAAGTCTTATGCTGACAGGAGGTGGAGGCCACTAGAGTTCGAGGATGGCGACCATGTTTTCTTGCGGGTCTCACCTCGACATGGATTATGGATATTTAGCTGAGACGAAAAGTTATCTCCACACTTCAGCGGGCTATTCCAGGTCCTTAGCAGTGTAGGAAAGGTGGCTTACTTCCTGGCTCTACCACCTCAGTTGCACTGGGTGCACGGCATCTTCCACGTATCTCAACCGAGGAGATACGTGCACGACCCGACGCATATCATCGCCCATGGGGAGCTGGACATTGACAATGGGTAGACTTTTGCAGAGGTCCCAGTGGAGATCGAGGATCGATAGGAGCAGGTCCTACGTGGATGGTCGATACCTCTAGTGTGCATCAGATGGAAGAACGGGACCCTCCAGGAGAGCACTTGGGAGCGGGAGGCTCAGATGCATGCTCAGTACCCACATTTGTTTCCCTAGTTTATGATGTATTTTTATGGGAACATAAAGCCCTGAGGTTGGGGTAATGTAAAGTCCCATAAAATTCACAGGAAATTATTTTTGTTAATTTTATTTGGGATTTTACAAGAACGCAGTTTCTGAGGGCACCTGATTCCGAGGCCGGGTGTGCCAATAATCAATTTCCAAAGTTTAGCTCGGGTACATTCAGTAAACGAACGAGCAGGTTTTCCTAACTTTTGAACCGGTGTTTGGAATCGAAATCTGAGGGAACTGATGGAATCGCAGTGCCGATAATTTCTTAAGAACACCTTTTCTGGAGTTGTTTTTGCTCGAGTGAGGTTATTAAATATTTGGGTTAACTAAAGAATAAAAATAAAATATTGTGCTACAATTTTATTTTTATTTTAAGTAATGATAACCTAGGCATAATGGTTGGAGTGGGAACCACTAATACCCAAACTCCTAGGTAGGATATTAGTGAGGTGGGGCCCACACGATCCCCACCCCCTTTATTTCCTTTTTACCTTCCACGAACCCCCATTAATTTTGTAACTCACTCGCACCCTCCTTAAATGAACAGTCAACTCTTGACTTAAATTCGATTATTAAACGCCTTCTGTTAAGTCCAATAATTAAATGCGATCTTTGAAATTCAAAAGGGATTGGCATGAGAAATAAAATAAGGTAAAGCCTTATTTTATGAAGTTGTTTTCGTTGTGCGGGAAGGATTTGAAGGGGAGGGCACAAGCCTTGGACTCCTCTTCTTCCTCCTTGAAGAACACGAATAACGCACCGTTGCCGATGAAGAACGCTGAGTCCTCAGAGATCGACGACGCGGTGCCATGTACCGTGACGCTGACGATTCTCTTCTCCGCGACGATTTCTTCCGCGACGTTCTTTTCCCGCGAAGAACCTTCGTTCGATGACACCATGAGGTAGGGGGTTTGGTTTAATTTAATTTATGTGGATTATATCCTTGGAATATGATTAAATTGTTGAAAGTCATTTGAACCACTAACGCGGTGGGTGCGAACCAAAGAACAAGTCTGAACCCACCGATTCTTTGTTCTTGATGCACAGAACGTTGGGCGACGATGAGATGGGACCGTTGAGTGATTGGAGACCGTTGCAGTAATATAAGGGTCCTGAGATGACCCCAGGCGCAGACGGGAGCAAGAACGGACCACTGGAGCGGCTCCGGTGGCCCACGTACTTCACTGACAGCATCCCGGCGCTCCGCCGGGAGGGACCGTCGCGGCTTCATCCGCGGCAGCAGGCAACCGGTCCCACGGCCGCGCGGGACCCGGGGGACACGGCTTCCCAGAGTCGCGTCCATTGGCAAGGGAGCGGCCCCCATGTGGGGCCGCAGTTTCATTCAAGGGGGCCATCCCCCCCCCCTTCCGCTCAGCTCGGCGCTGGCCGAGCTGGCCAAGGGGGCCGCGCGCGCGCGCCAGGCCAACCGGCCCGCCGAGGCCGGGCCATGCCCACCGGGCCTGGCCGCTCCCTAATGGGCCGGACCCGGACCCGGTTCGGGCCGACCCATGGTGTGTCGGGCCGGGTCAGTCCGGGCCCAAAACCCCCTAAAACCAGACAGGTTCGTTCTGTTTCCCATATCTCGGGCTGTGAACCTCTGATCGATTCACCGTCAGTTGTGTGGAGATCCTTGGAATGAGAAGGTCGTTTAGGTATATTACAGTCAATGTTTCGGAGAAATTTGGGTACGGCTGGGTTGGTTCGAACACGAAACCAACTGGGCCCTCTGAGCGGAAACACTTATAACCTTAGCTCCGGACATTCGATTGACATGCCATTGACTTTGTTGGATTCCTCATAGTGAGACGGACCTTCTGGATTACTCCGCTCGAGTTTTGGACGCAATTGTAGTGTGGTCAGGTTGGTTTTGACTTAAAAACCATCCGGGCCCCTGGAACGAAAAAGCCGATAACTCTCAGACCGGGCATCCGATTGACACGCCATCTGTCACATTGAGTTCATCTTGTCAAGATGGAACTTTGAGATAAATAAACTCTGGACTACGTGTCCATTGATGTATCGACCCCCTTGGCTCGTGGAGCGGACCCTCCCGGAATCGAGCATGTTGTGTGCGGGAACCCTAGAGCTGGCTGTGATGATGAAGACTGCATTTAAATCCTATGTGGGTTCGACAGTGATGAAAACCATACTGAAATCCTTTGTGGTTTTGACGGTGATGAAGACTGCACTGTAATCCTATGTGGGTTCGGCAGCGATGAAGACCGTACTGAAATCCTCTGTGGGTTTGATGGTGATGAAGACTGCATTGAAATCCGATGTGGGTTCGAAAATGATGAAGACCGTACTGAAATCCTCTGTGGGTTCGAAGGCGATGAAGACTGCACTGAAATCCTCCGTGGATTCGGCAGTGATGAAGACTGTACTGAAATCCTTCGTGGGTTTGATGGAAATGACTACTATTCATGTATCCTACGTGGGTCTGGCAGTGTCTGACTCTGTTCATGCTATCCTTTGTGGGTCTGGCAGAGTAGCTGGTCTGTATCGTATGTGGGTCTGACAGCGTAGCTGGTTTAGTATCCTACCTGGGTCCCAGCTTAGATGAATCAGTGGCTATATCTGATCATCTCTATCACCTTACTAATATTTATACCCGTGTGAGGTGAGTCATGACTTTCAATCAATATCTTCGATATTATTGACTTTCCTTCATATGTGGATTGAGTTGTGTTATCCTATGTGGATTGTGTTATACTCTTATGTGGACATGATCGAACTTGGGCTCGGATGTTAGAGCCAAACTGGAATTGATGAATTTGGTATATGTATGGGAATATACCTATGTAGTGTTGGTTGTTATTTAGTGATTGTATCTTTCATTTTTGGATTATCCTTTGTGGATTCTGGGAGACCTTTGGGGGTCTCGGGGTCCCTACTGAGTATCGTATACTCACCCCTGCACGGGCTATTCCCGCACTACGTTGTGTTGGATGCAGACGACGGACATCGTTGATTGTGGTTGAGGCTAGTGGAGCAGTCCGTACCTGGAGGTGGACCACTGGGCTGGACGTACACGAAGTAGACGACTGCACCTGAGGAGCTGAGGTGGCTATCTGTACCCACCCTTCAGGTGGGACTTCCAGTGGACGGCTCGACGTTGCTGCTTTACTTTCAGTTGTTGTACTTTCTTTCCAGTTGTACTTTACTTTCAGTTTGGGTTTGTATTCTGGCCCATTTTCTTTCCGCACTTACTTTTGTACCCAGTTTTACTTAGTGTTTACTTCTACTGGCTTACTCTGTGGTGTTGTTTTTACTTTATAAAGGTAATGCCTTCCCCTTTTTGTTAGGATTTACGCCTTGGTTCTAGTCCCTAGCCCCTGGCCTATAGGAGGCGGGCTTGGGGTAGTCATGGCACGAGCCCCGAGGATGGGGCGTGACATCGTCGCTGACATGGCTACACGCCCCGTGTACTCATCCCAACACGGCTAGAAGTACACTGCGTGTGGAAAAGGTACCGGGCGTGTAGTTCCAAAATTTAGGAATTTTCCCCATTTTCCATATTTTATTAAAAACACTTAAGGAAAAGGGAAATGAAGAAGCATGTACCTCAAAGATAAGAACCGAGTTCATACAAATATAGATTTTTTAAAAACTACCATGAACAAGTTTATTAATAGATAGAAACTCATATTCAACTATGCTATGGAAGTTATTATATCATTCATTTGACTAAAGAGAATCCCCAAGAAATAATATACCCCATTCCTATACTAAAAATTTGTTTAGGTAAATTTTTTAACCCAAAATATTAATGGATAATAACCAAATAAACGATTAATAATGTTGGACAGTATAGATACCATTATCTATTCAAATAAAATAAATCCATCGAAGTTGGAACTAGTAACTAATAAATATTTTATTTAACCATGTATAATGCATGAAAAATATAAATCTTTCATCACCCTTCTCGGAGAATAGAATTGGATCACCCCATGGAGAAATTCTGTAACGCCCCGACCCCAGTTACCCAGAGTCGGTGCATTATTACATAACATTGGCATGATCACAAGAAAGATCAAATCTCGAAAGACCGATTGGTTTAGTAGCCTTGGAAACACTAGATATATTCATAAGTTTTACATTACATCATAAAATGAAAAACTACTACAACAACATAATGTCTCCATAATCCACACTACTATCCCCTCATAATATCCCTGCAGGTCATTCATAATTTACTTCTTCACATCCTGGGGAAAAATAAAACATAGAAAAGGGGTGAGCTCAAATGCCCAGTAAGGATAACAATATAGCGGAAACTTTCATAAATAAGAATAAACATTTAAGGCAATGCATTACTAAAAACAAAAGCCTTTTAAAATTGAACTTCAACATGGTATGGAAAAAGTAAAATGAAATAATGCCATTTACTTATTCACATGGATATTCTACTAATCGAATAATCACATGAAAAAATCAATAACCACTTTCATAATGTTGGAATGCATAATGCCAGACTATCATAACCACATAGCCAAGGCCTCGTGCCAAGACTACAAATAAGATTTTGTCAAGGCCTTGTGCCAAGACACTAGTTTGTCTCATGAGACCTACCGATGCATCGAGGAGCTATAGCGGGCTCCACCCGTCACTTATTAAGTCCAATGCATTCCCATTTGAAAAGGTTTAAACATAACATAAACATTCGTATTAAAACTAGCATACGAAATGTCAATACTTTCACAATAAACTATGAATGGTATAAAAATAGCACATCCACAGTCAAACATATCACAAAACCTTCAATACAATATAGAAGTTTTGTATCATAATAAATCAACTTCAAATAATCTTAAAATCCATCAAAGGATGTTGACATAGATGAAATCAAAATTCTTTTTAAAGAAATATCTCCTTTTATTTTGAAATCATTTAAGATCCATATAAAATAAAACATTTTCTTTGAAAATATTCTTATAAGCTTGTAAGGAAAGCTTTGAAGATTTTATAACGGCGTAAAATAACCGCACCCGCCGTATAAGTTAAAAAAAAACATTCTTACCTCAATTCTGTCGAAAAGGTTAAAAAGGACCTTGTTTTGAAAACGACGGAAAGATTCCTTTATAAACCTCTTATAAAAAGTCAAAAAAAGGTATAAATGACTTTAACCCATATTCTTGTAAATAGTAAAAATGTTTTGAAATACATTTTTAAGAAACATGGATGTGGATGATAAAGAGATCCCAGTAGATTATTACATATAAACAACCTCGGATAATGAAGAGATTGTGAAATAACCCTTACCTTGTACTTTTCCTTGGTTGTGGTAGGTTAACCTCCTGTATAATGGTGAAATAATTGTTATTAAATTATACAAGAATCATATACATTAATATGATATCATATATGATCTTTTAATATTGATTTGATAATAATATCTTAGTATTATCGTTGTTTCGGGTGTTAACTTACTTGTTTTCTTTCATATGTTTTGTTACGTAAGACATGTTTGTAAAGGATAGGTTGTATATTATTCATATCCAGAATGATATCAAGTCCTTAAACATCATTTTTAAATCATAAAATGATAATTACGCTTTAATGGTTACGATGGAGAATGAATCTCATCGCGTTCGTGGAGACGGTAGTCCGTACGTACGCACGAGCGACAATATCATTCTTTTGATATTAAAATAATATATAAATGGATGGTATATCATATATACAGAATCATTAACATTTTATATTTATTATTTACATGAGTTACACATCATTATTATACCCATCCAAATAATATTATATTGAATAACAATTACACCACGACGTGGAGACGGTAAGCCGTACGTACGCACGTATGGTGACATGTTATTCAAAGGGTGGATAGAATACTGAATATGGTTGTACCATACTTATAATAACATCACAGTATATGTGAGATACTGGAGTTATTATTTCATAATGGTAAGAACAAAGGAAGAAGAAGTGGAAGAAGAAATGAACTTAGAAAAGGGTGGTGAAATCATTACCTCTTCTTCGGGTTCTTCCTTTTGATTTGATCAAAAGGGCTCCTTAGGTTGGCTTTCTGATCAAACTAAGGCCTCTAGGTTGTATTGAGGGATTTTGGGAGAGTATTTGGGCAGAGTTTGGCCGAACCAAAAGGCTTTGAAGGTGTGAAGAAATGAGAAGGAGGAGTGCCCTTTTATAAGAGGGGTGAGGGTCACCTTTGGAAAAGTTAGAAATATTAATTTATAATAAATTCATATTCGGTTTACAAAGGCTCCAAAGTTGACTATTCAAAGGATGAGGTGTGGATAGGTCGAAAACAACTCATCCAATAGAATTTAGACAGGTTTGGGTACTTATATTAACCTTATCTTTAAGTATTAACTCTAAGTTAATTAGTTTCACTTTTACAATGTCTCTTTGTATTTTTATATAATATGATTAATAAACTTACTATATACATCCAAGCGACCCCCAAGTGGTCCATTAATGAGGAACCTATCATAATATAAGTCTCTTGGCCGAACCTTAGATTTTTAGGAATTTAATATCAATTAATAATATAATATTTGTTTTAAGAACTCTTTTATGTCAATTTTGACACTATTCAATAGTTGATTTTTGTGAAACTCCTAACAGATTGATTACTTCGAACAAAGTCAATTAAATCAATCCTAATATATCATATTATCATAGAAAATTAGTTTAATTCATTAAAAGTTTCATATTATAATTATTTGGGTATTTATAAGATCAATTATTTTTATTTTTCACTATTTTAGTAATTACTTCATCATCATTGTGTCATAAATAAAATAAATTATATAATGTCTAAAAATTATAAATAAAATATCATTATGTAGGAAATCTTTTTAGCTTTCTAATGAATATTTATAATCGAAAATCCAACATGTATAACCCTATGTAAAAATTGTTCTTCTAAAAGATGTAAGCTTATGCCATTTTTATTTTTATTTTAACTTTATTAATATAAAGTGTCCCTACCACATACAAGTGGCTCCAAGGGGTCCCCAAATTGACCAAAGGATGCCCATGGTCGGGTATGTGTCCACCAATAAGGTTAGGACACGTTTTAGGGTAATTTTTTATTATTATAATATTAATTTTTTAACCCTTATTTACCGGATTTACCCTTTAACCACGGTAAATAAAATATTTACCACAGTAACTATTCAAAATGTCTAAAAATAAAAGTTACCTATTTACACAATTTGAACATCCTGATTCCAAATATGGAATCCATTTTCCTAAATTCAAAACACAGAAGTGGCAGAAATTAATTTAAAATTAATTCCCGCTGTTAAAACAAAAAGCGTGTTTTTAAGAGATAATAACTATCAAAAGATTGACACTTGTTTATGTTCGGTTTAATTGTAAAATTATGTCCAATGACCAAAATTATATTAAATGGTAAAAATATATTCTAAATATACTTTAAAACCACTCAAATTCATAATTTATCACTAGTAATTAATTTGATTAAAAAAGTTGTTTTTAATTAAAATTTAGTAATTTTCACTATTCATCAAAATATGAAAGTTATCCGAAATGTACCAAAATTTCACCCTAGGCTAAATTCGATATTCCGAATCCAAAAATGAAGTCCATTTTCAAATATAAAATATATATAATTTCAAAAAGTAGGTATTACTATTCATAACGGCTAGTTTGATTAGTTATGGTGTGTTAGAACTCGGTGTTGCGTACAACACACGCTATCACATTATTCAAAGAGAAGCGTACCATAGAAGCTTGGGGTGTTACATTCTCCCCTCCTTCAAATAATTGCGTCCTCGCAATTTCTAGGGTATTACTGCATAAAAAGACTCGGGTGGTTCTTCATCATAAGTTCCTCGGGTTCCCACGTTGCCTCTTCCATCTTATGATTCCTCCACAAAACTTTTACCAGACGCGTCGTCCGGTTTCTCAGCACTTGTTCTCTCGTATCAAGAATCTTGATGGGCTCTTCACAATAGAAAAGATCGGGTTCCAGTTCTAATTCCTCATAGGTGAGTACATGCGTTGGGTCAGGCATGTATTTCCTCAACAGAGATACGTGGAACACATCGTGAACTTTGGAGAGACTTGGCGGCATTGCCAATCGGTAAGCTACAGCCCCAATTCGTTCTAGAATTTTGAATGGTCCGATGTACCTGGGACTCAATTTACCTTTCTTACCAAAACGTATGACTCCCTTCCACAGAGATACCTTCAGGAAAACATGATCACCGACTTGAAATTCCAAATCCTTCCTTCGATTATCGGCATAGCTCTTCTGCCTACTTTGAGCTGCTTTGATGTGATTTTGGATTACCTTCACCTTTTCCACCGTTTCCTCCACCAGTTCTGGGCCTACAAGTTTTCTTTCACCAACGTCATCCCAACAGGTTGGTGTACGACATCTCTTTCCGTATAACGCTTCATATGGTGCCATTTGTATACTCGAATGGAAGCTATTGTTATAGGAAAATTCTACCAGAGGTAAATATTGATCCCACATACCCTGAAAATCAAGTGAGCAAGATCTCAACATGTCTTCTAAGGTCTGAATAGTCCGTTCTGATTGTCCGTCTGTCTGAGGGTGGTAAGAAGTGCTCAAATGAAGTTCAGTATCCAGGGATTTCTGAAGACTTTTCCAAAATCTTGAAGTAAAACGGGGATCACGATCAGAAACAATCGATAGGGGAACTCCATGAAGTCTCACAACTTCATTAATGTATAGTCTTGCTAGACGTTCCAGGGGTAGATCTTCTCTTATAGCAAGAAAATGTGCTGACTTGGTAAGACGATCAACAATAACCCATATTGCATCGTTCCTTCTAGGAGTCTTTGGTAGCCCCGTGACAAAGTCCATCGTAATATTGTCCCATTTCCACTCCGGTATGGGAAGAGGTTGCATGACTCCTCCAGGTTGTTGCCTTCCAGCTTTCACTTGTTGACAAACCATACACCTTGACACAAAATCAGCAATCTCCCTCTTCATGTTGTCCCACCAAAAATGTTCCTTCAAATCCCTATACATTTTGGTGCTCCCAGGGTGTATAGAGAAATTGGAACTATGAGCGTCATCCAGCAATTCCCTTTTTAGATCAGGTATATTGGGAACACAAAGTCTCTTCCCGAATTTCAAAATTCCACCTTCATACGCAAAGTCTCTCAATCTCCCATCATTCACAGCTTTAATCTTCTTTTGGAATTCTTCATCATCAGTCTGAGAACTCTTAATCCTTTCTAGTAAAGATGGTTTGGCAACCATTTGAAAAAGCATTGATGTTTCACCTTCCCTGGTTATTCCCATGTCCATCTTCACTAGCTCCATGAAAATTGGATCCCTTTCAATTCTCATATTGTTCAAAACTCCATGGTCTTTTCTACTCAAAGCATCTGCCACCTTGTTTGCCTTCCCTGGGTGGTAGTGTATCGTGCAATCATAATCCTTGAGTAATTCAAGCCATCTCCTTTGCCTCATGTTGAGTTCTTTTTGTGAGAAAATATACTTCAAACTCTTGTGATCAGTATAAATCTCACATTTTTCACCATAGAGGTAGTGCCTCCATATCTTCAAAGCAAAGATCACAGCTGCTAACTCAAGATCATGAGTAGGATAGTTTTGTTCATGAATTTTCAACTGTCGTGATGCATAGGCAATAACTCTATCATTCTGCATAAGGACACAGCCAAGTCCTTTCTTCGATGCATCACTATAAATAACGAACCCATCATTCCCCGATGGTAGAGTCAATATAGGAGCATTGACTAATCTTCTCTTCAGTTCTTCGAAACATTCTTCACACTCTTTTGTCCAAACAAATTTAACCCCTTTACGTGTGAGCTTCGTTAATGGGTTAGCCAATCGGGCAAAATTTTGGACGAAACGTCGATAATAACCTGCCAAGCCAATAAAACTACGTACCTCAGTTATACTCGTAGGTGCTGGCCATTCTTGGATTGCCTTGGTCTTAGAAGGATCAACAGAGATTCCATCTTTAGAGACAATATGGCCAAGAAAAGAAATCTCCTGAAGCCAGAATTCACACTTGCTAAACTTTCCATATAATTCATGCCTCCTCAGAGTCTTCAAGATAATGCGCAAGTGATTTTCATGATCTTCGTAGGTTTTGGAGTATACCAAGATATCATCAATAAATACCACCACAAATTCATCGAGATACTCCTTGAAAACTCTATTCATCAGATCCATGAATACAGAGGGTGCATTAGTCAATCCAAACGGCATTACAGTAAACTCGTAATGCCCGTACCTGGTTCGAAATGCTGTCTTCGGAATGTCTTCCTTCTTTACACACAACTGATGGTATCCAGATCGAAGGTCAATCTTTGAAAAGTATTGAGCTCCATGCAGTTGGTCAAATAAATCATCAATACGAGGTAGGGGATACTTGTTCTTTATCGTTATAGAATTGATCTCCCTGTAATCGATACATAACCTCATAGATCCATCTTTCTTTTTAACAAAAAGAACAGGGGCTCCCCATGGAGAAACACTAGGGCGAATAAATCCCTTATTACTCAATTCCTCTAGTTGTTTCTTTAGTTCGACTAGCTCTATAGTGGCCATTCTATAAGGGGTCTTCGATATAGGCCTTGATCCAGGAATCAAATCAATAGAAAACTCAACTTCTCGTTCTGGAGGATGTCCAGGTAAATCTTCTGGAAATACATCTACAAATTCTTTCACAACAGGTACATCCTCTATTTGAACATTCCTTTCCTCACCGATAGTTACTTCATTCTCTTCCTCCCCAATAATTGAATTAAGTTGAGCTACTGGGGGTGGGTCTAAATAAGAATTAGGTGGTGACGATTCTGCTCTAAAAATAAGGTGCTCCTTATCATTATCATCATGAATCGTAACCTCTTTCTTCTTACAATAAATCTTCGCATCATAGTCCGAAAGCCAGTCCATACCGAGGATTATATCAAACTCAATCATAGGTATGACGATGAAATCAGCAGATAAAGAAAATTTATGTGCTCTAATGGGGACTGATTCACAAAACTTTGTTGCAACGATACTTCCCTTAGGAGTTTTAACTGACAACTCCCTTATTAAATCAAATTGGAAATATCTAATTTTCTTAGCAAACTGGGAAGATATGAAACAATGCGATGATCCAGAATCAAATAATGCATTTGCTAAACTTGAGGAAACCATTAAATTACCTGCCACCACGTCTTTCGGAGTTTCTACCTCAGCAGTAGTGATAGCATAAGCCTGGCCTTGATCCCTTGGCCTTTTCTGAGGTAAGTTCTCCTGACGCTTAGGACATGCATTTGCATAATGCCCCATCTCCCTGCAATTGTAGCACTGAACATTGGTAGCTTCCTTCTTCCCCTTGCAATCATGAGCTTGGTGGCCTTTTTCACCACACTTGTAACAGACTCTCATTCCCTTCAGGCAAGCACCGGGGTGTTTCTTCCCGCACTTACCACAAGATGGATATTCAACCTTTCCCTTCTTCCCCTTATTTCCATTCCCAGATTGATCAGCAGGTCTCTTCTTCTCTTGCTTTGCTTTAAAGTCATAAGACTTAGAGAATTCCTTTTCGGTCTTGATAGCACATGAGACAATGTCTTCGTACGATGAAAAGGATTGTGAGACTAATGCTCGACGGAGAAATGGTTTTAACCCATCAAAGAAACGATCAATCTTACTTCTTGGGTTGCGAATATAATCACCAGCGTACCTCGCTAACCTTGTAAAGTTAGCCTCATACTTTGTGACATTATCATCCTCCTTTTGTCTCAGACTCAGAAATTGCCTTTCCATATCTGCTCGATGGTCGCGAGGAAAGTATTTTTCTAAAAACAGATCTTTGAACTCCCTCCATTCCATGTTTGATACTTCATCATCTTCCTTCATGTTTTGAATCAATGACCACCATTGATCAGCATCTCCAGTGAGGCGGTAAACTGCCATGGTAACTTTTTCCCTTTCACTACTCCCCAAAGCCTGAAATATTTTCTCTAGGGAAAATATCCATTGCTCAGCTACTAAGGGATTTGTACTCCCATTGAACGTTGGTGGTTGTTGTCTCATGAATCGATCTAACATTGATCCTCCACGCTGCGGATCAGGGTGCTCCATACGGGTAAGGTTATTATTCATAACCTGAGTAAGTTGTCCCAGTATGGTGATTAGTTGATCAGCACCAGTTGCATCACCAGCCCCACTATAATTATCTTGAGCAGGAGGGCAATCCCTACATGGAGTGCGCGCATTGATACGGTTTCCATTTCTTCCACTAGGCGCCATTTCTAAACAATGGCATAAACTAGATCAGTTTATGAATCAAAATACATAATCCCATACTTATAAAACACTTAACATAAATTGAACTATTTATGGATATAATCCATAATCATAAAAATGTTTTTCTTTGAGGAAGTATATACTCATAAACCCTTCATAATGATTTGTAAAGATAATGAGAGTTATCCTAAGCATATCCCCCGGGAGTGTCGTAACCAAGAGTGCAGCAAGGCCCGTTGTCGTGCACCAGTTCCCGTTCGAGTCTAGCTCAAAGCGGTGTTTTCGGGTTTTACCCCTAGGTACATATGTGCCAGAGCCGCCTCTACCTGCTCGTATCCAGATAGGGATGTATTGCTCGGAAAACTCACAAAATCTCTACAATACCAAAATTCTAGGAAGTTCTTCTATACTAATCCTCAAAGTTCATCTTAGGTCTACGTGCTCTAATCAGAGTTTATCTAAATCTAGCTTCCAAGGTTTGTACTAAACTTCCTCTGATACCAACTGTAACGCCCCGACCCCAGTTACCCAGAGTCGGTGCATTATTAAATAACATTGGCATGATCACAAGAAAGATCAAATCTCGAAAGACCGATTGGTTTAGTAGCCTTGGAAACACTAGATATATTCATAAGTTTTACATTACATCATAAAATGAAAAACTACTACAACAACATAATGTCTCCATAATCCACACTACTATCCCCTCATAATATCCCTGCAGGTCATTCATAATTTACTTCTTCACATCCTGGGGAAAAATAAAACATAGAAAAGGGGTGAGCTCAAATTCCCAGTAAGGATAACAATATAGCGGAAACTTTCCTAAATAAGAATAAACATTTAAGGCAATGCATTACTAAAAACAAAAGCCTTTTAAAATTGAACTTCAACATGGTATGGCAAAAGTAAAATGAAATAATGCCATTTACTTATTCACATGGATATTCTACTAATCGAATAATCACATGCAAAAATCAATAACCACTTTCATAATGTTGGAATGCATAATGCCAGACTATCATAACCACATAGCCAAGGCCTCATGCCAAGACTACAAATAAGATTTTGTCAAGGCCTTGTGCCAAGACACTAGTTTGTCTCATGAGACCTACCGATGCATCGAGGAGCTATAGCGGGCTCCACCCGTCACTTATTAAGTCCAATGCATTCCCATATGAAAAGGTTTAAACATAACATAAACATTCGTATTAAAACTAGCATACGAAATGTCAATACTTTCACAATAAACTATGAATGGTATAAAAATAGCACATCCACAGTCAAACATATCACAAAACCTTCAATACAATATAGAAGTTTTGTATCATAATAAATCAACTTCAAATAATCTTAAAATCCATCAAAGGATGTTGACATAGATGAAATCAAAATTCTTTTTAAAGAAATATCTCCTTTTATTTTGAAATCATTTAAGATCCATATAAAATAAAACATTTTCTTTGAAAATATTCTTATAAGCTTGTAAGGAAAGCTTTGAAGATTTTATAACGGCGTAAAATAACCGCACCCGCCGTATAAGTTAAAAAAAACATTCTTACCTCAATTCTGTCGAAAAGGTTAAAAAGGACCTTGTTTTGAAAACGACGGAAAGATTCCTTTATAAACCTCTTATAAAAAGTCAAAAAAAGGTATAAATGACTTTAACCCATATTCTTGTAAATAGTAAAAATGTTTTGAAATACATTTTTAAGAAACATGGATGTGGATGATAAAGAGATCCCAGTAGATTATTACATATAAACAACCTCGGATAATGAAGAGATTGTGAAATAACCCTTACCTTGTACTTTTCCTTGGTTGTGGTAGGTTAACCTCCTGTATAATGGTGAAATAATTGTTATTAAATTATACAAGAATCATATACATTAATATGATATCATATATGATCTTTTAATATTGATTTGATAATAATATCTTAGTATTATCGTTGTTTCGGGTGTTAACTTACTTGTTTTCTTTCATATGTTTTGTTACGTAAGACATGTTTGTAAAGGATAGGTTGTATATTATTCATATCCAGAATGATATCAAGTCCTTAAACATCATTTTTAAATCATAAAATGATAATTACGCTTTAATGGTTACGATGGAGAATGAATCTCATCGCGTTCGTGGAGACGGTAGTCCGTACGTACGCACGAGCGACAATATCATTCTTTTGATATTAAAATAATATATAAATGGATGGTATATCATATATACAGAATCATTAACATGTTATATTTATTATTTACATGAGTTACACATCATTATTATACCCATCCAAATAATATTATATTGAATAACAATTACACCACGACGTGGAGACGGTAAGCCGTACGTACGCACGTATGGTGACATGTTATTCAAAGGGTGGATAGAATACTGAATATGGTTGTACCATACTTATAATAACATCACAGTATATGTGAGATACTGGAGTTATTATTTCAGAATGGTAAGAACAAAGGAAGAAGAAGTGGAAGAAGAAATGAACTTAGAAAAGGGTGGTGAAATCATTACCTCTTCTTCGGGTTCTTCCTTTTGATTTGATCAAAAGGGCTCCTTAGGTTGGCTTTCTGATCAAACTAAGGCCTCTAGGTTGTATTGAGGGATGTTGGGAGAGTATTTGGGCAGAGTTTGGCCGAACCAAAAGGCTTTGAAGGTGTGAAGAAATGAGAAGGAGGAGTGCCCTTTTATAAGAGGGGTGAGGGGCACCTTTGGAAAAGTTAGAAATATTAATTTATAATAAATTCATATTCGGTTTACAAAGGCTCCAAAGTTGACTATTCAAAGGATGAGGTGTGGATAGGTCGAAAACAACTCATCCAATAGAATTTAGACAGGTTTGGGTACTTATATTAACCTTATCTTTAAGTATTAACTCTAAGTTAATTAGTTTCACTTTTACAATGTCTCTTTGTATTTTTATATAATATGATTAATAAACTTACTATATACATCCAAGCGACCCCCAAGTGGTCCATAAATGAGGAACCTATCATAATATAAGTCTCTTGGCCGAACCTTAGATTTTTAGGAATTTAATATCAATTAATAATATAATATTTGTTTTAAGAACTCTTTTATGTCAATTTTGACACTATTCAATAGTTGATTTTTGTGAAACTCCTAACAGATTGATTACTTCGAAAAAAGTCAATTAAATCAATCCTAATATATCATATTATCATAGAAAATTAGTTTAATTCATTAAAAGTTTCATATTATAATTATTTGGGTATTTATAAGATCAATTATTTTTATTTTTCACTATTTTAGTAATTACTGCATCATCATTGTGTCATAAATAAAATAAATTATATAATGTCTAAAAATTATAAATAAAATATCATTATGTAGTAAATGATTTTAGCTTTCTAATGAATATTTATAATCGAAAATCCAACATGTATAACCCTATGTAAAAATTGTTCTTCTAAAAGATGTAAGCTTATACCATTTTTATTTTTATTTTAACTTTATTAATATAAAGTGTCCCTACCACATACAAGTGGCTCCAAGGGGTCCTCAAATTGACCAAAGGATGCCCATGGTCAGGTATGTGTCCACCAATAAGGTTAGGACACGTTTTAGGGTAATTTTCTATTATTATAATATTATTTTTTTAACCCTTATTTACCGGATTTACCCTTTAACCATGGTAAATAAAATATTTACCACAGTAACTATTCAAAATGTCTAAAAATAAAAGTTACCTATTTACACAATTTGAACATCCTGATTCCAAATATGGAATCCATTTTCCTAAATTCAAAACACAGAAGTGGAAGAAATTAATTTAAAATTAATTCCCGCTGTTAAAACAAAAAGCGTGTTTTTAAGAGATAATAACTATCAAAAGATTGACACTTGTTTATGTTCGGTTTAATTGTAAAATTATGTCCAATGACCAAAATTATATTAAATGGTAAAAATATATTCTAAATATACTTTAAAACCACTCAAATTCATAATTTATCACTAGTAATTAATTTGATTAAAAAAGTTGTTTTTAATTAAAATTTAGTAATTTTCACTATTCATCAAAATATGAAAGTTATCCGAAATGTACCAAAATTTCACCCTAGGCTAAATTCGATATTCCGAATCCAAAAATGAAGTCCATTTTCAAATATAAAATATATATAATTTCAAAAAGTAGGTATTACTATTCATAACGGCTAGTTTGATTAGTTATGGTGTGTTAGAACTCGGTGTTGCGTACAACACACGCTATCACATTATTCAAAGAGAAGCGTACCATAGAAGCTTGGGGTGTTACAAATTCTTTGGGGAATAAACCCCTTTAATGCAAGGTCCTAATGCTGAAAATTAAACTCCCCCAACCAAATAAGTGCAATATAATATAATGGTATCAATATAGCTTATGTACTATGTACTAGGTTGATTTTCAATTAAACCTCACTCTCAGGTGGAATACCTAGAAATTACTCAGGAAATGTATCATAAAACCACTAAAACAATATAAGGAATAAAAATTTCATTTGTATTCCTCAATTACCAGAACAATACTCACCATCATTGACATAATTGTATCAAATGTTTGACAATCAAGTCTATACTGGATAAAATAAATATCCAATTCCATAATAAAGGTACAGTTATCTCAAATAGGATAAATTATAAACACTAATCTCATATAGAAATTAATTATTTTCAATAAGGGAACCATCCAATAAATACAAAAAAAATCACCTGAAAGTCCATAATTTCTGTCCTAATAAAATCCTATAGATACTCATATCCACTCACTACCATGAAAAATCAAAGAAACATTATTATTATATTTGATATCTTACTTTAGTGATTTTTAATGTTTATTATTACCTTTAGATACTCTAATAAAACCATGCTTGGAGTTAAATAGTGTTTAACACTAATATCAAATAAAATTATTGTTCATTTAACATAATTCGTACCATTCCCTATAAAATATATAGTCCCTCACTATCATTTGTAGGTAACATATATGATATAAAAATTTAGTCAAAACATATCTTCCAGTACTACCCTCCAGTGTCCTAACTCAAATATAGTATGATCCCCTCTTATTGTTACTATCTGTGTGAACCTTATCTGCCACCATGACCTATTGGATAAATTATATATAATTATCACTCTATGGTGATCACTATGACCAATATATAGAATGTTATATCAAACTCATACCTCACCTTCATCCAAGATGATATGTGTCACTATATTAAACTCCAAGGTATCTTATTCTATTGTATTCCAAACACACCATAGGTACCATTCCAAAAATTGGTTGTATGTCTAAGAACATAAATAGTTCTATAAAAGGGTCCTTAAAGGAATAAAAAGAGACAAAAACCTACCCTATATAACCTTTCTCTCATTACCTCAGTATTAATTTTCAAATATCCTCTTTTAAATTCATTGTGATATACTACCAAAACCCCTAGGGGGTGTAACTAATTGAATCTCTCTATCTCAAGCAGGCCCTTCAAGTAACATTATTCCTTAAAAAGATCACGCCACTGAGGTAATATTTTAAATGACCACATGGGATATATAAAATCCATAGAGGCTACAAACTAGTGGCAATGATCTTAATTATTTTAAATTTAACCTTGAATGAATTATCATAAGCATAAATAATAATAAAAATAAAAATAAAATGGAGTTAAAATCCAATGATATCCAAATATTTCTTATCATGACGTAAATTCAAACAAACATATAAACATAAACTTAGCAGATGCATTAAGACATAATAAAATCTAAATAATTTGAAAATATTAACAAAAAAATAACTCTATTTATTTCTTATAATACAAATAAAAATTATCACAATGATCTTGGCCTCCAACTCTCAGCCACTCTGGGTCCCTAACTATACCTACATGATAACCAGATTAACTGCACATTCAAGATAATTAAATGTTCCATCTGTAAAAAATATATCCATGTAATATAACACAATATATCCAAAAAAACCTCTTAGTTTTTATGAAATTCATATATATATATATATATAATCAAATGTATAGATTGAATTTAACATAAATAGTATCACACATTAAACATCATTGAGTATTAACCAGTAAAACATGACATATTATTTTACCTTTTTGGTCCAATGCTAATAGATGCTCAGAATTTCTACCAATATATATTATATACAAACACATGGATAAATTAGTAAATATGTATAACACAATTCATAATTCCCCTACTATTGAAACTATAACATATCCAACACATGGTTCATTTCATAATAATCTAATACAAGGATCATCTAACATCATAAAAACCAATGGTTGTAAAATAGCCTAACTCTGGGATTATCCCTCGTTATAATTAACCCCATTATTATATTACTGCCTAACCAGAGTCATTCCTTGGAAAATAATTCAACACAAGTCATTTCAAAACAACATCAATATATAATAAATATATATTATCACCATAATAATTAAAACAAAATACTCAATTATAAATGAATAATTTCATCATTAAAAAAGTGTATTTCAAAAATATAATATTGTAAAAATATTCATTTAACATTTATATTAAATAAATTTTTTATATACTCATTTCCCTCTAATATTCCCTATATTTATGAAATATTTTTTATAAAATATTTATCCCTGTATTTTTTCGAAATGAAAAGTCAATAATCAAAAACTTTTTAATAAACATAAGAACATACCAAACACTTTTAAAAAATTGTTTTATTCATTTTAACCCTACAATTACATGGTAAATATTTTCCATTTTTTACTCACTGTCCATTTTTTATATTTTTCCAATTCTAGGACAAAAGGAAAATTACTACTAGTTTGTATTTCATTTAATTCCTATGAACTCAAAAATAAAAATCCATTTTATATCCCACTAAAGTAACTCTTTTTTAATTCCATGAGATTAATTAAATGTATTAAAAAATATAATATTATAATGATACCCTTTTTATGTATTTATAAAATCATGTGAAATAATAAAATACATTTGAAACACACAAGTGATTTTAATTATCACAATTAAATTATAATACTATTGATCCATAATTTCCTGTATATAAACACATATAATCTCATTTATACATATATACCTTTTTTAAAATCCTTTATAAACTATATCCCTTAATTGGATAACATAAATTAATTAATCATTAAATACTAACTAAATAAAAAACTAATAAAAAATAAAACATCATAACATTTTCAAATCAAAAGTAATAAGATTCAACAAGTAACTCTTCATAATTATATACAATATGAAATTTAAAAAATTTAAAAACTATTATATTTAAATAATGATTAATTATCACTTAAAATTCATTATAAAATAAAATTAAGCAAATATAATTGAATTTATAGCTCATTAATTCAAGAATTGTTAATATTTTCATCTCTAAATACTTACCCCTCATATAATGTAATTTAGTTATGGGGTATGATTGTTCATTAAAAAAATAATCAAATAATTATTGAAAAATTTCAAATTTAATTCAGTCAATTATTCAACAATATATTATCTCATTAACTCTTTCTTGAATCAATGTTTAATTCCATGCTAAATGGCCACAATAGGGTTAAATTCTAGAAAAAAATTAAAAAAAATACAATAAATTAATGAATTACTGTCTAACTTGAAAAAATTATTGTAGAAGACCCCATTTTAAGGGATGATGGGGATCCTTTTGTGGCATTAGAAAATAAAACATAAATCATGCCCCACATACCAAAGGACCAAGTCCAAAAACAACAAAATCATGTTTGTAGAGAGAAACACTCCCCAGTATAAAAAAAATTAGATCTTCTTCCACCATCTCAATGATACTTGGAAAAATATATCGTGTAAGAGTGCACGTTCTAGGTTTTTATTGAAATATCCCTACCCTCTCAAACATCGAATTACAGATAGCGATTATTTAGTGGAAGCTTCTTTCTCTAACCTCTTCTGGAGAAATTCCTTGTAATTGATCTAGTTGCATTATCCATAAACCACAAACCATAGAGCATAAAACACACCATAAGAAATGATTCAACACCAACACAAATCACATATCACCACATTCTCCTCCACTTAAGTCAATACCTCAAACTAAAATCACACAAAATATCGAATCACACAGATCACCAAAAAAATCATCGCAAAAAGAAAATCTTTCACATAGACATCACTAATGTCATAAGGAAGAAGATGTTTCTATTTAATCTCTTATATGATGACACTGAAACAACAATGACCCTACTGAACCAAACTCGCGAATAGAATAAATTATAACAAACCCATATAATAATACATGAAATGAAGAACAAAATACCATCACCAGCATGTTGGATGAAATCCCACCATAATCTAGATCCAATCATCACCATCCAGGTCACCCATTGAGACCATGACGAACCACCCAACACACACCAATGAAGATGATTCAGAATCCCTTAAATCATGAAAATAATATATCCTGGACTTCTAAAAATTTATGAAAATTCTTTACTCTCCATCTTGGTCACAAAGCATTAGAAATATAAAAAATCCATCCAAAACATATGGGAAATCACTATAAGAATTTTGATGAGGAAATAGATAGATTAGAATGAAGAAATATTGAGCTAATAATTTTTATAAATTAAAAATTATGAAAAATAAAAAATCCCATGACTATGAAATGATGAAAATTCCTATCATTGAAAATGAAGTTGGAAAAGGAATCTGGAACTAGGTGGATAAATATATTTCATATTGTGGCTATTGACCACACAGTGACAAAAATGGTCGACCTGGTGGTCAATACAAGGTATCAAGTGTTTATTTCTCTATTTTTTGAAACAACCACCTATTCCCCTTCCTCTACCCACCCATTTTAGTAAATCCATTAAAATAATAAGTAAAATATGACAATTTTAAATCCTCAAAAATGATATTCAAATTTAAAAATACACTTATGGAAACAATTTTCATTAAATAATCCCCATAAAAATTAGTATTTTCTCTAATAATATATTTTGAGAATCTCCAGTGAATGATTCCACCACTTAGATATCATTTAAAACGAGGTCATGTAATGAACTAGGTATATGAGAGATTACCATCACCCACCCAATGGCCTACTATAGGAAACCACCTTCATATTCATTAATATATAGTCAAATGGTAACCTACAATAGAAACCAAGTGGTATCTTTTTCTTCATTTTAGAAAACATCGCATCTTCATCTCAAAACTTCTAACCTTATTTCACCCAAAACATTAAATTTATAAGTGATATATGACACCTTATATCTTAAAACACAAAATTAATATTCAAAATCCATTAAATGAATCTAAATTATTTAAACATATAAAAAAGGATATCATTGATCATTGCATTATATTAAATTATAAAGATGAACGCGTAAATTGATCTCATATGATAGGCCATAATAAAATCTAAAAAAACTAGGCCTTAATCCCTAAGTACCAACAAACATTAGATAAAAAAATATAGTTTATATTAATAATGTAGCCTAATGTATCATAAAAAATCATCCTTTTTTGAGATACATGAACTTATGATCTTGGTCCATCCTTAATATATTTAAGATGAACTTCTCAAAGAAGAGAATTTGGAAATACTCCCAAAATAACACCTCATGTATATTGGTATCACAACGATATTCCCACTGGGGGAAATGTATTCTTTCCCAATAGTTTTATTTATACGGTTTCTTCAAACAATTGGCACACTATTTTTAGATCAACCGTTCCCAATAGTTTGAACAAACCATTACTATACTTGTTTTAGTATCCACATTTCCCAAAATTTTGAGTAAACCATTAAGAAATCAAAAAATGTCAACATGTATACCAATGTATTTAATTAATCATTGTTAAATCTGAGGTCTCTACAGTCTGTGGCATGGTATACCCAATAAGTTCACTTTTATTTTTTTTCTATTTTTGTTCTACTCTTCAAGGGTCTTGAATGTGTGAATTGCCTTTTTTAGATGTCTTCAGATCCACTCCTTTAATTAAGTGTTAGTGAACCATATTAACTAATGGTGGTGCTAGTGTATCCCCACTCAAATATGGTAAAGGGTTTGTTTAGTCACATTTTCTCGAGGTGGGTAATGGATATATGGATGATTCATGTGAAGGGATTGGGGACCATTGGAGTAGTGGTGCAGTTGGTTTCCCATTTTTTCATGGGGTGAAATGGTAGTTTCTATGGACTTTAGATTAGTTGAAAATTGGATTTAAATTTTTTATTTATTGTTTTTGTTCAATAAATAATGGGAAGGGTAGTGATAATGAGGATGAATTGGGTGTTTTTTGGGTGATGGATTAGAACTGTGGTGTTGGTTGGATTCGATATAGGTAATATTCAAGGTATTATATGGGTATTTCCTCCCCTAAAAACTTCCCCCCCTGGACACCCCCACCCCCTAGATACCCCCACCCCCCCTATACACCCCCCAATGTTGTGTTAGTGGTGTAGGTGGTTTTCCATTTTTTTTACTAGGGTGATATGGTAGTTTCTATGGACATTAGATTAGTTGAAAATTGGATATTGATTTTGTATTTATATTTTTTCTTCCAAACATAATGGGATGGGTAGTGATACTAAGGATGAATTGGGTGTTGGTGGGGTGATGGATTGGAATTGAGATGTTGGTTTGAATGGGTATAGGTAATTTTCAATATATTATATGGGTATTTCCTCCCCTAAACGCCTCCACCCCACCCACCAAGACACCCCCACCTCCCGGATACCTGTCACCCCCTAGAGAACCCCCCCCCCCCCCCCTCGCCGCCCATAAACACACTGGACACCCCCCCCATTAGACACCCCATAGACACCCCCATCCCAATGGACACCCCCACCCCCTGGACACCCCTCAACCCCTGGACACCCCTCACCCCCAATGGACAGCTCCCCCCAACCTCCTGAACACCCCCCAACACTAAACCCCCCCAGGACACCCTCACCCCCTTGAATACCCCCCACCCCTCCCCTAAGAAACCCACACCACCTAGACAACCCCCCCCCCCAGACACCCCACACCCCCCATTGACAGCCCCCCACCCTCTCCCCACCCCCTGGACACCCCCAAACCTGGACACCCCCGCACATGGAAACCCCCACCCCATGGACACCTCCACCCCCTTGAACTTCCCCCACCCCCTAGACACCCCCCCCCCCCCCCGGACACACCCACACCCCTAGACACCATTCACCCCATGGAAAACCCCTTGGAATCCCCCCCCCACGCCCTAGACACCCCACCACCCTGGACACCACCCCATACCCTGGACACCCCCTGGAAACCCCCACCCCCCAAACAACCCCACCCCCAGACACCCCCACCCCCATGGACACTCCCCCCTCCACCAACCCCACCACACCTCCTAGACACCACCCCACCACCTAGACTCTTCCAATCCCTAGACAGTAGCTCCATCCCCCTGGACACACCCACCCTCTGGACAGCCCCCCCCCCCCCAAACACCCCCACCCCCTTAGACACCCCCCCTCCTGGACACCACCCCACCTCCTAGACACCCCCACCCCCCTTGACATCCCCACCCCTTTGGACCCCCTGGACACCCCCACACAATCAATACATCAACTTTTTGTATTGGTAGTTATGAAATCTCCTTACTTTTCAAAATATTTCCATTTTTTAGCATCAAATACTTATTTATGAATCTATTTTTTCAAATTATACATATTTTGATGAAAATAATTAACTTTTTAATATCTTGAACAATGTTTTATTAGGACCATGGTGTCCTATTATATGTGATAAATGGAGAAATTCCAAAACACATTTCACCTCAAATTTAGGAAAAAAAACTGAATTTTTTTTATCTTCACATTTTTTTAATAATAAGGTATCAACCTAGCAATACTTCACTACATCAACTAGAATCCCCGTGCTTAAAGGATATCTAAAATGGAGAGAGAATATCCCAATTGTAAAATAAATTTCAATCTCATCATTTGAAATCTCCATTTACATGGAATTATGCTTCTTTTCCCTCTAGAACATTAATATTATGACATAAAACTCCTCTTATATCCATTTAATTCTTCTTGGATCATGATCCACATGTATGACCATGACATCTCAATACCTAAGGAAATTTGTTCTATCATTTTCAGATTATATTTTTCATTTATTTGGAATAGATATTATGAATATCACTCAAATAATCTACTAAAATATAACATTTCTTTGATCTAAAATTTTCTCAACTCATAAATAATTCTCCTCCACAATCATACACGATCCTTTACACTCTTTTATAGTTATTAAAATATATTCAAAACATACCATGAATTTTTTTTCTGAAAAAATTCTCCAGATCTCACTTGATCTAGTTATTACACAGTTCATTGAATACTTGAGAATAATGGGATTCTTCACCTTCAAAGGCTCATGGATTTGAAATCTCTCCTTCTCTTTGACACAATATGTACATGACTCTAAAAATTATTCCATATATTATATATTTTCTCTAAATATGAAAAACTGATGGGATATTATATTTATAATTGAATTCAATATCATTGATTCATGTTAATTTATAGTATTTTGTTATAAATAAAGTTTTTTTTCTTTTATACTAGGATTATCATATAGAGTAGTGTGTTATATATGGTTTCATATAAAGTGAAAAATTCTCATTTACATAAATATTTTTTCGATTAAACATCAATCTTATTGAATTAATTTTAACGAAATGACTTACTACAAGAGCTTTGGCCTTTTTTCCGTATACCATGGTTTGTAAAGAATAATCAATTATTATCAATGGTGTTAGGTCCACAAGGCTGAATACCCTGAGAGGGGGGGTGAATCAGGGTATGACTAATTTAAAATTAACTCCTGCTAAGATCTTGTTTCGATGTTGAGAAAAACTATCTTCTCTCTTTTCATGTTGCACAAAGTAAATAAAAAGCGAAGTATGCACAGGACACATCAATTTTACTTGGTTCACCGCAAAGGGCTACGTCCAAGGAGCATACTTCGAAAAGTTGCCAGTCGTACCAAATTCCACTAATCTTCACTAGCTGTGGATTACAAGGTTCAGGCTAGATCACTTCTAAGCCCAGGCTCACTACCTTTACAAGTTTAGGGTCAGCTCACTGCTTTCCCAAGGGTCACTCCCTATTTCTCTCTCTCTCTGGCTCACTACCGGTGGAGAGGATCACCTTCTTCCTCTTCCTAAGCTCACTGCTCTTGGAAGGAATCCATTCACAGTTTATAGACCCATAGGTCTCTTCATTTGAATGAATGAATGCATCTTCCTATGTGTGTAGATGCTCTGTTGAAGTACAAATTTCACCCGTAGATGAATATCTCTTTGCATCGAAGGTATCAGGAAACGTACCAGCTTCCACGCAGTCCAAGAAGCACCACTGGAAGAAAACCTTACTTGGTGCGCAAGTCAATATCGACGCGCAAGTATCGGCGCGCAAGTCACAACGGGCGCGCAAGTCCTCCTCAGACACTTTCGCGACTCAAGCTTCCTCAACTCCAAACTTGCGCGACTCTCTTCCTTTTACGCCCAAACCAATAGTGGTGCGCAACTGCCAACCGGCGCGCAACTTCTAACACTGGCGCACAACTTCAACAACTGGCGCGCAAAGTCACCTGCGCGACCCACACTCACCACTTACGCGGCCACCACACCTGCGCGACGGGAGATCTGATTTCTCAAAGTGTTGAACTCCGTTGAAAATGAGGAGGGGTGGTCCAGTATTTATAGGCAATCTGACCACCCTGCGCGACGGCGCGCAAGTCACCTGCGTGACCCAGTTTCGGCACGCAAGTCCCCTGTCATTTTAGACACTTGCGCGACCAACTCTCAAACATGCGCGAACCTCTTTACTTTGCCATATTTTGATCTTCTAATCTTGAAAAACATATGGCGCGCAAGTTTCCTATAAACCAAGTCCTCGGCGCGCAAGTCCTTTTTCCAAAAACACTTTTCTTCATTTGCCGATTTTCAGGTCCTAAAACTTGGCAAACACTGGAAAACGGCGCCACCTTGTATCTGTTCTTTTGTACCGCCTCCAGATCATCCATTCCTTTTATCGACGTTCTTGAGTCAAACATGGATCGTTGACCTCAGCTCTTGAACTCGACATTCCACCATGAAATCTTCTTTGTCAACAAATTTGTATGTCATTGTTTTTCTTTGTCAACAATCACTACTCGGATTTCCACTTTGTCAACAAACACAATCACCTCAAAAATGCTTCAATGATACCTTGAGGGATTTTTTCCCAACAAATGGGTACTGATTTATTATCACTAAATGAGAAAAGAACATGATAACACAATATGATAGGGTTATGGTTACTACCACAACATACTATTATTCCTGTGCATCAGATAGTAGGCCATGATTTGAAAATTTAGGTTATAATGGATTCATTGAAAAAATAATATTATTGGATTATTACTCTCATGGACGAGTCATGATGATGAAATTCTAGTTGTTTGATTCGATGAAGTGGTATGGAACATTTATTGATGAATTTGGATTACGAGTAATTGATATGACCACACTCTTTCCACTGATGAACCATATGTATTGGTATCAATGGAGAAACTTGTATTTTATTTCAATGACCATCTTCGACCTAAATTTGACGTCATTTTTGAAGTAATTACAAGAAATATTTTTTATGATGGTGATGATGGAATTGGGAATATCCTTATTTCCATTGGAAATGATCCATTTATTAATTTTAATAACTCTAATATATTAATTGGAATAGTTGAATTTGAACCTAAAGTTGTGGTGGGAAATATATTAAATCATCAATCCATGTTCTCAATTCTGTTGGTTTATCTCAACATGGGTTGTTAAGGTTGGTTATATTCCTATTTATTTATGATTGATTACAAATATTTTTTATTCTGCAGGACTGTTATGTGAGTTTTCAATGTTTATTGGTTTTAATTTTATTTGAATTTCATTTTCTAATTTAGAATTAAATTTTATTCAAACCTACAAAACCTGCATTTCTAACATGGTGAACATTTAGATTCTTTATTGAATATGAATAAAATTATTATAACTCTATGACATCCCATTAAAATTTTACCAAATAATGACGATGATGTTTTTTCTTCTTCTACCAAACATGTATAGAAACCTACATCATCTACATGGTTTAAAGAAATTAAATCTTTCCTTGATTTCGACAAATGATTTACCCCATATGAATCTGGTAGATATCTTATCCTTGTTTATATGTATATATCATCATTTTAAACTATATTAAGGTTTTAATAATTCATAATATATACCATGATGAATTTTATAGAGGCATAATTTAGTATGCTCTCTCTATCTTGGTTGTTGAGTGAAATAAAGCCTCTGAATCAATGTCTCGTGAAATTAATAGACTGATGACACTTAGTAAATAACCATCCATATCAAAATTAAATTTCATTATTATATCTTTTATAATTTTTTGAATTCATTATATATCCATCAACCTCACCTAAAACGATGGATTGTTAAATTATCCATTATTCCCCCAATTCCCTCTCATATATTTTGTTTTTTTGGGTTACATATTAGTTATCATTTTCTAATTACTTCCATATTAGTTTTCAAATGAAAGATATGCAACCAATTAAAGATAGGTGACATAAAAAATGATGGAAAAAATCATTTCATGGATGGGATGTGCTTTCCACCACTAGTTCCTATAGTGAGTATTTTATTTCAAATATATTTATTTAAATAATATATAATGTTATGTGATTAATTTTGTCTTAATTTTTTTTTTGCAGGATCCACCTATTTGGTGATAATTATTTGATGAGAAGCCAAGTACTGGTCCTAGTACTCTAGGTGTTCATACTAGGGGGTGCTATGAGGGCTAGCTGATCTAGTCAGCGTACCCGATTAGACCCTGACCATCCCACACACATTCCATATATCCCACATTATGATCCTAGTGTGTCGTTAGGGACACACGTGATATTTTGGCCTCCCATGTATTCAAAAACCTTTATACCTTTGCCTCCTCACCCATCATTACTATATATGATGATGATTCCCACTCCCCATCCAGCATTTAGCCATCCATATGTGCCAACTTTGAAAAATTATACTTCATTCTATAAAAGATTAAATATTCCATCTTCTTCGACTCCTGATCTGCCACAGTCTATCCCTAATGAGCATACATTGGGAATCACTCCACATATACAGGTTGTTCCTTCTGTTTTTGCAGATCTAGTGGCACCCATTGATTAAACGGTCGTATGAATATTTACAGACCCGTAACAAATTTTTGTAACATTATTAATTTTTGTTATAACATGTATTGATAAAATATTTATTTTCATTTTCATAACAGATATATCTACTAATAAGAGGTGGGGTGGGGAATACACGCATGAGTGTAGTGTGGAATATCCTCACACAATTGATGGTGGAATAAAATTAAGACATGCAAAGGAATGAAAAACATGGCATCAAAGTTAGAGTTTTTTTTTTGCGACGCTTGCCAAATACTCCGACATCATTCCTGTTATCCTTCCCTCATAGAGACGGTTCCCAAATGAATTCAAGGATAATGCTTGGGTAGAGATATGGGTAAAAAAATATGTTTTATTTAGTTCAATAAATGATGTTTGTATTTATATGAATTAATATTTTGGTTTCAACTTCAGTTTAGTTTCCCTGATGGTGAGGGTGGACGACCAGCATGTCTAAAGGATTTAGCTGTGATTTGGAGAGCCTATAATCTTTATTTTTATATTGGATGGCATGTTAAAGATAGCATAGAGTTAGAGGCAGAACGTATCAGGGATGATTATCTAATTAAATAGTTTTGGTAGATGATTACTCATTGGATGACTATCTATTTTAAGGTATTAATCACATTTGAGGTATTTAAATGAAAATTTTCATGTTTTTCATTAATATTGTATTTTGTATTATTTAATTTTATTTATGAATAATCAATAATAAATAAAAAACATTAATTCTATGAAGTACCTCCACACATTTGTATGAACTACAACTTCAGATCATGAGAGGAAGCAGGTATGAAAGTTCATAATTTTTCTTTACGACTTTCGCTTTCTATTGTTTACTCCCTAATTTATTATATTGCTAAAGATTTAATATAATTTTATTAATGAAACTAATTAATGGTAACCTATTTTTATTCATTTTTTCTTACATTAAATTTCATTGTATAGGTAAACATTGAATATTGACGGAAGTGTGACTCGAGCAAAACTGTTTGGCTTGAGTAGAAAGAAGAAAGATAGAAGTGTAGTTAATGAATCGATTCAGCAACAGATTGTAAGTTTTACTTTGTTGATTTAAAATTTTAATAATTTCTTTACATAATAATCTATTTATATTTGTAACATGTTGCTTTAGAGGCCCTTCATGCCCTGAAACCTTATAATTTATGGCCAAATGATCACTTACATCATGTTTTGGGAGATGACCACACAGGCAGAGTACACAACCAACATGGGAAGAGTATTGTCCTTAACAAGGTATTAGACCTCCTCAAGTATGATTTGTAGTGCCACCGAGTTCCATCAGGATATGGCACATGCGGAACAAGCTGAAAATAGGGCCATAGAGATGGAAGAAAAATCTTCAAGGGAAAACTAAATTTATAAAACCAAATTGAAGTTTTACGTCCAACACATCCACAAGAGGCCAGAAAATCTTGTGACGAATATATTTCATCGATGTTTTTTATATATGTAACACCAGGTATAATTTCTAGTGGTGGTAAAAGTGATAGAGAGGAGGAGGATGAGGTAGAGGAGGAGGCCGAGGAGGAGGCCGAGGTAGAGGAAGAGGGAAAGGAGGAGTTTGAGGCAGAGAAGGTCTAGGAGGAGGCTGAGGAGGAGGCATAGGCGTAGTATGAGGGAGAGGAGGAGGGTGTTGAGGGCGGGGTCGATGATGGGGATAACGATGAGGATGGGAATGAGGCTGATGATAATGCGGATGATGGTGATGGTGATGAGAGAAAGATTGATCTGTTACATTTTTTACTAATATTAATCACATTTGACGATTGATGATTTGTTGTGCCAGAATATATCTGTGATTAGGTTGGCCGAATTATCTTTATTTCATTATCTATAAATAATAAAACATGACTTAATGATTTGATGTGACTGAATATTTGTTTAACGGATTCACCCCTCCCCTGGACACCCCCACCCCTGGACACCATCACCCCCAAAACAACCCCACCCCCTGGACACCCCCACCCACGTGGATAGCCCCCCCTCCCTCACCCTCTTGCACACCCCCACCCCCCACCTTATTGGACACCCACCACCCCTAGCCCCCCCCCCCATGAACATCCCCCAAGAAACACCCCACCCTATTAGACATCCCCTACACCCCCTAGACACACCCTACCCCCTTGGACACCCCCCCTCATTGACACCACTCCCTAGACACCCCACCCCCTAGATACCCCCACCACCCTTGGACACCCCAACCCCCTTAGACACCCCCCAGGACACCCCCACCCCCATGGATAGCCACCACACCCTCCTAGACACCCCAATCCCTTAAACATCCCCCACCCCCTGCACACCCCCACCCCCTAGACACCCCACACCCTTGGACCTCCCCCACCCCCAGACACCCCCCACCCCTTGGAACCCCCCCCCCCCCACTGGACAACCCCAACCCCCTTGGACAACCCCCACCCCACACCATTCCACCCCCTAGGAACCCCACCCCCTAGACACCCCCCTCTCCACCCCCTTTGGAAGCCCAACCACCCCCTAAGACCCCCCCCCCCCCCGGGACAGCCCCCACCCCCTTGACACCCCTACCCACTTAAATTGACCCCCTAACCTCCCACCATCTTGACACCCCCACCCCCTTGAACACCCCTTGGACAACACCCACCCCTTGGACACCCCACCCACACGACAGCCCCACCCCTAGGACACCCCTCACCCCCAAGGACAGTCTCCCTCCCCCTCCCCCTGGACACCCCCACCCCCTTGTAAACCCCCCCCCACCCATGCACAACCCCCACCACCCATGAAAACACCAACCCCCTAGACACCCCCTCCCCCATGAACAGACAGTACACCCTAGTGGACAACCCACCCCCTTGGAAAGACCCCCACCCCTTCCTGGACACCCCAAACCCCCTTGGACACCCCCACCCACTTGAAAAACCCCCACCACCCCACACATCCCCCCCGGACACCCCTACCCCCTGGATCCCCCCGCCCCCTTGGACTTCCCCCACACACCTCTGTACACCCCCACCCCCTAGACACCTCACACCCATGGACAACCACCACACCCCCATGGACACCCGTTGGACACCCCACCCACTTGGATAACCCCCACCCCCTGGACCCCCCCTGGACACCCCCACCACCTTGGACAACACCCCCCCCCCCCCCCCCACCCCTCTGGACAACACTCGTCCCCTTGGACCCCCCCCCCCCCCCCACACACACACACACACCACCCCACCCCCTTAGACACCCCACCCCTTTGACACCCACCCCCTTGGGCAGCCCCCACCCCCACCCTCAAACACCCCCACCCAATTGGACACCCCCCTAGACCACCCCACCCCCTGAACACCCCACCCCCAACCCTTGGATAAAATTTTCAAGTGTTGTGTTTATGGAGATGTCTATTTTAGGGTGTTCTGGATTCTAGTAGTGTATTTTGTTTTGGTGTATTGGTGTTATTCTTAATTTTGTATAGTGTACTGCAATAGAATTAGTGTTATTCTACTGGAATACTATTTGGATCATATTTATCTTTATTGGTGATATTTTGAATAATGTATAGAGTATTGCATGTTTATGTAGTTGGACAAGTAATTCGAGGTAATTAATTCTGAATGTTGTAGAAGGTGTGACTGGTACAGTCTTCTACTAGAGTTGCAGAAAATCTATGCCAATGGTTTCAAAAAATTTTGTATAGATGTTAAAATAAAATCTATACCAATTGTTTCATAAAAACAATTGTAAATGTTTATTCCAACGGTTTGCAAAATCGTTGGTATAGGCCTGTTAACTAAATTTTTACCAACAGTTTCTATAAATCGTTGGTATATATAAAAACTGATTTATATTCAAATGGTGTAAAACCATTGGTAAAAAAGTAAAACCATCCGTTATAGAAAATGGTTGGTATAATGTGTTGTATGATGACATACCCCAACAGTTTATGAATAACTGTTGGTATATTTCTATCCCCGTAGATTAGTTTCCAATCATTTGAACAACTATTGGTATATATTATACCAACTGTTGTCCAGCCTATACCAATGGTTTAAACCCATTTTAATATCATAGATTTTTAGTAATGTTTACCAACATTGAGTAGGACCCTACAACATAAATATAATTAGATTAATTTTCATGCCCTTAATGGTATTGATATTCTCAAATATACTCTAGATCCCCTTGATATAGTCATTCACACTCTATGGTTTGATATAACATAAGTAGATGGGTATATGTCGCATCTATAACATCTATATATAATCAGTAATGTTGACCTTGCCACTTAGTATCCCTCACATTATAGATTGTAAAACTATTACAAATAATGATATGATCTAATTGATAATTGAAGTCCCCTGAGCTACCATAGGAGGAGCATACACATCACTACTTTCATGGTAATCTATTTGATAACGCCATGGTGAATGTTATGCAATTCTAAAAAATCATCACATTTCATTTATATTTTTAAAACATATTTATTTCATTTCACTTAGCAAATGCTCAAGACACCTAGTATCTTAAGTTATATATAATCATTACTAGGATCACTCATCTATCCCACACATAATACATCTCATGTATGTTAAATATGTTTTATAAATATCTATATATTCATTAATTTTCTCTTAATATTAAGGAATATCATGCCAATTCACTAATCTAAAGGTTATCATCCACACCATATTATCCACATTAGTCAATAATATATGTCCATTATACATCCATTCCATATTTAAAGGTAACAATCAATAGAAAACAATCGTTGAACTGTCATGGAATGTACTTCACTGTTAATATTTTTATGGGTAAAACATTAAATAAATTATTGTTGACATTTTAATCTATAAAAAACATTTTCAAAATCATTTCTATATCATCCACAGTCGTTCACTTTTCATGTGAATATACATTCCATGTATTATGTATTTACACAATCTCAATTTCCTCTCGAGGCCCAATGTAAATAAATAATAAATAAAAATCATACTTTGTTTTCATATAATTATTAAAATAGAAAAATAAATAATCATGAATTGAGTACATTGTAAATAAAACATTTAACATATGGGTATTTTCTAGGAACACACATATATTTTATCCCAATTATTGATCATTCAATCTATATCTTCCAATCCCAGAAAAATAAATTAATAAAAACACACTCTTATACCATTTTTTTTAAAAATCGACCATATAAAAACCAAAATAGTTCCAAAAATAGAACACCATAAAACCTCATGTAAAACTCATCTAATGCTAGTAATTTTCAATTAATTGTATGGGTTGGATACTATACATTTGAGAGACCATTCTCTCAATCAAGTGACCACTAAAAAATAAAATCAATAGTATCTATAATAAAAAATAAAAACATAAATGTATATATGGAATCATTACAGAAACTATCCAACAATATCATGTAACCATGTAATACAAAAAATTATTCATGTTATATTATATATCCATACAAAAAATTACAATTTCCCATAATCCAATACTATACATAGTAAATTTAAAATAATAAAACAATATAAGGGACTTTATAAAAGGGTTTTTATAATTACTTTAGCACCATCTTCATCTCCCTATCAAGAAAATCATTATCAATAATATATCATGGGTCCATTTCCCATTCCATTAACTTGAACTATAATTTGGAATTCCCACCATGATTTATGTGTACGTTATGAGTAAAATAATGAATAAGGAACCACTAAATATCCTCTCAAATAATTCAACATATATGTTGTTTGATTAATATTATAATAACTAGGTATTAAATATTAAAATGTAGCACATAAGACACATTATTTGGTTCCATGAAAGATACCCCAATTATCAACACCACATACATCTATAAATGATAGGGAACCATATTAGTTATCTCATATTCACATTTCGCATGTCATGGTTTCACCACCAATCACATTGGATAGTATATAATATATAAAAATAATATTATTACATCTTATATGGCAAGAATATACTTGACTCCACACCATGACACTATCACATCAATAATGATATGTTGAGTTCTAGGCTATATATGGTCCTAAAATCACTAACTCAAAAAAATTAACCATTGGGAAAAAATCCTTTGAATTGTAACATCATAGACCAACCAAAATGTAATATTTTATATTTCGAACTCACTATACCACAATAAAATTTTTTCTCTATGGAACCCTATAAAATTACATGTGATTGGAGTTGTATACACACCCTATTTTGAGCCACACTTCATTTTTTACCACCTTTTTATGTTGGAAATTTCACATTACACACTAATAACCCCCCAAATGGCCTGAAGGCCTTCTTTTTTTATTTTATTATAGATAATACCCCTTTTTAGCGGATGAAGGGGAACATGTACATGACTCTTAGGCCCAAGGCACAAAGCGTGACACGACTCGCAATACATGACTCAAAGACCCAGAGTCATACTATGCCCAATACATGACCCGTAGGACCAACCCATAGGAACTCCCCCTCCCCTAGCTTCTGTATCATTGATCACCTAGCTCCCCACCTTACATTGCTGATCGGCTAGCATTTCCCCGTACAAAGCTACACGGGGTGACTATACCATTAGAATCAATCTAAAACATACTATATAAATAACATAATAACCATAAACAAGTATAAAATCATAGTATAATATAGTGAATTTTAGTGTATTATATACCATTTAAAATAAATGATTCTATTCCATAAGAAAATATAATTCATGTTAGTCATATTTTTATTTTCTTCAATAGAGATTCCTCAATTGGACAATAAAATATATGTAGTAACTAATTAAATATTTAAATAAAAAAGGATATCAAATCATTAGTAATTTATATCACCATGAACCAATCTATTTATCCCCACCAATATTTTCTATCCCACTCACCTCTACTAGGGACTTCACCATGATTTTCTTTTCAACCATGTAGTCTACCCATAGAATAAGTAGTGTCCAAATGGTGTGAGAATATAACTCATTTGGACACAGCCAATGGTGTTTTAATAGTTAACATTATATATTTCGATGCATGTACTTTATGAAATTAAAATAAAAAATATCATCATATGAATCACCTCTATTGAACATTTCAGTACTCAACAACCACTTTGAAGATCGACTATTTTCATCATTTTCCAATAAAAATTTACACTATGAACACATACCCTAAAACAAAAAAGTCCTTAAATCATCATCCCATGCACTTATACTATTCATGGTATAGGGTTTTCATAACCTCCAACCAGTTAATACTAATACGCCTCTAGTTTGGCACCTCAATTGAAACAATTTAACAAATAATAATCAGATCATAGGTTGACATACCACCTAAGCATTCATAAGAATTAATGTATTAGTTGGAATTATACCCAAATAGTATGAATCAATCCCTGAATATTAGAATCATTCCTAAACCATAAACATGAATCACTGTTAATTGGAATCATTCCAAATGCATACTCCAACAACTATCTCGTTTGGAATCAACCCCAACCCATAATCTATAAATTATCTAAGTTGAATCCACATCCAACCCATACAATATAAACTATATCAGTTGGTGTCACCTCAAACCCTTGCACCACGAAATTATCTCAATATGAATCACACCTAACCCTAATTCCAAAAACTATATAATTTGGTATCATTAGAAACCTTGATACTATTGACTATCCCTTTTGGAATCATGACCAACCCATATAGAAAAAATATCTTAGTAGGAAACATGTCAACATCATACACTAGAAAATTTCTCATTTGGAATCATTTACAAACTATACAGATGAACTATTATTGTTTTACATATCACCAAAAATTTTGATATAACCATCTAAAATAACATCCAACCCAAAATCCACATAATTATCATTAGCTAGTAAAATATACAATATATGGAAACCCAGATACTACCACAGGATTGTGTGGTTAGTTTTCCAAACAAGAAAATCCAACCAAGCACACCATATTGATCATTGGATATTAGAATATCCCTTATTTGAAAATCCACATCCACCACAAGATGATGTAGTTTTCTTTCAAAATAATTTCATACCACCATTAATTTCATCGATATTTCAATAACATTATTTGGTTACCAATAATAGTCCTAGAATAATAATTCATCACTTGGTAATGTATTACAATTAAATTATTTCCTAATGTCTAGATAATCATAAAATCACTATCATAATCATGGAATCACCCTATTTGAATCATAGACCTTTTCTATAACCCATTTCACCTTGTGTGTCATATATCCTATCATACCCATCAACTACATCCCTAAGTCAGAACTCACATTTCTCTTTCTTGGTTTCACTAAATGACCTATATTCTTCATATACTTAGTAAAATATCCCAAGATTATATAAAAATAATAAATTTATTGTTACTATCATTATTCTAGGACACAAGTCCATAAACACTACACATCTACCTCTCACCTAGTGACAGAACCATACAAATTTCCATCAACTCATCTCATATATCACCTGCAACAGAAATGGTTCCAAATTGTTTACAGATTGATCCTAAATCAGTTAAACTCCACTAACAAGATAGAATGTGTCTATAAGTATATCAATAGTGTAACATCCCAGCCTGGGTCCCACACCCCAGTGCCTCGATCTAGACCACAATATGACCTTAAGCGTGCCTCCTCATATGCTTGAGGCTGTCGACTATCTATGAGGGTCTGGTATTTCAATCATTATGAGACTATTACCTCTTTTATCTGAGCAATACACGAGTTGAAAATACAAAATAATAAATAAAAAACAAATAATCATAACCCAAAATAATTAGTATCACAATATGGAAAAAACTGGGAGTAAAATATCAAAACTAAAGTATAAAATCTTACATGCCAATATAAGTATCAACTGTCCCAATTGAAACCCATAATAATTCAACTGATGACTCCCCCAATAGGGTATTTAATTGTGTCAGGTTCCCTAATTGATGCTTTATAAAATATAAGTTATCTAATACAATGTCATTTCCCGATTTCTTATCCAAAAAATGCAATGTCTATTTGGGTACCAATCAGGTAGCCCGAGTAGGGTGTTTTTACAACTTAGTAGGCAACCACCAACAGTTCCTAAAAAATATCCTGTCAATAATAGTGTATTTAATTTTATAAATAAATATGTAAAATTCATAAGAAAATAGATATAGCATTATCAATTATTCTTTATTAAATAAATGGGATTTCATTTTCCATTTCAAATCAATTTATAATACAGATAATTTGAACTATATTCCATTTCCAAATATTTGGGTCTAGGCATCGAAAGCCACAGGCAATGTCCAAAAAATGTTTAATATTCAAATTTTCACTACGAGCTTCGGAAGTAGGAGACCATGTCTCAAAAACATTTATAAAAAAAATCACCATGGGAATCATAAGCAGTAGACAATACCCCACACACATTTTTCAAACAATTAACACATGTATTACAATATATTACATCATCACAGGAATATCAATATCACTTGTTTTCACATTATCAAATCAACCAAGTCTGATCAAAATTAATCCCCTTATCATAATTAACAATCACAATATTCCATTATTTAATTCATAATTTAATTAATTCCATTCCATTAATTAATTCAATAATTAATTAGTCTAATAAATTTCCATTAATTAATTCATTAATTTATTAATCATATCTATCACATTAATTAATTCACCAATTAATTAATCACAACACTTTTATTAATTAATTAATTAATTAATTAATCATTTCAAATCTCAAAATAAAATAATTAGTTCAAAAATTAATTATTCTTAATTCAAAATTAAACATTATGATAATTAACCATATAATTAATTATCCACAATTCCATAATTTCATTATTCAATCAAATCCAAAATTCCTAAAATAATAAATTGACTAAAATAATTAATTTAATTACTAGTTCATATTTCTAAATGAACACAAGAAATTATACTATAATAAACATATAATTAATATCAGGACTACGAGGTTTGAATAATATACAACCTACATCGCTTAGTTAAAGAAAAATCACCCAATGGAAATCCCCAAAATTCAGCAGAGTGGTGGAATTGAATGGGATCGAGATCTATTACATAAATAAAGATTAAACTGTTTAAGATATCATAAATATATATTTCGATCTAAAGTAATAGATCCAGATCTATAAATAATGATATTTATCTAACCAAATAAGAGAATAACATCCCTTAAATAATGATGAAATAAAGGAGGAGGAATGGGAAAGTAACCAGAATGAGATCATATTACTAAGAGGGGTTTATATCTTTGATCTGGTCTTTGAATCACTAAGATAAGATGTAAGGAGGGATTGGACTCTGGTCAAGAGGATCTGACATCCGGAAATCTGCATTTGGGTTGAATGGGGTTCCATATGAGATTAAAGTGGGTGTTTCAGAATTTGTAGAACTAATTTTTGGGATAATTTAATTCTTATTCATGGTTAGCTGGGAAGGGGCCATGATTTTCCCTCACCATGCACCTAAATTGTGGGCCAATTTTATAGTGGTCCATGGTTACTTCTAATAGGGTTCATGGTTTGACAAACCATGTTTCAACCATTAAATTATTTTATGTCCATGGTTACATGGTTTGTTGGGCTAGGGTTCATGATTAGGGAAACCGATGTGCCAACTGTACACTTTCATATTTCTTTCATTTTATCAAATTTACACCCAAAAACTCCACAAGGTAAAACCCAAATGAGATTTACTCAATAAAATGAAATAGATTATCTACAAATGATCATGAGATAACTCCTGAAAATGTCCAGGTCTTAAAATCTCCCCCCATTAAAAAAGTCACATCCTTGAGTTTCACTCCCTTGAATATCTAATATTCTGAGTCAAAAAGATACATTCATTGAGCTAGCCTATCTACTTCCCTCTCACTTTATTCCTCTTATTCATTTCCATGTTTCCACATTACACAAACTACCAGTATGGTCATTCTTCATAGCACTTTCTCATTTTGGTAAAAGACATGTATCTAATGATCCTAGAAGGACGCATCTATCTCAAGCTCAACATCATCCACCTCAATCACATGAGATGGTTCAGGGTGATACTATCGAAGTTGTGACACCTGGAAAAATTTCATACATGGAACTGTATTTCAGTGGAATATCCAATCAGCATTCTATCAAACTGATTCCCTGCAAAACTTCAAATGGCCCAACGAACCTGGGCATCAACTTTTCATATGTATGTATCTTGTAGTGACCTAATCTATATAGCAGCTGAAGGAATACATTATCATCATCTATAAACCCTAAGGTTCATTGATCTCTATCAATATTCAAATTATGTCAGATATTATCCATAGACAGATGTTTCCAAATTAGCTAGACCTATACTGATGTCTACTACATGATACTAGGTCCCAAAAATTCAGACTCATCAACCTCTATCCAATATTGAGGAGATCTTAATGAACTACCATAATGTTCCTCATATGGTTCCATCCGTATCATAACTTGATAACCATTATTATAGGAAAACTCTACCAAAGATATGTTCTTTTCCTAAAATCCTCTAAAGTCTAGTATTTATGCTCATATCGCATCCTTAAGAACTAGTATAGTATGCTCTGACTAACCTTCATCTTTGGGTGGAAATCCATAATCAAAACTTGTATACCATGTTCCATCTATAATCCATGAAATAATGGCTATGTAAATTGTGAGTCATGGAGTAAAACAATAGTACATGACACCCCATACAGATAGACTATCTCCTAAACATACAAATATCCCATTTGATCCACTGATAAAGTCTCCTATGTAGGAAAAAAATTATCTAATATTGTCAATATATCCATAACAACCCAAATAGAATCATTTTTTTAGGCATCCTCAGCAGACCCACTGTAAATTCAAACATCATCTCATCCCACATCCACTCTAGAATGAGAAATGGTTTTTTAATCCTCCAGGTCATTGATGCTTGGCCTTCATGTGGTGATAGGTGTATCATCTTTCCATGAACCTCCTATTTACTTTTTCATTCTCATGCACCAAAACAGTCATCATAGGTCACATTAAATTTGTTCTCAACTGGATGTACCACCCATATTGAGGATTGAAATTCCCACATAAACTCCTCTCGCATGCTCATAGGCATAACAACCGGATTCATGAAATATATTAGCCCCTCCTCATAAATGTTCTAATATGAAGGTGACTCCCCACTATCAAGGATTTCCCACTAGGTCAACCACTCCGGATCCTTATACTACATGTCTCCAATACATCTCAAAAGTATAGACTCCACTTTAACATATATGAGAGTCATCTTCTCAAAATACTCCCAAACCACCACATGTATCTTTGGTTGTATAGTCACCATTTTCCACTCATCACAAGACCCGTGAACTTCCTAAGTCTGATTTTTCTGACTCAATGTGGCAGTTGCACTATTTCCTTTCTTGGGAGTATATGCTAGTTCAAAATTAAACAAATTCATATTATCTACCCATCTTCACTGTCAAATATTCAAGTCTCAGTGTGAAATTATATAATTCAAACAATTATGATTAGTATACATAGTAAAATTGTTACCCAAAAGAAAAAAAATTAACACTTCAAAGAATACTGCACTGTACCCAACTCAAGGTAGTGTGTAGGGTAATATCATTCATGTAGCCTCATGTCATTATAAACATAGGCTATAACTCGATCTCTCTACATTAATATATCTCGAAGCCTGATAACATAAGCTCCAAAATACACCGTATACTCATCACTTAGCTTAGGTATGATTAATAACATTGCTGATGTTAAACACTTATTAAACTCATGGAAGGATTTCTCACATGATTACTACCATTTAAATTTTATTCAAATTTTAGTCTAGCCTATAAGTATTTCTTCCTATGGGGTAAAGTATAGTATGAACCTCCGATAATATATACCTAAACCCAAAAATCATCAGATATCAAAAACATTATTGGGATGCTCCGAAGAAACTGTTGCAATTTCTTTCTGTATGTCCACAGACACACCTTCCTCGAAGATGATGTGACACAATAATTATACCTTTTTAGGACCATGATGATAAGCAAGGTGACCATATTCATCTATTGTCTTTTATTTTCAAGGATTATTAAGAAAAAAATAAATCACATCACTTTTAATTTGGTGAAAATCAGACTAATCATCATATTTAATAAAACCAGACTCACAATGGTTAAGAGGTCCATTATATTGGGAATATGTTATGTGGATGAAGGGGATCATTAGAGTCATATAGAGTTTGGAATGAAAGGTTGTTTCATAATGGGGAAGAACCAAAGTCTTTTGGACATCAATGAAAATTTTACTGTACTTTTCTTATCAAAGAGTTCATATAAATAATATTTATTTTGTAAAACTTATGATACAATATTGATAAAATAAAGTGGGATAAAAGGTTCGTAAAATTGTATTCAGCCATGTCAAAATCATGTATATCATGTTCAGGAAGAGAAGGAAAGAAAGATGTTGATTGGGAAATCACAATAGATTCCATCATAAGTCTGATGATACTAAAGTTGTTCTTTAATATAGTAAAATTCATAAAAAAATCATGATACAATATAATTTTTGTGGAAGAATAAATTTGTTTAAACTGTAGTTTTTTATCTCAATATCATCATAATAATTTTGATGGATGCAGATTTGTTTAGAGGAAGATAAGGATGATCATAATTAATAAAATCCAGAATATTTTGAAGTCAAAGATACTGTAACTAATCCATATTATTCAGTATGTCATTATATTCATTGGAGGGAAAAAAATTCAGGAAAATTCATTGGTTTCAAATTCATAAGATAAATAAGATCTATGATTTGTTTTTAAGTTCTTTCATTAGTTAGGACATGATCTATAGTATTGGAGGTGATATTGATTCATATTTTTTAAATAAAAGTATATTTATATGTGGTTGAATTATTTTTTTTAAGTGGTTCAGTAGAAGAGATGAAGAATAATCTGTTGTGTTACATTTTTTTATATAATAATGAGACAAATCATAATTGTTATTAGAAAAAAAATATAATAGATCTTAATGAAAGGTTTTCAACAATGGGTACATATCACCACAATGAATAAATTGTATCAAGCAATCAAGATTGTTTATATTACGTATTACATGTAATTATTATGGGGATTCATAATAATGAAATCTTAATTAGAAAATACGAATGGGAAATCATAATAGAACTAGTTTTTATAAATAAATTCTGAAGAAGAGCCGAAGTTGTTAGAAGTGTTGAGAAGGATCAAGAAGAGTTGAGAATCATTAACTAAAACAACCCACATTTTTATTTCATACTTAAACATAATTTATTACATAAAATATTCACTTTATTAAACATATAATATATAGAGGTATTTTGTCTTTGGGTCTTATAAACAATACATAACAACTTAAAACATGAAATTCACATATTTATGAAAAATTTCTTCTACATGACAACACACATTCCTTCATACTTAGCATTGTATGTGATAACCTGTGGAAATGCCTAAGAAAAGGGTGAGATTTAATGCCTAGTAAGGATGTAAAAAAGTAATCACATGAAGAATATAGTACATATTAGTCAATAGGCATATCAACAGAGCATAAGAGAAAATGGACATAAAGGCATGATAGCGCATGATTATCATAACATAAAAATGTGGAAACAACATTTAACATGATATTAGCATGAGATAAGGATTATTGAACATGAAGCATGATTAAACACTAATTTCAATTTATGTATCAAGATACTAGTATTTACCCAAGGCATTAGAGTGCTATTAGGGTGCACCCATCTTAATCATTTCATTTCAAGAATAAGTGTGCGACATTGATCACATAACATGGATTCATTAAAAAACATCATGTATTAAATGAAAAGGGAATGTGGAATTAATAAATAAAACTATAAAGTAAATAAGTAAATGTTCATAAAGTTGAATATCCTTGATAGAGAAATGGGTGTGGTATTCACTACACAATGACATTGTCTTGGAATATCGCAGTGCAATTTCTACAGCATAACGACATGACATAAGAGTTCATAAAAATGGTTGATGAGAGAGAAAGGGGTGTATCATTATATATACATGAAATGGACAGTAAAGGTGTCATATAGAGACATTTTCCAACATATTAAATGGAATTTAGATTCATAATACAAAAATAATTTCATGAATGTAAATTAGAAGAGAGAAATTCGTTATGGAATTTTAGCATGGTAAATTTAGTACATAGGAGGCATTAAGTAGAGTGAAATTGGTATATAGTCATTAAAACATAAATAGGGAAGTGTGAGGGAGGTTATAAATCATACCCCAACATTTTTATTTAAAAATAAAATGGTATAGTAACAAAATGAAACTTGGACACAAAATGAGAGGGGAAGAAATACCATACTAGGAAGTGTGGTCCCAAAGGCTTGGGAGGGACTTGAGAGAGGATTCAAGGGATCTTCGGTAACCTTGGGAAAATTTGAGAGAGATTATGGTAGTATAGGGATGGGATCTAAGGTTTCTGAGTGATGATAAGTGGGAGCCTTTGACAGATTATATAAAAAAAAGGGAATTCATTGTTATTTAGGTTTTGGACACTACAAATTAAACTATTCCAATCCATAAACCAACCCATAGTTTTTTCCCAAGGTTTTTTATAAATTGGAGTGGATTAAATTATTATTCTAGCTTATGTGGAGGTAATTCAAACTCTCAAGGAAATCATTTTAAAAGTTAAAATGTTTTATATGTATTGGAGGGTCAACTAAAGTTTTGTAAAATAAATCAAACAGACCCAAAATAACATTATTTGAATGGTAAAACAAATATGTGTTGAACATCCAATTTATAGTATTTTATTACATCACTATTGGGTCATTATGATGTCATAAAACACATTATATAATTAAAAAGTATTTAATTTTTTCCCAAAACATCAACTATCACAAAAAATTAGGAAATATTCATTTTAAGATAATTTTGACGTCCTTAATCCTAAAATTATATTCCTTTTATCTAAATAATTTTCTAAATAATAGATTTTTTACTTTTAAAACAAAAACTAACATTTATCGAAAATTCATGGGTTTTGAGAAAAATATCTTCAAACATTAATAAAAATTACAACTATATTTGTAAAAATTATTTTATCATTCATATTTAATAAAAAGTAATTTATTAATATTACTTCATTAAAATATTATTTAATTCAAAAATCCAATAATTCATCAAAATAGATTTCTTAATTTAATATTAACTAAAAATACTTTTTTTCTTTAAAAACAATTTACAAAGTAACTATAATAAAATGAATGTATATTCTCTATATAAAAAATAATTTACATAATAATAGTGTTAGGTTCTTGTTACATAACCCTTTATAACACCCGCATAAGACTGAAGGGTAAGTTGTGCAATGGTGACATGCTCTTAGGGAGGCTCATATAACATTGCTCAGTTGGTAATCTCTACTAACTTCTAGATCTCTTATAGGTGGTTCCAAACAAGTTTAGCGTGTTGAAGCTTAGATTGGGCTTGATCAAGAGTGAAGCCCAGTGACACCACCTCCTTTCCATGCTCTGACAAATGGGCTTCGTACGGAGAAATTCTACTAGATGAGGTCAATGTTTACTTTGTCTTATTAAATTGTATTAGTTAAAGAGATATATTTATACTAATCATGTGATCCATGTTCAATAGCTATATTAGAAATGGTAACAATTCATAATGGTATTTTGAAATTAAAAAACATAAAACCATGAAATTCCATATTTTATATAACCATTTAACATAATAAGAATTATAATTAGATTAAAAGGAATTTTCATTAATAAAAGTCTGGGTCGCTAAAATATTCCCCCCTGAAAAATTTCACCCTTGAAATTTCCTTTTCTCACACTAAAACAAATGAGGGTAAATCTGCTTCATCACTTCCTCTGATTCCCACGTTGCTTATTCAAACTTGTGGTTTTGACACAACACTTTGACAAGGGTAATTGTCTTATTTCATAGAAATTTTTCCCTATGAACTAATATCTTCTCCATATTCTCATCATAGGAGAGGTTATTTTACAATGGTACCACCTCTATATTGAGTACATGCGATGATTCAGGTATGTACTTCCTCAAGAGTGATACATGGATTTTATCATGTACTTCACATAGGTTTGGTGGGTGTTCTAGTTGATAGGTCACTGCTCCAATGCAATCAAGGATCTCAAAAGGGATTATGTATCTTGGAATAAGATTTCCCTTTTCCAAAAATCTCATAGCTCTCTTCCATAGTGATATACGGAGGAATACCATGTCTCTAACATCAAACTCTAGGTCTCTTTGAATATTATCAACATATCTCTTTTGTCGGCTCTGAGAAGCTTTAATATGTTGTTGGATGGTCTTAACCTTCTCCACCATTTCTTCAACCATTTCTGGACCTTGATGTTTTTCTCCCCAACATCATTCCAACATGCCATTGTTTTGCACCTCTTCCCACATAGGTCTTCATAAGGAGTCATTTGGATTCTTACGTGGAAACTATTATTGTAAGAGAACTCAACCAGAGGAATATATTGATCCCATCTTCCTTTGAATTCCATTGAGCATGCTCTCAACATATCCTCATGTTTTTGGATAGTCCGCTCAGATTGGCCATCAGTTTGAGGATGAAAATCTGTAATGATATTCCGCTCAATATTCATAGCATGTTGAAGATTCTTCCAAAACATAGAGGTGAATCTTGTATCTCAATTAGATTCAATCGACAGTGGTACTCAATGCAGTCTTACAAAATATCTAATGTATATTCATTCCAATTGACCCAATGATAAATCCAGTTAAATTGCAATGAATTGTGTAGTCTTGGTAAGATGATCCAAAACAACCCGGATAGTATTTTTTCCATTAGATGCTGTAGAGACCCAAAGCTTGACGTACATAGAAATTACATTACTTTTTCATAATACTAAGTACATAACAAAAACAGACACACAAGGACCGTAATAGTTTAGTATCTTTGGAAACATGGAACGTAATCTTCTATTTGTGGTGAAAAATCTTCAACATCTCACATAATGATCTTCCACTTTTTGTTTCCTTACCTAAAACCGTTCTTTTATTCCTGGGGGAAAATAAAACATAAAATGGGTGAGCTCAAATGATCAGTAAGGGTATGCATGTATAAAATAAAACATACCATATACATTTTAACTTAAAAACATGAACATAATGTTTAAACAGCAAAAACATGAGAAATGACATAAAACATGGAAGTACGTAAGGCATAGATCATAAAGAAACATTAAGAATGATAAAATAGCATGGGAATAAAACATGTAATTGTGGAATCCATTAAGCACGTGTAATGATTTCCATAGTAGCCAAGGTATTGCTGCCAAGACCATCTTAGTGGACAAAGTCCCTTTCGGAATCGAGTTTACTCCTCGTTCCAGTCCTGTATTACTGAACTGGTTTAACTTTCCATTCCATCCATGTCTATCTCATGAGATATAAATATTTAACCAATGCATTGGAGGGAGACATAGGTCCCACCCATCTCATAATTAAATCATTCTTACTTGTGCCACAAAATAAACATACATCATTCATAATAACCCAATAAATAATATCGGTTTCATAGAAATCATCCCATCATTACATAATCCATATAAAAGAAATGGATATCATTTCATAATAAGGAAAGTGAAATCATGTAAATCATAGATACATTATACTTAAAACATTCAGATATGAAAATAATGTCATCTTAGAATGAAAATGGTTTTGATAAAACACTTGAAATGAATTCTTGAGGAAAATATCCTTTTTTCTTCAAAATCATTTTCTTTTCACAAAATGTCATGCAATTTTAAAAGAAAAGGATTTTGTTGAAAATAGTCATGCAATCTTTTATAGGAAGCTTCATGAAAATATGGATTTATAAAACCATATAAATCCTTTAATTCCGTATAAGTTAAAAAAACATTCTTCTCATACTTTGGACGGAAAAGTAAAAAAGTACCTCGTAAAAGAAAGATTCCATACATACCATGTAGTAAAAGTAAAAAAAATGGGTAAAAAGGAATTTAAACATACATGAATACACTTTTATAAAACATTGACATGGATGATAGCAATAACCCCAGTAAATACTTACGAATAATCAATATCGGATAAAAATGAGATTTTCAAAATTATCCCTTACCTTAGGTCTGATATGCTTCGTACATATCCAATCCTCCTCTTCTTTGAAGCGCCTTTTTGTTTCATCCTCTTAGGGCACTAAAATTGGTCTTTGAAGAAGACCAAGACCTCTAGGATGTTTCTAGGTAAGTGGAGAAGAGAATTTGGTAGGGGTTTTCCAAGCTTGAAGGCTCAAAGTGGTGTGAGGAAGAGAGGGAGGAGGTGCCCTTTTATAAGGGAGGATAGGGGCACCTTTGGAATAACTAAACATATTATTTTATTATAAAGTCATATTCGGTTTTTAATAGCTCCAAATTGAGTTATATTGAAGCTAAGGTGGGTAGGGGTCTAAATACTCTCATCCAATAGAATTTGGACAAGTTTAGTTTACTATTTTAACCTTATCATTTAGTTTTAACTTTAAGTTAGATCATTTTACTTTTACCGTGTCTTTTTGTGTTCTTACACTATAAGGTTAATAAACAAACTATAACAAGACAAACGAACCCCAAGTTGTTTATTATTAATATATATAACCTTATATAAGTCATTTAGCTGAACTTTAGATTTTTAGGAATAAAATAACAATTAATAATATAATATTTGTTTTAAATACTATTTTATGTCAATTTTGAAACTATTTAGTAATTGATTTTTTTGGAACTCATAACAGAATTATTAGTTCTAAAAAGTTACTTAAATCATTACTAACATGTCATATTAACCTATAAAATTAGTGGAATTCATAAAAAGACTCAAATTTAATTTATTTGGGTATTTATAACATCAATTATGTCAGTATTTCATTAATAAGATAATTACTGCATCATCATTGTATCATAAATAAATTAAATTATTTTAAGTATAAAAATTAAAAATAAAATAAAATTATGTTGGAAATCTTTTTATCTTTCTAATGAATATTTATAGTAAAATTTATCTTATGTATAAACCTATATTAAATACGATTTAGTTATTAAACTTTGATTTTAACTATTTTAACCCTTCTTTAAGTAAATTGATAATAAATGTCCTAATCTAATCCAAGTGGGCATAAATGGTCATATTTTATTCTTAAGGATGTTTTTGGTAGAATTACACTTATCCAATAAAATTAGGACATGTGTTAGGGTAATAATAATATCATTTTTACCCTTAACTACCTTATTTACTTTTAACCGTGGTAAATAAAAGTAAAAAATTACTATTCACCAAATATTATTTTCATCTCATTGAACGACATTTTACTTACTTACTTCAACCGTCTCTCTCATATTTTTGAAATTCCACTCACTGAAGCGGTAAAATTAAGTTTTCTGAAAAATTCAGTTTTTTGAACTACCACTTAGTGGTTTCACTATCAAAAAATGAAAGTTTCCAGAAAAATACCAAAATTTAGGCCTAAGATATATTTGATATTATGAATTCAAAAATGATGTCTATTTTACCAAATTCAAAACATATAAGTTACATTAACTAATTTAAAAATTAATTCCCATCGTCAAAACAAATAGCGTGTTTTTAAGAGATAATAACTATCAAAAGATTGACACTTTCTTATGGCTGGTTTAAATGTGAAATTATATCCAATGAACAACATTGAATTAAATTGTAAAAATATATTCTAAATATGCTTTAAAACTACTCAAATTAATAATTTATCACTATTAATTATTTCAACTAAAAAAGATGTTCTTAATTAAAATTTAGTAATTTTTACTATTCATCAGAATATGAAAGTTATCCGAAAAGTACCACAATTTCACCCTAAGCTAATTTCAATATTCCAAATCCAAAAATGAACTCCATTTTGAAAGATAAAATTTATAAAATTTCAGAAAGTGGGTATTACTATTCATAACGGCTAGTTCATAATAATATTATAATAATACCTCGTTTAGTGAAACTCGGTATTGCGTACTACACACGCTATCGAGGAAGGTCACAATTGCATGTAATGCAAGGAAAGTCCGGGATGTGTGTTGTGCAAGCTTCTTTTGGTGTAGCGTACAACACAAGACATTAATTAAAAATAATACTTTTCATAAAATCTGGGGGTGTTACATTCTACCCCCCTTAAAATGAATTTCTCCCTCAAAATTCATCGTGGTTATAAATGGTTTCTACTCGAAAGTTTCTTTAATAGAAACCCACAAAGTAATACCAATACATGGCTTTAGAAACTAAAGTATGAAATTTAATGGTTACCCAAATTAACTCATCACTGGATTTCCACGTAGGAGAACATAGGTGAGAATATGGATATGGAAGAAAAAACTAACCATCAAGTTCTGATGGAGAGTGGTAGAGAACATGGCTATGAAAAAGACATCAATCACAAAGCCATAAATTTTTGATGACCTAAGGTACCATCTGATTCATCAGATATAAGAGCACTAGGATAACATTTTTGGTTTTCATGATCATTTCCCTAAAGTTGATGAAATTGGAATTAGAAGAAATACTTTCGTGATTTTGGTACAGTCTCACCGTTGGTCGTTCTTTGGATAATTTACACTTCATCTGAAGTTTAATTTGTTATTCGTGAAGTGTTAGCAGATCATGTGATATAATTATGGGTCATTCCATCTATATCAAAAAAAGGTTATAAAAGTTATCAAAAATACTTAAGTTCATCTATAGTGAGATTAATCATATATGGTTTCTAAAATGGACTTATACTTCATATATCATACTGCTTAATATATTAAAATGAGATTCTACTAAACAGGGACTTCCTATAGGCCAGTGGTAGGCAATAAAGGCCAGCTGCACTTCGGTTGTGGGTTTGATTCCCACAGCCTTGTCTGATGCGGTGGGCTGTCGCTCGTCCTGCAGGTTGTCCTTTTTCTAAAACTACATTACTACAACATCCAATAAATAATATCGAAAAAGTTTTATTCTTAAACAATACTAACTTATGTCCAACATAATCCATTCCAATTTTTAGGCTTATCCATAATACTGCAGTCCACTCTCATATTATAGTGAAAACTATTACCAGATATTTCATATAAGAAGCATGTTAATACCATCGTTGATCCCCATATATCATAAGATATGTCTTGTTGGTCACATTCCAAACATTCCAAGGCCTTAATCATGTATTCTCTTGAAAATGAATACCCATTGAATCTTAGTGAAAACATGAATTCTGTCAAAAGTTATCTCTTTCCACATACCAAAATCCAAAAATTCTATGTACTCAAACCATGATATAACCTTCTCCTTATATTAGTCATGAGCTCATGAATACTATCAAAAATTTAATTTTCTCCTTATCCCTTCATTATGCGCATACCAGCTACTTTCCAAAAATATCTTAATAACTGTTCATGGTTTCTGGTACCATTAATCATATACTTTCAAAACATAAGGAAAGACAACAGTGCAACAATCCTTAGATGTCTCATTATTTCATAGTACCATGAGATTACTTATACAACATTACACTTGATAAACATGTAATCATTCCACTACCTTCTTAAACCATTGACTGAGCTTCAACAATTTATTCATCTCACATATCATTTGTAGTCTCTTCATCATCATCAACATAAATACTACCCATACGACTATATTGATTCTCTTCATGAGACTTTCCCTTAGGGCATTCATTTTCATAATGCCCGTACATTCCACATTTAAAACATTTAACCATTGTTGATGTCATAGCAATACCATTGTAGAGACCCGAATCTTAACGTACATGGACATTACATTACTTTTTCGGAATAATTAGTACATAAAAAAAACACACACACAAGGACCATAATAGTTTAGTGTCTTTGGAAACTTGGAACGTAATCTTCTAATCGTGGTGAAAGATCTTCAACATCTCCCATAAAGATCTTCCTTTTTTTAACCTAAAACCTTTCTTTATATACTGGGGAAAATAAAACATAAAAGGGTGAGCTCAAATGCTCATTAATGGTAAACAAAAGAAATATCTATCACATCATATTCATAAGAACATAACATTTTGGAAATCTTAACCTACAGAAGAGATCATAATATCATAACATGGGATAAATCATAGTAGTGAAATTTAATCCCAATAATCATAACATAAAACATGAAACTTTGTGGAATACACACATAATCACAGAGATTCATTTCTTATTAGTCAAGACTCATTTCCAAGACTATCTTAGTGGACAAAGTCCATTTCTGAACTGAGTTCACTCCTCGTTTCAGTCCTGTTTCACTGAACCGGTTTAACCTTCCATTCCAGCAATGTCTTTCTCATGAGATATAAAATCTTTACCCAATGCATTGGAGGGAGATATAGGTCCCACCCATCTCATAATGATACCATTCTTATGTGTGCCACAAAATCATAACGCATACATCATTGCATAACCCATGTAATAAAAATGAGATTCTTAAATGTCATGACATAATAAAACAATTCATATAAGATAAAAGAATTCATAAAAATAATTCCATCACAACATAATCAAATCAAATTAATAATAGGGGTATAAACAGAACCCTATATTATCTTAGATGGAAAATAATTTTGATAAAACACTTGAACTCCATTCTTGAGGAAAATATCCTTTTTACTTCAAAAACACTTTTCCTTTATTAACATGTCATACAATTCTAAACTAAAAGAAGTTGATTAAAAATAAACTTGAAAACTTGTAAATGAAGCTTCTTGGAAATAATTTTTTAAAAATCCATTCATGTCGTATAAGTTAAAAAAACATTATTCTCATACTTTTGTCGGAAAAGTCAAAAAGTACCTCGTACAAAAAACGACAAAAGCTTCCTTTCATATCTTTTACTGAAAACACACTGAAGGGTAAAATTGGATTTAAAAAATTGTAGGTGGATAGAAATAATATTAAATATTGAGGAAACATGGATTTGGATGATAAAATACACCCCAGTAAATTCCAAAGTATAAACAATCTCGGATAAAAATGAGATTGTGATATTTTCCCTTACCTTAGGTCCGATTTGCTTCGTAAGTGTCCGAACCTCCTGTATAATGATTTAAATAATGTTGTTAACTTATTAAAGAATCATACTAATTGTTATGATATCATATATGGTTCACTTATGACTTTATTTTACCCGTTCTTTTGTAAATTCCATGTTAAAGAGCGTTTTGGGTAAAATTGTTTCATTTGTCGTTCGTGTTTTGACTTGTAATTATTCATATAATTACTTAGATCATGATTACTTAATTCCAGAATATAAAACATGATTTATATATAATATATATTCAGAATATACATATATATAATAGATCAGTAAATGGAAAGAAATACACCGTTCATGGAGACGGTAGGTCGTACGTATGCATGAACGCTGTTTTTGTTTCCTTATTGAGTTGAAGGGAATTAAGTAGATGACATACATACACATAAATCCAGTATCATTATTATGTAATATATTTCATGATTACTTATTATATATACTTTATAATCATTCATGAATTGTTAACGTGGAGAATGAATCTCATCACGTCGTGGAGACGGTAGTCCGTACGTACGCACGAGCGATGATATCGTTCTCATGATCGTGGAATTGTATTGGAGTATATGTATACTATTTCAGAATCAATATCAATTTACAATAATCATATATAGTTATTATGTACACCATTATACCCATCCAAGTTAGGTGGTGGTGGAAAATAGATTACACCACGGCGTGGAGACGGTATTCCGTACGTACGCACGCGCGGTGATTTCATTTTCCGTAGGATGGATAGATGGTGAAATAGGGTTGTTTTGTACTTATAATAACATATCAGTATATGATTGATACTTATTTTATTACTTCCTAATGAAACAACCTATTATAAATAAGTGGAATAAGAAATAAAGTTGAAAGAATTGGTAATCGGACGTTACCTTTCTTTAAAGCCCCTCTTTGAGATCTCCTTTTAGGGCACTAAAATTGGTCTTTGAAGAAGACCAAAACCTCTAGGATGTCTCTAGGGAAGTGGAGAGGATAAATTGGCAGGGGTTGGCAGAGCTTGAAGGCTCAAAGTGGTGTGAGGAAGAGAGGGAGGAGGTGCCCTTTTATAAGGGAGGAGAGGGGCACCTTTGGAAAACTAAAAATACTATTTTTTTTATAAAGCCAAACTCTGTTTTAAATAGCTCCAAATTGATTTATTTCGAAGCTAAGGTGGGGATGGGTCGAAATACTCTAATCCAATAGAATTTAGACAAGTTTAGGTTCCTATTTTAACCTTATCAGTTTTATTTAACATTAAGTTAGATAATTTTACTTTTACCATGTCTTTTTGTGTTTTTACACTATAAGGTTAATAAACTTACTATAACAAGCCAAACAAAACCCCAAGTTGTTTATTATTAATATATATAACCTTATATAAGTCATTTTTCCGAACCTTATATTATTAAGAATAAATAAAAATTAATAATATAATATTTTTTTAAAAAAACTATTTTATGTCAATTTTGACACTATTTAGAAATTGATTTTTTTGAAAATCATAACAGACTGATTAGTTCTAAAAAATTTACTTAAATAGATAAAAACATTTCATGTTAACCTATAAAATTAGTTTAATTCATAAAAAGTCTCAAATTATATTTATTTGGGTATATATAACATCAATTATGTCAATATTTCATTAATAAGATAATTACTGCATCATATTTGTTTCATAAATAAATTAAATTATATAACGTCTAAAATTTACAAATAAAATATAATTATGTAGGAAATCTGTTTATCTTTCTAATGAATATTTATAGTCGAATTGTTCTTATGTATAACCCTATATTAAAAATGATATACTTATTATACTTTGATTTTAACTATTTTAACCCTTCTTTAAATAAATTGATAATATACGTCCTAATCTAATCCAAGTGGGCCTAAATGGTCATTTATTATTCCTAAGGTTGTTTTTGGTCGAATTACACATATCCAATAGAATTAGTACATGTGTTAGGGTAATAATAATATCATTTTTACCCTTAATTACCCTATTTACTTTTAACCTTGGTAAAAAAAAGTAAAAAGATACTATTCACCAAAAATTATTTTCATCTCATTGAACCACATTTTACTTACTGACATCAACCGTGTCTCTCAGATTTTTGAAATTCCATTCACTAAAGCGGTAAAATTATGTTTTATGAAAAATTCATTTTTTTTAACTATCACTTAGTGGTTTCACTATTTATCAAAAAATGAATGTTTCCAGAAAAATACCAAAAATTAGGCCTAAGCTATATTTGATATTATGAACTCAAAAATGATGTCTATTTTACCAATTTCGAAATATATCATTTTCATTAATTAATTTAAAAATTAATTCCCTTCGTCTAAACAAATAGCGTGTTCTTAAGAGATAATAACTATCAATAGATTGACACTTATTTATGTCTGGTTTAAATGTGAAATTACATCCAATGACCAACATTGTATTAAATTGTAAAAATATATTCTAAATATACTTTAAAACCACTCAAATTAATAATTTATCACTATTAATTATTTCTATTAAAAATGTTGTTTTTAATTAAAATTTAGTAATTTTCACTATTCATCAGAAAATGAAAGTTATCCGAAAAGTACCAAAATTTCACCCTAAGCTAATTTCGATATTTCGAATCCAAAAATGAAGTGAATTTTGAAAAATAAAATTTACAAAATTTCAAAAAGTGGTTATTACTATTCATAACGGCTAGTTTTAATAATATTTTAATAGCATATCGTTGTTTAATGAAACTCGGTATTGCGTACTACACGCGCTATCGAGTAGGGTCTCGATTGCGTGTATTACAAGGCAAGTAAAGGATGATTTTTATTCAAGCTTCTTTTGGTGTAGAATATAACACAAGACATTAATGAAATTAAAAAGAATATTTTTCATAAAATCTCTGGGTGTTACATTCTACCCCCCTTAAAATGAATTTCGCCCTCGAAATTCGTTGGGGTTATAAATGGTTTACTACTCGAAATTTTCATTAATAGAAACCCACATCATAAAAAGGAATACCAAAACTTGGCTTTAAAATCTAAAGTATGAAACATAACGGTTACACAAATTAACTAATCAATGGGTTTCCACATAGGAGAACATAGGTGAAAATATGGATATGGAAGAGAAATCTAACCATCATGTTCTGATGGACAGTGGTAGAGAACATGGCTATGAAAAATCCAACAATCAGAATTCCATAAATTTGTGATGATCTAGGGTACCATATGATTCATCGAATATAAGGGCACTAGGACAACATTTTTGGTTTTCAAGATCATTTCCCTAAAGTTGAATAATTTGAATTAGAATAAATACTTACTTTATTTTGGTAAAATCTCACTGTTGTTCGTGCTTTGAACAATTTCCACTTCATCTCTTAAAGAAATGAAGTTGAATTCGTTATTCGCGAAGTTTTAACAGATCATGTGATAGATTGATGGGTCATTCCATCTATTTCAAAAAGGAAAGAAAAAGTTATCAAATATACATACACTACAACAAAAATGGCCCCTAGCGGTGGTTTTTTTTCATTTGGCGGCGGTTTAAACCGCCGCTATAGGGTTTGGTGGCGGTTTACAAAAACCGCCGCGAAATTGGGCGTCGGAAATCTATTAGCGGCGGTTTTTACTATTGTGCGGCGGTTTAAGAAAAGCGCCGTAGATGCCTCTTTTTGCGACGGTTTTTGACCATTTAGCGGCGGTTTTATGCGTAGATGATACTTTTTTTCGCGGCGGTTTTAACCGCCGCTATATTCTGTCCTTTGATGCGCCTAAGTCGCGGCGGTGAAAACCGCCGCTAAATTTAAACATAATACATTTAGCGGCGGTTATAACCGCCGCTAAATACTAACCAATAAGGAATTAGCGGTGGTTATAACCGCCGCTAAATTCTGACCAGTAAGGCATTAGCAGTGGTTCAAACCGCCGCGAAATGTTGACCTGGAAAAAAAATAATTCTGCTCCTACCACGCCACTACCCTGAAAAACAAATCAAACCAGAATATTGAACATGAGACACCATACAAACAAATAACATGGTAGTATTCATTGAAAAATAGGATATGAGCAAATGTTGCATCTTATGGAGTCCAACCTAAGGAAAGGTATGTATCACAATTTGGTGAGTAACCAATCCATGTTACCCCCAAGATGTATATGTGTTTTTAGCTTCTTTAATTTCTTATGTGTTTTAAGAAGGGTTGATTTATGTTATATGGATACTAATACTCTATATAATAAATGGTTATGAATTTTGATACAATTTATGTGATCATGATAACCATGGTGATGTGTAATGATATGTAATTGGTTATACTCTAAGTTGTCTGATATAACATTCATGGGTGGATTGTGATATGGGTTGAGTTTTTTTAACAATGGATTTGTGTTATGGGATAGAACAAATTATGTTTATATGGGTATAGAATTTTTTTCCAAAGATGGATGTTTGAGTAGTTATAGAATGTATGTTATGGTATAGTTTGTTGTGTGTTTTGGGTTGGTTGTTAATGCCTACTATAGAAAATGGGTAACTTGTGAATTGGTGTGTGTTTTAGGTTGGACAACACGCTAATCGTGCATGGTGCTTGAGAGAGTATGGTTTTTGATCTTGTAGGTTATACATGATTCCTATTGAGGATTTGAGTTATTTCATTGGATATAAGAAAAAAGTTTCTTGTATACATCCCAAGATGGTCATCATGTTGCAGGTTGGATGGGATGCATCATGATATAGTTGTTATTGACTTCGTTAAAGAAAATAGGTTTGAGTTTTTTAAAATTTCAACAACTTATCTAATTTTTTCCTAAATACCTTATTGGTGGAATTATACTTAACCAAACCAAATGATATTGATTTTTCACAATAGTTATTATCATAAGATAATGTCATTAATATATATGTGCATGTATGTGATCTTTATCCTTCAGGGGAAGTATGGTGTGTCGATTTCTAGTTAGGATTAGTAACCTAGATTTCATAGTTGGATTGGGTATGGGATTTGTGATATGCATGAGAACCCTCGAGTGGGTATATTGGCCTATGATTTTCCTCGTGATATTTGAGATGGGTTCATAGATGCTTCTCCATGAGTTGTATCCTATATAGGATGTGACATGTGAACTAGGGTTGAGAGAGACTAGTACTATTGAGATGTATCTTGGGATATTGGTGATTGGAGTGTTCTAATCAAGTGAAACAGTGATTCTCATTTCCACCTGATGAGGGTTTTCTTCTATGTATGTAATCCAAGAGAGGACTTATCCTAGGTCTATGAGTTCATTAAAAAAATGAAAGTAAGTTTAGACACTTTGTTCTATAGTGATGGTATATAGGTGGATTGTGGTTTGGTATTCAGTTAGTAATATCATTGTATTTGGTATTGTGAATGTAAAAGCATGGGTAGTGCTTGTGTTTTGTTAAGTCTAACATGAATAATTGACATGGTTATTTGGGGGATAAGTTAAGTTAAACTATGATTATTTGGATGTTATTGTAATGATGCATATTAGGTGTTCTAATAGAGTGTATACATGCTTAGATTCATGTTATACTGATAACGGTTAAAGTTAGGTATTGTGGGAGGCTTCCAAGATACACTCTTTCCATGTCAGTAAGAGAGTGAGTTCTTTATCAGCATAATCGGTATGTTGGTTGTATAGTCTACGATTAGCCTGTCAGGTGGGAATTTCTTCATGCCTGTGTAATGTGTTGTGGCTCATTGGGCCTTGATAGTGATGGTATGAATTGGGCTTACACAGCTAGGATACCCAGGTGCTGCTATGGAGCAACAATGATATGAATGGGACTTACACAGTTGAACTGCCTAGGTACTTCTATGAATCAGTTATGGTATGAATCGAGCTTACACAATGGGGCTACCCGAATGCTGCTATATAGTAGAAATGGTATGAATATGGGTTACATATATGGTATTCTCATTGGATGTGGTACCAATTCAAACACAGGCCTAAATGGAATGATGTATACCACACTTGAGAAATCAAGGCATAAAATGAAACATCATAAATAAATAAAATGCATAGAAGTAAACATGAGAAATCAAAAAAATGTTAGGACATGGAAATGTTTGGTGGAAACTATGTGCCATATACATGTTACATATACAAACCAACCGTTCTCATACTTGTTCAACACATCAACAACACTACTACTCATCATCTGATGCTGCATCGTCACCCTCTCCAACTTCATCTCCAGTACCTGCTGCCACCTATAAGAACATTATATTGAAAATTAAATATTGTTGCATATTTATAATTAAACTTAAAACCAATAAAAGTGTGAAAACTAAATGATTTTGATTTTTTTTGTGATTTAACTGATCACCACTAGTCGATGCACTACCACCGGGGGCATATCTACTCATATGCTGATGTATTTCAAGCAACTCTTTCTGCAAAGCAGATATCTGATCCCCCTGCTGGTGAACTGTGTTTCGTAGAGAAGATATCTCCATCTGAGTATCTTTAGGTATGAAATGACCAGAACCAGGAGTAGATGTAGCTGAAATCCCTGATGGCCTGCCAAATACCTCAGATGGTATGGGTCCAAAACCCATCCCGCGCACTCTACCAGGATGCTCCTTCCCAAGGACTTTACCAACAGGATCATCCTAGGAGACTGAGTAGGATTTCTCAGGATTGACATCCCATATTTCTTTAATTTTTACCTATAAATCAAATATCAATATATATTAACACAGTAAAAACTGATAATAAGTTATTATAATAAATAATTGACTTCATACCCCAACTTTTCTGGCATGTTCATTAACAAAACTTCCATCTGTTTTTTTATGAACATCCAGCCACAGTTCTGTTCGGGATGCTTCATTCCCTAAACTCTGTGACTGCTGTAGACGCCGGAAAAGTCCGTTGTTCCCAAAAGAAGCTCCGGATGCGGAAAGCGAGGTCATATTTGGAGTCAGGAGCATGTTTTGGAAGGCCCGAAGGCCTTGCGCGAAATATCGGAGGCCCGCGCGCAATATTGGTTAGGCACGCGCAATCCTTCCGGGATTCACGCAATGGGGCAAGTCGGCGCGTAATTTTCCGTGCCCGGCGTCCCTGCGCGACCGTATTGCGGGCCGGGCCCCTATTTCGCGCCCGCGCTGAATTGGGCGCCCGCGAACCGAATTGCGCGCCCGGGGTTGCCTATAAATACAAGGCGATCCCCAACGTTTTGAAGGTTGCCAGAATTCGAAGAGTCGCTCGTGCGCGCAATTCCACCCCCTCCGCGCATAATGTCGATCTTCAGGTAACCTCTTTTATTTCGCGCAAGCAAGCCCCGGGGTTCGCCTTCGCGCGCAACCCCTTTGGCTTCTTTCCTTTGACCAACTCCTCACCCGAAGGCCTTCGCGCGAAAAAGAAGCCTCTTGCGCGCAATTGCCTCCCGGGTGCGCGCAATCCAGCCCGATTGCGCGCACCCCCCCTTACTAAGTGGCCATTCGTTAAAGAATGGGTCCTTGCCCCCGCGCGCTATCAGAGGCCCGGTGCGCGCAATCTTCACCTCCCGCGCGCAAAGCGCTGGCCCAATTGTGCGCCAGCCCGCCCAATTGCGCGCCGACCCGCGGTATTGCGCGCAAACCGCCAGGGTCGCCCCCTTTGACCCCCTGAGGGTACCCGCCTGCGTGGCGCCCAATGATCTTCATCCCGGGTGCCCGCACCGTGCGTTGTCTTCCCGTGCGGCCCTCCAGGCTCGCGCGAAGTGACACGGACCCATCGGCGGCAACCTCGTCCCGCACGACGTTAAACTGCATACGCCCGCGCTGCAAGATGTTAAACTTCCAAGCATCTTTGTCCAACATGACGTTAAACTGTACCACGTCCGAGCTACAAGACGTTAAACTGTTCAGCATTCGTCCGTGCTGCAGGACGGTAAACTGCCAAGCATCCTCGTCCAACATGACGTTAAACTGCACTTCGTCCTGCAGGACGCTAAACTACACCACGTCCAAGATGCACGACGTTAAACTGCCTAGCATATCGTCCGCGTTGCAAGACGTTAAACTGCCAAGCATCTTCATCCAACATGACGTTAAACTGTACTACGTCCGCGCGGCAAGACGTTAAACTGTCAAGCATCCATCGTCCTCAACACACAACATTAAACTATACTTCGTCCGGCAAGATGTTAAACCGTCCGCTTCGTCCTCAACACACGACGTTAAACTATACTTCGTCCGGCAAGACGTTAAATCGTCCGCTTCGTCCTCAACACACGACGTTAAACTGTACTTCGTCCGGCAAGAGGTTAAACTGTCCGCTTCGTCCTCAACACACGACGTTAAACTGTACTTCGTCCGGCAAGACGTTAAACCGTCCGCTTCGTCCTCAATACACGACGTTAAACTTTACTTCGTCCGGCAAGACGTTAAACCGTCCGCATCACCCGATCTCGTGCCACGCACGCAGGGTCCCCCCCGGTTTGGATGTGGCCCCCACCCGCTCGTCTCTGCAGGGATGTCGGGATTGCCCCTCTTTAGGGACGATTCATTGGAGTGGCCTTCGCCCACGGGGGCGGGGTATGACAAACCCCTAGTTTCTTGTGGGGGACTGCACATGTGTATCTCCATTGTGCTTCCCCACTGCCGAAGCCAGTAGAGGGCGCGACAGGGATCGAGGTCTCTCACCTTCGGCCCAAGTCCCTCTCCAACACAGCTTTTCCGCATATGGGCCTCCTTAGAGTGTAAGCCCCAAACACCAGCGTCTAGCATGACGTGAAACTGTGATCCACCCAGTCGTTCCATCCCCCTCTGTGCGAGGTGGTTCGGTTCAATCCTCCGCCCGGCAGCCTCGACCTCCTCGTGAGTCGGCTTTCCATCGTCAATCATGACGTTAAACTGTATATCTGAACTACGCTGACTTTGATCCGCGCTAACGCGCGGTACGTAAGAAGCCTCTACGGGGTCCAAGCTCTTCACTCCACCATCCATCCTGATCCTTACCCGGGCCGCCACATCCCGGTGGGGTCATTCCACTTCATTCCACTCCACTTCACTCGGGAAGCCGCCCATGTGCTGGCCCCAGCATCGGAGGTTCCCCGCAAGGGGTTCTGTCATCTGATCCACTCCTCGTGTTGATCAGTCCGACGCCGTCCCCGCTGGACGTTAAACTCGCGGCATACCCCGTGTTAAACATGGGAAGCTGAGGAAAACCTCAGGTAACGCAGTTCCCCGCACCCAGCGCGGGATGCCTCAGGCCATCACGCCTTCAAGAATCCCTATTAGGGATGGAAGGCAGACATGCAGAGCCGCAGTGTTAAGACACGCCCCCAACACCCGGAGCTACCCGGTCTCCTCACCGCAGGTTGCTTCCCCGACCAGACTCCTTGGAGCGTCTGGGCGGAAGCAGCGTAATTAACCGGTGTCCATGAAGATATGGCGCCGGGAACGAGATTCACGAACATTCTTAAATCTATGAGGGAGACCCGGATTAGGTGATGAGTTCCGAGGAGACGTCCATGGAAGGAGGAGTCGACATCCCATCATCCCGGTTTTGATCAAGGAGCAGACGTCCCTGAATAAGGGACGGATGCCGCCCGCCTTTGGAAAGCGGGACTACGGGGCCACAAGCCGCTCTCCCATCCCCTCGGGTCGACGGGCGCACGCGCGAACGCGTCCTGGCGGAACAGTTTCGGAACAGAAACCCGACGCACATCCGCACCGAAACAGAAAAATGGTGAACCCGACGTGAATCTATTCTCCTCAATACGAAGACCGATAGCTTTCGGAGGTGTTGGAAGACTAGAATGTTGCCCGGCCGAGCATTCAGCACTGGGCACGGAACCCGCCAGGGGCTGGGGAAGGGAAATCGGGCACTCCGTCTCACGACGTCGATGGCCTGAGTTCCCCCCACGGAAGGCGTCATGGCACTAATGGTTGGTTGTCGATTCCTTTTCCTGTCAGTGTTAACAGGTTCTTCTCCCTGTCTTCAGGAATCAGGTCGCCCGATCCAGTTCCCGATCGCCGCCCGCCCACTGGCGTAGGGGTAGGGGAAACACCGACGCGGCTACTCCGCGCGGACCCACCCGTTCCACAGCCGTCCCAGCAGCCGCAACTGCGGGACAACCACGCCCTCTCTCCCCCTCAGAGGTCATCCAGAGAAGGGTGGTCAACAACTTGTTGCGGAGATATGAGGAAGAGGGAGTCATCCCCACCAGGGACATGGCTCGCCTAGACCTCGAGGAAGCTGCACCTCGCCACCAACGCCGCCCCCGAGGGCCGCGCAGGGAGGCACCGCTGCCTACCTCGACGTCCAACCGCTTCGGGAGTTTATCCCCGGAACGCTCCGACAGCTCCTTCCCCTATGCGGATGAGGTGGAGGATGTCCGGGACCGCCCTATCTGAGATTCTCTCTAGGGATCCGTGATAAGGGCTCCTGCCAGGCCACGTCGACATCGCCGCAAGGCTTCTCAAGTCGAAGAACGGGCTCTCCACCTGCCTGCGCCGCTAATCCCGACTCGTCTGTCCCGACACCAACGTCGGGCGCGAGCGGAAGAGGATGCCCATCTTGGGGCCCTAGCAACAGCGGCCGCGTTGTCCCAAGCCACTGCTGGCTCCAGTCACTGGGCCCCTGCACATCCTGAGCAGGGGCACTTCTATGCCCGACCTGGATCGAGGCCCCGACTGCCCCAAAGGCAGGTTGGGTTGACTCTCCTGGTTGCTGGTACAGGCAATAGCCACCGCGGACCACTTCGCGGTAGCTCTATTCACCAGCAGGGTCTACTCCATGTGGCCGATCAAAGAGGCATGGGTGATCCCACCTTCCGATCCCGGCCCGGAGGCCTGCCCGGAATCATATCTCCCCGCGTCCCCTTTGATATCTGTCTCGGTGCTCCTCGCACCTTGGTTTCCAGTCCTCTTGGCCCCAGCACCGGTGCGGCCAGAGGACGCCAGGACAGAGATCAGCCATGCCCCGAAGAACCACCCAGGGGCAGGAAGGCGAGGCGTCGACGTAGAGGGAGGAATGTTAGGGAATTCCGGACAGAGATCTGACTGGTTCGTTTCTCTGATACAGAGGCGGGGTATGATTCGGCGACAGAGCCCTCCCCCCGATCCCGCCAGTCAGGGGCAGGGGTAGGAATGCGACACGTCAGCCTCGTACTCCCCGAGAGCGAGATCGATGTGATCCCCGCTTCTCTCTGAAGGTATATCCGGAGTAGCAAGGGCCTGGTAGACCCCCAAGGATCCAGCTTGCGGTTGGTACCGGCCCCTCCGGAAGCGCCTTCTGCCTCGATCGGAGAAGCCGGAGACCTTTTCTGGGGACCGACGGTCGAGCCACGATCTAGTGCACCCTCGGCGAGCACCGAATCTAAGGCAGGATGTTCGCCCGCCGGCCCGTCCTATTGTGATGTGGTAGCTGGGGCTCCACCACCCTCAGAGGGCGGCCTGAGATATGGAGGCCAATCGGCCTGCTCGCCGTATTCACCGCCGGCCGGCCCGCCAGCCCAGCGGCCCGCCTCGGCACCACTACTGGTTCCCCGTCCATTCCCAGTCGCTGAAAGGGACCAAGAAGACCTGGGTCCCGAGTTTGAGTCGTGGAGCTTCGGGACCGTCCTTACGGAGGGTCACTTCCCTGAGAAGTTTTGGCCACTCGCAGGACCGGACTTTGATGCACCAGAATCGCTCACATCGGATGAGTTCGAATGCTTCCGCTGAACTCTCCAAGAGACTCACTCCCGTCTTCACCGCCTAAAAATTCCATATCCCGGGAGTCAAGCACACCTGGGGGAAATTGGTGAGCAGTGCCGTCAGATCGACCTGGCCACGCTCCCCGCGGTTCGGCACCCTGGGTCATTTGGGCACCACGAGGCCCTCCAACAACGATGCGTTGAGTGTTTTCAAGTTCTCCTCAAGGTTATCGAGGAAGCCACCCCCCACGTGTATATCCGTGGATGGGGGCAGTACGCTACCCTACGCTTCAGTGTGATTCTCCGACAGCCCGACTCGCTGGGCGGCCCTGAGGGTACATCCCCAGGGACGGAGACGGTCAATATGGCTGACCTGTCGTGAGAGGGGGACGACTTGGAACTTCTCGACGGGGGCTCTCCCCCTGAAGACAAGTCATTTTTGGATCTATCGGTGAGAGTTACTCGTCACCAGAGGAACCTCCTGGGTCTGCCCACACCCACTGAAGCACTGACGTTGAGCCGAAACGTCAGCAAAGGTAAAGAGCACGGCGGGGCTATAAAGCCCGCCGACCCATCTGCCTCCATGAAGAGGGCAGAGGAGGATCCTGAAAAGGCCACGCTACGTCAACAGCTCGTCGAGCAGAAGAAGCTATTTGACCAGCTCCTCGCCGAGCGCGCTGCAGAGCGGCGGCCTGACTACGGTGATCCTAGGCCAGGACAGTAGGGACAGGAACAACCGCTCCTCGACGAGACTCTCACGGGCAACCGTGATTACGCCGTGTTTTCCGACAGGGGAGAGGCCATTGCCTATGGAAAGAGGGAGCGATATGTTTCACCACACCCTCCCGAGCGGCGTGACTACCTGAGAGACCCCGCTCGGATTCCTCCCGCTGCCCCAAGGGCCGCTCCGCCCGCCATCCCGCGAGATGCCAAGTTCGACGACCCGGTCGACGACCCGATTGAAGGGCCATGCAATGTGCTCGTGGTTGGAGATCCTCGTCAGGACTGGAACCCATGTCCGGACGATCCGATGGCGGCACTCATCGCCCGCTTGGAAGCCTTGGAGACTCGGCAAGTGTCGATCCCACCGGACGGCAAGCCATACCCAGCATGGGTGGATGACATGCCGGCACCTCCGGGATTCGGGAACCCCACTTTTGCCCCATTCAACGGGACTGGAGATCCGCCACAGCATTTGGCCCATTTCAACTCGAGGTGCGGGCCTATGTTGGGAACTCCGGCGCAGCAGGAGGCCGCTAAGCTTCGCTACTTTGTCCAAACACTAGAAGGGCCAGCATTTTTCTGGTACAGCCAGCTCCCCGTCGGGTCGATAACTAGCTGGGAGGACCTTCGTAGACAGTTCCTCTACCAGTTTAGTTCCACGACCCGGAAGACGAGTATCGCAGACCTCTTCAAGTGCAAGCAGAGACCTGATGAGCGAGTCGCGGATTTCGTCGCCCGATGGAAGGGTCTCACGTATTCCCTTGACATTCCATTGACTCAGGAGCAGTTGCTGACAATGTGCGTCGGGAACGTCAAGACCGAGCTGGTCCCTTCCTTGATCACTCAGAATTACCCCGGAGGGTTCAGGGACTTCTCAGACAAAGCTCAACGTCTTGAAGAATCCCTGCAACAGGCCGGTCAGGCACACCCGCTGCCTCTTATGATCCCTGCAAGGAGAGTCAGCAGGGCTGAGCCCGCTGCTGTTGCCCAGATAGAGGCCCCCAGGCAGTTGGAGCTGCTGCCGGTGAGGCCAGCTCCACAGCCTCACAGGAATCCGCCTCCACGGGCTCAGTTCCCGGCCCAGCAGCGGCAGCCCCAGAACCGGTCGGCCCCTCCGCGTAATGTACCGCCACAACCCAGGCGAGATAATCAGGGTCCACCTCCTCGGTAGGCCCCTCCAGCCCCTCGTCAAGACCACGCTCCTAGGGGCCCGCGATACCTGACTTACTCATTTCACGAGGATCAGGTCCCCGGTTATTTCCGGAGCGCCCTGGAGCAGAGGATTGTGCGACTGTCTGAGTGTTGGAGGCCAGAGGAGGAACATCTCACGGATAACCCCCGCTACTTCCCTTACCATCGGGCCCTGGGGCACACCATCCGGCGGTTCTACGTGTTTAAGGACTGGCTCCAAGACCAGATTAACAACAATGTAATCAGGTTGGGCCCAGCCCCAGCACAAGTGGCGGGTGTGTTCGTGGGATCAGGTGACGATAGTGGCGACGAGGACGAATGGCAGCTGGTCTCCGACTGCGGATCCCAGAAGTATAATAACTGGATGGCCCGCAAGACGATCATTCGCGCCCATGGAATCATCCGTGCGTGCTTGAATCAGCCTGAGCCCCCAGAATCTGCGGGTGCTGCTTCGGCATCGTCGTCCCAGCCTGCCTCTTCCGAGAAGAGAAAACGGCGGCGGCGCAAGAAGGAAGAGCGCGCCCCGCCAGTCCCGCCACTATCCCGCACTCTCGAAGATTTCATTCCCCCGGAGATGGGATTCCCTCCTCGGATCCGCCCGGTGATGAATGATTCATCCGATGACAGTGTTGGGTACGCTTCGGTTAATACCGTCGAGCTGGTAAATCCCTTTTCGGTTCCCGACGTTGAAGAACACCAGGTGGACCTCCCAAGTGTCCCCAGTCGTCCCCACCGTCGGAGGAACCACAACAACAGGAGTCGCTGGGGCACGACAGTTGGTACCTCCAGCCAGGCCGTGCATGCCACTGAGACTAGGCAGCAGGCTCAAAACCGAGCTCAGCGCGCGTAGCCCCCCCATCCGTGGATGATGGATTCGCCTCCGCCACTATTTGTGGTGTGGGACCAGGCAGAACCGCCTCAGCCACGCCGCGACCAGCTCCGTCCTGCCACGAGTCCATCCCGGCCTCCTGGCCCCAGTATGGTGACTACTTCCCGGGCTTCAACCAGTGAACAATGAGATGCGCCAAGCACCAGTCAGCCGCCGGTCCAACCGGCAAGGCCCGTCATGCCTCCAACCGCAGAGCAACCTCCTGCAACCAGGGGCTCGCACTTGGCAAGAATGTATGATGTCCTGAAGCACTTGGCCGACATCCCAGCAAGGCTCCCCATCCTTGAGGCTCTGCGCCTGTCACCTGAGATGTGCGAGGCGCTCGCTGAAGCCCTGAAGAGCCCCCTCCAGTTTGAGACGGAGGTTGCGGCTGTAGAGGCCTTTCACGCCGAAACGATTGAAGACGCCGAATATCAGGCGGTTATCTCGTTCTCTGGTGAGGATGAAGACCCTGCTATACAGGGGAACATTCGTCCGCTGTATGTTACTGGCCAGTTCAATGGTCTTGAAGTCCGGTGTTGTCTTGTCGACACGGGGTCCGGGATTAATCTGATTCCAACTTGGACGCTCCGGAGATTGGGGTTGTCTGAGGATGACTTGATTCCCTCCGACCACAGGATCCAGGGGTACGACCGCACCGAGAAAACTCTGGTCGACAAGATACGCTTGAAGACCTAGTTCGGTGACCTGGTTGCCAACACCGAATTCATGGTAGTCTCTCAGGACACTGCGTATAACGCATTGATGGGCAGGCCATGGCTCCATCTTCATGCGGCGGTTCCCTCATCATACCACCAATGCCTTAAATACTCCCTTAATGGTCGAGTAGGCATGCTTCAGGGAGATGCCTCTCCTTTTGCCTCATTTGAAGCCCGCTATCTGGACGCGGACTATTACAAGAGTAAGGATAAGCAGATCCTGACAGGTGGGGTTGAGCCTGTCACTATTGTAAGTGATCCCTGGGCAAGTTTGGATGACGCTTACGTCCTCCCGATCCATCGGTTGGACGTAGCCATGGTCTCGACGGCCAGTGAGTCTCCTGATGAGATGACCACGACCGCCCATGCTAGCACCAGCGGCCCAGCAGGATCTGGTAGCCCCAATGCAGTTTCCAACGCAGTCTCTCACGTGGACGATCCCTCCCCTAGTGGAGAGGACGTGGAAGATGTACCCCCAGCTTTTGAGGAGGGCGTCTCCGCCACGGTCGATGAGTTAGTACAGGTGAACCTTGGAACCGAGGCAGATCCAAGACCCACACTGGTCAGTGCCTCCATGCCCTCTGAGGAGCGGCCGCAGTACGTGGACTTCCTCAGATAGCACCGTGATGTGTTCGCTTGGGGCTATGACGAGATGTCGGGGCTAGATCCTCAGGTCGCCGTCCACCGCCTTGGTCTCCCGGCGAACCATCGCGGGTTCAAGCAGCCTCCCAGGAGAATGCACCCATTCCACGGTGCCATGGTTGAGGCCGAAGTTGACAAGCTTATCAAAGCCAACTTCGTGAGGGAAGTTCAGTACCCCAGATGGCTGGCCAACATTGTGCCGGTCAGGAAGAAGAACGGGAAGATCAGAGTCTGTATCGACATCTGCGATCTCAACCGCCACTGTCTGAAGGATGATTTTCCCCTTCCGGTGACAGAGCTGTTGATTGATGCCACGGCAGGGTTCCAAGCCCTCTCCTTCATGGATGGATACTCCGGATACAACCAAATCCGGATGGCCCCTGAGGATGAGGAGTTCACTGCCTTCAGGGCCCCCCAAGGTATCTTTTGTTACCAGTTCATGCCCTTCGGCCTGAAGAATGCAGGTTCCACCTATCAACGGGCGATGCACCGTATATTCAAGCCAATCCTCGGCACACTGGTGGAATGCTACGTCGACGACTTGGTGGTCAAATCGCGCCAGCGTCAGGACCATCTCAAAGATCTTGAGAAAGTGTTCGGCTTCCTCCGGTCTCGCTTCCTGAAGATGAACCCATTGAAGTGTGCCTTCGGGGTCACCTCCGGGAAGTTTCTTGGCTTTGTGGTAAGATACCGGGGTATTGAGATCGACCCGGAGAAGAACAGGGCGATTAGCCAGATGCCTCCCTCAGGTAACATCCGGGAACTGCAAGGGTTCCAAGGCCACTTAGCCTATATACGAAGATTCATCGCGAATCTGGCCGGCAAGTGTAAGCCCTTTTCTCGTCTCATGAAGAAAGGTGCCACCTATGTATGGGATAAGGAGTGTCAGACCGCTTTCGAGGAAATCAAGCAGTACCTGCTTCAACCTCCAGTTCTGATGCCGCCTGTATCCGGGAAACCACTGGTCCTTTATGCGACTGCCCTAGAACGGTCCCATGGTGCCCTTCTCGCCCAGAAGAACAACGAGGGAACATAGAATAGCCTCTATTACCTCAGTCGCATGCTCCTCGATGCGTAAGTTAGGTATTCCCCCATCGAGAAGAGCTGTCTGGCGCTCGTATTTTCCGTACAGAAATTACGGCACTACTTGCAGCACCATGAGGTACAGTTGGTTTCTCGGGTAGACCCGTTGAAGTATATCCTAAGCCGGCCTATGTTGACTGGTCGTCTATCATGGTGGGCTGTGATTCTCCAGCAGTTCGACATCAGGTATGTGTCTCAGAAGGCCATCAAACGGAAAGCATTGGCAGACTTTCTGGCTGCTCACCCAACCTCCGCGGATCAGCCGCTGGATCTAGGCTTTCCTGATGAATCCGTTCTCTCGGTCGATCATGCCGATCCATGATGGAAGATGCACTTTGACGGTGCCTCCCGGATCCCCACCGGTAGAAGACTCGATAATCCTAAGCTCAACAAAGTGGGCTTGGGTATCGTCTTCATTACCCCGGAGCAAGCCGTGCTGCCATACTCTTTCCTGTTGTCAGAGGGTTGTACCAACAATGAGGCGGAATACCATGACCTCATCACTGGCCTCGAGTTAGCTCTCTAGATCGACGTGCCCCACCTGTGTGTGAAAGGGGACTCCGAGCTGGTCGTTAAGCAGATCAATGGCGACTATGTTGTCAGGAATCCGGAACTTGTGCCATTGCTGGAGTGCACCCCCCTCCTCATGGCCCAGTTCCCTTCTCGGCCAGAAATTGTCCATATTCCGCGGTCGCAGAACGGTCGAGCAGATGCTTTGGCCAGCCTTGCTGCGTCACTCGCGGAGCCTGAACAGGACAACCTGATCGTCCGTGTGACGCACCGTAGGCTCATCGCTCCCGTTACCCCGGAGGGAGATCACGGCCCGTCGGTAAGTAATCTCACCACGGTTTCCCCTGTGCCTGGAGCCCCGAGTACCACAGATATGGAAGTCGAACCAGCCCCTGATTGGAGGACGCCTTTGGTTGAGTACCTCCAAAATGGCACTCTCCTGTCGGATCGGGCCGAGCGCGAGCGAGTTCGACGCCGCGCATCGCAGTTTTTTCTCCAAAGCAGTCCCAGCCTGGATCAGATCCTCTATAGACGCGGATTTGATGGTGTTCTCCTCCGTTGCCTTCAGGGAGTTGAGATCCCACGAGTCATGCAAGAGGTTCATGCTGGTTCATGTGGTGCCCACCAGACTGGGCCGAAGCTTTCCCACCAGATTCGGAGGTTGGGATACTTCTGGACCTCCATGATCCATGACTGCATCGAGTATGCCATGAAGTGCCATGCGTGCCAGGTTCATGCGAACTTTGTTCATCGGCCGCCAGAGCCTCTCCATACCACCAGGTATTCCTGGCCCTTTGCAGTCTGGGGGCTGGACGTTGTGGGACCTTACCTGCCGGCGACGGCTCGTCAGTGCCGGTTCATTCTGACCGCCACGGACTTCTTCTCCAAATGGGCAGAGGCGATTCCGCTCAGAGAGGTCAAATCCTGTTCTATCGCTGACTTCATGACCTCCAACATCATTTATCGATTTGGAGTGCCTCACGCTATCCTCACGGATAACGGAGCCAACTTCCGAGCAGCCGAGTTGAAGAAGTTGTACGCCAAGTACAACATTCGCTCGAACCATACATCTCGCTATCATGCGCAGGCGAATGGACAGATTGAGGCGTTTAACAAAACCCTCTCTAACATTCTGCAAAAGATGGTTGGTCAGAACAAGAAGAGTTGGCCGGACAAGCTCCCCAATGCCCTCTGGGCTTATCGGACGACGACTCGCAATTCCACCCAGATGACCCCTTATTCCCTGGTGTATGGAGCTGAGGTTGTCCTTCCAATAGAGATCCAGTTACCATCCTTGCGCACTGCGGTCTACGACCAGCAAGCGCCGGACAGAGCTGTTGAAGCCCGTCTAGTTGAGTTGGAAGCACTGGATGAGAATAGGCTTCGCGCTTTGCACAACTTGGAGAGGCATCAAATCAGAATGGATCGAGCTTTCAATAAGAAGGTTCGCCTCCGATCCTTCCTGCAGGGTGACCTAGTACTGGCCCTAAGAGCACCGATGATCCCCAGCAGGAAGCCACCCAAGTTGGAGCCCAAGTGGGAGGGACCTTTTGTCGTCCACAAGGTCTATCCCAATAGAGAGTACTCCCTAGCGACTATGGATGGTGAGCGTGTCACTCCTCCCACCAACGCTAGGTTCCTCAAGCAGTACTTTGCCTGAGTGTCCTCGTCCAACGTGACGTTAAACTGTACTTCGTCCAATATGACGTTAAACTGTACTTCGTCCAACATGACGTTAAACTGTACTTCGTCCAACATGACGTTAAACTGTACTTCGTCCAACATGACATTAAACTGTACTTCGTCCAACATGACGTTAAACTGTACTTCGTCCAACATGACGTTAAACTGTACTTCGTCCAACATGACGTTAAACTGTACTTCGTCCAACATGACGTTAAACTGTACTTCGTCCCGCATGACGTTAAACTACACTCCGTCCTTCATGACGCTAAACTGCGCCACGTCCGAGCTACAAGACGTTAAACTGTTCAGCATTCGTCCTGCATGACGCTAAACTGCACCACGTCCGAGCTACAAGACGTTAAACTGTTCATCATTCGTCCTGCATGACGCTAAACTGCACCTCAAAGAACTACGTACGGCTTGATTCCCATCCTTATGGGATATGTAGGACCGCCTGAACATTCATGTTTTAGGCCCAGCCCCATCCTTCGGGAATTTCCGTCCCATCTCGGGCCCTTGGCCCAAGTGCCTCTGGGTATGCAGCGTATGGTGTGAATGCGGGGCTATTCCCTCATTCACGTCGGTTTTCTCGCCACGCTGTACGCCCCCCACGTTTGGGGATGCCTTCCACTCCCCCCTTTCTTTTTCGTCCTGCATGATGTTAAACTGCACTTCAAGAACTATGTGCGGCTTGATTCCCATCCTTATGGGATACGTAGGACCGCCTGAACATTCATGTTTCAGGCCTAGCCCCATTTCCCGAGAATCTCTATCCCACGTTGGGCCTCTGGCCCAAGTTCCCCTCCTTTCTGTGCGAGGCGTATGGCGTGAACGGGGGATTATGTCCTCATTCGCGTCGGTCTACTGGTCGCACCGTACGCCTCCCCCGTGTGTGGGACTACCTCACACCCCTCATCGTCCTGCATGACGTTAAACTGCCTCTCAAGAACTATGTACAGCTTGATTCCCATCCTTATGGGATACGTAGGACCGCCTGGACGTTTGTGTTTCAGGTCCAGCCACGTCTTTTGGTTGCTCTCAGGGTGAGTCCTCCGACCCTTTCCGGTGATCTGTTAACATGTTTTGGGTACTCCGGTCTATGACCTGTAGTGTCAGATTCAATCCCGACAAATCCTGTGTTACTTGTCAGGCCTCGCGCTTCCTCTTGTTCGAGCCTTCACTCAAAGGGATCCTCGTTAGCGGTTTGGATACGATGCCTCAGTGCTCTCCTACCGCTCCGGGTCGATTTACCGGCGGGTCCTGGGCCGCAAATCGATATGAATCCTGCGCTTGAGCGGTTGATGCTCGTTTTCTTGCCTCATCCTAGGCTGACGCGATCGGATGATGTGTTGCGAATATGGTCAGCAACGTCCTTGATCACCATGTCAGCTCTTTCAGGCTCTGAACATTGGTTGCGCAGTCCTCATCACACTCCTCCTCTGTGCGTTGTAGTGGAATCTCGACACTCTCTCTCTTCATACTGACCTTCAGTACACCTCTACACGTTAGGCTGGCCAACCAGGGTAATGGTGTCTTTCGAGGCTCCCACGATCTGAGCACCAAGGATATGTGCTAATGTCCTCCCTAAGGGCCATGTGTAGCTAGACCCTCGTCCCCATGAGTAGGAAGGAGTCGCCCGAACAATCACGTTCTGGGTCCAGCATAGCTGGAGGCTAGCATCTCTGCCCCTCGGTTGATAGACATATGCAGGCCCCTATCCCAGGATCCTTCTCCTGGAATTGTGCGTGACCGCAGGGCTGGGATGTGTCCCCACCTCCGCTGTGTCCGCCGTATCGCAATAAGCAGATTCCTCCATGGTCCGAGCCACACGACCTTAAACTGTGTTGCCTGGTCTTACCACATGACCGTAAACTGTGACCGTCTTGGCCGCCCGTCAAGAAATGGAACTGCATCGTGATGTTCTCCTCAGGGGACACTCACGTTGGGCGCTAGTTAATAACCATGCCATTTATCAATGCCTTTCATGGCTTGATTATTGTGGCGATTCCAGGGATTTCTTAATCACAGGCATGTCGCTGCACAAAGAAAAACCATCCACCTTTAAGAACAAACAAGAAATATCAAATACCGCTTCTTTTGGGTGCGAGGGCCAGACCAGCACCCCTCCCCGCGCTGGTGCCCGATTGTGCTGCGCCGCGTTTCAAGAACTACGTGTGGCTTGATTCCCATCCTTATGGGATACGTAGGAACGCCCGGATGTTTGAAACTTCGGGTCCAGCCCCCCACCTCAGAGATTCCCCCTTCTCTGGGGAATCCGCTGCCTTCGGGTCACCCTCAAGGCGTGTCCCTCGACCCCTTGCAGTGGTCCACCGGTGTCAAGAGTACTATGGTTTATTTCCAGGAGGGTCAGGTTCAGCTTGGTCAGGTTCCTTCCACTTTTCAGGCTTCGTGATACCCTTCATTCGGACCCATCGCCTACGCCCTGGGTGGAACCCCCGTGAGCGGTCTGGATACAATGCCTCAGTGCTCTCCCACTGATTCGGGCTGGTGCCCCCAAGGGCCTCAGGCAGCAAATCGATATGAATCTTGTGCTTGAGCGGTTGATGCTCGTTTGCTGCCTCATTCCGTCAACGGTCAGTGCGATATTGATGCTGCTTTTCCGCCACGGTCGGCAGTACTCCCATATCGTTACGCCGGTGCCCCCATTCCTTGAGTGAATGGCCGCATGATTCACATTACGTTTTCCACCCCCCATTCTGACCAGGAAAAGTCTCGGCACTCTTAACACTATCCCTCGGTGCATCTTCGCATATCCAGGGGATAGGACCACGATGTGGCGTACTTTGAGGTTCGTTTGGTCCGAGCTCTAAGACCTTAAACTAAGATCTGTCCCTATGGTCCGAGCTCTACGACCTTAAACTAAGATCTCCCTAAACGTGGTTCCACGTCCCGCATGACGTTAAAACTTCACTCTCAGAACTACATGTGGCTTGATCTCCAGCCTGATGGAGTATGTAGGAACGCCCAGGCATCTCGACTCGGGTCCAGCCTCAGGGATCGCTAAGTCCCGCCCCTCCTTGTCGCCAGCCGTCTGGCCTGGCTTCTGGTAGAGTGGTGCGGTTGTGATATTCTCCCCGATTCAGCTCGGGATTCCCCATTGCAATGATGGGAAGCAACAGTTTCCTCGTCAAAGTGGTTCTGTCTGGGAATTGGGGTGATTCACGGCCAGATTAGTGCATCCTCCTAATATGCTTTCCCCACGGTGGCGCAATTTTGGGAGTGTTAGATTCTATCCGAACAAATCATCACTTCGCCCCACGCTTCGCATGCCCTTTTGATCCGGATTTCCACCCTTGTGTCTGAAGGAACCCCCAAAGTGGTATTGATGATGACATGTGATCCGCCTCCTGCAACATGAATGATGACCTTCGGTCCGTCTATTGCAGTAGTATGGTTGATTGATCCATTGTCCGCTTGTCGTCTTGGGCATTTCCTGGAAGACTGGCCATCGTGGATTTCTGAATTCGGGACACGCGATTCACCCTTTCTCATTTCCCTACGTTCGGATAAAATCTCAATGCCCCTAGCGTTGTCCCGCTCGTGTGTCGGAACAAGTTGGGGGGATGGTACATTGATTAGGTCTGAGGTCATCCTGTCTTAAGAATGACCTCCCTCTTTTCCTTAGAAATCCGGGCCCAATTGTGGATGCCTGAAGCTTGGTTAACGCTCCCGCAAGACAATGAATTGTGTTTGAGCACGTTAAGCCAAAAGATGCAGATAAATGTATTGATTCATACAAATGGATCGATGTATTGAGTAGCGGAAGCAAAATGTTCTGGGAATGGAAAAAACAAAGACCCTAGGGATTAGCGTGCTGAATGAGTCTTTCCAATGCCGCTACCCTTTGGCTGGCGGCCTCCAGAGCTTCTTCTCGCTCTCTGCATGCCCTCTCTTCGTTGGCGGTCGCAGCACGCAGCTCGCCGATCCTGGCCTGTGCACGCTCCCGCTCGACTTGAAGTGTGACCATCTGGTGGCCTTCCTCCGTCAGCTGTACCTGGGCGTCATCCAGATGGGCTATTAATTGCTCCACAAGCTCAGTGCACGCTGCGACGAAGGCCTCCTTCTCTGCCGCCTTCCCTTCGAGGCGCCGAACATCTTGCTCCGCCACGAGGAGCGCCCGCGTGTTCTCCGACATGTCCCGACATTATGTGACGTCAGCACGCCGGCGGCTCTCGCGCATCTTTTCGGCCATGAAATCACGGACCGTCAGATGGAGGCGTCGAGCATCAGCTCCCCCGACACACAGGAAGCGCAGCCAAGTTTGAAGCGATCCCATGCGCCCCAGCCACTCCGATGAGGGTCGCTTGAGGAAGCGCTGGATGCACTTCCACCCCCTGAGGCGCGTTATCCGGCTCTCCTCGACCGCCTCCGTGTCCGAGTCGTCCATCTCCTCGGGGTCGGCAGGCCGGTAGGCAGGGAAGGTAGCCAGCAGGTCTGCTGCAGGATCCGCCCCTGGGATGTCCTCACAGGGGATAGGTTCTCCAACATCTGGGCGACCTTCTTCCCTCGCCCCAGCGGCGTTGACACCCTCATCAGCCCCCGACCTCTCTCCGATGGCAGCACCGCCAGCGTCCGCTACCCCCTGATCAGCAGTTGGTGGGGCCGGCTCGGTGTGAGACGTCTGTTCCGGAGCAGGCGGCATGTCTGCCACTGGTCCACTCGTGGATGGCCCGGGTTCGGCAGCCCGACGAGCCACCAGTATTGAGATCACTGCGCAGGGCATGTCGTGGTTAGTCACGGATCGTCAACGGCAATCACCAACAGTAAAGTAAGGAGACTTACGGGAATCCAGAGCGTCATCTTCTGTTGTCCCGGCCGCCGCAGGAGCAATTGCAGCAGGGGACCCCTCAGTGCTTGTCAATTCAATGATGGGTGTCTGGCCCCCGCCCTGTCCTGCTGGCGCCTCTCCTACTCCTACTGAGGATGCCTGACCAACATCCGTGCACTCCTGAGGAAGATGAAGAAATTGGTTAGAAGCTGCATAAGAGAATGGATGAAGCAGGTTGAGTAGGGATAGAAGCGGACCTCGAGGAGCTCGGTGATATCGATGTTGTCAGAGCCGGACACCTCGCCGCTCTCCCGCGGGCTCCCCGGATGGGACCTTCCCTCAGAGCCTTCATCCTCCCCCGTCTCCTCCTCTTCCTCGGAGTCATCGTTACTATCATCTTCCTCCGGCGGCATCTGTTCTGGAGCATGCTCTAGACTGATCATCACCTTTACCAGAAGGGACGGCTCCGCACGCTGACCACGTTGGCGCGCGTACTCGTCCATGGCCGTCAGATACGCATACCGCCGGTGGAAGTTCACCCTGTCGGCGACCTGAAGGCGCCCGACCTCTGGAAGATGGATCCCTTCTCTGGTTATCTTCTGCCAGATGATTTCGGTCCCCAGCGACTGTCGCAGGGTCATCCAGGCTGACCACAGCGCTGGGAAGACTGCATCGTGGGAGGGTTCGAGAAGACGCCTTATCTGCTTCCCGGGCCACTCCCCGACCACCGCATGTGCCCCCTCTCTGGGCACTGAAGTCGTGGCGGCAGCCTGCGATGTGCCCGCCGCCGAAGTCCCTGCCCGCGCCGGCTCCGCTGCTTGGCACGCCTCCGTTCTCCCCCGCGTAGCGGCGCCTCTCCTCCTTCCTTGACACCCGGTCTCCGCACGGGTGACCTCGAGCCGCCGAACTGGCTTCCGTAGAAGCCCCTCGGGGTACGCGATGGCCCAGTGTTCGGCGTACTCGGTTTCCAAGCCTGCGTCGACCCCGGTAGGAGGGAGAGTGATGACATCGCCAGAGCCGAAAGCGGTGAATATTAGCCACATCTGGCGAAGGACGCAAGGGTTCGTCTCCTCCCGGACAGCAGCGAATACCCTCTTCGGCATCCGTTGAAGGCACCCGAACTGCCTGGCGAACCGGGTTGGCACGTAGGGCTCGCAGATCACCTTCCCGTCGATCCGAGCCACGAGCACCCCGCCCCGCATGCTCAGGAAGTATTCGTGCTGCTCCAGCAGACCCTGTCCATTGTCGATCATCTGGCCAACGGGAGTGGGGAACGGGCTGAAGTTGAAATTGGAGTGATTGCCAATCCGAATCCTCACGCCCTCCTCATTTAGGGTCATCGGAGCGACCCCCGCGATGTTCAGCAGGGAGGGTCGCAGGCCGTTGCCCGGAGGAATGACAGCGTTCGGAAACGTGTACCCACCGAGGTGGGTAGCCACCCAGCCGTGGAAGAATTGAAAGGGCCCAAAGATCCTTCGTGGTGACCCCCCTCGTGAAATGCGTCCCAGGATGGCGTACAGCTTAGCCAACACTGGGACCCTGAGGTTGTATCTTTTGTTGGCGGCCATAGCGCCCGCCATCACCAGTGTCGTTGGGCGGACGCCCATCCTCGCGTCCCGCACTGGAAGGAGCCACCCACTCAGAAAGGCGGCCAGGAACGCCGCGTACCAGACATTTGGGTCCCGGGCCTCGATGACGCGGTACCCCCATGAGCGGTAGTCTCCCGTCTCTAGGACCCACCAGTACGACCCGTTCCGGCTCCTCTGAGCTGCGGTCGGGCAGCGCTTCCCTCTGCCTGGCATCTTGACCACTGGTTCATGCTCCAAAAACTGGCCGAACCACTCCTTGTAGGCTATGTCCTTGTGGAAGTCCTTGACCTCGAGCCGCTGCGTAGCCAGGTCCAGTAGATGCCATGTCAGGATGGGAGTTCGTGACCTGTCGCCCCAGGTGTTCCTCGGAGGCAGGAACTCATCGTATTGGTAACCCTCCAGCGGGATACCTATGATGCAGTGGATGTCCCAGAGACCGATGCTGACCTCCCCATGATGAAGATGGAAGGTGTTGGTATCCGGGGACCAGCGGGTGAACAGCTCCGGCCCGAGCTCGGGCTGCTGGTAGAAGTGGAACTGTGACGTCCACACCGCCTCAAACAGGCCGATGTACCGCAGTTCCTCCGCGAAGTGATCGCAGGTGTGGCGTACCCAGAACGCCCATGCCCACTCACTGGTGAAATTGCCCCCAGACCACAAGTCCCAGTCCTTCAGCCAGCCCCTGGTGTCGTCAGTGACACTCTGGCGATACGTGCTCGAGTAGAGGGCTGGATAGTTCTCCGCAGTAGGCTCACTCCCGGTAATGGTTCGCGTCCTCAGGTTCAGGACATAGACATCTAAGTGCCTGGTCTCCCTGGCAGGATGCCCGTTGTTGGTGATGTTATAGCGGAGAAGCTCGTCCTCCCGAGTCACCCAGGTCCGTGGCGCATCAACCTCGAACCCCGACACCGGAACCTCATCCAGGATGCCGTAGTTCCAGAGTGGCAGGTTGTCCGACAGCGGATATGTCTTCTGGGCCGGCGTCAGCAAATCGAACAAGGATTGATTGTTGGAAACAATCTCCTTGGCTCCGTAGACCTCCTCGTTCGCCGCCATCTCAGCTCTGCGAATGGCGGCATCCCCCTCATTCACTTGATTCGCGACCATCTCAGAAGCTCCAGGAGTCATGTGGGTTAAGGGATGAGGCGTGCGGGATCAGAGGAGGATGGTAGAGAAATTTGGGAGTTGGCGTGCAATCCTAGTGGACGGCGCGCAATTGGGAAGTCGGTCGTGTAAAACCCCGGGTATTCGCGCAAAACAGGCCGAAATCCAGATGGGTTTGCGCGCCAAACGGGCGAATTTCGCGCTGTCAATGGAAATTTCGCGCACGAGAGCTTGGAAGCTTGTCGTGCGGAAAGCCGGTGTATGGCATGAGGGACCCAGGGCCCCTATTTATAGGCGAGGCCGGGTGTCCGAGCCACGCGGAAAGCGCTTTGCGCGACCGCGGCAGCGAATTTCGCGCCCGACGCCCTTTTTGCGCCCCAAAGTCCCACGCCACCCAGGACTTCGGCATTCCGGCGTCTCCCTCGGAACCCGATCGTTGCGACCTCTCGCCGATCAGATTCCGAGGGGGGGCTTTTGTAGACGCCGGAAAAGTCCGTTGTTCCCAAACGAAGCTCCGGATGCGGAAAGCGAGGTCATATTTGGAGTCAGGAGCATGTTTCGGAAGGCCCGAAGGCCTTGCGCGAAATATCGGAGGCCCGCGCGCAATATTGGTTAGGCGCGCGCAATCCTTCCGGGATTCGCGCAATGGGGAAAGTCGGTGCGTAATTTTCCGCGCCCGGCTTCCCTGCGCGACCGTATTGCGCTCCGGGCCCCTATTTCGCGCCCGCGCCGAATTGCGCGCCCGCGAACCGAATTGCGCGCCCGGGGTTGCCTATAAATACAAGGCGAACCCCAACGTTTTGAAGGTTGCCAGAATTCGAAGAGTCGCTCGTGCGCGCAATTCCACCCCCTCCGCGCGTAATGCCGATCTTCAGGTAACCTCTTTTATTTCGCGCAAGCAAGCCCCGGGGTTCGCCTTCGCGTGCAACCCCTTTGGATTATTTCCTTTGACCAACTCCTCACCCGAAGGCCTTCGCGCGCAAAAGAAGCCTCTTGCGCGCAATTGCCTCCCGGGTGAGCGCAATCCAGCCCGATTGCGCGCACCCCCCTTTACTAAGTGGCCATTCGTTAATGAATGGGTCGTTGCCCCCGCGCGCTATCAGAGGCCCGGTGCGCGCAATCTTCACCTCCCGCGCACAAAGCGCTGGCCCAATTGCGCGCCAGCCCGCCCAATTGCGCGCCGACCCGCGGTATTGCGCGCCAAGCTCCTCTTTTGCGCGCAAACCGCCAGGGTCGCCCCCTTTGACCCCTTGAGGGTACCCGCCTGCGTGGCGCCCGATGATCTTCATCTCGGGTGCCCGCACCGTGCGTTGTCTTCCCGTGCAGCCCTCCAGGCTCGCGCGAAGTGACACGGACCCATCGGCGGCATCCTCGTCCCGCACGATGTTAAACTGCATACGTCCACGCTGTAAGACGTTAAACTTCCAAGCATCTTCGTCCAACATGACGTTAAACTGTACCACGTCCGAGCTACAAGACGTTAAACTGTTCAGCATTCGTCTGTGCTGCAGGATGGTAAACTGCCAAGCATCCTCGTCCAACATGACGTTAAACTGCACTTCGTCCTGCAGGACGCTAAACTGCACCACGTCCAAGCTGCACGACGTTAAACTGCCTAGCATATCGTCCGCGTTGCAAGATGTTAAACTGCCAAGCATCTTCGTCCAACATGACGTTAAACTGTACTACGTCCGCGCGGAAAGACGTTAAACTACCAAGCATCCATCGTCCTCAACACACGACGTTAAACTGTACTTCGTCCGGCAAGACGTTAAACCGTCCGCTTCATCCTCAACACACGACGTTAAACTGTACTTCGTCCGGCAAGACGTTAAACTGTCCGCTTCGTCCTCAACACACGACGTTAAACTGTACTTCGTCCGGCAAGACGTTAAATCGTCCGCATCACTCGATCTCGTGCCTCGCACGCAGGGTCCCCCCCGGTTTGGATGTGGCCCCCACCCGCTCGTCTCTGCAGGCATGTCGGGATTGCCCCTCTTTAGGGACGATTCATTGGAGTGGCCTTCGCCCACGGGGGTGGGGTATGAAAAACCCCTAGTTTCTTGTGGGGGACTGCACATGTGTATCTCCATTGTGCTTCCCCACTGCCGAAGCCAGTAGAGGGCGCGACAGGGATCGAGGTCTCTCACCTTCGGCCCAAGTCCCTCTCCAACTGAGCTTTGCCGCATATGGGCCTCCTTAGAGTGTAAGCCCCAAACACCAGCGTCCAGCATGACGTGAAACTGTGATCCACCTAGTCGTTCCATCCCCCTCTGTGCGAGGTGGTTCGGTTTAATCCTCCGCCCGGTAGCCTCGACCTCCTCGTGAGTCGGCTTGCCATCGTCCAGCATGACGTTAAACTGTATATCCGAACTACGCTGACTTTGATCTGCGCTAATGCGCGGTACGTAGGAAGCCTCTACGGGGTCCAAGCTCTTCACTCAACCATCCATCCTAATCCTTACCCGGGCCGCCATATCCCGGTGGGGTCATGCCACTTCATTCCACTCCACTTCACTCGGGAATCCGCCCATGTGCTGGCCCCAGCATCGGAGGTTCCCCGCAAGGGGTTCTCTCATCTGATCCACTCCTCGTGTTGATCAGTCCGACGCCGTCCCCGCTGGACGTTAAACTCGCGACATACCCCGTGTTAAACATGGGAAGCTGAGGAAAACCTCAGGTAACGCAGTTCCCCTCACCCAGCGCGGGATGCCTCAGGCCATCACGCCTTCGAGAAGCCCTATTAGGGACAGAAGGCAGACATGCAGAGCCGCAGTGTTTAGACACGCCCCAAACACCCGGAGCTACCCGGTCTCCTCACCACAGGTTGCTGGCCCGACCAGACTCCTTGGAGCGTCTGGGCGGAAGCAGCGTAATTAACCAGTGTCCATGAAGATATGGCGCCGGGAACGAGATTCACGAACATTCTTAAATCTATGAGGGAGACCCGGATTAGGCGACGAGTTCCGAGGAGACATCCACGGAAGGAGGAGCCGACATCCCATCATCCCGGTTTCGATCAAGGAGCAGACTTCCCTGAATAAGGGATGGATGCCGCCCGCCTTTGGAAAGCGGGACTGCGGGGCCACAAGCCGCGCTCCCATCCCCTCGGGTCGACGGGCGCACGTGCGAACGCGTCCTGGCGGAACAGCGTCGGAACAGAAACCCGACGCACATCTGCACTGAAACAACTGCATTAAACAAAGATAAATCAACAATTAAATATGTTAAATAGATAATATTGTCTTATAAATATTTAAACTAATTAAAAGATTACCAATGACATTCGGCTTCTAGAAAAGATTTTTGAGCCCGCAGTGTGCGGGATGACTTGTTTTTCCCGGTTTGATGCATTCTTTCTTGAGAGATCTTGAAATAAATAAAATTCAATTTAATAGTAATGTATTCAATGTCTATCTCATCTTCATGTACATGTATAAATGTAAAATGAGGATAATATAATAATATATATTTCAATACCATCCACTTCTCATCACGATTGCTATCGAAAAAAACTTTCCACTGTTCTTTTGGTACCCCACTAGGTAGCTTCTCATACATCTGCTGCACGGTCAACAATGTATCATTGGCATCACACCACAACCTCCATTTGAAATCTTTCCATTTTTTTCCAAGATTTTTCAATGTCCACTTCCGTGCTATCACATCAGCAACGGTAAAGTGGAAGAACATATGTATAAAGAAATTCATTTTGATTATATTAGTAACATGACATTCAATTAAACCATAAAGTAATAAAATTACCTTTATCTGAGAATCAAAAAATTCATTTTTCCAGTTTGGAGGCATATGCCTCCAATCATCATATGAAATAGGCAGGGAAATGGGTTCCGCTGCTATCTGACCTATAATCTGACCAAGTAAACCTGCAGCGTCATCCGTCGGGACCCCATAAGAATCAAATGGCACCACTATATTCTCTCCATTCATGTTCCAAACATCAAAACTTTTTAAGCATTTTTTCCACGGTTGCAGTTTTTTCATCTACAATTAGAAAATAATTACTATAAACAAAATGCAATAAATTAATTTAATTAAAATTTGTACCTATGACTGTGACCCTCCAGAATGTCCGTGATGAACTGGAAGGGGCGTGTCGCTGCCCCGCTGCTGAGGCTCCTGTAGGGGGAGGCGATGACTCATCCTCTAATGAGACATCCACTGACGGTGTCAGAGATGGTGCAGGGGGAGATGATGCAGGGATGTAGGCAGCTGCTGCCTCAGATGCCATGGGGACAGATGGATCGTCATCTGTCGCAGAAGTAGATGAAATAGTGTACCGCTTCTTCCTTGGAATTCCTATCATTTAATCAAATAAAATTAAGTTCAGAATATATATTTCAAAAAATTTATGCAGAATAAAAATTAAAAATGATAATAGATGCCCAGTACTAACAAACAAAATATATATAACAATGATAATGAATGACTACAGAAATGAAACAAGTGGTTGTTGAATCGGTGTAACTGTTGTACGCAATGCCAATGGTAGTAACTGTTGTAACAAAACATGTGAATCGGGAATTTTCAATCCATATAACTTACGATTCTTCAAAGCAACACACATCGAGATGTTACTCGAATACCCATCAGATACTTTCACATTCTTTAAAATTCGAAGGAATGCATCTTTATCCCTATTTTTCATTGAAAAAATGGCAAGAGCATACTTTTCATTCTCATCTGGACAGAGATCACGTTTTATGTTCATTACTTGTAAGTCTTTGCGAGCATTGAGATGATCCTTCGACTTTCCATGCTCATTAAGTAATGTGAAAATCAAATTATCACATACATTCTTCTCAATATGCATCACATCAAGATTGTGGCGCAAAGAATTAAATTCCCAATACAGAAGTTTGAAGAATATGCTTTTTTTCTTCCATTGTTGCGTTCTGATTTCACTTGACGATGCACTTCGCACTCGTTTTCCGCTATCAGTCAAATGATGAACCTTCCCAAATTCTGTTTTAACATTTTCAAGCTGTGTCAATATTTCAGAATCGGTTAACAACTTTGGAGGTGGTCTACGATCAATGGAACCATTAAATTTTGATTTGTTCAGCCGAAATCTATGAGATGCATCATGAAATCTTCGATGATACAAGAAGCACCATTTTATACTGTGAGGTAGCCGTTTGGGCTCGAAATCAAAGTTACAAACAAGACAAGACAAACTCGTATAAGTGTTCCAACCAGATAAATTCCCAAACCCAGGGAAGTCACTAATTGTCCACATTAAAGCAGCATGCATTTTGAACATTGTTTTAGAAGAAACATCAAATGTCTCAACACCGTTGCTCCATAACTCCTGCAATTCTTCAATCAAAGGCTGCAGGTATACATCAATATCATTTCTAGGCATTTTTTTTCCAGGAATAATCATCGAAATTATAAAAGACATTTGTTGCATACACATCCACGAAGGCAGATTATAAGGGATCAAAACAACTGGCCAAATGCTATAACTCGTACTCAAAGTCCCAAATGGGTTGAATCCATCTGCAGCCAATCCCAATCGAAAATTCCTAGGATCAGCTGAGAAATCTGTATGTAATGAATCAAATGTCTTCCACGATTGGGAATCCCGTGGATGTCTCATTATCCCATCATTGTTATTATCTACAGAATGTCACTTCATGTGTTCGGCGGTTTTTGATGACATGAATAATCTTTGCAATCGAGGCTTCAAAGGAAAGTAACGCAAAACTTTTGCAGGTGTGTTCCTTTTCTTCATCTCCATGAAATTATGTTCAGTCATACTTCCAACATCACCTTTTGACTGCCATCTAGAAGAAGAACATTTCTTACAATTCTTTCTACTTGAATCCTCTCCCTAGTAAACCATACAATCATTGGGAAACGCATGTATTTTTGTATAATTCAGACCAAGCTTGTTTACAACTTTTTTCATCTCATAAAAAGATTCTGGGATTTTTGCTTCAGGAAATGCATCACGAATCAATTCCAATAACATGGACATTGCCTTGTTTTTAATTCCACATAGACATTTGATATGGTACAATTTCAGCAGAAATGAAAGCTTTGAATATTTCAAACACCCACTATACAACTCTTGATTTCCATCGTCAAATAAATCATGAAACGTATTTTCCTCACTGAAGTTTTCCCTTACATTTGGCTCCACAGAATCAAGATGAGGATCCAATGATATGTTACAATCTTGATCTGCTTGTGTTACAGTCTCAAAAACATCACTTGTCACTTTGAAATTTGTACCACCCTCTTCTGGTTGTTCTGATATGTTTTGATGCTCATAGTGGTGTCTTGCAGTGCCGAATGCATCATTTATGAGGTTTTTCATTTCATTTTCCATTGGCAACAAACTTGGGACCTCATTCTGTGGATTAACATCAGTTCTCAATCTTTCTGTATTGTTTGATTCTCCATGCCAAATCCAACACAAATATTGATCAGGGAATTACTTCAGAATTAAATGTTCATAAACTTCATCTCTCTTCAACCATGTTCTAAATTTACATTTAGGACATGGACATCTTATTCTCCCTTCAACAGATCGATTAGAAATTGAAAAATCTAAAAACTCATTCAAACCCTTAACATATTGAGGTGTGTTCCTCGGTAATGTGATCTAGCTTTTATCCATGTATATCACAATGTGCCTACACAAAATATACGATAGTGTAAGATTACAGAAACATAATATCATAAAGATGAACCATTGATCATAAAGTATGCATAATATAATAAACATGGTTCATTGATCACATTTACCAATTCAGACCAACCGAACAAGTCTGGTCCATGACAGTGTCAACACCTCATTGAGGAGAAATAAGAATATCGGGTTACACACTTATCATAACACTATCTACCCAACTATTTTTATGGTTTCCAATGGGATATGTTTACAGAACATGAAGAACCTAATTAATTCATTATCCATGATAAGACATGTCGTTATGGACCAAATTTACACGGGAGAGAAGTCACATGGATTTTTGTAAAATAAACCATTGGAATTGAAATTGGTCTATAGGATGGGATTTAATCTATTGAACATATCTATATACTTGGAAAGAGTTGAGGTGTAAATAATATTAATTGATATCCCAAAGTAACCAACTACTCAATATAAATTCCAAGAAATTACTCAAATTGTGGATGGATATTCTCACTTTTAGTAATGAATACATGAATAAATGTAGGAGAAATATATAAACCACAAAAATAAATAATCCACAATTACTATGAATGACTTATCCGTCGTTTATGAGAAGCAATAAAAGAATCAAGAAAGAACTAAAAATTACCAAAGTCGAAAGGGGTCGCGGGGGGCGCCGGGGGGTGCGGGGGTCGCCGGAGGCCACAGGGGGCGTGGGGGGTGTCGGGGTCAATAAAAAAATTACACCCATGAAAATACAATAGAGAATTATCACTAAGCATATACCTAGGTATGAAATCCATACTATAAAACCATTCATGGAAAACCCAATACACATAATATGAAATCATACCTTCTTTAAATTAAAAAATAAAGATAAAGTGATGGTCAAGGTTTCTATAATGACATGACCTTTATTATAAGTTTCAAGACCCATTTACTAAAACTCATTCCTCCATATCAACATAAATCTTAACATCACATTGGAGGCCTCATTATTGACCTTATAATGCATCCTTGGCTTTGGTCAAATAAGAATAGGTGTAGATGTCAATATATTTTTTAGCTCATAAAATGAATCTTTTTATTTATCATCCCACTAAAAATTCACTCCATTCCAAGTCAATACTATATTTTTAATGAATATGTGAGAAAACTACAAGATAATGCAAGAATAAGAAACCACATGACCAATGAAAATATGAATCTCAACAATAATAGCTATTAAGAAATTATAGATTCTACTTTCTCAATATCCCCTAATATCCTAGATTTAGAGAAATCACGACCAAAAAATGTCACCTATTGATTATAGAAATAACATTTCAATATATTGTCATATAAATGATGATATCTCAATGTGTCTATGAACATAACCAACTATTCTTCATGCTCCTCATAGGATCATGATCATACCGATATATCATTGATAAATATAGTCCCAAATGAAAAAAAAAGGATAAAAATGGTTTATCAAAGTTATAAATACATATGGTTTCTCCATTACCCTAAATAGAATTACCAAAAACACAAAATTACTATATAGTGTTTGAAATTCTATCTTGGACACACCTTTAGCTCAAACCTTTAACCGTTGATAACCTAATCGATGAACAATCTTCAAAATCCATAAAGAACCTCTAAACTGACTGAATAAATCATAAATTCATAGAAAAGGATACCAATTATTAGGAGTAACATGATTTAATTTATAATAGATAATATAAAATCAATAACTCACTCTTGCAATATTGGTAAAAAGAAATGGATAACCTTATGTAGACACACTCAGATTAATAAATCCATTGGATTAAAGATCTCCCAACTAAATATTTATCTATCTAATAATTCACCCAAATAGAACCTCCATGTTTCCCCTAAAAAATCCAAGATCCAACCAACCACCGGATAGATACACCTCCTTTATAGCTCCACATATGAGACTATGATTCATAACATGTAAAGAAGGAGGTATTTTATTTACATTTTTGTGTTGTATATAATCTAAATGTTGACCAATATGGGAATATAGGGGATATTAAAGGAAAAAAGTAGGATATCCCTCAAAAATATCATGTACCCCATATAAATGATAAACCAAAAACAATAAATTCATTTTATAAAACATTACCTAAACCCATGGCATTTTCCTAAAACAAAATATAGATATTAAAAATTAAATAAATAATCAATATTTTCCATTAACTGTTTCCAAATATATAAACATTTCCATTTTTATAAAAAAACACCATAAAAACCCTTCTATTTTTAAAAAAGACTAAGGTATCCCTTATAAAATGATTTCAACCATGAGTACTTCTTACCCTTGAGTAGACCAACTACCCAACCATTTCTATAAACCCTACCAAATGAGATGACGCACCAATGGTTAATCTAGATTTATGTCATCCTAGTCTAACCAAATAAGGATCCCACACTAAAGTTTGAATCTTAAATAATGTCTAATACCTCACCCAAAATCATCACATCAATATTATCAACCATATAAAACATCATAGAAATCTATAAATTCAACTTTTTATGAAAATAAAATAATAAAAACATATAATGGAAAAATCAGGGGGGTATAAAGAAGTATATCCCAAGTGAATGAGAAAGATCTCATGGAGATCCCCCCACACCTTCCTATCATTTTATTACATCTATATATATAATCTATAATTACTATACAAATATCAAATGGGATCTTGGTACATAATATCTCTTAATTACCTAGGCCGTAATACTATTTGTTTTCTTGAACCAACTTTGGGTCACGAATGACCTGGGCACTAGAGTTGGCCCATGACATACCTAAGGCACACTCTTAATATCATTAGTCTAGATACTAGTTCTAAGGAATCATATAGGAACTCATGGGAATTGGTTTTCAAAATAAATAAAATTAAGACTTAAGAATTCCACACAAAAATATAAAATAACCACTCAATAAATCAGAGGTTCATGTTTCCGTGGAATGAGACAAAAAAAACAAATATACAGTACCTAATTAAGCATGATGAATATATAGGGAAACTAGATCAATGGTTAATAATTAAACTAAAAACAATAATATATATTTGAGGGGTCACCGGTGGTCGAGGGGGGCATAGGGGGGTGCGGGTTTCGCCGGAGGGCTTCGCTGGAGGGCACGGGGAGTGCGGGTTTCGCCGGAGGGCTTCGCCGGAGGGCGCGGGGAGTGCGGGGGTCGCCGGAGGGTGCGGGGGGCGCAGTGGTCACCGAGGATGGTGGGGATCGGGGAGGGTTTGGGGAACGCGGTCGGGGAGGGGGAAAGGGTCGCAGTGTTTTTGAAAAAATTTGGCTTTCGCGGCGGTTTAATAAAAACCGCCGCGAAACCTTCACCGAAAATGTTTAGCGGCGGTTTTGTGAACCACCACCACAAAACCGCCGCTAAACCCAGTTTTTTTAGTGATAAGTCTATATATGGTGAGTTTAATTGTATACGATTCCAAAAATGAACTTATACTTCATATATCATACCGCGTAATAAAATAAAACTAGTTTATACTAACCAGGGACTTCCTGTAGGCCAGTGGTAGGCGATAAAGGCCCGTCGCACTTCGGTTGTGGGTTCGATTCCCACATCCTTGTCCAACGCGATGGGTTATCACCCATCCTATAGGTTGTACTTTTTCTAAAGATATATTACTATAACATCCCATCAATAATATCAAAAAAAGTTATATCCTAACTTATCTCCAACATAATCCATTCCAATATTTAGGCTTATCTAAAATACTTCGGTCCAAGCTCATAGTATAAAGAAAATGATTACTTGAAATGTCACATAACAATCATGTGAATGCCATCATTTATCCCCCATATATCATAAGATATATCTTTTTGGTCAAATTACAAACATGTGAATACCTTAATCATTTATTCTCTTGAAGAATGAAAACCCATTGAACCTTAGTGAAAACATGAATGCAGTCAAAAGTTAACTCTTTCCACAAACCAAAATCCTCAAAATTATTTATACTCAAACCATGATATCACTTAGTCCTTATATCAATCATGATCTCATGAATACAATCAAACATCTCATTATCTTCTTATCCCTTCATTATGCGCATATCATCTGCTTACCAACAATATCTCAATCACCTTCCATGGTTATCGGCACTATAAAATTATTGAAAAACACAATAGACCAATGCATAAGTATTCCAATATTCCACAATACTATATACAACATTATTTTGGAATCCAATTACATACAAACTTAATCATTACACCACATCGTTTCCATATTCAACATCGCCAATAGTGATTGCATGTGACTTCCCTTTGTCCTTTGCCTTAAGTGGTTGCTCATGTCGATCATCATTAACCCTTGGGTTAGGGAATTGATTAGCATAATGCCCAATTTCATTGCACTTAAAGAATTTAAGTGTTGTTGGTGTGTTCTCTGTAGTCTTTTCTTTATTCACATCATTAGAAACCCTTTTTTCCATTACTTTGACACTCAGCTGCTCGATGACCTTCTTTTCCACAATTAAAACATTTTCTAGTCCCTTTAAGACAATCTCCGCCATGCTTCTTTCCACACTATGAGCATAAAGAAACATTCATCTTCTTTTCACCATTATTCTGAGATTTCTCCTGGAACTCCATCTTTCATTTCTTGTGAAAAATATGAGATGGATAAGTAACACCAACTTCCATTTCTACCTTGATAGCACAACGCACAATTTCTTCATAGCTACTGAAGTCTCTTATAGCTAATTCCCTTCGAAGATTTGGTTTTAAGCCACTGAAGAATTTATCAACTTTACTTTCAGGTTGGATGATAAATCCAGATGCATACCTTGTAAGACTTGTAAAATTCGCTTCTTATATACCAACAGATTCATCATCCTTTTGCTTTAGTTCAAGAAACTCCTTCTCCATCTTTGTTCGAAGAATACGAGGGAAGTACTTTTTGAAAAATATGTTATTGAACTCGTCCCATTCCATGGAATCAATTTCATCTCTTGGCCTCGTATTCTTGATAATATTCCACCATTGATCAGCTTCACCTTCCAGACGATATACTGCTAAGATGACTTTATCATGTTCAGAACATTGAATAACTGAAAATATCTTTTCAATGGTAATGATCCATTGTTCACCAACAAGTGGATCAGAAGACCCACTGAAAGAAGGTGTATGTTGCCTTAAGAAGGACTCAATAGAATATTGTTCCCTTCTCTGCACATTTGGATGTCCAGAATGATTCATAGCTTGTTTAAGTATAGCAATACGATTTTTCACTCCATCTCCCATAACATTTGTTTGTTCAGGGGGACAATCATTGCATTGTCCATTACATTGATCAACACGGTTCCTTCGGGTTCTAGCCATCGTCTAAAACCCCAAAAGAATAGTGTGAGAGGAAAAAATAATGCTAGGGAAAACAATATAATAAAGGGGGAGTAACTTGAATATCTAACATCTTGGGTTACCGTAATTCTAGTACTATAACCTATACTTATACTTAACCTTAGGAACATCCGTAGACATACCTTAGAAATATCTCTATGGATCTCACTAACGTTTTCGCATCCTGGTTTCCAAAGGTTGACTAAACATTTCCTCTGATACCAACTGTAGAGACCCGAAGCTTAACGTACATGGAAATTACTTTACATTTGTGGAATACTTAGCACATAACAAAAACAAACACACAAGGACCGTAATAGTTTAGTGTCTTTGGAAACTCGGAACGTAATCTTCTAATCGTGCTGAAAGATCTTCAACATATCCCATAAAGATCTTCCTTTTTTAACCTAAAACCATTATTTATATCCTGTTGAAAAGAAAACAAAAAAGGGTGAGCTCAAATGCTCAGAAAGGGTAAACAAAATAAATATATATCACATCATATTCATAAGAACATAACATTTTGGAAATCTAAACCTGCAGAAGAGATCATAATATCATAACATTGGATAAATCATAGTAGTGAAATGTAATCCCAAAAATCATAACATAAAACATGAAACTTTGTGGAATACACACATAATCATAGAGAAGCATTTCTTATTAGTCAAGACTCATTGCCAAGACTATCTTAGTGGACAAATTCCATTTTTGAACCGAGTTCACTCCTCGTTTCAGTCCTGTTTCACTGAACCGGTTTAACCTGCCATTCCAGCCATGTCTATCTCATGATATATAAAATCATTACCCAATTCATTGGAGGGAGATATAGGTCCTACCCATCTCATAATGATATCATTCTTATGTGTGCCACAAAATCATAATGCATACATCATTGCATAACCCATGTAATAAAAATGGGATTCCTAAACATCATGACATCACAAAACAATTCATATAAGATAAAGGAATTCATAAAAATAATTCCATCACAAAATAATCAAATAAATTTAATAATAGGGGTAGAAATAGAACCCTATATTATCTTAGATGGAAAATAATTTTGATAAAACACTTGAACTCCATTCTTGAGGAAAATATCCTTTTTACTTCAAAACCACTTTTCCTTTCTTAACATGTCATACAATTCTAAACTAAAATAATTTGATTAAAAATAAACTTGAAAACATGTAAAGGAAGCTTCTTGAAAATAATGTTTTCAAAATCCATTCATGCCGTATAAGTTAAAAAAACATTCTTCTCGAACTTTTTTCGGAAAAGTCCAAAAGTACCTCGTACGAAAAACGACAAAATATTCCTTTCATATCTTTTACTAAAAACTCACCAAAGAGTAAAATTGGATTTAAACAATTGTAGGTGGATGGAAATAATATTAAATATTGAGGAAACATGGATGTGGATGATAAAATACACCCCAGTAAATTCCAAAGTATAATCAATCTCGGATAAAAATGAGATTGTGATATTTTCCCTTACCTTAGGTCCGATTTTCTTCGTAAGTGTCCGAAAATCCTGTATAATGATTTAAATAATGTCATTGACTTATTAAAGAATCATACTCATTGTTCTGATATCATATATGGTTCACTTATTACTTTATTTTACCCGTTCTTTTGTAAATTCCATGTTAAAGAGCATTTTGGGTAAAATCGTTTCATTTGTCGTTCGTGTTTTGACTTTTAATTATTCATATGATTACTTAGATCATGATTTCTTAATTCCAGAATATAAAACATGATTTATATATAATATATATTCAGAATATACATATATATAATAGATCAGTAAATGGAAAGAAATACACCGTTCATGGAGACGGTAGGCCGTACGTATGCATGAACGCTGTTTTCGTTTCTTTATTGAGTTGAATGGAATTAAGTAGATGACATACATACACATAAATCCAGTATCATTATTATGTCATATATTTCATGATTACTTATTATATATACTTTATAATCATTCATGAATGGTTAACGTGGATAATTAATCTCATCACGTCATGGAGACGATAGTCCGTACGTACGCACGAGCGATGATATCGTTCTCATGATCGTGGAATTGTATTTGAGTGTATGTATACTATTTCAGAATCAACATCACTTTAAAATAATAAAATATAGTTATTATTTACACCATTATACCCATCCAAGTAAGGTGGTGGTGGAAATTAGATTACACCACGACATGGAGACGGTATTCCGTACGTATGCACGCGCGGTGATTTCGTTTTCCGTAGGATGGATAGATGGTTAAATAGGGTTGTTTCATAATTATAAGAACATATCAGTATATGATTGATACTGATGTTATTACTTCATAATGAAACAAACTAAGAAGAATAAGTGGAAGAAGAAATAAAGTTGAATGAATTGGTAATCGGACATTACCTCTTCTTTGAAGCGCCTCTTTGAGATCTCCTTTTAGGGCACTAAAATCGGTCTTTGAAGAAGACCAGGACCTCTAGGAAGTCTCTAGGGAAGTGTAGAGGATAAATTGGCAGGGTTTGGCCAAGCTTGAAGGCTTAATTTGGTGTGAGGAAGAGAGGGAGGAGGTGCCCTTTTATAAGGGAGGAGAGGGGCACCTTTGGAAAACTAGAAATATTATTTTATTATAAAGCCAAATTCGGTTTTAAATAGCTCAAAATTGATTTATTTCGAAGATAATGTGGGGATGGGTCGCAATCCTCTCATCCAATTGAAGTTAGACAAGTTTAGGTTCCTATTTTAACCTTATCATTTATATTTAATTTTAAGTTATATAATTTTACTTTTACCGTGTCTTTTTGTGTTCTTACACTATAAGGTTAATAAACTTACTATAACAAGCCAAACGAACCCCAAGTTGTTTATTATTAATATATATAACCTTATCTAAGTCATTTTTCCAAACCATGGATTTTTAGGAATAAATAAAAATTAATAATATAATATTTTTTTAAAAAACTATTTTATGTCAATTTTGACACTATTTTGAAATTGATTTTTGTGAAAATTATAACAGAATTATTACTTCGAAAACAGTTACTTAAATCAATAATAACATGTCATATTAACCTAGAAAATTAGTGGAATTCGTAAAAAGTCTCAAATTATATTTATTTGGGTATTTATAACATCAATTATGTCAATATTTCAATAATAAGATAATTACTGCATCATATTTGTGTCAAAAATAAATAAAATTATATAATGTCTAAAAATTACAAATAAAATATAGTTATGTAGGAAATATTTTTATCTTTCTAATGAATATTTATAGTCGAATTTATCTTATGTATAACCTTATATTAAAAATGATATACTTATTATACTTTGATTTTAACTATTTTAACCCTTCTTTAAATAAATTAATAATATATGTCCTAATCTAATCCAAATGAGCCTAAATGGTCTTATTTTATTTCTAAGGTTGTTTTTGGTCGAATTACACTTATCCAATAGAATTAGGACATGTGTTAGGGTAATAATAATATCATTTTTACCCGTAATTACCCTATTTACTTTTAACCGTGGTAAAAAAAAGTAAAAAGTTACTATTCACCAAAAATTATTTTCATCTCATTGAACCACATTTTACTTACTGACATCAACCGTGTCTCTTGGATTTTTGAAATTCCATTCACAGAAGCGGTAAAATTAAGTTTTATGAAAAATTCATTTTTTTATCTACCACTTAGCGGTTTCACTATTCATCAAAAAATGAAATTTTCCAGAAAAATACCAAAAATTAGGCCTAAGCTATATTTGATATTATGAACTAAAAAATGATGTCTATTTTACCAATTTAAAAATATATCATTTTCATTAATTATTTTAAAAATTAATTCCCGTCATCTAAACAAATAGCATGTTCTGAAGAGATAATAACTATCAAAAGATTGACACTTGTTTATGTCTGGTTTAAATGTAAAATTACATCCAATGGACAACATTGTATTAAATTGTAAAAATATATTCTAAATATACTTTAAAACCACTCAAATTAATAATTTATCACTATTAATTATTTCTATTAAAAAGGTTTTTTTCAATTAAAATTTAGTAATTTTCATTATTCATCTGAAAATGAAAGTTATCTTAAATGTACCAAAATTTCACCCTAAGCTAATTTCGATATTCCGAATCCAAAAATGAATACAATTTTGAAAAAAAAAATTAAAAAAATTTCAAATATTTGTTATTACTATTCATAACGGTTAGTTTTAATAATATTTTAATAGCATATCGTTGTTTAGTGAAACTCGGTATTGCGTACTACACACGCTATCGAGGAAGGTCTTGATTGCGTGTAATGCAAGGCAAGTCAAGGATGCATGTTGTGCAAGCTTCTTTTGGTGTAGCGTACAACACAAGACATTAATAAAATTAAAAAGAATATTTTTCATAAAATCTCGGGGTGTTACAACCATTATCCTCATCCATGGTGTTAACTGAACCTTTTCCTTTGCACTTACTGGCTTTGTGTCCTTCTTTTCCACACCCAAAGCATCTTCCAGTTCTTTTGAAACATTCTCCTTGATTCCTCTTCCCACATGATTTACATAGGGGAAATTGAACTTTCTTTCCTCTATTATCATCATGAAACTCCATCTTTCTCTTATTATCTGAGTCAGGAAACTTACCAAAGTTGAGATTATTGATCATATTATGAGATTGCTGATTAGGAATAATAACGATGTTTAGACTTCCGAATCCCATTTCATTTGGTTTCTCATGAATAATATCATTCCATTGTCTATCATATCCTCCATTATCATGAATCTTCCTGTTTCCAGCCATTTTTTAAAACCCAAAAAGATTAGTGTGAGAGGAAAAAATCATGCTAGGGAAAACAACATAGTAAAGGGGGATCACCCTCAATATCTAACATATTAGGTTAAATTCTATGATCGTTACCATAGTTCTAGGACTATATCCTATACGTATACTTATCCTTAGGAACATCCCTAGACATACCTTTGAAATATCTCTAGGGATCTCACTAACGTTTTCGCCTCCTAGTTTCCAAAGGTTGACTAAACCTTTCCTCTGATACCAACTGCAGAGACCCGAAACTTGACGTACATAGACATTACATTAAATTTGCAGAATACTTAGTAAATAACAAAAACATACCCACAAGGACTGTAATAGTTTAGTGTCTATGTAAACATGGAACGTAATCTTCTAATCGTGGTGAAAGATCTTCAACATCTCCCATAAGGATCTTCCAATTTTTGTTTCCTTACCTAAATCATTTCTTTTAATCCTGGGGGAAAATAAAATATAAAAACGGTGAGCTGAAATGCTCAGTAAGGGTAAGCATGGATAAAATAAAACATATCATATACATTTGAACTTAAAAACATGAACATAATGTTTAAACATTAAAAGCCTGAGAAATGACATAAAACATGGAAATACGTAAGGCATAGATCATAAAGAAACATTAAGAATGGTAAAATAGCATGGGAATAAAACATGTAATTGTGGCATCCAATAAGCGCATGTAATGATTTCTATAGTATCCAAGGCATTGCTTCCAAGACCATCTTAGTGGACAAAGTCCCTTTCTGAATCGAGTTCACTCCTCATTCCAGTCCTGTATTACTGAACCGATTTAACTTGCCATTCCAGCCATGTCTATCTCATGAGATATAAATCTTTACCCATTGCATTGGGTGAAGATATAGGTCCCACCCATCTCATAATGAAATCATTCTTACTTGTGCCACAAAATAAACATACATCATTCATAATAACCCAATAAATAAAATGGGTTTCATAGACATCATCCCATCATTACATAATCTATATAAAAGAAATGGATATCATTTCATAATAAGGAAAGTGAAACCATGTAAATAATAGAGGCATTACACTTGAAACATTCACATATGAAAATAATGTCATCTTAGATGGAAAATGGTTTTGATAAAACACTTGAAATGAATTCCTGAAGAAAATATCCTTTTTTCTTCAAAATCATTTTCTTTTCACAAAATGTCATGCAATTTTAAAAGAAAAGGATTTTGTTGAAAATTGTCATGAAATATTTTGTAGGAAGCATCATGAAAATATGACTTTATAAAACCATATAAATCCTTTCATTCCATATAAGTTAAAAAAACATTCTTCTCGTACTTTGGACAGAAAAGTAAAAAAGTACCTCGTAAAAGAACGATTCCATACATACCATGTAGTAAAAGTAAAAAAAATGGGTAAAAAGGAATTTAAACATACATGAATACACTTTTATAAAAAATGGACATGGATGATAGAAATAACCCCAGTAAATACTTACGAATAAGAAATCTCGGATAAAAATGAGATTTTCAAAATTATCCCTTACCTTAGGTCCGATATTCTTCGTACGTATCCAAACCTCCTCTTCTTTGAAGCGCCTCTTTAAGTCCTCCTCTTAGGGAACTAAAATTGGTCTTTGAAGAAGACCAGGACCTCTAGGATGTTTCTAGGGAAGTGGAGAAGAGAATATGGCAAGGTTTGGCCGAGCTTGAAGGCTCAAAGTGGTGTGAGGAAGAGAGGGAGGAGGTGCCCTTTTATAAGGGAGGAGAGGGGCACCTTTGGAATAACTAACATATTATTTTATTATAAAGTCATATTCGGTTTTGAATAGATCAAAATTGAGTTATTTAAAAGCTAAGGTGGGTATGGGTCGAAATACTCTCATCCAATAGAATTTTGACAAGATTAGTTTACTATTTTAACCTTATCATTTAGTTTTAACATTAAGTTAGATAATTTTACTTTTACCTTGTCTTTTTGTGTTCTTACACTATAAGGTTAATAAACATACTATAACAAGCCAAAAGAATCCCAATTTGTTTATTATTAATATATATAACCTTATCTAAGTCATTTGGCCGATCCTTAGATTTTTAGGAATAAAATAACAATTAATAATATAATATTTGTTTTAAAAACTATTTTATGTCAATTTTGACACTATTTAGTAATTGATTTTTGTGAAACTCATAACAGAATTATTATTTCGAAAAAAGTTACTTAAATCAATACTAACATGTCACATTAACCTCGAAAATTAATGGAATTCATAAAAAGTCTCAAATTAAATTTATTCGGGTATTTATAACATCAATTATGTCAATATTTCATTAATAATATAATTACTGCATCATCATTGTATCATAAATAAATTAAATTATTTTAACTCTAAAAATTACAAATAAAATAACATTATGTTTTAAATCTTTTTAGCTTTCTAAATAATATTTATAGTTGAATTTATCTTATGTATAAACCTATATTAAATACGATTTAGTTATTAAACTTTGATTTTAACTATTTTAACCCTTCTTTATATAAATTGATAATAAATGTACTAATCGAATCCAAGTGGCCTAAATGGTCATATTTTATTCATAAGGTTGTTTCTGTTCGAATTACACTTATCCAATAGAATTAGGACATCTATTAGGGTAATAATAATATCATTTTTACCCTTAACTACCCTATTTACTTTTAACCGTGGTAAATAAAAGTAAAAAGTTACTATTCACCAAAAATTATTTTCATCTCATTGAACCACATTTTACTTACTAACATCAACCGTTTCTTTTGGATTTTTGAAATTATACTCACAGAAGTGGTAAAATTATGTTTTTTGAAAAATTCAGTATTTTCAACTACCACTTAGTGGTTTCCCTATCAAAAAATGAAAGTTTCCAGAAAAATACCAAAAATTAGGCCTAAACTATATTTGATATTATGAATTCAAAAATGATGTCTATTTTACCAAATTCAAAACATATCAGTTACATTAACTAATTTAAAAATTAATTCTTATCGTCAAAACAAATATCGCGTTTTTAAGAGATAATAACTATCAAAATATTGACACTTGTTTATGTCTGGTTTAAATGTGAAATTACATACAATGAACAACATTGTATTAAATTTTAAAAATATATTCTAAATATACTTTAAAACTACTCAAATTAATAATTTATCACTATTAATTATTTCGATTAAAAAAGTTGTTCTTAATTAAAATTTAGTAATTTTCACTATTCATCAGAATATGAAAGTTATCCGAAAAGTACCAAAATTTCACCCTAAGCTAATTTCGATATTCCGAATTCCAAAAATGAACTCCATTTTTAATGATAAAATTTATAAAATTTTAGAATGTGTGTATTACTATTCATATTGGCTAGTTAATAATAATATTATAATAATATCTCATTTAGTGAAACTCGGTATTGCGTACTACACACGCTATCAAGGAAGGTCGCAATTTCGTGTAATGTAAGGCATGTCCGGGATGCATGTTGTGCAAGCTCCTTTTGGTGTAGCGTACAACACAAGACATTAATTAAAATGAATACTTTTCATAAAATCTCGGGCTGTTACAGATGTCTTCAGAAGTCCAGTGAAAAATTACTTGCTGATGTTTTCCGATTTCCTTCTTGGTATGGATAATGGTCTCACCCTCCCTTTAGAATTATTCCTCTCAATCTTCAGTTACTTACATTCCAAGAACATTTTTGTACACTCAGTGATGTCCTTTTTCATTTTCTACCACCAATAATGCTCTCATATATCTCGATATGCCTTTGTGTTTCCTGGGATAATGGAGAAATTCAAACTATGTGCATCATCTAAAATTTTATTCCTCAACTCCAGATTTGATGGAACACATAGTCTTGACCAAAATTTGACATTTCCTTCCACATTAACATTTATCTCTGAGTATTTTCATTTTTTGATAGTTTCCAGTTTCTTCAAGATTCCCACATCATCTTTGTGAGCATCCTTTAACCTTTCCAAATGAGATAGTTGAGAAATCATTTGTGAATGTATTAATGATTTTCTCTTATATAAGATTCCAATATCCATATATATGATATCTAAGAATATTGGATCCTTTTAAATTGTCATAAATTATAGAATTATTGGGACCTTTTTACTTAGAGCATATGCCACCTTGTTCTCTTCCCCAAGGTGGTAATGGATTGATAAGTCATAATTTTGATCTGATCTATCTATCTTCATTGGCACATATTCAACTCTTTATATGTGAATATATACTTGAGGATTTTTTGATCCATGTATATGTCACACTTCTCCCCAAAGAGGTAATGTCACCAATTTTAAAAGTTATTATTACTATAGGAAACTTGAGATCATGTTTTGGACAGTTTTTCTCATGAACATTCAATTGCCTTGAAGCATAGGCAGTGAATTTGTCATTTTGCATCAACACACTTCCCATGACCTTCTTTGAAACACAACAAGATACCACAAAAATTTCTCCAATTCTGGGTAGTGTGAGGAAGGGCACAGTTATAAGACTTTTTTTCAACTCCTCAAATCTCTATTCGCATTCATAACTCCAAGAAAACATTACTCCCTTTAGATTTATCTTGGTTAGAGGGTTGGAATGTCATGATAAATTTCTCACAAATTGAAAATAATATCTAGATTACCCCAAGAAGCTATGGATATCTGTGACTAATGAGGCCTCGTCCATCCCTCAATTGCAGCTGTCTTGCAGGGATCCAAAGATATACCATTTCTTTTGATTATATGACCCAATAATGGGACCTTATTCAACCAGAACTCACACATGATTTACTTTTCATATAGCTTCACCTTTTGCAAGTTCTCTAGTACTGTCCTTAGATTCTACTCATTCTCCCCCTTGGTTTTGGAGTATATTATAATATCATCTATAAGGACTACCAAAAATTTGTCGAGGTAATCTCTAAAGACTCTATTCATCAAGTCCATGAATATTACAATGTCATTTCTGAGTCCGAAAGGCATTATTATGAATTCATAGTGCATGTATCTTGTACAAAAATCAGTCTTGGGAATATCTTCCTTCATCACCATTATTTGGTAATATCCTGATCAAAAATCCAGCTTAGAGAAGTATAGTTCTCCACATAGATGATTGACCAAGTAATCAATTCGTGGAAAAGGATACTTGTTCATTATCAAGATTTTTTTAGAACACAATAATCCTTGACAAGGTGAATTAACCCATTATTCTTATTTATGAAGAGGATTGGTGCACCCCATGGTGAATCACATGGCCATATAAACTCTTTATTATGATTCTATTTTAGTTGTTTTTTCAACTCCTCAAGCTCCACAATAGCCATAATATATAGATCCTTTGATATTGGAAACCCCCAAGGTATAATATGAATTGAAAATTCATCATCTCTTCTTAGAGGAAGACAAGTAAATTCCTCAGGAAACACTTCCATAAATTCCCTCACAATAGGAATGTCTTCAAGGATGGTTTCTTCTATAGAATCAGTCATCCGAGAAAGATACTCATGCTCATAGGGTGGTAATAACCATGCTTGAGATGATGGTTCTAAAGAAGATTCATCTCCCTCCTTGCACTTTTACAGAATCAGGGGTCGATTCTCCATATGGAGAGTGATTCCCCTCTCACGAAAATTTATGTTAGCTCTATATAAGGAAATCCAATAAATGTTAATAATTGTATAAAATTACACCAAAGGAAGTATGATGAGGTTATCTGGGAAGTTAGATTCATAAATTAAGACAGGAGTGGAGTTAAATTCATTAGATGCAATGACTTCCCCATTATCCATTCTCACTGACATCTTTACTTCCATGATTTTTGGTGGTGTTGGGATCATTCTACTAAAAATTTGTGGTATAAATGAATGAATAGAACCAGAATCAAAAATTATGTTCTATATTCTTGAATGAATGACTAGAATACCTATAACCACTTTGTTGTTGGGGTTCACTTCGGTGGTATTGATGGCCAAAGATCTCCCTTATCACCTTGGAGGTTATTGGTTGCCTATGAAAACCCATATCTTAGGGAACTAGTTTTCATAGATCATTTCTTCTTTGTAGTTGATGAAATGAACAATGAATTGAGTTTGGAAGGGGGAGTTCATCTCCTCTATTGTTGTCGCAGGTTTTTCTTGTTAGAAGTTAATTTCTAGGTTCCCTTCTCTTCCACAACTAATGCATTTCTTTGTCCCCTTTAAAAAAATTCTAGGGTGCTTATTTCCTCACCTTTGGAAAGTGGTTTGATGTATTTTCGTAAAAAAATTGTATTTATCCATAAGATCGATAGAATATATGTACACCTTAGGATTCTTAACCCCATGATACCACTGAGATTATCTGATCTCCATTTTGACTTTGAGGGAACATCAGACAATTTCCTCATATCTCTCGAAGTCATGGAAATATTGGGATTTCTGTATGCTAGGTTTTAGTACACCAAAGAAGCGGTCAACCTTGCATTCAGCGGTACCAGAAATGATGAAGGCATATCATGAAATCCTTATGAAGTTTTCCTCTTATGATCTGATGTATTTGTTGTCTTTTTTTACATGAGGTAAAGGAAGTCCCTTTCCATCATAAGACGGAGGTTTCAAGGAAAATATATTTAGAATTTTTGTTTTCCAGAAATCCTTCCATTCCAACACCTTGATCTCCTCCTCAGGATTTGTATTATTGATTAATGTTCACAATTGATTAGATTCACCCACCATATGATAAGAATCTTGAATAAACATCTCTTTTTCAGAACATTGAAGAATTGAGAATGCCATTTCACGGGATTTGATCCATTTTTGGGAAATTGAGGGATTATATGATCTATTAAAAGTAGAAGTTGTTTTTCTCGTAAAGATCTCAATTGTGACTTGTTCTCTATTAGGGGGTGTTTAACATTCCTCTTGAACCATGTTTTGATTCAAAACATGAGTTAATTAAAAGTGTATTGTGAAAATGTTCATGATTACTGCTCCCATCGGATTGGGCATCTCATTTGAACAAACATCACATTGATGTTCACATTGTTAATTAGGCAGTCCCCTCCTATTACTAGATATTGGTTGGAATAAAATTAATGTAAGGGGTAACACATAATGGGTAATCCAAAGTCAAAAATAGATGACTTATAAATTATATTTATTTCCTTAACTTATAAATTTATAGGCTTCAATCAATGTTATCCATGATCTACTTCCCAACATATATTCTTAGGGGAATTTTTTTAATTCCCTTAATAAAGTTCTATTATAATATTAAGAATTTATTAAGCATATCCCCTGATAGTTTCATAACCAAGAGGGAAGCATGGCCCATTATCGTGCACCATTTCTAGTTTGAGTCTAGCTCAAAGCGGTGTTTTCGGGTTTTACCCCTAGATATATATGTGCTAGAGCCACCTCTACCAGCTCAAATCCATACATGGATTTATTTTCTTTATAAACCACTTACTCAACACCCACAAAAATTTTGGGACGTTTTTATTATACATAGTCTTATCCTTAAGGCTTTCACTATGGATTTTTAATCCTAATCCCAAAAATAACTAAACTTGTACTCAAATACCAACTAAATCAACCATGGTCTTTATTTCATTCTTAATCATAATTTATTACATAAAATATTCACTTCATGAGAAATAGATGATAAATAGGTCTAGTGTATTTGGGGATTAGGAACATTACATACCAACTTAAAACATTAAATTTACATCATTATTGAAAACATATTTTACATGGAAACACACATTCCTTTGTACATAGCATTGTATGGGATAAACAGAGGACATGCATAAGAAAGGGGTGAGTTGTAAATCCCAGTAAGGAAGTAAAAAAGGCATAAAATGTAGAATATTGTACATGATAGGCAATAGTAATATCAATGGATCCTAAGAGAAACAAGAACATAAAGGGATGACATTGCCTGATTATCATAACATGGAAATGTGGAAACAACATTTAAATTTATATTAGCATGAGACACGGATAATTGCACGTGGAGCATATGTAAACCCTAATTGAACTTGAATTTTCATGATTAAAACCTCATTGCACTTGAATTATCAAGATACTAGTCTCTACCCAATGCAATGGAGTGCTATTAGGGCACACCCTTCTAAATCATTTCATTTCATGCATAAGTGTGACACAATGATCATATAACATGGATTCATTAAAAATAATAATTTATTCCATGATAAAGTACTATGTAATCCATACATGAAACTCTATAATCAATAAGTAGGTGTGCATAATGGTGAATACCCTTGATAGAGAAATGTTTATGGTATTCACTACACAATGACTTTGGCATGGAAAATTGTGGTGCAATTTTAGCAGTATGATGGTGTGACATAAGAATTCATAATAAGGTAAGATAAGAGAGAAAGGGGTGTCTCATCATATTTACGTGAAATGGAATGTAAGGGGTTCATATAGATGCATTTACAACTTATGAAATGTAATTTATATTTAAATTCAAAATAATATATTTAATTTAAATGAGAAGATAAAAATTCCTTACGAAATTTTGGCATGGTAACGAGTGTACATAGTAGGCATTAATGAGATATAAATAGGTATATCATCATTAAAAAAATAGAGAGAAGTATGGTGTAGGTGTTAAATCATTCCTCAATATTTTTAATTGAAAAGAAAAGGGTATAGCAACATAATGAAACATTGACATAAAATGAGAGAGAACGAAATCCCTTACAAGGAAGTATGATCCCAAGGGCATGATAGGGGCTTGGGAAAGGCATATTGGTTTTTTGGGAATCCATGGGATGATTTTAGAGAGATTAAGGAAGGTAGGGGATGTTTTACAATGGTTTTTAGTGATGATATGTTTGATCATGGGTGGGTTTATATAAGAAAAAGGAGATAATTCATTATTATTTTGGGTTTGGACACTACACATTAAACAATTGAAAATCACTAACCATATCATGGTTTGTGTCCATGTTTTTATATGTATTGGTGGGTCCACTAATTCTTTTTAATATAAATAAAACAAACCAAAAATCATATTATTTTCAGGGTAAAACATATATTGGTCGAACACCACATTTATAGTATATTATAAAATCACTATTGCATCATTATGATGTCATAAAACATATTATATAATTAAATGGTAATTAATTTTTACCTAAAAATTTGATTGTCTCGGAAAATTATGAAAATGTCACCATTAGATAATTTCAACATCTTGAAACAAAAAATTTAATGAATATTATCTAATTTTTTTAACTATGCGACTTATTTACTTTTAAAATAAAAATAGACATTTATAAAAGATTCATGGGTTTTGACAAAAACTACTTTCAAGGCTTAATAAAAATTATAATTATATTCAAAAAAATTATACAATCATTTATATTTTATAAAAATCAATTTAGTAATAACATTTCATTAAAATAATATTTAAGACAAAAATCCATTAATTCATAAAAAAAGATTTCTTAATGGAATATTAACTAAAAATAATAATTTTTCTTTAAAAACTATTTACCAAGTAACAATAATAAAATGAATGTATATTCTCTATAAAAAATAATGTACATAATCATAGTGCTAGGGTATTGTTAAATAACCCCATATGACACCCTCATAAGACCGAAGGGTAAGGTGTGCAATTTTTACAGACTCTGGGGGATGCTTAGAAAACATCGCTTATGTGGTAATCTCTATTATCTTCCAATTCTCCCATAGGCGGTTCTGTTGAAGGTTAACATGTTGAAGCTCTTCTTGGGCTTGGTCCAGAGTGATGCCTAGTGATGCCACCTCCTTTCTGATCTTTAACAAATGGGCTTCTTAAGGAGAAATTCTACTCGATGAGGCCATCACTTCCTTTTTTTGAGTAAATTGGATTTGTTAAATCTCTATATTTATATTAAACATGTGATCACTATTCATAAGCTATATTAGAAATGGAAAAAATTCATAACATTATTTTGAAATCCAAAAACATGGAACCAAAGAAGATCATATTTTATATAACCATATTACAAAATAAGACATTCAATTAGATCAAGAGGAATTTTCATTAATATAATTCTGGGTCGTTACATTAACAAAGTCAAAAATGCATCCAAAGTTCTTAGAAATGTGAAAATTTGTATTTTTTGAGTGGGAAATAATTTTAGAATCCCACACAAACCATTATTGGGGAGAGTATAAAAGGAAACCTCACATTTTACTTTCTAACTTATGTACTATTAATGAAAACGATGAGATAAGGCATAGGACTGAAAAAATCAAGAGAGTATAAGTGGTTTCTATATTTAGTTTTGTGAATAATATGTTCTAGACATAATTGATAGGGTAATAAGAAATATTTTTGAGTATTCAACTTATCATCATATTTAGGTGATTGTCGTATTCAGTTGGTTATCGTATTGTGAAGGATTATTGTATTGTGACTTGTGTATTGGGTAAGAAGTAGATTGGTATAATCTAAATCTTATTCAGATAGATCTATATATTTTATATAATAATAAATTGGACATGGAGAATCAAACCTGGAAATTGGAATGAGTTTTATCACAATGTTATGGAAGTTCTTACCAACATCTAGGTACGCAAGTGAATAACGGTATTAAAATAATATATTTGTGAAACTTGATAAAAAAAATACTATAACCTGTTTTGTTTCAAAAAAATTGTGTTACATAAATTTTTCTAGAAGGAGCACATGAACTATATAATTGATTTCCTAGTTCTACATGAGTGAAATAGCATATCCTAATTGTTTTAGTCCACATAAAATGATTTTTTTTCTATATCATTGTTTGGAATTGGAACATTTACAAACCATACCAAGGATGTATCAATTCTAATTGAATAATGAACCTTGTCAATTTTATTTTTCTTTTGGTTGTTTGTTTGAAATGTTTTTAGTAGGAAAAGTAATATTTAACAGGAGGTGAGGGTTGATTCATAAGTAAGGAAAAATAAAATAAAGGTATCACTAATTATATCCCTCCAATATCAGTGATACAATTATCCAGATTAGGTTCTTAAAATTGGTATCAAAGCCAAAGGATCACATAATTTTTCTTTAATAATGTTTTGAAAAGAAGTTGATGGAGAATATTAATTATGTGAATAGTAATGTTAGCCTAGTATTTTATGGAGATAAATATCATATCTAGAAATATAGAATATTACCTTATATTATGTCTATTGGTTATTATGTTCTTAAAGCTTCAACAGATGTATTTTATCTTATTGATGATTAATTTTCTCTTACATATATTCGTAAGAAGAATATTAATAATAACGGAAGGGCCTAGAATACATTACTATCATCAATTTATGAAATTTTATTTCAAAGGGTGAAAGTTGTTTCCATTTGAAAAGGTATATGGGACAAGTTGAAAAACATATATAAAGGAAATAAAAAAGTGAAGAAGAAAAAATTACCGATCTGGAGAATAAAGTACAAGGAATAGAAAATGGGTGAGTTTGAATCTGTTGGGGGCTTCTTTACCAAGGTAAATGACATTGTCCACACTATCAAATTTCTTGGTGAAAAGTTAAAATATTCAATAGTTGATTAAGTAATCTTTTTAATCTTTCCATTAAAGTTTAATTACAATGTTTCTTCATTGGAAGGTAGATATCCTATAACATTACATAAGGATTATTTACATAGAACTCTCATCAATTATGAAATAATAAGGGATAAAGATAAGAAAAGTAAAATAAAATTTAGATAGATAAATTTCATTCATGGATTCAAAAAAATAGAAGTCAAAGAAGATTCTTATTGAGAAAAAATCTGGTAATTCCAATTATAAAAATAATTAAGTAAAAATATTGATGATATCTTATCCTTGTTTTCAAAAAAATGTGAGAATGTGTATAGGGGATTATATAGGTAAATTTCCATTGAAAATCTTTGATTATAGAGCCTTTGGAAATTTTGTGTCTAATTTTCAATAAATAAGTAAATTTGTGGATAGTGATGAAGAATAAAGAATACCAATTATATTGTGGAAGAAACTGAGTGATGGGGATAAATATTTTTTCATAGGGACAAATAAAGAACAATTCAAATCCAAAAGAAGATTTTTATTTGCTAATGATGAAGAAGAATAAGGAAATGATGTTGACTCTTAAAAATCTTCTGACTATGTTAGTGTTAATAAATTAATTTCAATAATTAATGATGAATAATTTAGAATTGGTTGTTCTGAAGAAGAAGATACTCGATTAGAATATCATTTGATTGAGGAATTGAAAGAATTCCGGATAAAGACAAGAAAAAAGAGGAAGAAATCATGAAGTTGAAAAATAAAAGTTCCTCAACAAAAAATAAAGAGGATATTCTTAATGAGAAATTTAATCTATTTAAAGAATAAATTATTTTTATAAATATCATCAGGAAAAAAATAATTTTAATTAACATCTGATAGTGATGCGGAAGGAACAAAGAAGAAGAGTTGGAACATGTATAAAAACACATCTAAATATGAAGAGAGAAATAAAAGTTTTAAATAAAATATCATTGAATTTGATGAAAGTTATAATAAGTAGAAACATGTAAAGGATAAAAAATTAACCTTCAAAGGTTGAGAGTAAAGCTGGATGTGTTTCTAAAAAGAAGAGTGTTGAGAATACTAAGTATGCTTCCAAGACCAAAAAAGTAGGGAATTTAGATGTTTCTAAAAATACTAAGTCCAAAAGTGATTCTAAACATGATGAATATGGGAATAATTATATTAAATATAGTTACAATAAGGATTATTAGAAAAAAAAATAAGATTCTACTTGATAATAGAGATGTTGGTGGTTCAGATAGGAAAAACAAAATGGTTTCGGTGAATCATGTCCACAACTCCAGATAGAATAGATGCTTCAGAAGAAAATATTATTTATTTGGGTACTGTTAGCATTGTGGTGTATATGGACATATAAAAAATATGTGTTCATTCAACCAAATTTTTTTATTATTCCATAGTTTATAAAAGTTAATTTTTTATGGGTAATCAATCCTCTCAAAAGATAAATTATGAGACAGAAGTTCTATGGAAACCCAAGAAGGATGTGTAAAAATTGACAATATGTTCCAACTCTAAAAAATTATTTTTGAAATATGTGAATAACCTGGACATCTGGGTATGTAACTTCATGATTTTTTACCCTCATAAAAAATGTTTCATAACAATTCTCAAAATATAGAAGTAAAGAAGGAAAAGAAAGAAGAAAAGGCAGTTATTGGTGAAACTGCTATAAATTATTTAAAAGCAGAACGACATTATATTCTTGATAATGGGTTTTCTTCTCATATAAAAGGATAATTTTTTGTAAATATTTTGTATGAAATTAAAGAAGTAACACACTCATTTGGAAATGATGAATTTTTTAGAATCAAAGTTGTTGTTTCAGTTGTCATTGGTATAGAAAAAATGGAATCCATAAAATATTTCTATGTTGATGGGTTGAATTATAACATTCTGTGTGTCTCACAACAATTTTATGAGGGTAGAAAATTTATCCTCTAAAAATTTGGGTTTTCTGTAAAAATCTAAGAAGAAGGAATGTTTGATACAAGAGACCAATGTACCAAAGAAACCTTATTTCATGTTGGTGAAATAAAAAAGATATTATTACTTTGTTATGGTTGTAGAAATTCAACTTTGGAATAAAGTTTTGGGACAAATGTGTCATAGAAACATGTGGAATTTATCAAAGTGAGATAGTTTCAATGCGATTCTTGATTTCCCATGAACAAGAGATTGAGGTTTCCCTATATGTCTCAAATGAGATATTACAAATTCCATGCATAAGAAAGTTGATATTTGTTCAAAAACCCATGGAACATATTCAATCTAATATGTGTGGTTCAATGAGAAAAAAATAAACAAATGGATATAAGTACTTCATCACTTTCATTGTTGAATTAACTCGGATTACATGTGTTGTGTTTATGAAACATAAGTTAGATGAATTAAAAATGTTAGAATATATTAGAGGTAATTATAAGAATAAATGTGAGTATTCATTGAAGAAGATGAGATCAGATAATAGTGTTGAGTATAAGAATGAATAGTTTTAATGTTATCTTTTAAAGCATCAAATTTGGCCTGAGTATAGTTTCTCACACACTCCTCCAAAAAAATGGAGTTACTAAAAGGAATAATCGAAGTTTGGTGGAAATTGGGTGAACTATATAACTTAAACATAGTGTGTCTCATTACTATTGGAGGCAAGACATGATTACTATTATATATATTAAAAACTGCTATTTGTACAAGCCAAAATCACATATGATTCCATAAAAAAATTTATAATAAAACTCCATGTTTGAAACACTTAAGAGTTTTTTTGGATTCTATGCATTATAAAGATGAAATTTGAAAATTTTTTAATGTTTGAGAAGATATGTAAAGAAGAAATTATTCTTGGATATTATCTAGAAAGAAGATGATACAAATGTTTCAAAAATGTTATATTAGTAATTGTTGATTTTTTTGATGTGAAAGATTTTGAAAATACTAAGGAATATAAATAGAATCCTTCATATAAGGATGTTAGGAAGGATATATAAACTTTTCATAGCAATTATGATAAGGATTCATATAATTTAAATCCTACTCAATAAGAAGAATCAGACTCGTCTATTTATAATGATGAGTAAGTTACTCAAAAATATCATCCTAGTATGAGGAATCAAGTGGATGATCAAAATATTATTGGTGATCAAAATTAGGAATTTCAAATAAAAATAACATAAAATGATATAACACATACTTATTTTTTGTAAAAAATGAGGAAAATGAAATGAAATAAGCTAATGAGTATCTATTTGGGGTTCAAGAAATTAATGAGGAGCTAGAACAGATGAAAAATAATAATACATGGAAACTCATACCTAAACCATAAAACTAAAATGTTACCGGTATGATTTGGGTTTTTCGGAACAAGATGAATTAATTAGGTGAATTGGTAAGAAACAAATAAAGATTAGTGTGAAAATTTATACAAAAATTAAAGGTATTGATTTTGATGAATTATTTTATCCAGTGAAAATATTATAAACAATCAGAATTTTCTTCTATATTTATGTACAATGAAGTTAAAAAAATAATTCAAATGGAAATAATGTTCATATTTTTTTAATGGGGATCTTGATGGGAAATTTACATTGAACAACCATGTTTCTTAGTTGTTGGGAAAAATTAATGTTATGTGTGGAGATTGAAGAAATAATTGTATGGGATAAAACAATCTCTAAGGTAATAATATTCCAAATTAGATATTTTATTAAATAAGATGAGTTTAATGAAATTAGGTGTTGATAACAATATTTACATCAAATAATTTCAATATTTTTCCCTGATTATAATTTTTTATGTTTTTAAAATTTTATGGGAACTGTGAATGATATTTTGTGAGAATTTATGAACAAATGAAAATGTTGTTTGACAGGTACATTCTATGAGAAATGAATTAATTTCATAAGTTGAAAATTTTCCAAAATAATAAAGACAATTATATTTCTCAAGAAAATCATGAAAAAGAACTTATTAATAATTTATGCATGAAAACTTTGAATCATATTTCCAAATTGATTTCATTAAGAACAAAGTTCTCTAATGATGGATAAGGAATAGAATTTGATCAGAATGCGTTTTAAAAGATGATGGAATGTTTTTTATATTTGATGGAATCAAGTCCCGACATTTTTTATTATTTTACCTAATGTGAAATATTTTATATTTCTTTTAAATAATCACATTTACATACTGGTAAACAAATGATTTGATAAATCAAAGGCACAAAAAATTTTAGATTCATGTCTTATAACTCAGAAAGTATTGATTTATTTTGGTATTCAGAAGCTGGTTGAGAAGTAAATTTTTATGATAGAAGATCAACATCTAGTTTAGTTTTCTTTCTAGTTAAAATTTTATTAGTTGGCATAGAAAGAAATACAATTTAGTAACTCTGAGTATGTCTAAAGCTGAGTATGTTGCTTCAACTAAAGCCTCTACCCAACTTATGTGGATGAAGACAATGTTAGAATATTAACTTATTAAATTGAAGTTTCCATTATTATTGTTTGGTGACAATCAAAGTTTAATCAAACCCACCATGAACCTGGTAAAACACTGTTTTTCAAAGCATATTGATATCACATATCATTTCCTCAAAGAGCATGTGGAAAATAATGAATTGAAGCTAGAGTATATTCTTACATTGAAACATGTTACTTACATTTTTACAAAACCTTTACCAAATGAATATTCTTATAAATTGAGGTTGAACATGGGTTTCTAACCTCTTTCTCATCAAGATTGAGGTATTTGTTGTTATCCTCTCTCTCATCTTACCTTTGGATGGTGTTGACTGAGGATAATTGTTTCACAAATCTATCTTTATTGATGTATGTTAATAGGAGGAGATGTGTATATGTTTTCATTCCATAATTGTAAGTGTGTGATCTATTATAATGGTTTTTTGGAGTTTTTTTAGGAAACAATTTTGGAATTCTACATAATTTGAAAAGCATAAGAAGAAAATCATAGAAAGTAAGCTGATAAAGGAATCTAAGAAGGAAAGAAAAGGAAGAAACTGGGGATGTTTTTGTAGTCACTACTTTTGGATAACATGTATTTGATATCAATTATTATTATTTTCTATAATTAGTTAGCTCAATTAGGAGTATATTTTTTTATAAGAAATCCATATCTTGAGGTTAAAAAGTTTAGTGATTTATAAACCTTGTTAAACAAAAAAATCCATAGGGGGTATTGTTTGGACCAAGAAGATAATTCAGGTGATCATATTTAGGTATTGTCTTCTGTTGTCAATGATTTTTAAGAAGAAATGAAATCACCTCACATTTTATTTTTTAAAAAATCATAATGACCATCATATTCATGAGAATTAGATTCACAATGGTTAATAATTTCCATCATATTGGGAATAAGGTTTCTAGTTGAGGATTATCACTGGACTCACCTTGAGTCTTGAATGAAATGTTTGGTCTTAATATATAAGAATTGAAGTATTACTAACTTCAATTAAAATATGATTATTATTTTTTGATCTTGGAGTTCTCATAAATCATAAGTATTTTGAAAAACATGTAACGAATTATTGATAGAATAAAGGGGAGGAAAGGTGTTAGAAATTGTATTCAGTATTATTATAATTAAGGAAATATTATTTAGGTTGAGAAGGAGAGAAATATATTGATTAAGAAGACACAATACATTCAATTGTAATTTAGACAATGTGGATTCTGATCTTCAGCATATTAAATGTCATGATGGAATTCGTGATACAATATTAAGTTTATTAAAGAAGAATGTTGGTGAAATTGAAGATTTCTGATCTCAATATCGTCATAATAAATTTGACGAATGATGATTTGTTTAAATTATGAGAAGGATGATCTTAATGAATAAAATTAAGAATTTACTGATATTGAATATGCTGACACTAAACCATCTCATTCAGCATGTCATCATATTCATCAATGGTGGAGTTTTTTTGTAGGACAAGTCATCAGTGGAATATTCAAAATATAATAAAGAACTCTTATTTTTTTCATGTTCTTTAATCTGTGGGGTCAAGATCCATCATATTAGAGATGATATCTATTCATCTTTATGATTAAAAGATGAAGTAAAAGTGGTAGAATTACTTTGATCATGTGGTTCAAGATAAGATATGAATAAGAATATATTGTTTTACATTTGTCTTCATTGTAATGAGACAAATCATAATCTGAATTTATATCAAAATTTAGAGTGCTTGAAGTTTGGAAAATATGATTCCATTAGTTGGTATAGATAATCATAATAAAGAAATCATATCAGAAAATCTGAATGGTTTCTATGCCCTCTTATAAGAAATTGTTATAGAGAATCATTACAAAGAAATCATACTGAGAAAATTGAAATGGGAAATTAGAATCGGATTGGTGTTTGTAAATAGAGTCTGAAGAAGAGTAGAAGTTTTTATAAGATTCAATAAGGATAGAGAATAGTTGAGAATCCATTATGAAGTCATAAATATATCCTAAATTCAAGGAAATGAGAAAATTCTTAAATTTTGGTTGGGCAGGAAACAATTTTTGAATCCCTCCCAATCTGTTTTTTGGGTTGACTATAAAAAGGGAAATTTATTTTTACTTTCAAATGTTTATATTTCTCATGTTGAGTAGATAAGGAAAATACATAATGAAATTATAGAGAGAATATATGGTGTTCAGATTGAGTTTCATGAATAATTCGTGCCGGATTGAAGTGAATAGATAAGATAAAATATTTTATTGTATTCATTTGATCATCATTTTAAGCAAATTATCATATTCATCCAGTTATCATATTGGGAAGGATTTTTATATTGGAATTTCCAAATCGAAAAAGAAATATTTTTTATTGTCTCAATAATATTCATACAGATCTATAAATTTTTTCTATAGAGAAATTATATTGATAAATTGAATTGAGTTTTATAACAATGTCTATGAATTTCTTACCAACTACTTGGTAATAAAGTGAAATCTCTTTTTGAAAAAATAGATTTTTAAAAGATGATAAAGATGAATCATAACATGTTTTTATACAAAAAATTGTGTTACACCATTTGTGCTACAAGGAAAACACAGAATGTTGAATTGATTACATAGTGCCACATGGGTGAAGGGACATATCCTACTCATTTTATTCCACACTAAAAGATTTTTTTCAAGTGGATTGTGTGGAATTGGATAATTTTGAAACCATACGAAGTATGTAGTTATTATTATTGAATAGTGAACCTTGTAAAATATTTTGTTCCTATGGATGTGTGTTTGAAATTTTTTTTAGTAGGTAATGTAATCTTTAATACGAGGTGAAGGATTTTTCTTAGGTAATGAAACATAAATGAAAAGGTATTACTAATTCACCCTACCCCTCTCAGTGATACAACCATCTCAATTGGGCTCTTACAATCTGATCAAACCAAAAATCTAAATTAGAAAGCTTAGAATATAGTCAATGCTCTCTTAGTGTACTCATGATGATGCCAAATTGTTTGGAATGATCACCAAGGGTCTTGGAGTACACCAATTTTCCATCCACAAACACTACCACAAATTGATCTAGGTATGGAAGGATGATTATATTCATCAAGGCCCTAAACACTAATGATGCATTCTTCAATCCAAACATTATTTTGATGAACTCATAAAGTTCATTCATGATTCTAAAAGTATTCCTCAGAATATTATAATTTCAAACTGTCATCTAATGATACCATGATCTCATGTCAATCATGGAAAATATATAATCTCCCCTCAACTAGCTGAAAAGATCATCAATATAAGGAATTGGATACCAGTTCTTTATAGTAATCCAGTTATACATCTGATAATCAACACATAAACACAAAATCCCATCATACTTATTTTATTAAAAACACATTATATCACCAAGGTGACATACTCAGATGGATAAATATGTTATCCTGCAATCCTCTAGTTGAGTCTTGAGCTCTTGAAGCTCTGTTGGTTCCATCCTATATGGTGGAGTTGAAACTGTATTAGCCCCAAAATGATAACAATAATGAACTCCATATATTTCTTATGTGGTAACCTTGAGAAGTATTTAGGAAACACATCCATAAACTTTTCCATTATGGGTGAAAATACATCTTGGTTCACACATCTGTCATCCAGCAATAGAGTTGCAAATTGGGATGTGAGGTCTCTGATTTGCTGATTAATTTCCCTTGCTCGTTCTAACTAATTATCTCACACTCCATGGTGAATATAATGGTCACCCCTAATAGATATATAAGTCACTATCCTTCAGTAATTATCAATTTGGGATCAGTATGCTACTATCTAGTATATAACCAAAATTATTTCAAACCTTGACATATAAATAATATAGAGATTAATGAGAATATAGTACTCTCTAGTCTTTAGAGACCACTCCTTGCACAAACAGAAGTCTATAGACCATACTCTAGATGTGGTATCCATCTCCATAACATCTTTCCCAAACTCCACCACCAAGATCAAACTATTAACATGTTTTTTATATATAATGGAATGAGAGGAACCAGTATCAAACAAAGAACTAGATTAAGTAAAATCTATAAGAATAGTATATCTAAATGTTGATGGTCTAGCCTCATTATCCACAAGTGTCAGATGAATGGAATGTAATGGCCCTGACCCTTTTCCCAATGATACAGTCTGAATCCCCTGAATTGTGCCACAAAATTGATATGGGAACTCTTTCCTAGAATCATGATGTCTACTACCTCTTCCATGTCGGCTAGCAGAACTCCATCTTCCATACAGATATGGTGCAGAAGACCCCATTCCCACATTATGGTTCATTATAGATCCTTTATTTCTATCTATCTACCATGTTTTCCTGTAGAACTTCTATAGATTTACCATCATTTTATAGTCTCATCACTTCACTATTGGTCGGGAAAAATGTATTCAGAAGTGTCCCGAACTACCACACTAGTGGAAAAACAAATGGGTAATGTCTTCTATAACCGAACCATCACATGGGTACTCTTGTTTCCAATAATTTGGGGGAAATTCTGAAAATGACATTTCCTTCTTTCAAAATCCATACCTCTTATCCCTGTAGAAGAAACCAAATATCTTCCACGGGAAGACTTCTTCAGGTTCACCTCAGATATAAGGGCTTGATTCACCACATGTTGAAACCTATTCAATGTAAATATATTTACCTAGGACATAATTATACACTTAAGTATATCCTAAAACCACTTTAACAATGTAGCCTCATCTCTTTCCAATGGTGAAATAAATCACTATAAATTTTTAAATCATCTTACATAGTATATCACAGACATAATTCCCTAAGTCAACATCATGAACTCAATTTCTATCTCCTATCTCAGGGTGTTTAAATAAAAGTGATCTAGGAGCTTCTCTTGAAAATCCTTCCCTTCCATAGATTCCATTTATCCATTCCGATTCTGAATGTCTCATTATCACTTCACCTGACCACACAACATATATGAATCTAATTTGACTCTCTTCATAGAAAGAGTCTCCAATTAGTCAATTATTGTATGGATATAATCAATCCAGAACTCATCTCCCTCAAGTCCAACATATCCAGTAAAATTTTATTGTTGTTACAACTAAAACTCCCTCATCGGATTAGAAATAATTTTCACAACCCGAACTGGGTCTCATTCCATAAATTCCATGAAGTGGGAAAAGTTCTCTCAGAACTACTCCCATACTTCCTTAACCGGCATTATTTGTTCCTCAGGTTCCAATACTAATATAGTATCTCTTGCCATATCTTCTTATCATCCTCTCAACAAGCGCCCTCATGGAGGCATATCTCTCCAACATCAAAAACACATCTTTGGACTCATAACACAAATTTATCACTTTTACATAAAGGTAAAGTCAAAATAATTCACAATAGGCCCTTTCCTCAAGCCTCACCACATGGTCAAAACCAATGTCTGTCACAACACATAACTATTATCCACGTAGGTCCAGGTTAACAAGGGTAAACGAATTATCAATTAAAGTTTCTCAATAGAAACCCATTTATTATCATCTTGCATCATTTTAATTTCCATTTCATGTTAGGCACATTTTAAATTAAATTTTACAAGAAAGGAAAAATAATTCAAGATCAATAACTTACCCAAAAATCTTGTTTTTCATGCATGCATAAAGTGATGTATCAAAAAATAATCTTGAGTACCTAGAATGGTGCGAGATTATTAAACTCTCATATATTATCGGTCCATAAATCACAAATCTGAAAATATCAAAATATCTCTGATACAACTTTTTAAAATCTCATCCTAGGGGTCACACCCTGGTGCCCTGAGTTGGACTGTCATATGACTTTAAGAAAAACTCCCCATATGCTAGTGGCTACTGACTAGTAGCGAGGGTATGATATTTCGATCATGGGGAGACTATACCCTCTTTTATCATACAAAAAAAAGAGATAAAAAATAAGAAACAATAATTTAATAACGTAAAATCATAACCTAAATGAACTAGTATCACAAGATAGCCAAAATAGGGAATACAATATCAAAACTAATGCATAAAATATTTCTTTCCAATGTACGTGCCAACTGTCTAAAATGAATCCCAAAATAATTACACTGATAACTCCCCCAAAGAGGCTACCAAATCATGCCGAGAACCTTCATCCATAGTTCATACCATATTATCAGTATAATAAAGGGCCTTTTCCATTTCATGTCTAGACTACACAAGGTATATTCAGGTACTAATCAGGCATCCTGAGTAGGGTGTCAGTACAACTCACTGGGCAACCAACAATAGTGTTTAAAACAATATCTACTCAGTTATTTTGTATGCAGTTTTATAAGGAAATAAGTAAAATGAATAAGTATATATTTATCACATTATCAATTATTATTTATGAAACAAATGGAAATTCATTATCCAATTCATTTCAATTTATAATACAGCTAACTAAAACCATAGTCCAAATCCAACAATTTGGGTCGATGCCATCATTACTTGGACATTATCGTCTTTTAAAGAAGTATACCATTTCACACACATTTTTACCCAAAAATTTATCACTGCATGCTTTGGAAGCAGTATAACATGTCCCACAAATGTTTAAAAAAATATATTCACTATCGGATTTGAAAGTATCATACATTCTTTTGCACATGTTTAACAAATAATTTTTCATTACAGGCTTCAGAAGTAGATGAACATGTCCCCCACATGTTTATCAAACATTTTTTTTCAAAAAATGCTTTGGAAGTTGCATACCTAGTCTAGAACACATTTATAAGGAATTTTTTACATGTATCGCAATATATCGCATCATCACATGTATTTCAATATCACATGTTTTCATGTTATAACATTAACAAAGACTAATCAATATTAATTATCTTATCACTATTAAACATCACAATATTCCATTATTCAATTAATAAATTAATTTATACAATTCCATTAATTAATTCCACAACTAATTAGTCACATTAATTTCCATTAATTAATTCAACAATTAATTAATCATATCTATCATATTAATTAATTCATAAATCAATTAATAACATCACTTTACATTCAAGTAATATTTTTATTTAATGAAAAAAGATAACATGGAAACCTCAGGACTAGGGAGGTCTAAAATAGTGTAGACCAAGGTAATCCCCTCTAATCAAATCGATACCCTCTGGTGTAAGTAAATTAATAGAGAGGAGGCAAGTGTAGTTTGATCTTGGGTCTTCTAGAGAAGCTATGTAATCTGTGAATTTATTCCCCTCCTTCCATGAGTGGTTGACTTGAATATTGTTGAGAATAAGGGATAAAAATTTCTTGACAGTAAATGATATGGTCCAAGGAGTAGTACCTTTAACATGAAAACAATCATGAAGGACCAAGGAGTTGATCTCCACATAAGTAGGATCTAAGTTCACCTGAGTAAAAAAATAAGATCATGTTAATATGGTTTTGGCCTCATCCATGATGAAGGATACATTTCCAAAAAATGATTTTAATTCCATCACCACATTCCCCCCATTGTCACGAACCACTTCCCATCCCCTCACCACACCCATGGAGCCGGACCCATCGATATTTAGTTTGTATCCTATGCCAGGGGGATGCCAAAAGATCCAATTCCCCTAAATATTGTCAGTAAAAGGTTGGGGAAAGGACAACCTGGATAGAAGGAAACTGAATAAAGGATCCACCCCCCCCCCCCCAATATTTGATGAGAGAAACGATGTCGATCAGCAGGCAATGAACCCTTGTAATGATAGACCTCACCATGGAGATAGATCTTTCGAACCTCACCAAGATTTGGGCTCCCCAAATGAACCAAACACCCAGTACTGAGAATCACAACATAATAATTCTATTCCTTATCAACCCACAGCATTCCTGGAACCATATCTCCAAGAAATGTTCTCAATTTTCATCACGAGAGGAAGAGGTCGTGAATCCTCTGAAAAAAGACCACACCGCATTATCCTTTTCCCACTTGAAAAATAAGTGCTCATTTCTCTCCTCCCACCTGTTGTTACAACAGTGACACCCTAAAGCCATGATTATCCCCAAATTCTTTATATTCTCATCCGTATAAATTGAGAGATTCCTAATGAAATGATATTATAATATAAACTCCACTGGGATTCATTTACACCAAACCATTTCATTCCAACTCCCATGGTGTTTTTTTGATGAAAACGTCCTCCAAAAATCCCAGCTATAGAAAACGCTGAGGGAAGAAGGTGTGAACACACACCAATCTAGTTCTATGATAAACACATTGGACTCCAGTAGAGCCGATTGGTCGCCATACAAATAGCCTTGGTGAATATAGGATGTTGTCACACTTCCTTAACTGAGATCAGAGGAGTTGGGAATCATGGGGTTGTGATAACAGAGCCCACCCAATTTTGGTGCCATAAGAGGATATCCCTTATGCCAACAATCCACTGAGAGATACTTTTAGTAGACCAGTATAGTGGACAAATCTTTAACCATAAGGGGGAAGTATAACTAAAACCAGCCTCCACACTACCACCACATACATGAGACATGGACTGACCCCAGAGAGTACATTTCTCATTTATTTCAAACATGTGTTTGGCATGCATGCAATGAAGAGTGCATTGAATACTCCTGACAATGATCCCACCATTGAGGATGGGCCTTTCCAGCCTTCCCCATGAGGCCCAGTGACTCTTCCCTTCATAAGTTTCATCCTTTAAAAAGATACATAAAACCTTATTAATGGCAGTAATCACTCCTTGCGGATCATTGGTGGAAGCCAACACATGAATTGGAATGGAAGAAAGAACATTGTTAACCAAATGTAGAAGACCCCTTAACAAGAGAAATAGGTTTTTCCAGTTAATAAATATTTATGTTATCCTAAAAACCATGTGATAATGTCTCATGAACAGAGTCTACCAGAATATATATGCGTCCCTAAGTACACTATTGAGATGGAACCTCGTTGCATGATCATGCAGCTACACATGGAAGAAACCCGCATGGGGGTGCTCTTGTGAGAGATGAAGATACTACTCTTAGTTTCACTGTTGAATTTCTAACTCCAGTAACTGTAATCCTCCAAAATATTATTCATTCCTTGAACAGATATTATACCACCAATAGTGAATATTATGGTATCATCAGTGAACATCAAATGGGATAATGTAGGGATGTTGTTCTTTCTCCTGTTAAGACTTATTTCTCCTTGAGAGAGGTGACAATTAATTATTCCACTATGTGTTTCCTGAGCTAGGATAAATAAACATAGAGAGAGTGGGTCTCCCTGTTGGAGACCTCTAGTATCCTTGAAGAAGCAATGGGTCTTCCCAAGGAAAGAGAACACCAACCACAAGGAGATAAAGCTCCTAAAGAGGATATCCACTAATCAGGATGAGAAATCGATCACTAAGAGATCCATTTTCAAGAAACACCACTCAATTATATCATAACCCTTGTTCATGTGTACTTTGATAGAAAAATTGGAACTGTGCGTCTTTATGTTGATGTCTCTTACCATCTCATGGGAAAGGGAAATTTCTCCCTATATGGATCGGCCCATAACAAATACATATTGATCAATTGAGATCTAAATAGGGAGATTCCTAGATATCCATTGGTTAATTCATCTTTCTAGGATTTTTTAAGGGATGTTGCATAGGCTCACTAGTCTATAATGGGTAAGGAAAGATGATTATTTAATCATTTGTATGAGAACTAGAGTTATAGCACTAGAAACTAGATGGAGATTCCATATTCAGAAAAAGTCCCAGATTGCTTCAATTATATACTTCGAATGATATCCCATACACCTTGTAAAATGATCTTTGGAAGCTATTAGGGACAGTTTCACTTTTCGGGTTAAGATTCTTCAAGGCCAAGAAGATTTCCCCGTCACTAGGAATCACCTCAAAACCCTCATTTTCCTAGATTGACACTATGTTAGGGATCACCTCCCATAGCTTAGCATTACGATTATGATACCCATAAAACATTCATGGGTTTGGGCCTACAAGGATATCCTTGAATAATAAATGTTCAATTCTCCATATTGTGTCATTTTCATTAGTGTTGGAGTCATCCTCAGGTAATATGATGGGCCTGATCAGACGTTTCCATTACATAATGCATGCATGGAAAAATGAATTATTTTTATAATCAATTAATTATTCTTATTTCAAATTTCAATATTTGGATAATTAGAAAGGCAATTTATTATCCCAAATTCCACAATTCAATTATACAATCAAATCCCTTTTTCCACAATAGATTAATTAACCACATTGATTTATTCAATTAATAATTCTTATTTCTAAATGGAACCTATTAGTTCTACAATCACCTACAAGTTATTTATATCGAAAATATGGTATTTTAATAATATACCACCTGCCTTGATTCCTCAATGAATAATCATGCAATGAAAATCCCCGAAATTCCACAGAGTAACATCGTAGAATGAGATCTCCATCTATTATCTAAATACATATTGAAATATTAAAGATATCTTAAATATATGTCATGATCTACAATCCTATATCTAGATATATAAAACTAGGTATATATCCATCCAATACATATAATAACATCCCTTATAGAAATTGAGAATAATGGTGGAGAGATGGGAAAGCAACTGAGATGATATCCTCTTACCATGAGTGGTATATATCTTCTATTCGAACAAAATATCACCATGAATGGAGGTTGAGATGGATTTTAATTTACCTAGGAGGCTCTAAAATTCAGAAACATGTGTTATGGTTTAATGGGTGTGAATTTGGACTTAATATGGGTATTTGAGAATTTTTAAAACTAATTTTTGGTTTAATTTAATTCATGGGAATAGTTTGTTGGGTAGGGGTGCACGGTTTCTCCTAACTATGAAACTAAATTATGTACCTATTTTATTGGGGTTCACAGTTAAACCTAAGAGGGAATATGGATTTAAAAACCATCAAACAACCATAAAATTACCTTTTTTCAAGTGTGTTATATGGTATTGGACTAGGGCGCACGATTAGGTAGAACTGTGCACGGCCCTATTTCTTCCATTTTCTCAAATTTACTCATAAATACACACCACGGTAAAAAATGAATGACTAGTACTAAACATGAGGAAAAATATTACCTACAAATGAGCGTGATACAACTCTACAAAAGTTCAGGACCTTATAATTAGATTTCTCAATCCAATTACTTATTTTATGCCTCTTAGATAATATTATTTCAATATGTTTTCTAGGATATAATAAATTAGGGATAAAACCTATCATATCACTCTAAATAGTGAAATGCACCACTTTATATGATAAATTACTAGGAATCATGATACATCACTCATTATTTGAGACCCCTTGACGTGAACTCATGTGCATCACCTAATAAGATTAATAGATAAGCTAAAGTATAGTGTAACACATAAAAGATCACCATGAAAATCCAATTAGGTCATACCAAGTTTCCCATAACCACCTTAACCCCCTCTACTTCCACATGGGTAAAAAATACCAACTTACACCTTCTTTAAACCTTTAAAGATCGTGTATTTACATATACAATGCGTATTATTAGAAAATAAATAACTTTAATCAAAGTTAACACCATTATTTGAAATATCTTACCTTCTAGTGAAGCTCATACAAGCCTGAATCGATCATCATCCAATATCATGATCACTTATCTTAGACAATACCTATATAAATTAATAATAAATTATTTATAATTAATTTATATAAAATGTTCGTAATTTAAAAAATAGGAATAATTCTAACAATCCCAAAAATAATCATCTTCTAATCATAATCTCATTAAATTGTTTGTGAACCACTCTTGAGAGGCCTACAGACCTATAAAAAGTAAAATCCTTAATTTATAACCAAAAACTTCCATCCAATTTAATATAATTCTGATAATTTTAATAATTAAATCAATTAAATTAAGTTTACTTAAAAAGTGAAAAAAGTTTGTATCAATCATCATTAAGCCTCATATAGATACTAGATACAAAATATCCCTCATTATTGAATGATACTTCCATAATTTGATGGAATCCTCATCAACTCCATAAATCAATCCTCAACACATTCAACGATGGGGAAGGAGATGAAGATCGTGTGAGGAAGGGGTGGAACCTGCCTCAAATTGATTCACTATAACACCCTAAATTTCTCTAGATAAAAGGAGAAAAGAATGGAGTATGGTTGGGGAGTGTCCAAAAAAATTTACCTCTCCCAATGGGATCCATGAACTAACAAAGGGGGTAAATCATCAAATTATGGACATATACCTACTTAAAAAACTAACCTTGGGACTACTAGGAACCCACTAGGTCTCTAACAGTAAACTGGTGACCCCAAGGACATTCCTCCCTTATGGACACCCTGAAAATTACTTATTAACCTTCTACTAAGTACTAGATGGTATTTTTCTATTTATTTATAAATCCAGTAGATGACATTGGGTACCCAGTACATCACTATAAAGTACCTAATGGACCATAATTATTTTATAAATAATACCAACAAACTCATTTTACCACTTGGAGATCTAAGAATCTATACACAACAAAACACTTTGTACATTCAATACTTGTAACGTTGGAACTCCACCAGAAACCAAAAAATCAAATCACTCATAGATTATTCCCCACTATACTATCACCTGATAGAATGGTTAATTACAAGAATCATGTTTCTTCAATCTCATATCAAGCCCTCTATTAATTTATTCTTAATAACAAGATATAATATAACAACTCAACTCTTTATTACACACTTAAACATGATTTATTACATAAACATGCACTTAAAAAACTCCTAAGATCGAGAGGTATGTTGTATTTAGAATTTAGGGACACTAAATGAAAAATTAATACATAAAATTACTACATCTTTATTGAAAACATCCCTTACATGAAAAAAAAACATTATTTTGTACTTAGCATTTAATGGGATAACCTGAGGGCATACATGTGAAATGGGTGAGCTATAAAGCCCCGTAAGGGAGTAAACTAGGCATAAAATGAAGAATATAATAAATTTTAGGAAATATTCATATCAATGAAGCATAATAAAAACATTAACATAAAGTCATAATATATCATGATTATCACAACATGTAAATGTTGAAAAAATAATATACATGATATTTTCTTTAGCTATGGCTCATTGCACATGGATCATTAGTAAAAACTAATTGAACATGAATAAGAAGGAGTAAACCCTCAGTTAACATAAATTACCATGAGTAAACCCTCATTTCACTTGAAGTATCATGATAATATTCTTTACCCAAGGCATTGGTGCACTATTAGGGAACACTATTTATAACCATTTCATTTCATGCATAAGTGTCTCACATACATCATATAACATTGAATAATTCCATGTCATAATTTATTCCATGATAAAGGAATGATAAATAAATACATGAATCTATATAATAAATAATTATATGTGCAAAAAAGTGAATACCCTTGATAGGGAAATTTTATGGTATTCAATTACACGATGATTTCGGCATGGGAAATTTTGGTGTAACTTCAGCATCATAACGAATTCAAGTAGAAATTGAAAAATTGGTTGATAAGAGAGAAATGGGGTCTCTAATAATTTATACATGAAATGGAAAATAAGGGGGGTAATTTAATAGAATATCCCAAAATATGTATTCAAATTTAGATACATAATATAAAAGAATTTCTTGAATGTAAATGAGAAGAGAGAAATTACTTGCGGAATTTCAGCATAGTAATGGGTGTAAATGGAATGAATTAATGAGAGAGAAAGAGGAATCACATCATTCAAATATTATAATGAAGGTATGAGGGAGGTGATAAATAAAACCCAAACATATTTAATTGAAAATAAAAGGGTATAACAACATAAACAAATTTGGACAAAAATGAGAAAGGAAGAAATACCTTACATGGAAGTCTGATCCCAAAGGGTTGGTAGAGGATTTAGAGGTGATTATTGGGAGCTTAAGGCACCTTGGGAGGATTTTAGAGAGAGGAGGGAAGAGGATGGTTGAGATCCAAAGCTTATAAGTGAATAGGAATGGGAGATTTAGAGGGTTTATATTGTAAATTAGAGGGAATTATTTATTATTTAGGTTTTGGACACTACACATTAAACTAATAAAAACCACAAACCATACCATGGTTTTGGAAAATTGTTTTTTCCAAAGTGGATTATAAAAAAATATTTTTATATGTTAAATGTTCGAACTTATTAAAATATCAAGCGTGCTTATGTGGAGGTGAGTCACACACTCAAGAAAATCATTTTAAAATGTTAAAATATTTTATAAGTCTTGGAGGGACCTCTAAGGATTTGTAAAATAAATAAAACAAATATAAAAACACATAATTCTAAAGATAAAACATATATTATACAAAAAAAATGTTTTAAATTATTTTATTACATCACTATTGGGTCATTATGATGTCATAAAACACATTATATATTTAAAACGGAATAAAATTTTTACCCAAAAATTCGATAGTCTCAGAAAATTATTAAAAATCACCGTTACACAATTTTGATGCCATGAATCCATAAATAATATTCATTTTATCTAAATAATCATATAATTTTGTGAATTTTTAATTTTAAAATAATAAACCGACATTTATCTAAAATTCACAGGTTTTTCCAAAAACAGCTTTCAAAATGTAATAAAAATTAAAATTTAATTAATAAAAATTATACAACCATATATATTTAATAAAAAAATAGAAATAATATTTTATTAAATTATTATTTAATTCATAAATCCATTAATTCATAAAAAAAAGATTTCTTAATTGAGTATTAACTAAAAATACTATTTTCCTTTAAAACCCATTAACAAAGTAACAATAATAAAATGAATGTATATTCTTTATACTAAAAAAAGCACATAATCATAGTGCTAGGGTATTGTTACATAACCCATTATAGCACCCACATAAGACCTATGGGTAAGGTGTGCGATGGTGATAGACTCTTCGGGTAGCTCGAATAACATTACTCAAGTGGTAATCTCAATTAACTTCCACTTCTCCCGTAAGAGATTCCATTCAAAACTAACATGTTGAATCTCAGCTTGGGCTTGGTAAAAAGTCAATCCCATAGATACCACCTCCCTTCCGAGCACTAAAAAATGGGCTACATATGGATAAATTAAATTGGATGATTCCATCACTTCCTTTGTATGATTAAATTGGATTTGTGAAAGCCCAAAATTTATTCTAACCATATGATCATTGTTCAATGACTATATTAGAAATGGTAACATTTAATAATGGTATTTTAAAATCCAAATATATAAAACCAAAGAAGTGAATATGTTTTACATAACCATTTTATATAATAATACATTTAATTAGATCAATAGGAATTGTAATTAATAAAAGTTTGGGTCGTCTCAATCGTCCCCCCTTAAGAAATTTCACCCTTGAATTTTTTTTCTCTCACACTAAAACAAATGAGGTTTACTCTACTTCATCACTTCCTCTGATTCCCATCTTGCTTCTTCAAACTTGTGGTTTCACCACAACACCTTGTCAAGGGGAATTATCTTATTTTGTATAACTTTTTCCATATGATATAAGATTTTCACTAGATTCTATTCATAGGAGAGGTCATTATCCAATGGTACCACCATTGTATTTAGTACATGAGATGGGTTAGGTATGTACGTTCTCAATATTGATACGTGAAATACATTGGGTACTTGCGATAGGTTCGGTGGGAGTTCTAGTCAATAGGCCAGAGCCCTAATGCAATCAAGGATCTCAAAAGGACTAATACACCTTTGACTATACATTCCCTTATTCCCCAATCTCATAAACCTCTTCCATGGGGATATGAGGAGGAATATCATGTCTCCAACATCAAAATCTATGTCTCGATGATGATTATCAGAATAGATCTTTTTTAAACATTGATAAACAGTAATGTCCCGCTGGATGGTCTTAATCTTCTCCCCCATTTCGTTGACCATTTCTATACCTAGAAGTTTTCACTCCCCAAATTCATCCCAACATGCTACTGTTCAGCACCTCTTCACATAAAAGGATTCATTAGGATCCATTTGGATTCTTGTGTGGAAACTTTTATTATAAGAGAAATCAACCAGAGGAAGATGTTGATCCCATCCTCCTTTGAATTCCACTGAGAATGATCTCCACATTTCATCAAGTGATTGGATATTCCACTTAAATTTTCCATCAATTTGAGAATGATAAGTTTTGCTAAAGATTAGCTCATTATTCAGAGCATGTTGGAGAATCTTCGGGAACATAGAGGTGAAATCTTGGATCTCGAATGGATTTAATTGATTTTGGAACTCCATGAAATCAACCAGAGGAAGATGTTGATCCCATCCTCCTTTGAAGTCCATTGAGAATGATCTCAAAATTTTGTCAAGTGATTGGATATTCCACTTTTATTGGCCATCAATTTGAGAATGATAAGTTTTGATAAAGTTCAGTTCGGTATTCAGAGCATGTTGGCCATCTTTTCTATACTTTTTATAGATATTCTCATTTAGCGAGGTCTCTAGTATAGTTCTTAGATTCTCCTCACGCTCCTTCTTTTTTTTGAAGTATATTTGAATATCGTTTATAAAGACAACCAAAAATTTGTTGAGGTAAACTCTAAAGACTCTATTAATCAATTCCATGAATATTTCTGTAGAATTATTGATTCCAAAATGAATTAATAAGAATTCATAGTGCCCGTACCTTGTACAAAATGTTTTCTTGGGGATATCCTCCTTCTTCACACTTGGTAATATCTCGATTGTAGATCCACCTTGGAGAAGTATTGAGCTTTACGTAGCTATTAGAACAATTCATCAATTTGAGGGAGATGATACTTATTCATTATCATGATTTTTTTGATCTCATGATAATTAATGAAATAGTGCATTAACCCACCCTTCTTGATGAAGTGAACTGGTGCACCCCATGGTGTAACACTTGATCATATAATCCCTTTATCCAGATTCTCATGTAGTTGTTTATTCATCTCCTCAAGCTCCACAACAGCCATTCTATATGGACTCTTGGATATTGGCAATTCCCCCAGGTATAAGATCAATCAATAATTCAACATCTCTTCTAGGAGGAAGACCAGTAAATTCCTCGGTAAACATGTTAGTGAATTCCCTCACAATTGGTATGTCTTCAAAGATAGTATATTCCATATACACAGTCATCTAATCAAGATACACTTTCTCATAGGGCAGTAATATCCACCCTTGAGATGATGGTGCTAAAGAAGATTAATCCTCTTCCTTTCACTTGTATAGAATCATGGGTCAATTCTCCAAATGTAGGTGATTTCCCTCTGACATAAATTTATGTTAGCTCTATATAGAGAAAACAAATCCATGAAAAAATTGTATCAAATTCCACTAGAGAGAGTATGATGATTTTATCTAGGATATTAAATCCATATATTGTGATAGGGGAGGAATTATATTCACGGGATGCAATAATTTTCCCATTTTGTATTCCCACTGACATCTTTACTTCCATGATTTGTGGGGTATTTGGGACTGTTCTACTAAACATTCTAGATATAAAAGAATGCACATAACTGGAATAAAAAATCATGATGGATATTCTTAAATGAATAAATAGTGTACCTATAAACACTTCATTTTCGGTGTTTTCATCGGCATTAGTGATGGAAAACGATCTCCCTTACTGCCATGGAGGTAGTTTTTTTCCTTCGAAAACCCTTGTCTTAGGGTACTGGTTTACATAGAGCCAGTGTTTTTTAGTTGACGTTATAAACAATGTGTTGAGGGCCGAATGGAGAATTACTCACCTCTATCAAATAAGGGAGTTTTTCTTGTCGGAATCTAATATCCAGATTCCCTCCCTTTCCTCACCTAAATTATTTCCTCATCCCCTTCATGCAATTTCTAGGGTTCTTCTTTCCTCTCCTTTGGCAAGTGGGGTGCTGTAATTTCTTAGCTCCATTGGATTTATCCATCGAACTACCAGAATTAAAGTCTGAATTCCACTTCTTATCTCCATGATACCCCTGATATTGTCCGATCTCAATTTTTACATTGAGGGTACATCAGACAATTTCTTCATAGGAATCAAAGTCATAGATTTCTAGGGATTTCTGAAGGCTATGTTTTAGACCACCAAAGAAGCGATCAACCTTGAATTCAAGGGTAAAAACAAAGCAAGAGGAATATTTGGAAATCCTTGGTATGTTTTCCTTGTCCACTCTGACGGATTCTTCATCTTTTTCCATGAGGGAAAGGAAATACCTTTCCATCTTAAGATGGAGGGTGCGTGAAAAATATTTATCGAAAAATAATTTCAGGAAATCATTTCTTTCCAACGCCTCGATCTCTTCTTCAAGATTTGTATTTTAGATCAATGGAAACCATTGATCTTCTTCTATCTCTAGATGATAAGTAAAAAAGAAGAAAATTCTCTTTTTTGGAACTTTGTAGAATGTAAAATATCTTTTCAATGGAATTGATCCATTGTTTGGTGATTGAGGTATTAAATGATCCATTCAAAGTAGGAGGCCTCTGTCTCATGAATCTCTCAATTTCAACTTGTTCATTCTTGGGGGGGGGGGGGTTGATGTTCCACATGACCCATGTTTCTATTCAAATAATGAGTTAACTGAGAGAGTATCATGACAGAGTTTTTGATTATCCCTCCCATCAGATTAGGTATCACATTATAATAGTCATCACATTGATCTTCACATTGGATGTTAGATCAAGATCCCATATTATCGGCCATTGTATGGACTGAAAGGAATGTTAGGGGTACACATAAAGGTGAATCCAATGAAAATAAGGTATAACTTATAAATTTCATTTATTTCCTTGACTTATGACTTTATAGGCTTCAGTATATGTAATCCATGATCTACTTCCCAACATATATTCCTAGGAGAGTTTTTTTATTCCCTTAATAATGGTTCCTACTAAGCTTATAAATTTACCAAATCATATCCCCCATGTTTGTAGTAACCAATAGTTACAGAAGTCATATTATCATGCACTAGTTCCCATTTGATTCAAGTTCAAAGCGGTGTTTTCAGGTTTTATCCCTAGATACATCTGTGCTAGCGCCACCTCTACTTGTTCGTATCTAGACAGGGATGTAATTTATTGATAAAAAACTTACTATATACTCACCAAAATTTAGGAATTTGTTTATTATACTTAGTATTATCCCTAAGTATTTCACTAGGGTTTTCTAATCCTAATCCAAAAAATAATAGAACATATCCTCTAATACCAAATATAACAACCCAACTCTTTTTTACACACTTATACATGATTTAATACATATACATGTGTTTCTGACGCTTTCGTCGGGGCGTGCGCCCGTCTGTCTGTGGGGGAGGACGCGCGGAGATTTTTTGCCCCGCATTCCCGCTTTCCAAAGGCGGGCGACATTCGCTCCTTATTCAGGGACGTCTTCTCCTTGATCGAAACAGGATTATGGGATGTCGGTTCTTCCTCCTGTGGATTCCTCCTCAGAACTCATCACCTAGTCCGGGTCTCCCTCATAGATTTAATACGTAGTTCGTGAAACTCTTCCCAGTTCCATGTTTCCAAGGATGCCGTTTAATTACATTGCTTCTGTCAGGACATTCCAAAGGGTCCAGTCAGGGCAGCAACCTTCAGTCGGGGGAGTAGTCACGTTGAGGCATCAGTAGCGTGTCTAGATGCTGGGGAACCTGGCATGTCTGTCTGTTATCCCTGGTCACAGGTCTTCTCGAGGGCGTGGAAGCCCGAGGCATCCAACATCAAGCGTGGGGAATTATATGCCATAGGCACGTATCTGAGGTTTTCCTAAGCTTCCCGTGTTCAACACAGGGTATGTTGCGAGTTTAACGTCTAGCGGAGACGAATCAACCCAACCAGAGCATTAGTAAGGGTAGATCGGGTTGAGGGATTCTCCTTGAAGGGATGTCGATACCGGGGCCAGCCCATGGGCGGCTGTGAAGAAGAGTTCACCGACATGGTTTCACCGAGACATGGCGGTCTGGGTGAGAATCAGGATGGGATGTAGGTGGATGAATGAAGTATAGGGAGAATGAAATGGGACCCTCGCAGGGGGGCGACAGTGAAGTTGGGCTCGAACCTTGAAGAGGCTTCCTACCTATCCCCGTGGCAGGGGATCAAAGTCTGCGTAGTTCGGGATGGCGCCTGTAGACTGACGTGAAGGTGGACCATGGCCCAATGAATGTCGTCGGCGAACCAACGTGAAGGTGGACCTTAGTTCGAGGGGGGGGGGCATCGTCAGCGTGCCGACATTAGGGTGGACCTTGGTCCGATGAGTGGTGGGCTTGAGAATGGGGGCCTGGCACGCCGCCTGGGAGACGGTTTGGGCCGATGATTGTTGGGCTTGAACCTCAGGAAGGCTTCCTACGTACCATGCCTTGACACGGATCAATGTCATCATAGTTCGGATTGGGGAATGCAGTTTAACGTCATCCGGGACGAGGGTGAACTGACGTGAATGAGGTCGGAACGACCGGATGGTGGGTTTGAACCTCGTAGAGGCTTCCTACGTACCATGCCTTGACATGGATCAAAGACCTCGTAGTTCGGGTTAGTCACAATGGCTTGCCGTCGGACTGGAATTGTAGTTTAACGTCGTGCCGGACGTGGGTAGAACACTACGTGAATTGGATGATGGTGGGCTTGAACTTCGTGGAGGCTTCCTACGTACCATGCTTTGACATGGATCAAAGACCTCGTAGTTTAGATGGGGCTTTGTGGGCAAACCGACGTGAAAGTGGACCTTGGTCCAATGAGTGGTGGGATTGAACCTTTGGGAGGTTTCCTACATACCATGCCTTGACATGGATCAAAGACCTCGTAGTTCAAGTGGGAATGGGTGTACAGTTTAATGGCATGCAGGACAAAAGGAGGTGTGCAGTTTAATGTCATGCGGGACAAAAGGAGGTGTGCAGTCTAATGTCATGCGGGACAAAAATGGGACCCGATGTGAATAGATGACGGGTGGGTCGCAACGGCTTTCCATTGGACCGGAATGCAGTTTAACGTCATGCTGGACGAGGATGGGACCCGACGTGAATAGATGACGGGTGGGCTTGAACCTCATGGAGGCTTCCTACGTACCATGCCTTGACATGGATCAAAGTCTTCGTAGTTCGCTATGGGTGGTGGTCAGGGTCGGTGCTCACTCTAAGCCCACGTGAGTCATGATCGGTGTGAGAAACAAGAGGTTGCAAGGACCTGATGATCACATCGTGAAAGATGCGTCCATGAGAAGCGAAGAGGGGCTTACGCGTTAGGCGGCCCATGGTGCTGGGACTTACTCCAGGATGGAGGCCCATGGTGCGAAAAAGCGTGAGAAATATGGACCTTGGTCCAATGACGAGAGGTTCCTCGTTCCCTATGATGCCCTCCATCGACCTTGGTAGTGGGGAAGTACGGAGATGCAGAGGTGCAGTCATCCGTACGAAAGGTTAGGGGCTTACACTCTGAGGCAACCCTTCCCCCGCGGACAAACGCCACTCCGACAAGGAGGATCTCATTCCATGTGAGGAAGAGTTCACTCCTGTGGAGACGAGTGGGCGCAATGAATGTTCGAGCTGGGGGGACCCTTCGTGGGGGAGACGAGGTTGGGTCACAGTTTAACGTCATGTGTTGAGGACGTGGTGCTTGGCAGTTTAATGTCATGCAGCTCGGACGAGGTGGGTTCACTCCACAACCCTAGGACTTACATAACCGGTACCCTCTGGTCCTTGGGGAAGGGAAGGTACCAGTAAGGCCATGGTCAAGGGGGGTTGTGGAACGAACCATCAAGGGGTCCACGTTAGCGTGGCTATGCAAAGAAGCAATAGCCGTTAGCGTGCCTATGTGAAGAAGCATTAGGCGAAGCAACTCTACGGGTGGTATTGTCCATGGGACTTTGAAATCGCAACGTGAAAACCTGGAGGGTCGTATGGGAAGAATAATCGCTAAGCAAAGGAGTGTGCTTCGCGAAGTGGAGTGCCTTGTACTTAGCATGGGGCATAGGTGTGAGTGAAAGGTGCTTCGCGAAGTGGAACAGTGTTGGCGGAGCACTGCCTCGCGAAGAAGGGGTGCCTCGCGAAGGAGGGTCCTGCGAAGCAGTGTGCTTCGCGATGTGTAGCGACCCTGCCTTAGCATAGGGATCACTAGCATGGGTTGGGTGTTTTGCGAAGCATAAACGCTCCGTGGCTGCCCGGGTTTCCTTGGGAATCCCCTTCCTCCATGAATTCCCTTGAGCTTCGCGAAGGGCATCCCTCTCGGAAGAGGGGCTCAAAATGAGACAATGCAGAGGAGTCTCACGAAGTAGAAGTACCTCGCGGAGCTCATGATTCCCGGGGCAAAGCGTGCTTCGCGATTCGGGAGAGGAGAAGCCGAGAGGTCGGATTGTCCATCCCCAGGACTCAGGGGGAGTCCAGTATTTATAGGCAAGGGGTGTCGAGAAGCATAACTCGCGTGCTGCCTCAGGTGCTTCGTGGCGCGCTCGCGAACGTCAAATGCGTTCGTGGAGGGTACCGCCTCTGGAGCTTCTCGGAGGATCGCGAACGTCAAATGCGTTCACGGAGGATTACTGCCTCTGGAGCTTCGCGGCGGCTCACGAACATCAAATGTGTTCGCGGAGCATTACCGCATCTGGAGCTTCGCAAGACCGCAAGGATCGGGATTCTTCGCGTCGGTCCTTCGCGGCGGTGCTTCGCGGCTGTGCTTCGCGTCGGTGCTTCACGTCGGTGCTTCGCGAGGCAGCGCGCCGGCCTTCTTTTTTGTTTCTTCCTTTCGTGCCATATTATTTTGGCGCCAAAAAATGCCCCCCCTTAGACTTGGAGCCGCGGAGGGCGAAGGGTCGAAGTCTGAGGGAAAATCGCCAAAATTGTCGGTGGTTCGCGATGCGGCTTTGCGAAGGGTGCCCGCGGTGCTGACCGGGGCCACAGATCCGGATGCGCCGCGATGCTCCGCGCGGGTGAGGAACACCGCGATGCTTCGGGTTCGCCGCCTATAAATAGGGGGTCGACCTCTTTTGTCTTCACATGCCTTCCTTGTCTTTTTGTGCTCTCGACTTCGCGAAGGTCCGCGTACTCCGCGACAGCCCTCCGCGAATCGAGCTTCGCGGCGAACCGCGGGTCTCTGACTCCACGTCCGCGCCAAGCGAACCTCTGCTTGTCGGCCTTGGCCAGACTTCGCGGCTTGGTCTCGCGACCGATCTTCGCGATCCAGCTTCGCGATCCAGCTTCGCGGTCGAGCTTCGCGATCCAGCCGGAAAAAATATTTTCTGTGGGCCAGAGTTACAATGGCCCATCAAGAGGCTGTATTGGGGGTGCTTGCAGATGCCGCTCGTCGGGATGAGATGGCCAACTATCCAGGCCTGGGGGAGATGATCCGAAGCCACTCGGACCACACTTCTTTGACAGATCTGCTTTCGGAGGGTCAGAAGGATTACCCGCAGCGCAAGAAACTGCCATTGTATGGCTTCGGGCTGAGGGATGATGTCTTTATCCCTGAGGCGAGTAGGGACGAACCAGCTTGCTGGTTCAAGAGCATACCATGCCAGCGCCAATGGTGCAGGGCTGCCGAGGGTCACACACAAGAGAAATTCACACTCGTTATCGCCGACTGCCTCTAAAACCATGTGAATGACATTGACGGGAAGCAACTGCAGCCGGAGACTTCCCCTCCCCTCTACCGTACCATGCTGAAGGCGGCTTTGCAGGATTTGAAGAAGGGATGGTCCGATGAGTGGGACCTACGCCAGGGCAGAAACTTTACTGATGACTGGGCCTGGGCCTACTGGGTAGGCGCCTCATGCGAGGAGTTTGGGGCCGAGCTGAGGATAGTGGGGTTGTATGAGGCGGCATGGGCCTCCCAATTCCCCATTTACCAACCGAAGCAACTGATGTCGGAGCTGCTGAGCAGATGGTCGTCTAGGACCAACACTTTTCAGCTGCATCACGTGGAGGTGGGCATCAGCCTATGGGATGTCCACCAGATTTCTGGGGTTCCGATCCTGGGGGCCATGTATGACGAATTCCTCCCTGTCGTCAGCGCGTGGGGGGATACGGAGCAAATGTCGCTACTGGCGTCGGCGCTGATGGCACTTGTCCCTGGAGAGGACAAGGAGGCAGTGAGGGATATCCACTTTAAGAGGTGGTTCAAATGCTTCCTGAATTTTCCAGAGAATCGAGAGTTCCCTCTGAGGCCTCGAACATGTCCAAGGGCGGACCAACGGGGCAAGGGGAACTCGTATTGGCGGGTCTTGGAGGACAGCCAATGGAATACATGGGGTTTCAGTGTCAGCACTGAACAACAGCCGATAGTCAGGCTGGTGGAGTTCATCGCGGCTCTGATCTATGGTTGGATCCTACCGGTGAGAATACAAGCATGGGGGTACGGCCCAACTCGTTTATCATGGCGTCGATTTTGGCCATGGGGCAGTGGATCAATCTGGGGATTCTGATGCTCACCAAACTGTACAGAATGCTGCGGAATATTAGAGAGGGCAAGAAGTCGCCAAGGATATGCGGGCCCTTCCACCTCCTGTATGGGTGGATCGCAGCGCATATCAGGGGGATTTACGAGTATCCAAACCCCATTTCGCCGCCAGGATCGAACTTCCGCCCCTCCATCCTGAACGCGGTCGGGAGCTTCCCGTTCAAGCTAGCCGTTCCAATGGTGCTGAATAGGGTGTGGAGGGTGGATGAGTTTAACTTCCACCCCTTCCTATTGCCGACAGGAATGCTTACTGATGACGGATGGGGAACAGAAGAACATCGGGATTACCTCCTGGCCTTCCGAGGTGGAGTTTTGGTGTCACGAATAGATCGTGATCCGTTCTATGAACCGTACACCCCGCATCGGTTTGTGAGGCAGTTCCGGTGCCTCCAGCGGCTGACCCCGCAGGTCTACTGGGAGGTGCGTCACGAGGAGCACCCGTGTGTGATGAGGTATTTGTGGCTCATGTTCACAGGGGAAGATGGAAAGATGTGGATTTCATTGCCTCCATCCACCGCCGCTTTCGGATTGGTGAAGGAGTACGCCATCAGTTGGGAGGCTTCTTACCCAGGGGAAATGCTGAAGTAACCAACTATCTGGGTCGGTGACGGTGGGCCTCCTCTATCTCGAGGTCGGGGTCGGAGGGCAGCTAGGGCTACTCGCGGTAGCAGGGCTGCCATGGCGGCAGGACCCGCACCGACTGAGGGTATGGCGGCAGTGATGGATCCGGTGATTCCGGAAGAGCACAGTCATCCGGAGGGGCAGCCACCGAGGGGATTTCGTAGGATATCCACTCAGGCTCCGGGGAAGCGACTGCGTCATATTGACATGGAAGAGGATGTCGTCTTCCCAGAAGCTTGGGAAATTTGGGATTTCAACTGGCAATTCCTCAGCCCACCCGAGATATGGGCCCACCTGAATCACCTCGGGATGGAATTACCGGGCATAGGCCCAGTTCGGGCTGGATTCATGGCATCTCCGGAGGAGGCAGCACAGTACCTGGACGAACTTGAGGATTACGTCCACTCCAGTGGTGTCCCTCGCCCAATGACAGACCGGGTGAGGGTACTGTTGAATCAGACGGTCCCCCCACAGTTATCAGCTGCCGATCTGAGGGAGCGCTTCCCCTTGCCGGAGGAATCAGAGGACTCCACTCGGGAGGATAAGGCTGGAGGAGGGAGCCCGTTGGAGGAGGGCGAGGTCGGAGACCGAGGCTCAGAATCCGACGATTCCGCAGAGGCTCTCGAGGTACCGTTCTGAACTTCTTTCCTTATGATCTGTTCTTGGGTCTCTATGGACTTCTCACCAATGTTTGATCCATGCAGGAGGAACTTGTTCGCATGCCTCGTTCTCGTTCCTTGGCGGGTGATGATGCGGGACCGTCAGAACCTGCGCCTATGGCTGCGTCCAGTTCCACGTCTGGTGGGACCAGAGCGCCTGAGGTGGCTCCTCCGGAATCTCCAGACCTTCCAACAGTATACGGAGGGCCTCGCCTCAGGGTCCCATCAGTACCGGCTCAAGAGAAGCACCAGGAGGTCGATCTCCGTAAGTCTCCTCTACCGGTATCCTCGTTGTCACATGTAGACCATACCAACTAACGTTTGTCCCTCTTTGTCGTACAGTTCTTCGACTGGCATGGGCCGCTGCGGCAAGACTGGTCGGGATTTCGGGTGGTGTCCCTTCTAGGGGCATGCTAGTGATGGTGGCGATAGTCCCCCCATCTCCTCAAGCTGCGACGCACATCATCACTGGCGGGACCACCAGCAGGGCCGTACCCGAAGTCATTGAGGTGGACTCCGAGGAAGAGGATCAACCGGTCGGTCCCATTCTTGTCACGCCTGCTTTAGTGCCAGGTGTCGTACTGGATTCAACATCGGATGTTGATCCTGCCGAGGATTTCCTACGGGCGTACCCCGCGTACGATCCTGCCAATCGCGCAGACTGGGACGAAACGGCCTCTGATGAGGAAGACATCATCATAGTCCGCCGCCGGTCATGGAAGCTGATCACGCGCTTTATCAAGGACACCCCCAAGCGCAATGGCTGGCTGAAATGGATAGGCTCCACTCGTGGTTGTGCGAACTTTGCGCTGGGGGAGTGGATGCCCAACGTCCTCACGCACTCATCCGGGATCTTATGGCTGAGAAGATCCGGGAGCATGATCATGGGCTCAACGTAGGCTGGAAGCGGAGGAAGGTGACCAGCATCAAGAAGCTCCAGGAGGCTGAAGGCGTGGTTCAACAGACGCAGACCCGAGCAGATGAGCTTTCAGCCTCTCTTGACGCACAAACTGAGCTGGTCTCACGGTTGAAGGCCCATCTGGAAGAGGAAGAAGATCATATGAGGCAGACCTTTGGAGAGATGGCTGTCGTTCAAGCTGGCGTGGAGAGGGCTAAAGCCCGGACTGATGAACTGCGCCCCACCGCTGCTGAGGAGGAGCGGGAGCTGATTCAGCAGCAGCAAGACTTGGATGCCACAAGTCAACTGGTGGCGGAGCTGCAACGCTCTTTTGACAGGGTCAACCCGTCCATGGGGGAAGTTAACCCCAGAGTATTGTAACAAACCCATAAACCTTTCATTGGTACTTTCATGCTTCAAAATTTTTTCTTTGTTTTGAATGTCGTAGCGCGCACGATTTCCACTATTGAATTTCCTTATTACATAACTACAACATTTGCGGGATGTTCGGTGACAATTCCCCAAGCCCACGTGGGTCGAGCCCGATGTCCGGGATTCGGATTACCAGTCCGGATTTCTGAAATGCGGGAGAGGCTTGATGGGGGAAGGAACTTTCAGGGTAGCTGAATTACCGCTTCTTCAACGTGCTCTCATGCACGAACGGGGCAACGCCAGGGGCGCTGAAATCGGTCCAAACAGATGAAAATGGGAAGTGTGAATCACGATACCCAGGATTCGGAACACTGTGGGGATGGCGTGACAATAAGGGTAAACCATTAACCGTGGCAGAGAAACGGTATCCTTACTGCGTTAGCCTGAAATGGGGACAACAAATGAGGGTCGACCGTTGACCATGTTCAAAACACGAGACCATGTCACAAATTTTGTTGATCAATACATCAGGATGTTGGCCCAGGACAGTTGGCGGACCATAGGTCAAGAATCCATACTGTTAGGGGGTCCTTCCAGATATGACCCGTCTTCCGAAACGTTGGCCCAGGACGGTAGGTGAGCCGATGCGGCATGAGACCAGGCCGTTAGGGGGTCCCGTGAGACATGAAAGGGGACGAGGGTCCGAATAAGGGGAACGCAAAGCGTGGAATATGGAGTGATGGTCTGTCCGAATAGAATCCAACACTTAGGTAGTTACACCACCGTGGTGGGAGCACGCCAGATAGGCGCATCGGTTTGATCATGGATCATTCCTTCTTTCAGACAGGGCCTCTCTGGCGAGGGGATCTGTCACTTCCCAGTGGGATCTTGGGGCATCCTGAACTTGTTCAGGGTAGAACTGTAGTTTAATGTCATGCGTTGAGGAAAAATAGACTCCTGTAGTTTAACGTCATATGATAGGACGTGGAATAAGAGGGAAGGAAGCATGTGGCGCGGTAGATATGAAACTGACGTGAATGAGGACTTGGAGTCCAAATCATACCACATACCCCTGGAGGAAACTCTTCAGGTCGAGGGACCAAGAGTGAGGATTGGGCTGGGCCCGAAGCAGAGTGGCCGGGCGTTCCTGTGTACCCCATGCGGATGGGAATCAAGCCATACGTATTTCTGAAAGCACAGTTTAACGTCATGCGGGACGAGGAGCAGCCTGACCGCGTTGGTACACATCCCGCCAAAACTACTAAGCCCGCGTGAGTCGTGCTCGGTGTGGGAATCAAGCAGTAGTGGTAAGAACTTCCCGACACAGAAAGGGGAAGGTTAGGGCGAAGGGGCGCTCGGTAAATACCAGCCCAGTGATACTAACATGATCATTTAGTGCACCTAGATGCGCGAAGAGAAAGATCCGAGTATGATGGAATTCCACTTGAACATGAGGAAGTGAAAATGTGTGAATCATGGTGCTCAAGATTCAGATCATGATGATGGCGGCATGACGAAGGAGGGTAACTGCTAACCGTATTCGCAACGCAGTATCCTGTCACATTAGCCTAGAGTGGGGACAGACAAATGAACATCGACCGCTAACCGTATTCGCAACGCGGGATTTTATCGATTTGTTGTCAAATATCCGTAGGGACGTTGGCCCAAAACGATTGAAGGGACCTTAGGTCCAGCATTCATGGAGAGCCCTTAAGCCTAGTATCCATGCCGTCCAAGGGTCTTTTTGGATGTGGGAGAGGATGAGGATCCAAATAGCGAGCTCACAAAGCTTGGTCGTGGGATGAAGGGAATGTCCGTATGAAAGTCCAACACTTTGGGTTCTTTGTTGAAACACATCTGAATACGACAACGAAACGTATTAGAGGGAGGGATCAGATTCCTTTCCCATAGGGAGATCTTAGTTTAGGGTCGTAGAATTCAGACCATGAAAAGTTAGACTGGGCCCGCGAGGAAGTTCCCGGGCGCTCCTACGTATCTCATAGGGATGAGAATCAAGCCTTACGTAGTTCTTCATGGACCTTAGACCATAAATGGGTAAAGGGAGCAGGGGACGCATGGCATCAAAACCCGACGTGAAGGAGGACCTAAGCCCTACTTACCATGCATTCTCTGGGGAAATTCTCGAGTCGATGGACCGAACACAAAGGTTAGGCTGGGCCCGTGGGGAAGTGCTCGGGTGCTCCTACGTATCTCATAAGGATGAGAATCAAGCCATACGTAGTTATGAAGGGTGACATGGTAGGATACCAGTGCCAGGGGAAAAGGGGAGTGTGGGCGTGGCCCTTGCACTAAAAGAAGCGGAATTTGATGTATCTTGTTTGTTCTTTAAGGTGAATGGTTTTTTTTGTGAAGCGACAGGCCTAGAATAGTAGTTCGTGATGGCGCCACAAGGATCAATCCGTGATGGGCGTTGACAAATGGCAAGGCACGTGACCAATACCCAACGTGATGTCCTCTACAATGAGGTCACCATAATGAAGTTCCATTTTTCTTCGTGCGTCCAGGACGATACTGTCACAGTTTAGGGTCGTATGATAGGACCAAGCATGCATTTTACCGTCATGCAGCGCAGACGTAGCAGAGATGATTCTAGGTGGGAAATGTGCGTAGTGTTATAAAACACAATTGACGGAGACATGATCCCACATCAAATTGTACGCCATCCGTAGAGGGAAACCTTAGGCCGAGGGGCCTGTATAGAGGTAAGAGGTGAAACCGGGGGAGAAACTGGCTCCCTAAATGGGTTGTACCCAATGACAGGGCGTCCGGGCGGTCCTACGTATCCCATGAGGATGGGAATCAAGACACACGTAGTTCTGAATGGATCTTAGTTTATGGTCTTAGAGCTCGGACCATGGGGGCCACGTAGGACGCCATATTGCAGCTTTTTCCCCCGGACATGAAAAGGTGCACTGAGGGATAGCGCCAAAAAGTGTCGAGATTCCACCTGGACATGATGGGGTGGAAAATGATGTGAATCATGAAACCAACATTCGAGGACTGGAGGGGCCGGCGTGACGACAGAGGATTACTGCTGACCATGTTTGCAACACAGCATCCTGTCGCGTTAGCCTGAAATGGGGACAAACAAATGAGCATCGACCGCTGACCAAATTCGCAACGCGGGATTTTATCGATTTGTTGTCCAAAACCCTCAGGGGCATTGGCCCGTAACGGTAGGAGAGCCCTTGGTCGTAGTATCCAGGCCGTTCTTGGGGGTCCCTCCAGGTGTGAAAGGTGATGGAAGCCCGAATGTAGGGGAACACGAAGCTTGACAAGTGGAAGGAACTTGATAAAGTTGAATCTGACACTCTTGGCCCTAGACCAGAGTACTCTTAACACATGGGTCAGTAGCTGCAAGAAGTCAAGGGCCTCAACTTTGAGGGTGATCGAGGGATGGCAGATTCTTGGGGAAAGGGGCATGGCACCCGAAACCTTTATTATACCTACATATCCTCCTCCTGGAGAGGGACAGACCAAGTGGCCTAGGTGACCGGAAGATCAGGAGATCACTAAGAGGTGGGACTGGACCCGAATCCTAGAAATTCGGTTGGTCCTACGTATCCCATGAGGATGGGAATCAAGCCACACGTAGTTCTGAAGGGTGAATTTTAATGTCGTGCGGGACAAGGAATAGGATGGCTAACTCTCAAAACGGGGTGCGTGTGGTGCAGCTATTTCAAACCCAATGTGAATGAGGACGTAGTCCTACACTACGTCACGTGTTCCCGTGGTCGGGGTCCCAATGACAGGACCCGAGAGGCGAATTATCTGAACTCAAGCTGGACCCAAAGCCAAGGGGTCTGGGCATCCCTACGTATCCTATCAAGATAGGAATCAAGCTGAACATAGTTCCAGATGAGAATCTTAGTTTATGGTCTTAGAGCTCGGACCGTGGAGGGTGAAAACTCCCCGAGTAAGCACAGATGTCAACCCAATCCCTAAGCCCATGTGAGATAAACTCGGTGTGGGAAACAAGGGGTGAAGATCCTTATTGCAATACTTGGGGCGTCCATCAAAGGGGAGTCGGCAGAGAGTTCCGAAGGACACCTTTGATGCAGCTTGTTCCCCCAACGCGCAGACGTGCACGGAGGAAAAGTACCAAGAGTCCCGAGACCCTACTTGGACATGATGAAGTGATGAAGGGTGTGAATCGTGTACCCGACATTTTGGGCTTAATGGGTTGGCGTGGCGATAGAGGAAAACTGTTAACCATGGTGGAAACACAGCATCCATATCGCGTTAGCCTGAGGTGGGAACAACAAACGAGCATCGATCGCTGACCATATTTGCAATGAGGAATTTTATTGATTTGTTGTCCGAAACCCTCGGGGGTGTTGGCCCGTAACGGTAGGAGAGCCCTTGGGCGTAGTATCCAGGCCGTTCTTGGGGGTCCCTCTGGGCGTGAAAGACGCTGAAAGCCCTGATGCAGGGATACACAAAGCCTGGAAAGAGGGTGCAGACGTGTCCGAGTAAAGCTTGGCATTCCAGGTAATAAACCAGAGTACTCTTAGGCACATTGGTGAACCGCCGAAAAGGGATTGACGAAACAGCTCAGTAGGGGGAGGTACATGGCGTGGTCATTATGGGACCGACGTGAATGAGGACATAGTCCCACACCACACCATATAATCCTCTCATGGAGGAAGGATAGGCCAAGGGCCCAAGATGGGATGAGGATTCCCGAGAGATGGGGATGGACCCGAATCTTGGACATTCAGGTGGTCCTATGTATCCCACGAGGATGGGAATCAAGCCACACGTAGTTCTCTAGATGTAGTTTAACGTCATATTGGATGAGAAGGGGATTAATATACCCCTAAACAAGGGAGGTATACGGTTTGGCGAAGAAGCCGACGTGGATGAGTACGTAGTCCCACACCACACCATATAATCCTATAAGAGAGGTCATGGGCCGTGGCCCGGAAAGGCCAAGGGGCCTGATGGTTAGGCATTGGTCAGGAAGGCCTGACCTACTTATAGTTTAACGTCTTGCAATGAGGACGAGGGTCGGGGACCCGAGGAGGCCAAGGGCCAGAGCCTGAGCCTCGTAAGGGGAGGCGTATGGCATGGTACATGATCCCGACGTGAATGAGGACATAGTCCCACACCACACCATACACCCCGGGTAAGAAGTTGGGCGGAGGGGCCCGAGAAGGCCAGGGGGCCTAAGGTCAGGCATCGGTCAGGAAGGCCTGACTGGTTTGCAGTTTAACGTATTACTTGAGGATGAGGGTCGGGGACCCGAGAAGGCCAAGGGGCCTAAGGCTGGGCCTCGTAAAGGGAGGGCATACAACGTGGTACAAGATCCCGACGTGAATGAGGTCGTAGTACCACAACACACCGTACACCCCTATGATAGATCAGGGCTGTGGGCCTGATTGCTAGCACCACCCAGGGGGAAGTTTTTCACCTCGGGATGGGGCAGAATGAATCACTCCACTCGATGTCTGGGGCATCTCGGGGTGGACCCGAAGATCCAGGACACGGTTAACCATGTTTGAAACACAGCGTTCCTATGGTGACCTGTTATGGGAGAAACAAATGAGCATCGACCGCTGACCAAATTCGCAACGCGGGATTTGTATCAGCTTGTTGCTTGAAAACCCTCGGGGCACTGGCCCGTATCGGTATGAGAGCCCTTGGGCGTAGTATCCAGGCTGTTCTTGGGGGTCCCTCTGGGTGTGAAACAAATGATGGAATCCCAGTCAAGGAGTGGGTGAAGCATAGCTGTATCCATCCACGAAAGAGGCAAACATTTCCAGGGGGATGTGCAGCCGGGTCGAGGCTTGGTCGATGTGGGTCGGGGCAAAAGTGTGCACCCTGCCATGTCTTGACCCGAGGGGCAGATTTTGGCTTTTGGGATGGGCCAACGGACGAAATTTCCGGGCGTTCCTACGTATCTCATGAGGATGAGAATCAAGCCATACGTAGTTCTTGAAACGCCATGCAGTTTAGCGTCATGCGGTAAGGATGTGGGAGGATAGAAGAATGAGAGCGGGCACATGGCGCGACCCTTACAATATTTGTGCGAGCGGGGTTGCACGAACGGGGCCAAGAAAGCCTACTCCCTGCTACACAAAGATCCTCCAAGGAAACTATTCCCAAGGGGAATATTGGAAGAGAAAATCTTGGGGTTGGGCTCAAGACGAGGCGTCTGAGCGTTCCTACGTATCTCATAAAGATGAGAATCAAGCCGCACGTAGTTCTAGACATGCAGTTTAACGTCATGCGGGACGATGAGAAGCATCTCATTTAGGGATATGTACGGTACGGCGAGTAATCCGACGTGAATGAGGACGTAGTCCTACACCATACCGTACAATCCCGCAAGCGGGTAAGTCGGGGAAAAACCAACTTGCGGTTTAACGTCTCGCGACGAAGACGGGGGGGCCAGCGGCCCGAGGAGGCCAAGGGGCCTGAGGCTGAGCCTTTGTCAGGATGGCCTGACTGGCTTGCAGTTTAATGTCTTGCAGTAAGGACGGGGATGCAGTTTATGGTCGTGCAGGACTTTACAGTTTAGAGTCATGTTGGACCATAATGTGCAGTTTAAGGTCATGCGGGACCGTTTCACAGTTTATCGTCCAGCAGGACAAAGATGTAGTTTAAGGTCGTGCAGGACCATATTGCAGTTTAGGGTCATGCAGGACCCTTTTTCCCTAGGAAAAGTATCGCTTGAGGAATTTGGCATTGGTGGGAGGGGTTATATGCTCTCCATCTGTGGTCGCCAAAGAGTATGCTCCATTGGGGTAGACCTTATGGATGATATAAGGCCCTTCCCATTTGGGTTCTAATTTGGGAGGTTTCCTACCGGGAATCATTGGCGCTCGAAGGGCCAATACCAGGTCGCCCTGTAGAAAAGAGCGAAGACGAACCTTCTTGTCAAAGGCCCTCGCTATCTTCTCCTGATGCCTTTCCAGATTGTGCAGGGCACGAAGCCGGTTCTTGTCCAGTGCTTCTAATTCAGATAGACGGATCTCGGCTACCTCATCTGCTGTTTGGTGGTCATAAACGGCAGTGCGTAACGACGGCAGCTGGATCTCAATGGGTAGGACGGCCTCATCTCCATACACCAGGGAATATGGGGTCACCTGGGTAGAGTTGCGAGTCGTCTTCCGGTAAGCCCAGAGGGCGTTGGGAAGCTTGTCCGGCCAACTTTTATTTTTCTGACCAACCATCTTCTGTAGAATGTTAGAGAGGGTCTTGTTGAACACCTCGATCTGTCCATTCGCATGCGCGTGGTAGCCGGAGGTATGGTTCGACCAGATGTCGTAGTTGGCGTACAATTTCTTCAACTCACCTTCTCGGAAGTTGGTGCCGTTATCGGTGAGGACGGCGTGAGGTACCCCAAACCAGTGGATAATGTTGGAGCTCACAAAGTCAACGATGGAATGGGCCTTGACCTCTTTGAGCGGAACTGCCTCTTCCCACTTGGAGAAGAAATCTGTAGTAGTCAGGATGAACCTACACTGGCAGGCTGTTGCCGGTGGATACGGTCCTACTACATCAAGTCCCCATACCACAAATGGCCAAGAGTACTTGGTAGGTTGGAGGGGCTCTGGCGGCCGATGCAAGAAGTTGGCGTGTACTTGGCATGCGTGGCATCTCTTGGAATATCCAATACAATCATGGATCATAGAGGGCCAAAAGTACCCTAACCTCCGGATTTGATGGGACATCTTCGGCCCAGCTTGATGGGCGCCATAGGAACCAGCGTGAACCTCTTGCATAACTTGATGTATCTCCCCTCCTTGGAGGCAACGGAGAAGGACACCATCGAAACTCTGCTTAGAAAGGATTTGTTTGAGACTGGGGCCGCTCTGGAGGGTAAATTGCAGTGCGCGGCGTCGGATTCGCTCGCGCTCGACCCGGTCGTCCGGGAGGTGACCATTTTGGAGATACTCGACAAAAGGTGCTCTCCAGTCAGGAGTGGCTTCAACCACTACGTCTGATGAACCCGGGGCCCCTGACGTGGAGGGTCCAGCGGTGAGATGACTTACCTGCGGGCCATCATTTTCCTCTTGGGAGACAGGGGCAATGACTCTCCGGTGGGCCACATGTATGATTAAATCATCTTGATCGGGTTCTGCGAGCGACGCGGCTAAACTAGCCAAGGCGTCTGCTTGGCCGTTCTGCGACCGTGGGACATGGGTAACCTTTGGTCGAGGGGAGAACTGGGCCATTAGGCGGAGGGTGTACTCCAGCAACGGTGCGAGCTCCGGCTTCCTGACGACGTAGTCTCCATTAACATGTTTGATTACCAGCTTGGAATCTCCCTTCACATGTAGATGGGGCACATAGATCTCAAGGGCCAACTTGAGGCCGGTGATGAGAGCTTGGTACTCTGTCTCATTGTTCGTACAGCCTTCTGACAACAGGAACGAGTATGGTAGGATGGCTTGCGCCGGGGTAATGAAGACAATACCCAGGCCCACTCTGTTGAGCTTGGGATCGTTGATCCTCCTACCGATGGGGATCTGGGAGGCGCCGTCGAAATGCATTTGCCAACACGGGACAACATGATCGACTGAGAGGATCGTCTCATCAGGAAAATCCAGGTCCAGGGATTGATCCGAGGAGGTTGGATGGGCAGCAAAAAAGTCTGCCAACGCCTATCCCTTAATGGCCTTCTGAGGTACAAACCTGATATCAAACCGCTGGAGAATCACTGCCCACCGTGCTAGTCGACCAGTCAGCATAGGGAGGTTCAGGATGTACTTCAGTGGGTCTACCCGGGACACCAGATGCACCTCGTGGTGCTGTAGGTAATGTCGCAACTTCTGCACGGCGAAGACGAGCGCAAGGCATCTCTTTTCGATAGGGGAGTATCTGACCTCCGTATCGAGAAGCATGCGGATGAGATAGTACAGACTGTTCTCAATACCCTCGTTATTCTTCTGGGCGAGCAGCGCACTGAGGGATCTCTCCAGGGCGGTCACATAAAGGAGCAGCGGCTTTCCGGAGACGGGCGGCATCAAGACCGGAGGTTGGAGCAGATACTGCTCGATTTCCTCGAAGGCGGTCCGACACTCCTCATCCCATTCGTAGGCGGCGCCCTTCTTCATGAGCCGGGAAAAGGGATTACACTTTCCGGCTAGATTCACGATGAATCGGCGTATGTAGGCTTAGTGGCCTTGAAGGCCTCGAAGCTCCCGAATGTTGCTCGAGGGAGGCATTTGGCTGATGGCCTTGATCTTCTCTGGGTTAATCTCGATACCTCGGTATCTGACAACAAAACCCAGAAACTTCCCAGAGGTGACCCCGAAGGCACACTTCAGCGGGTTCATCTTCAGGTGACGGGAACGGAGGAAACCAAACACTTTCTCAAGGTCTTTCAGATGGTCCTGGTGCTGACATGATTTTACTACGAGGTCATCCAGGTAGCATTCCACCAATGTCCCGAGAATCGGCTTGAATATGCGATGCATGGCCCTCTGATAAGTGGCACCTGCATTTTTCAAACCTAATGGAATAACCTGGTAGCAAAAGGTACATTGGGGAGCTCTGAAGGCAGTAGACTCCTCGTCTTTGGGGGCCATCCGGATCTGGTTGTACCTGGAATACCCATCCATGAAAGAGAGGGCATGGAACCCGGTTGTGGCGTCAATCAACAACTCCGTCACCGGGAGTGGGAATTCATCTTTTGGGCAGTGGCGATTAAGATCGCGGAAGTCGATGCAGACTCTGATCTGCCCATTCTTCTTCCTGACTGGCACAATGTTGGAAAGCCACTTGGGGTACTGGACCTCCTTGACGAAGTTGGATTTGATTAGCTTGTCAACTTCGGCCTCAACCATAACACCATGAGAAGGGTGCATATTCCTGGGAGGCTGCTTAAACCCACGATGTTTTGCCGGGAGGCCCAAACAGTGAACGACTACCTAGGGATCTAGCCATGGCATCTCGTTATAACTCCAAGAAAACACATCACAGTGCTGTTTGGGGAAGTTTATGTACTGCTGCCGCTCCTCGGGGGACATGGCTGCACTAATCAATGTGGGTTTCGGATCTGCCTCGCTACCAAGGTTCACATGAACCAATTCATCAACCGTGGTAGAGACGCCTTCTTCAAAGGCGGGGGGAGCATCCTCTAGGTCTTCCTCCACACCCATGGGGGGTCTTCCCGTGACGGAAGATACTTCTGGGCTATCAAAACCCGAGGGGCAGCTGGTGCCGGCCTGGGCAGCAGCGGTCATCGCATCGGGGGACTCGCTCGCCATTGAGACCATAACAATGAAGGCGGTCGACCCTATCCCATCTGGCCTTCGGCCTAATGGGCCACGTTTGATGATATCAAAGCAGTGGTGACGTGTCTGCTTGAGTCGGTTAATCCCAGCCCGGCAGAAGAGACACGTGTGGTGCACCGCCGTTGTCATAAGCTTGACACTCCGGTACCGTACAGGGGTAGGAGATTCTGGGATGACCTGAGCCTGGTTGATGTAGGAGTACGAGGTTATTTTCCGTCGTCGCTAGGACACGGGAACATGCCTTCCTTGCGTACCCGAAACAACAAAACATTGTCCCATGTCGGGGGTCGTGGCCTCCAACCGGTGGATCGGGAGGATGTAGGCGTCATCCATGCTTGCCCAGGGATCAGTTGTGACCGGGGCGGGTTCATCCTCGCTTACCAGGATTTGCTTGTCCTTAATTTTGTAATAACCCGCATCCAGATAGCGGGCCTCACAAGAAGCGAAAGGGGACGTGTCTCTTTGGAGCACGCCTACTCGACCGTTGAGCGAGTACTTGAGGCACTGGTGATACGATGAAGGGACCGCTGCATGCAGATGGAGCCATGGCCTACACATCAATGCGTTGTAGGTGGTGTCCTGAGAGACAACCATGAACTCGGTGCTGGAAATTAAGCCACCGAACTGAGTCTTCAGGCGGATCTTGCCGACCGGGGTTTGCTCTGTCATGTTGTCCCCCTAGATTCTGAGGTTAGAGGGAGTTAAATCACCTTCAGATAGACCCAGCTTTCGCAATGTCCGGGTCAGAATTAGATTGATTCTGGAACCCGTGTCAACGAGGCAGCGGCGGACTTCCATGCCATTGAAGTGGCCAGTGATGTACAGTGGGCGAATGTGACCCTGTATAGGAGGGCCCTCATCTTCACCGGAGAACGAGATAACCGCCTGAAATTCGGCATTTTCAATCGTCTCAGTATGGAAGGCTTCTGCAGCTGCTACCTCCGTCTCAAACTGGAGGGGGCTCCTTAGGGCCTCGGTAAGTGCCTCGTGCATTTCAGATGATAGGCGAAGGGCCTCGAGGATAGAAAGCCTCACCGGAATACCGGCCAGGTGATTCAGGACATCATACTTTCGTGCCAAACGCGAACCTCTGCTTACAGGAGGTAGTTCGGCATTTGGAGGCATAGCGGGTCCTGCTGGTTGAACCAGCGATCGGTTAGTACTGGGCATATCTTGCTGCCTACTAGTAGAAGCCTAGAGAGTAGTCGCCGGAATAGGGTCGGATAGCGGAGGCTGGCCTGTAGCCGGGCAAGACTGATTGTGATACGAACGAGGCATCTCCCCCCGATCCAATAGCACGAATGGAGGTGGAGGTAGATCTGAGGGCGTTAGATGGGGTTACGCGTGCTGAGATCTGCGCTGATCCTGCTTCCTGGTCTCAGTAGCGTGCACGGCTTGGAAAAAAGTGCCTGCTGACGTACCTCGATGGCCGGCGTGGTTGTGATTCCGCTGACGTTGATGTCGGCTGGAAACATTGGGGAGTTCTACCTGGCGTTCCCCCTTGTCGCGGGCCATATAGGGCTTTACCAGCTCCACGGTGTTAACCGAAGCGTACCGCTAGCTGTCGCTCGAGGAGTCATCCACCGCTAGGCGGATTCTGGGAGGAATCCCCATTTCAGGGGGCATAAAGTCGCCGAGAGTGCGGGATGACGACAGCACCGGCGGTGCACGTTGCTTCTTCTTGCGTCGCCGCTGCTTGCCCTTTTGGAAAGAGGTCGACTGTGAAGATGACGCGGAGGCACCGGCTACTTCTTCTGAAGGTTTCGACTGCTTCAAGCGCGCCTGGATGATACCATGGGCACGAACGACAGTTTTTAAAGCCATCCAGTCTTCGTATTTCTGGGATCCGCAGCTGGGGGACCTGCTGCCACTCGCCTTCACTGTCGCTGCCGATCTCTGATCCTGCAAAGACACCTGCCACTTGCGCTGGTGCTGGGCCCAACTTGACTATGTTGTTGTTGACCTGGTCTTGAAGCCAGTCTTTAAACACATATCATTTCTTGAGGGTGTGTCCCATGATCTGATGATAAGGGCAGTAGTTGGGGTGATCGGTGAGATTCGCCTCTGCCGGCCTTCTGCACTTAGGAAGACGCACAATCCCTTGCTCTAGGGCACTTCGGAAGTAGCTAGGGACCTGATTTTCATTGAACGAATAATTCTGGTACCTTCTTTCCAGATAGGGGGCCCTGGGGGCCTGGACCTGACAAGGGGCCGGAGGGTCCTACCGAGGAGGCGGCGCCTGATTGTCTCGCCTAGGTGGCGGTGGCGCATTGTGCGTGGGAACCTGTCAGTTATGAGGCGGTTGCTGCTAGGAAGGAGCCTGTGCTTGAGGTGGAGGACCTCTGCGGGGTTACAGGGGTGGTGCCGCCGGCAGTAACTCCAGCTACCTCGGGGCTTCTATTTGGGCCACCGCGGCGGGTTCATCCCTGGCGGTCCTCCTGGACGGGATCATCGGGGGAAACAAACGTGCATGAATGGCCTGTTGCAGGGCTTCCTCAAGGCGTTGAGCCTTATCTGAGAAATCTCTGAACCCTCCAGGGTAGTTCTGGGTAATCAGAGAGGGTACCAGCTCTGTCTTGACATTCCCCACACACATCGTCAGTAGTTTCTCCTGATTCAGTGGCATATCGAGGGAATACGTAAGTCCCTTCCACCGGGCGATGAAATATGCAACCCGCTCATCAGGCCTTTGCTTGCTCTTGAAGAGGTCTGCAATGCTGGTCTTCCGCGTGGTGGATCTGAACTGGTATAAGAACTGTCAGCGAAGATCCTCCCAACCGGTCACCGATCCGATAGGGAGCTGGCTGTACCAGACGAATTCCGGACCTTCCAATGTCTGTATGAAACATCGGAGCTTGGCGGCTTCTTGTTGAGCTGGGGTCCCCAGCATGGGGCCACACCTGGAAGAAAAATGAGCCAAGTGCTGTGGCGGGTCTCCTATCCCGTTATAGGGTGAGAAAGTGGGGTTCCCAATACCAGGAGGTGCGGGAATATCATCCACACACACGGGATAAGGCTTGCCATCCGGTGGGACCGCCACCTGCCGCGTTTCCAACGCTTCGAGGTAGGCTGTGAGTGTCGCGATAAGATCATCCGGGTGGGGGTCCCTGTCTTGACGGGGATCCCTGACCACAAGTGCATTGCCAGGTTCTTCAACACGGTAGACGGCCTCGGCCGCTCATGGTTCAACTGGTTGGAAGACCCGCGGGGCGACTGGGGGAACCCGGACTGGATTCTTCAGATTTCCCCATCGCTCGGGGGGATTTGGCGAGACGTATCGTGACCTCTTGCCATACGTTCCGGCTTCTGCCCTGTCTGCGGAAGTAGCATGATCAGGGTTGCCCAGAGGCATCTCACCGGGGGAAATTGTTCCTGCCCCTGTTGCCCCGTCCTGGGATTACCATAGCCGGGTCGCCGCTCTATGGCGCGCTCAGCCAAGAGTTCGTCAACCAGCCTCTTCTGCTCGGCAAGAAGCTGGCGTAACGTGGCCTTCTCAGGATCTTCGTCTGTTTTCTGCACAGAGGCGGATAGGTCGGAGTGCATGACTGTTCCAACGTGCTCCTTACCCTTTCCAGTGTTTCGACCAAGTACCAGTGGCTCGGTGGGCACGGGGAGGCCTAGCAGGTTCCTCTGCTGACGGGTAACTCTCCCTGATGGGTCCAGCAGTGGCGGTATGCCCTCGGGGGGGAAATCTCCATCAAGGAATTCAAGCTCATCTTCTTTTTCCACGATGTCAGTCATGTGGACCGCGACCCCTCTCAAGGGCATGTCCTCGATGTCGCATAGCGAATCGAGCTGTCGTTGGATAGGGTCGAAGAGGAGAGCGGCATAGTGTCCCCAACCACGGACTTGCACATGGGGGGTGGCTTCCCTGACGATTCTGCGGAGTGCTTTACAACTCTGAACTCATTTTCGTTGAAGGGTGCTCTGGTGGCCTGGCGACTCAGGGTGCTGGGCCACAAGGAGTGCTGCCGCATCGACCAAGCGGCACTGCTCGCCGATTTCCTCAAAGTGCTCTCGACTTCTGGGGTACACCACCCTTATGTAACGAAGGCGGAAGTGTGTCACCCATAGGTTTCGACAAAATCACCCCACTTATTCAGGGGTAAGAGACTCTGGTATGCAAAAATTCAGCGCCGCCGTCGGCCAGAACTTTTCCAGGAAGTAATCCGCTGCGAGGATACTCCAGAAGCTCCTGGGCTCGGACTCAGGGTATGGCCCTGTGTTGCCCCATTCGTCAACCGGGGGCGGCTGAGGGACCGGTAACAGTACCGAGGCAGACCTCTGAGATAGTAAGCTCGGCGGTGGAGAATACGGCGAACGAGCTGACTGGCCGCCGAATTACGGGCCTTCCTCCGAAGAGTGAGGTGACCTGGCCACGATTTCACGATACGACGGGCTGATAACCACAGCTTCCGGAATAGGAGTCGCGGCTACCGGCGACAGGTCGTGTCATCTCTCTACCGTCGTCGACCCCCAAAATAACTCTCCGTGATCTCTGGTAGAGGTAGAGGGCGCTTCTGGTGACAAAGGCGGCGATTGCGCGGTTGAGACCTACAGAATTCCCAAGATTTCTTCCTCTTGGATGTACCTGCAGAGGGAGATGGGAATCTGGTGGACCTCAAATTCCGGGAGAATGAGGCTAACGCGTCTGGTTCCTGCCCTAGTCTTTGATACGGAGGAGCGAGGAGAAGGTTCCATCCCTGAATCGCATTCCGCTTCTGAGTCGGAGAAGCGGGCATGTTTGATCTCCACCGGGGCCTTCCCAGGGTTCTTCTTGTTGCGGTGACGACCCGCTCTTCTGCCCCGGGGTGGCTCTTCAGGACAGGGTTGACCCCTACCGGGCAGCCTCAGGGCGGCGCTGGTGCCGTGGCGGAGAGGGCCCCCACTCGGGATAGCCGGGGTGCGAGGTGCACCGGGGAAAATGTCAAAGGGTACATGGGGAGGACCTCCATGAACAACACCCATATAGGCAGATCCCCTGCTGGAACCGGAAGGAGCATGGGGAGGACCTCCATGGTCGATGCGAGTGGAGCGAGGCTGACCTTCACTCGAGTTTCTAGGTCGAGGAGGACCTTTCCGGTCCTAGAGAGGAGGTAGGGAGGGCCCCCACGTTGAAGAAGGACCGAATGGATGGTTCCTTCAGGCTGGCGGTTGGGGGAAGGAGGATCGACTCCATACCCTGTATAACGGGCGCGGGAAAGGTTTCCACGCTGAGCGTCACTACCGCGGGGCAGATCTTCCTTCGGGATGGAGGTAGCCCGAGGCATGCCTCCATGATGAACTTCGGAGCGGGGAAGGCCCACGCTCTGTGGAGTAGTGGTACGTGGAGGACCTCCGTACATGGTGACATTACCGCGGGTTGGTTTTCGGCGATCACCACTTGGGCCTTCCACTCGGAGAGTCAACCCAGCCTGCCCATGGGGTGGTTGGGGTCTCGATCCTGGTGGGGTGAAGGAGTGCCCCTTCTCAGTGTATGCAGGGGCTTCACGACGCACGTCGGCGGTGGCTCGGGCCACTGTAGCTGTCGACGTCGACGCGCTTGGGAGAGCGTCCTCAGCCCGGGCCCGACGCTGACGTCGGGTCAGGCGAGCTGGCGCAGGTGGTGTAGGGACGTGGCCTGCCTACTCTTCCTGCGGGGCAGGATGGCGGAGCCGACGCGGCCGTGCGGGAGCTCTCGCCTTGGGACCTTGGGTCGGGACCCTGAGCGGGCTGAGCCGGACGGCGCCCGCCTCTTCAGCGTAAGGCGAGGAGTCGTCAAGGCGTTCCAGAGACAGGCTCCCGAAATGGTTGAACGTTGGGGTGGGGAGCAGGGGCTCCCTGCGCGGCCTATTAGGGCGGCGTTGACGGCGGGTCCTGGAGGCCTCCCAGTCCAGGCGGGCCATATCCCGAGTTGGGATGACCCCTTCTTCCTCGTACCTGTGCACGAGGTTGTTGATCACCCTTCACTAGATGACCTCTGATGGGGAAAGGGGACGTGGGCACCCCGTATTCCGCGATGTGGCGGCCGTCGTGGCGGTAGCGGCGCTACGTGGGGTGGTCGTGGAAGTGTTGCCCCTGTCCCTGCGTGGGCGAGGAGCGGATGGTGATCGCATCTCTGTAACAGTAACCTGGTTCCTGAGAAATGAATGGATCAACTCATCAGTACTGAGAGGAAAATAACTGACAGCCAGTGCCCCAGCGTCCTTCCATTCTCCATGTCTGTAAGAAGGATCCACGCCAACACGCTGTAGAACGGAGTGCTCCACGTTCTACTGCCCCGAATTCCGTTGAGTTTCATGACAGGCCCGCTATTTGCTTGGCGGGACCAGGCGCCGGATATCTGGATCCAGTGACACGTCAATCTACTGGTGTCTCGAAATCTACTAATCTCCATATTGAGGAGAAGAATTTCACGTCGGGTTCACCATTTCTGTTTCCGATGCTTTCGCCGGGGCGCGTGCCCGTCCGTCCGTGGGGGAGGACGAGCGGCGCTTTGTTGCCCCACATTCCTGCTTTCCAAAGGCGGGTGGCATTCGCTCCTTATTCAGGGACGTCTGCTCCTTGATCGAAACGGGATGATGGGATGTCGGTTCTTCCTCCTGTGGATTCCTCCTCAGAACTCATCACCTAGTCTGGGTCTCCCTTATAGATTTAATACGTAGTTCGTGAAACTCTTCCCAGTGCCATGTTTCAATGGACACCGGTTAATTACACTGCTTCTGTCAGGACATTCCAAAGGGTCCAGTCAGGGCAGCAACCTTTAGTCAGGGGAGTAGTCACGTTGAGGCATCAGTAGCATGTCTGGATGCTGGGGAACCTGGCATGTCTGTCTTTTATCCCTGGTCACAGGGCTTCTCGAGGGCGTGGAAGCCCGAGGCATCCCACATCGAGCGCGGGGAATTATATGCCATAGGCACATATCTGAGGTTTTTCTCAGCTTCTCGTGTTCAACACAGGGTATGTCACGAGTTTAACGTCTAGCGGAGACGGGTCAACCCAACCAGAGCATTAGTTAGGGTAGATCAGGTTGAGGGATTCTCCTTGAAGGGATGTTGATACCGGGGCCAGCCCATGGGCGGCTGTGAAGAAGAGCGCACAGACATGGTTTCACCGAGACATGGCTGTCCGGGTGAGAATCAGGATGGGCTGTAGGTGGATGAATGAAGTAGAGGGAGAATGAAATGGGACCCTCGCAGGGGGGAGACAGTGAATTTGGGATCGAACCTTGAAGAGGCTTCCTACGTATCCCCGTGGCAGGGAATCAAAGTCCGCGTAGTTCGGGATGGTGCTGGTAGACCGACGTGAAGGTGGACCTTGGCCCGATGAATGTCATTGGCGAACCAACGTGAAGGTGGACCGTAGTCCGAGGGGGGGGGGCATCGTCAGCATGCCGACGTGAGGGTGGACCTTGGTCCGATGAGTGGTGGGCTTGAGAATGGGGGCCTGGAATAGCGCCTAGAAGACGGTTTGGGCCGATGATTGTTGGGCTTGAACCTCAGGGAGGCTTTCTACGTACCATGCCTTGACACAGATCAAAGTCCTCGTAGTTCGGATTGGGGAATGCAGTTTAACGTCATGCGGGACGAGGGTGAACCGACGTGAATGAGGTCAAAACGACCGAATGGTGGGTTTGAACCTTGTAGAGGATTCCTAAGTACTATGCCTTGACATGGATCAAAGACCTCGTAGTTCGGGTTAGTCACAACGGCTTTCCGTCGGACTGGAATTGAAGTTTAACGTCGTGCCAGACGTGGGTAGAACACGATGTGAATTGGATGATGGGTGGGCTTGAACATCGTGGAGGCTTCCTACGTACCATGCCTTGACATCGATCAAAGACCTCGTAGTTCAGATGGGGCTTTGTCGGCGAACCGACGTGAAAGTGGACCTTGGTCCAATGAGTGGTGGGCTTGAACCTTTGGGAGGTTTCCTACGTACCATGCCTTGACATGGATCAAAGACCTCATAGTTCAAGTGGGAATGGGTGTGCAGTTTAATGTCATACAGGACAAAGGGAGGTGTGCAGTTTAATGTCATGCGGGACAAAAGGAGGTGTGCAGTTTAATGTCATGCGGGACAAAAATGGGACCCGGCGTGAATAGATGACGGGTGGGTCGCAACGGCTTTCCATTGGACCGGAATGCAGTTTAACGTCATGCTGGATGAGGATGGGACCCGACGTGAATAGATGATGGGTGGGCTTGAACCTCATGGAGGCTTCCTACGTACCATGCCTTGACATGGATCAAAGTCCTCCTAGTTCGCTATGGGTGGTGGTCAGGGTCGGTGCTCACTCTAAGCCCACGTGAGTCATGCTCGTTGTGAGAAACAAGAGGTTGCAAGGACCTGACGATCATGTCACGAAAGATGCGTCCGTGAGAAGCGAAGAGGGTATTACGTGTTAGGCGTCCCATGGTGCTGGGACTTACTCCAGGATGGAGGCCCATGGTGCGACAAAGCGCGAGAAAGATGGACCTTGGTCCAGTGACGGGAGGTACCTCCTTCCCTATGACGCCCTCCACCGACCTTTGTAGTGGGGAAGTACGGAGATGCAGAGGTGCAGTCATCCGTACGAAAGGTTAGGGGATTACGCTCTGAGGCAGCCCTTCCCCCACGGACAAACGCCGCTCCGACAAGGAGGATCTCATTCTATGTGAGGAAGAGTTCACTCCCGTGGAGACGAGTGGGCGTAATGAATGTTCGAGCTGGGGGGACCCTTCGTGAGGGAGACGAGGTTGGGTCACAGTTTAACGTCATGTGTTGAGGACGTGGTGCTTGGCAGTTTAACATCCTGCAGCTCGGACAAGGTGGGTTCACTCCACACCCCTAGGACGTACATAACCGGTACCCTCTGGTCCTTGGGGAAGGGAAGGTACCAGTAAGGCCATGGTCAAGGGGGGTTGTGGAACGAACCATCGAGGGGTCCACGTTAGCATGGCTATGCGAAGAGGAAATAGTCGTCAGCGTGCCTATGCGAAGAAGCATTAGGCGAAGCAACGCTACTGGTGGTATTGTCCATGGGACTTTGAAATCTCATTGTGAAAACCTGGAGGGTCGCACGGGAAGAGGAATCTCTAAGCAAAGGAGTTTGCTTCGCGAAGTGGAGTTTCTTGGCCTTAGCATGGGGCATAGGTGTGAGTGGAAGGTGCTTCGCGAAGTGGAACAGTGTTCTCGGAGCACTGCCTCGCGAAGAAGGGGTGCCTCGCGAAGCAGGGTCCTGCGAAGCAGTGTGCTTCGCGATGTGTAGCGATCCTGCCTTAGCATAGGGATCACTAGCATGGGTTGGGTGTTTCGCGAAGAATAAATGCTCCGCGGCTGCCCGGGTTCCCTTGGGAATCCCCTACCTTCGCGAATGCCCTTGAGCTTCGCAAAGGGCATCCCTCTCGGAAGAGGGTCTCAAAACGAGACAATGCAGAGGAGTCTCGCAAAGTAGAAGTACCTCGCGGAGCTCATGATTCCCGGGGCAAAGCGTGCTTCGTGATTCGGGAGAGGAGAAGCCGAGAGGTCTGATTGTCCGTCCCCGGGACTGAGGGGGAGTCCAGTATTTATAGGCAAGCGGCACCGCGAAGCAGAACTCGCGCGCCGCCTCAGGTGCTTCGTGGCGCGCTCACGAATGTCAAATGCGTTCACGGAGGGCACCGCCTCTGGAGCTTCGCGGTGTCTCACAAACGTCAAATGCATTCGTGGAGGATTACCGCTTCTGGAGCTTCGCGGCGGCTCGCGAACGTCAAATGCATTCGCGGAGCATTACCGCCTCGGGAGCTTCGCGAGACCGCAATGATCGGGATTCTTCGCGTCGGTCCTTCGCGGCGGTGCTTCGCGGCTATGCTTCACGTCGGTACTTCGCGTCGGTTCTTCGCGAGGCAGCGCGCCAGCCTTCTTTTTCGTTTCTTCCTTTCGTTCCATATTATTTTGGCACCAACAACATGCACATAATAAAACTTTGAGGATTGAAAGGTCTAGTGTATTGTGAAATAAGGGACATTATATGACAACTTAAGACAAAAAAATACAACAACTTTAGTGAAAACATTCCTTACATGACCACAACATTCCCTCGTACTTAGCATTTCATGGGACAACCTGAGAACGTACATGTGAAATGGGTGAGCTATAAAACCCCACAAGGAATAAACTAGGCATAAAATGAAGAATATAATAAATGTTAGGAAATATTCATATCAATAGATCATAATAGAAACATTAAAATAAATTCATGATATAGCATGATTATTATAACAAGGAAATGTGGCAACAACATTTAACATGATATTATCTTGAGCTAAGGATCTTTGGACATGGATCATTATTAAACCCTCATTTTAAATGAATAATCAAGAGTAAAAAATCATTTTACTTGAATTAGTATTATTAAACCCTCATTTAACTTTACAAATCATGATACTATTCTTTACCTAGTGCATTGGAGCGCTATCAGGGTGCACCCTTTATAAACATTTCATTTCATGCTTAAGTGTGCCACATGGATCATATAACATGGAAAAATTCAACATCATCATTTATTCCCTGATAAAATAATGTGGAATACATAAATAAAACTCTATAATCCGTAAGTATATGTTTATAAATGTGAACACCCTTGATTGATAAATGTATATGGTATTCACTTACATGACGATTTTGACATGGGAAATTTTGGTGTAACATTGGTAGTATAATGATGTCAAATAGAAATTGTAAAATGGGTTAATGAGAGAGACATGGGGTCTCTCACCATTTAAACAAGAAATGTACATTAAGGGGGTAATTGAACATAATATCACAACATATGTAATGGAATTTAGATTAATAATATAAAATAATTGCTTGAATGTAAATGAGAAGAGAGAAATTCCTTACGGAATTTAGGCATGGTAATAGGTGTACATGTGATTAATTAATGAGAGATAAAGATGTCTACAATTATTAAAACTTATGGAGAGAATTATGGTGGATGTGAGAAATCATTCCCCAATGTTTTTAATTGAAAATAAAAGGTAATAACAACATAATGAAATTTGGACAAAAATGAGAAATGAATAAATACCTTTCTTGGAAGTGTGATCACAAAGGTTGGGAGAGGCTTGAGAAAGGATTAATGGGAGATTGGGGAACCTTGGAAGGATTTTAGAGAGAGGAGGTTAGAGTTTGGTTGAGCTAAAATGTTTTTTAGTGAATACAAATGGGAAATTGAGTGAGTTTATGTAGGAAAGGATAGGGAATTCATTTTTATTTAGGGTTTTCAAACTACACATTAAACTAATCAAAAGCACAAACCATCCCATGAGTTTTCCCATAATGTTTTCCAAATTGGTGTGGAAAAAATTATTATTTAAGGCCAATGGACGAACATATTAAAATATTACTCTTTCTTATGTGGAGGTGAGTCACACTCTCAAGGAAATCATTTTAAAATGATAATTTTTTTATAAATCTTGGAGGGTCCAATAAAGATTTTTAAAATAAATAAAACAAATATAAAATCCCATTATTTTAAAGTTAAAACATATATTTATCAAACATTCCTTTTATATTATTTTAATACATCACTATTGGGTTATTATGTTGTCATAAAAACATTATATATTTAAACAGTATTTAATTTTTACCCAAAAAATCGACTGCTGCAGAAAATTATGAAAAATTCACCATTAGATAATTTCTACATACATAATCCAAAAATAATATACCTTTTATCTAAATAATTTTCTAAATATGTGAATTTAAACTCTAAAAATAAAAATCGACACTAATCGAAAAGTCATGGATTTTGACATACACAGCTTTCAAACCTTAATAAACATTACAATTATATTCATAAAAATTATAGGATAATTTATATTTAATAAAAAATAATATTTTAATAATAATTTTAAACATATTATGTAATTCATAAATACATTAATTTATCAAATTAGATTTATTAATTGAATATTAACAAAAAAATATTATTTGTTCTTTCAAAACAATTTACAGAGTAACAATAATAGAATGAATGTATATACATTATACAATAAATAAAGAACATAATAATTGTGCTAGGGTCCTATTACAAAACCAATTATAACACCCACATAATACCTAAGGGTATGGTTTGTGATGGTGACATACTCTTGGGGAAGCTCAAATAACATCGCTCGAGTGGTAATCTCTATTAACTTCCACTTCTCTCGTAGGTGATTCCGTTCAAGAATAACGTGATGAAGCTCGGCTTGGTATTTTTCAACAAAGAAGCCCATTGATGACAACTCCTTTACGAGCCCGGAAAAATAGGCTTTTTTTGGAGCAATTATACTATATGAGGACATCGCTTCCATTGTTTGAGTAAATTGGATTTTTTAAATTCCTATATTTATACTAATCATGTGATCACAATTCAATGGCTATATTATCAATGGTAACATTTCATAATAGTATTCTAAAAACCAATAACATAATATAAAGGAATTGAATATGTTTTATATATCCTTTTTACATAATAATACATTTAAATAGATCAAGAGTAATTTTCCTTAATAACTGTTTTGGTCATTACAATCTCCTCCCCTTAAGAAATTTCTCCCTTGAATTTTTTTCCCACACTAAAACAGATGATGGTAACTCTGCTTCATCACTTCCTCGAATTCCCATGTTACTTTTCTAGAAATTTGGTTTAGCCACAAAACCTTGAAGAGTGGCATTCTTTTATTTAATAGAATGTTTTCCCAATGATCTAAGATCTTCATCAGCTTCTCTTCATTGGATAGGTCATTATCCAATGGTACCACCTCTGTATAGATTACAAGTGATGGGTCAGGAATGTACTTCCTCAAAAGTGATACATGGAATACATTGTGTACTTTAGAGAGGTTTGGTGGGAGTTTTATTTGATAAGCCACTGCTCCAAGGTGATCAACGATCTCAAAAGGGCTGAAGTACCTTGGAATAATATTTCCCTTCTTCAGAAATCTCATAACCCTCATCCATGGTGATATGTGAAAGAATATCGTGTCTCGATCATCAAAATCTAGGTCTTGTATATTATTACCAGCATATCTCTTTTTTAAAACTTTGAGTAGCTTTAATGTGCTGCAGGATGGTCTTAAAATTCTCCACCATTTCACCAACCATTTCTGGACTTAGGAGTTTTCGCTCCCCACCATCATCCCAACATGTTGTTGTTCTTCACCTCTTCCCATAAAGGGCTTCATAAGGATCCATTTCGATTCTTGTGTGGAAACTATTACTATAAGAGAACTCAACTAGAGGAAGATGTTAATCCCATCCTCCATTGAATTCCATTTATCAATCCTTCAAAATGTCCACAAGTGTTTGGATTATCCACTCAGATTGGACATCATTTTGATGTTGATAAGATGTTTTGATGTTTGGCTCATTATTTAGAGCATATTGGAGACTCTTCCATAACATAGTGGTGAATCTTGGATCTCAATTAGATTTAATAGATAGTGGAACTCCATACAGCCTTATCACTTTGCTGATTTATATTCATGCTAGTTGATCCAATGAGAAATCTTCTGGAATTGAAATGAAGTGTTCAATATTTTTAAGATGATCCCCAACAACCTAGATAGCATTGTTTCCTTTGGATGGTTTTTGAAGTCTGGTGACAAACTATATGGTGATTTATTCCCATTTACATGTTGGTATGGCTAATGTTTGCATCATAACCTTATACTTCTCCCTCTCAACCTTCACATTCTAACATACCAGTCACTTTGATGAATACTCAACGATCTCCTTCTTCATTTTATCTAACCAATAATGCTCTCGAAGATATTGATACAACATTGTGTTTCCTTGGTTATTGTATAAATTTTAATTATGTGCATCATCCAAATGTTCATTCTTTAAATTTGGATTTTATAGAACACATTGTCTTTAACCAAATATCATAATTCCATCTTTATTAACATTGAAATTTGAGGATTTCCCATTTTTGTTAGTTTCCACATTCTTTGAAATTCTCACATCATAGAGGGTATACAAACTTATTTTCGTTCCCATGGTGTTATTGGATTCAATAGTCATAGTCTTTGATCAGCACTAACTATCTTCGTTGGTGAATATTCAACTCTTTTTTTAATATATATTTGAGACTTTTTTTATCCTTATTTATTTCAATCTTCCCTCCAAATAGGTAATTTCGGAAAATTTGTAATCGAAGATTACTGGAACCAACTCTAGATCATTGGTTGGATATTTTTTCTCATGAACATTTAGTTTCCTTGAATCATAGGCAGTGACTTTGTCATTTTTCATGAACACATAGCCCATTACCTTCTTCGAAGAGTCAATAAACACCACAAAAAAGATCTCCACTTGTGGGTAGAGTGATTGTGGTTGTAGTGATGACCCTCCTTTTCAACTCCGTGAATCTCTTTTCACATTCATCACTCCATGAAAATATGACTGCCTTTTAATTCATCTTGGTACGAGGGTATCACAATCGTGAAAAAATTATCACAAATCAGAGATAATATCTACCTAACCCATGGAATCTATGGATAGTTGTCACATATTTGGGCCTCGACCACCCCTCAATTTCATTTTTCTTTGATTGATCCATATATATCTCATTTATAGTGATGATATGACCCAAGGATGAGACTTAATTCAACCCTAACTCACACTTTCTGTACATTTCATAGAGCTTCCCCTTTTGCAAGGTCGCTAGTACAGTGCTTAGATACTCTTAATGTCCCATCTTTGTTTTGGTTTATATTAGAATATCTTCTATAAATACTACCAAATTTTTTTCGTGGTAATCTCTAATGACTCTATTCATCATGTCTATGAATATTTTTGTTGCATTAATGAGTCTGAAAGGTATTAATATGAATTTATGGTGCCTGTACCTTGTACAAAAAGTAGTCTTGCGGATATCCTCCTTCTTCACCCATACATGGAAATATCCCGACCACATATCCACCATGGAGAAGTATTATGCACCTTGTATCTTATTGAAAAATTCTATAATTTGGGGTAGAGGATACATTTTTTTTATCATGATTTTTATGAGATCATGATAATCGATTCAAATGTGCATTAAATCATCCTTCTTCTTGAAAAAGAGGATTTGTGCACCCCGTGGTGAAGCACTTTGGAGTATAAAATATTTATCCAAATTATCATGTAATTGTTTCTTCAGCTCCCCAAGCTCCACAAAAGCCATTTTATATGGATTCTTGGATACTATAAAGTCCCTATGTATAAGATCAATTTATAATTCAACCTCTCATCTTAGAAGAAGACTAGGAAATTCCTCAGGAAACACTTCAATGAATTCCCTCACAATAGGCATGTATTCATAGATTGTAGCTTCCTTACACTCAATCATATAATCTAGATATGCATTCTCATAGGGCAGTAATATCCACCATTGTAAAGATGTTTCTAAAGAATAAACATCCTCCACCTTGGAGCTATAGAGAATCAGGGGTCAATTATCCATATAGAGATTGATTTCCATCTCATGGAAATTTATGATGGTCCTATGTATAGAAGTCCAATCCTTGCCAATAATTGAACCAAATTCTACTAGAGTGAGTATGAAAAGGTTTTCCAGGAAGTTCTATCCATAAATTGTGACTGTGGTGGAGTTATATTTTTGAGATACAAAAATTTCCCCATCGTTCGTTCTCCCGGACATCTTTACTTCCATGATTTTTTGTGTTGTTCTAATTTTTCTACTAAACATTCAAGATATAAAAAAATTCATAAAACCATATGTTTCCTATTAATTATGAACTAACTAGTGTACCTATCACTACATCATTGCCATGGTTCGCTTCCGTAGTAGTAATGGAAAAATCTATCCATTCTTGACTTTGAGGTTGTCGGTGGCCTTTGAACACCGTTGTCTTAGGGGACTGGTTTCCAAAGTGCCATGGTTCTCTGATGTTGAGGCAATGAACACTGCACTGTGGTTCGAAATCAGAGTTCCTAACCAATTTCACAATAGTGGATTGTTTCTTGTTATTAGTTGTTTCAAGTTTTGGTCTCGAAATTCCCAACGGTTCCGTATCCGATGACGCGTGGACCTTCTTTCCAAAGGTAGATGTTCAGACAATTTGGCCAGTGACGCTTAAGAAATCACATTGGTCGAGAGGATGGGAATTCGGGCTCATTGCACCCTTTTGGGGGGGACTTATTTCTTGTTCTAGGACTCTCTTATATATTTAATATGTATTGATATGTTCGTGAATCTTTGGATTATACCCAAGAATAGTATCCACAAATTTCTCTTGGTTGGTAATAGTCAGCTGAACGCAGAGGTTCAGAATCATTTATGCCCGAGTTTTACCATCCCTCGTTGGATTAATGACCCCGAGGAGTCTGGGATCATTGAGACAGTTCTAGGAGTAGATCAGTGAACCGATGTGAAGATAGTCAGGTCGACCGATTGTTGGGCTTGAACCTCATGGAGGCTTCCTACGTACCCTGCCTAGGGGACAGGGATCAAAGTCCACCTAGTTTGAATTGGGGTGTCAGAGAACCGACGTGAAGGTGGACCCGGGGGTCCGATTGTGATCGGTCTTGAACCTCGGGGAGACTTCCTACATATCCCTATGGTAGGGAATCAAAGTGCTCGTAGTTCGCATTAACTTTGGACTTACGCTCTGAGGCAGCCTAGAATGATGGATTAGGGGTTACACTCTGAGGAGGCCCAGGGTGATGGATTAGGGATTACACTCAGAGGAGGCCCATAAGAGGATGTCATGGTTGATTCTTACTCTAAGCCCACGTGAGTCATGCTCGGTGTGAGAAACAAGAGGCAGTAGGGACCAGAGGATCACATCGTGAAAAGGTGCACCTTGAGAAGTGGATTGGGGATTACGGATGAGGGTGGCCCATACAGTCGGGGCTTACTTCGAGATGGACTCCCATGGCGACAAAGCGTAGTGGGAGAGGGAAAGGGGTGTGCTCCCATGCCCATCTCCTCTCTTGCAGTGCATGAGGGCTCCCTGATGAATGGTATTTTACCACCGTCGAGGAGCCTTTAACAAGTGGAGGGGCGGACATGGGACTCATGAGCTCAGACTCCACATTACCATGGGAATGTGTACCCAGGAATGCTTTGAGAATCTGCCCAAGGGTCGGGGAAACCCATTCACCTCTGTTTACCGTGGGAAGGTGAACTCAAAACGGCGCGATAATGCAATTGAGGGTTAGACCACACAGATCTGGTGTCTCTGGTGGAGGCCTCGGCTCGGGGCCAATGAGTAGGCCAATGAGGGAGTCACGGGGGATTGAGCCAGATTGGAATCGGAAGGATTTCATCTGGATCTGGGAATGAGAACTCTGAAGGTTTTGGCGCCATCTGCATAGGAAAGTGCTACGCGGCTGGAGAGGTCGTCCGCGAACCATGGTGGTCTGTGGACTGATGGGCCGTCCACGAACGAGGGTGGTCCACAGACTGAGAGTCCATCCGCGAACCAGTGTGGTCCATGGAATAAGATGTCGTCCACGAACAATGGTGGTCCGCGGACCAAGAGGACGTCTGCGAACCAGGGTGGTCCATGGACCAAGAGGCCATCCGTGCACCAGGGGGGTCTGCGGATTGATTGGAATCCTATGAACCAGGAGGGTTTGTGAATTCGAGTTCAGTCCGCGCACCAAGTTGGTACGCGGAGGGTTCCATGCAAGCAACGGTGGCCAAGGTTGGCACCGGTCAGGGGTTCGTCGGTCGAGCCTTCGCCTACATAGGAGGGTGCTACGCAGTGCAACAGATTGGAAAAGAGGGATAAACTCCCTGGTCCGTGGGGAGTATATCCGTAGAGGGACCCTGGTTCGCGGTTTTCTCTTGTATTCTTATTTTAAGATCACTTTTCACCAAGTTATTATGCGTTTTCAGTCCCTTATTAGTTCATTCCCAGGTTTACCAGCTCCAGTTCGCAAACTCGAACTTCTGAAATCCTAAGCCTTCCTTCGAAATCATTCCACCCAAATCTGACTAATCTCCTCTATGTTCACTTCCTCCGAATCCGAAAATACTCCCTTTTCCTTCCCCCCTCGAGCTCCTTTTATAGAGTGGGGGAAGAGATATATCTATGGTCACACGACACCTTTTATAGAGGACCATGACCGAAAACCCAGTTCAAGGATGACTTGGTCAGTCCGTAACTCACGGTGGGCATTAAACACTCCTCCTCCGTGAACCAAACTCGGGGAGTGCTTCACAGCCGTGGAGGGTTCCGCCTCCATTTCGGGAATGACAGCAGAGGCGGTTCGGGCTGACTGATGCAGATTGCGGCTGGAGCAGTCCGTAATGGTGGACCGGGTCGGCCCATATCCTTCTTCGGGACCACAGAGGATCTCCGCCTCCATCTCACGAATGACGACGGCCCGCGGAGGAGGGGTGCTTCGCAGAACCGGTCGTGCGTCGTTAAAATTAGACCAGGTCGTGGACCGGTTCCTCCTTATCCATCCTTGAGTATTGTCCACATTTTCATACTCTTTTTGAGGGGAAATTTGGAATAATATCCATTGAGTTAAACGGGATCATCATTCTCCTTTGTGGATTTTTCAAGACACTACAAATGCCCCCCTTCGGAATGGGGTCCGATCGGAACGAAGATGAGGCTATTCCGATGTAGAGTGGTCCGGAAACTCGAGTAGTTCGCAGTAGAGAGGTGGACCCGGTAGGGGACTAAGCCTATAAATACAAAGGGCCCTTCATTTGTCCTTTACCAGATTATTTGTGAAACCAGAGCTTTTTTCGCTTTTCTGCCTCTGCGGGCTTCTTCCTTTGCGAAGCGCTTCGTCTGTGAACCGGCTGCTACTTCTGCAAACCATTTCTCATTCGCATCATTATTCATCCTCGGATCAACATCCCAGCAGAAAAACAACAATTTTAACTAATTAAAAAGTAAGTCACGATGAGCCGTGTAGGAAATCGCTTCGGGGTTTTGGGGCTTTGGAGTAACTTGGTTCGTGGTTTCCGGACCAACACTCCACGGGCCAGGGTTTCGCAGACCACTTTCTCGAAGGGCTGTTTCGCGGGATGCTATCATCACGAACCATCCTTCGAGGACTCCTCGCGGACTTTTCTATGAATGCTCCTCAACTGATTCTCAGCCATATATATTTGGCAGTTTTGTCTGAAAAAAATTTCTCATTCTGGACTAACCACCTATTGGATTTCGTTGTGTAGGGAGAAAATATGGTTCCCCCTTGTTCTGCTCCGAGGCCTGCTATAGAGCCTCTTTCAATTGGCTCAGGTAGACGTCTAGCTATGATTCGCAGATCGGAGAACATCCAAGAGGACCCTAGTCAGCCCATCATTCCTGACGATGGTGTCTTGAATGACTTGCTCCCTCCTGATCTCTTGTATTATCCACTATCAAATCGGCTTCCGTTTCATGGATTCGGTCTTTAAGACGATGTCCCTATTCCCACCACTTTCTCATGTCTTCCTTCTCCTTTCTTGGAAGAGACGTCCATGTGTATTTAGGCGAACCTTACCCAATCAGGGGAGATGGTTTCCGACTCTGACCAGAAAGACACCTTCATTTTGAGAGGCTCTATTCTGAACCAAAGTGATTAGTATGCCCAAAACATTTCCCAAGAATCTATCTTCAAGAGTTACCCTTCCATTAAAAACCTTTCTCGAGTAGATCCCGATGCGGGGTGGATTCCTAGGTGGGATCTTCAGTCTGGCAGGCACTTCTCAAATGACTGGGCCTGGGCTTTCTGGGTCCATCATCACTGTTGGGAGTCTCCTGAATCACTGTAAGTGGTCAATTTATACTCTGTAGTGTGGGCATCCCAATTTTCTATTTACCCACCATCCTTGGTCCTACCCGACCTACTCAGTCGCTGGTGTTCAAGCACTAACACTTTCCACCTTGCTCATGGTGAAGTTGGAATTAGTCTGTGGGATATCCATCGATTAGGAGGGCTACCGATTATTGGTGCGATGTATAACAAGTTTCTACCTATCCCTGAAGCGTGGGATGATGTTGAACAAGTTCCTTCGTTGGCAAGGGATCTGCTGATTATGGCGGAGTTGTCACTGGGTCATGCATTGCGTGTGCGCTCTCTTATTCCCTATAGTACTTGGATAGGGTTATTTCTAAACACCACGGGTCCTGTGCCGAAGATCAAGCGCCCCAGGACTCATCCTTATCAACAGTCACGAACCTCCCTAGGTTCCTACTGGGTGGTTCTGGAGGTGGGCGACTACCTTTCATGGGGTTACGAGGTGCGCCCCTGTGTGCCTCCTATGCTCCGGCTGGCAGGTTTGTTTGCTATGTTCCTGAGCGGGTGGCTTTCCCTTCTCGGGATATTATTCCTGGTGTCAGTGTTTGCACCCTCATGATGGTAGTTGAGCTGGTAGAGGGTCGCCTGGTGAATTTGGTCATTCCCACATTGGCTCATATTTATGAACTGCTGGGTCACATGCAGAAGGGCAGGTCACCCTTCCGTCTGAGTGGGCCATTTCAGTTTTTTATGGATGGGTAGTGGATCATTGTTGTTGCTATGAGTATCGCCACAACATGGTCATCCCGCTTCCTACTTTTCGGCCTACCCTGCTTAAAATGGATGGAGTTCTCTTGAAATACCTCAGCTCTGGTGAAGTCCTCGAGCTTCTGAGTGACTTCTCCCAGTTTTCTTTCACTCCCTACCCCACCCCTTCTCGAGTCTTAGTTGACAAATGATGGGGGAGCCTGGAGGAGCATTCTTACATGATCTCTCTACGGGATGGATTTTTGTCTATGCGGATCGAAGGGGTTTCTCTGTGCGAGCTGTATGTACCGTATCGTTTTTCTCGCCAGTTTGGGTGCATGCAAGTCCAAGTTTCCCTTCCCCCTATTCAAGATCAAGGACTGCACCTGGCCATACTTTGTCAATGGTGGCTGATGCTGACACGGGAGGGATGTGACATGAGAATTCCCCTGACTATCGTGGGGACGGCCACTGGCATTTCCATGGAGTATGCAAAAGCGTGGGAAAACACTACTTCGATGGGATCCTAGGGAAGGTCGTCTGGTAGGATCCCAAATCATGAGGTACTACGGCTTTTGTGTCCACCTCACCTTCCTCATCAATTCTAAGGGAGGATCGACTGATGGCTCATCGATCAATGTGACTCAGTGGATTTTTCTCTCCCATCCCGATGGTGGTCAATCTTTAGACGGGTTCATCCTTCTTGGATGTTTATGAGGAGGACCATGTGGTTTTGGGTCCCAGCGAGACAATCCTGGATGTTTTTCCAGTTGATACTGGGCATAGAAACTTGATCCCCAAGCCTGAACTGGGGTTAGAGGCTCCAAACATTCCAGCTTCAGAACCAACTTCTAGTGAGCACATGACTTCACTAGTTTCAGTGCCAGATTTCATTCTTGTGCTATCCGGCGAGGATACCAAAGATCCTCATGTCATGGAGGACCACCGTCCGGTGCACAGGTGGTCCTGGCCTCAGATTTACGATATCGTTTCCGAAACTCCTCTAGTTGAGATTCCAACGAAGATCGCAGCTCTTTGACAGCTCTTCCTGGGTTTGGGGCCGAGTGGCTTTGACTATCGGCAGTTCTATTCTCTTGCTTTCCATGTCATCATGGCCCGTGAGGGAGTTTCCACTAGTGAACACAAACTTTCTCACTTTGCTGCCGCTCGTTTCGGGACCCAAGAACTGGAGAAACCACGATACAGCTTCACCAGCTGATAGCACAGGAGGTGATCTCTCAAAATCAGGTGGCAGTCCTGTCCTCCGAGTTGCAAGAATGTGATGAGCGGGCAGCGATGCTGAGGAATTAGTTGTCAGTTGTGACTGGCCATCTTGAAGCCACCGGGAAATGGATCAACGATCTCCAAACAACAGTGGAGTGTACTCATCTGGTGGCTGAGGTTGAAGCTAGGGAGAAGGCCGTGTTGGAACAATATTGCAACGACCTCCATCGCACGGTCACTGGTCTGGTGGAGAGAGAGAGTCAGGCTTCATTATGACTATCATAGCCACTATTTGTACTCTCTGATTTACTTACCCCTCTCCCTCTATTTTTGTGAGGGAGAGACCCCAGCTTGTGGACATCCTCGCTTTTTGTTCAAATGAAATACAATCTCTGTCAATCACTTGTTGTTGTAAAATTTTATTGTTACTAGAACAGTTGCTCTATAAATAACAACTCACTGAATCAAAATTAATCATAACTCAGGAAAACCAAATATAACTTTTTCCTATACCACGGTGTCCAACGAGAATAGTTCGACTATTGCTAGGGTTTTGTGGATAACCCCTACAAACTTTTTTTCCTTTTCTTCTAATTCCCAAATTTTTCCTGGGCTCATTTAGTGTGAACCCAGCGGGCATGGGATGACTTTTTCCTAGGTCTCCCTTTTACGGTTTTCGACCTAACAAGATTTGTGCCTCTTTTCTTGGGTGGTTTAAAGTCCCATCTTCAAGACTATCATTACTGATGTTTTAGGTTGAACATATTTGACCAAATATGGTAGGACAAGGGACTCAATGGGGTTTGGTTGATTAAAAGATGTCTCGGTGTCCTTCAGATGCATTTGGAAGGGAGTGTGTTTAAATTTTAATGAAATGAAGGGCATGTCTCAAGTCATGGGAGTCGTATCGGCATAAAGAGGTGGGAAGAGCATTGCCTAAGGAGATCTTTACTTTGTTATATAGGCCAGGAGTTATGAATATGCAGAGCCGCTGAGGGCATGGTATGCGTAGTCGTGAAATGGTGTCTTTAATTCAATGACTCCCCATTTATGATGGACATAAGACATCATGAAAGTCCAGCTTATGGGACACCAACATGGTTGGCGTGGAGAATTATGAAAACCACCAGGGGTGGCTCGAAAAGGGAATGTGATGTCTGAAAGGTTTTAAGAACATTTGTATTAATCAGGAGTGTGGAAGCAAGGTTTCTGTCCTACGCATTTATCTAGCATAAAGGACGGTTGGGGATTGGTGCAGTTTAAAGTCATGAAGCTGGGATATCATCTAGGATGGAATGACTTCTCCTGCTCCTCAGTAATCCTATTAGAGATGTTCCACCAAATTTAGAAAGGTTTGTGAAAGAGGATGGTAAGATGTAACTCAGAGGGTTTCCGAATCCCAGGATAGACATGGGGGCTCGGAGGCCAAGAGGTGTACAGAGAGAAGCATTACCTAAGGAAATGTTTCCTTTGGTAGATGGGCCAGGGGTGATCAATATTCAGGGACGCTGAGGGCATGGTATGCATAATCATGAAAAGGTGTCATTAGGTCAATGATTGTATTCCACCGATAGCCAATCAACTTCAGGGAAGTTGATATTTAGGACCACCATGGGTGGCTTATGAGAATTCGGCTTTTTCTGAGTATAGAGTATGGTTTATGATGAAAGGGTGCCTGGATACAGTGGAAACATCTAGACTGAACTTCCCGAGAATGGGGAAAGTGATACCATCTCACGCAGGTGTGAGATGGTGGCTTGTGCCAGTCTAACCCATGCACTAAAGGACAGAGAAAATCCTACGTTCCTTACTGAACCCATAACGGCTTTGACCATGCAGTTTTAGCATCATGAGGTAAATACGAAGAGCATTGTTAAAGGATGTTTTGCAGTTTAACGTCATGTCGTGAGGAGATGGGGGCATTTTTCGTTCCTTTTCCAATGTTGTGCAGTTTAACGTCGTGCATCATGGATGATTGACCGTGTTGTTTAATGTCGTGTGGTAAGGAAAAGGATCATTATTAAACCAGTGAAAATTCTTTTTGTTACAGGCATTCCCCTGGATGTTTAATGATTGGTATTTTAAACCTTACGCCATGTGGCCAAGATGTGACTCGTGCCATTTGACGTCATATGGCAAGGACATAGTTAAAAAGGCCGCTATTGATTAGAATGTAACTGGGCTCGAGTATCCTGGAATGTCCAAGACGTGGAGGGGGGTTGATGGTGTAAATCATGGTTTCGGGGCTTCTTGGATCAGGAGAGATGACATGGAGGTTCTGGGGTGGGTAAGTGTACAATGATAGGAAGAATATCACATGGGGAAATCTTTCCTTTGGTAGATGGGCCAGGGGCTATCAATATGCAGAGCCGCTGAGGGCATGGTATGCATATTCATGAAAATGTGTCTCCGGGTTGATGACTTTCCACTTCCGATGGCCATGAATGGTTATGAAGATCCACAATTATCCGGGCCACGAAGTCTTTCGTCGGGTAAGGAAATGTCTGAACATGTCGGGCATACACGACCATGGTTGTTGTTAAAGCTTAGAGAGATCCCTGAGCTGATTTATTTTGCGCGCGGGGGTGTACCATCACTCCATGTAGTTTAACGTCGGGTGGTAAGGACAAGGTACTCCTAGTTTAGAGTTCATAGAGCTCAGACCATTGGGTGACTATTACTGCAGTCACTCGAAGGATAACTGGGTCAACATGTTCTGATATACTTGGAACAAGGTGGGGGATGAAGGTTGTAAACTGCAACTTTGAGTTTTCCCAGATCAGGAGGTGTGGTGTGGGGGCTCTGATGCCGGTAAGCGTACGGAGCTAGGAAGAGTATCACCCAAGGAAATATTTCCTTTGATGGACGAGATAGGGGCTATCATTATGCAGATCTGCTGAGGGCATGTTATGCATAGTCGTACAAAGGGGTCCCCGGGTTGATGACTTTCCACATCCAATGGCCATGAATGGTTATGAGGATCCACGGTCGCTCATAGTGCATATATCGGCACGTGGGGATAATGGTGTCCGAGTATGCAAGAATAATCTTCACTGCAATTGTCCGTTGAGTCAAAGTAGCCAGTCCTGGATTGATGTTCGTTCATGCAGGTCACTATGTGAACCACCGGTGGACACATAGGCTTGACAGGTAGGGATACCCTGGAAAAACTTAGATGTGAAGAGTGGACGAACTTGTAAAACACTTCGCTATAAACTTATGGATCAGGAGGTATGGTATGTGGGCTCTGAGGCCGGTAAGCATACGAAGCTAGGAAGAGTGTCGCCTGTGGAAATCTTACATTTGGTAGATGAGCCATGGGCTATCATTATGCAGAGCTGCTAAGGGAATTGTATGCATATTCATGCAAAGGTGTCCACGGGTCGATGACTTTCCACTTCCGATGGCCATGAGTGGTTATGAAGATCCTTAATTTTCCAGGTCATGGAGTCTGATGTATGGAGAGGATGCATCCAAATATTCAAGGAGTATCTCTATCTTGCATCACCATGTGTCTTGGGTGGGTCGAGACGAAGTCCGTGCAGTTTAACGTCATGCGGTGAGGATGAAGTCTGTGCAGTTTAACATCATTCCTTTAGGATGAGGTCCATGCAGTTTAATGTCATGTTGTAAGGACGAGGTCTGTGAAGTTTAACGTCATGCGGTAAGGACGAGGTCCGTGTAGTTTATCGTCATGCGGTAAGGATGAGGTCCGTGCAGTTTATCATCATACGGTAAGGACGAGGTACTCACCCCTTGCAGGTCTGGTCCATACACGAGGGAATGGGTCATTTTTAACATTATTGTCTGTGCAGTTTAAAGTCATGCGGCAAGGATGAAAAAATACACCCCGTGCAGGTCTAGACCATACACGGGGAAAATGGAACATTTTTAGATCTTGCTATCGGTGCAGTTTTACGTCGTGCAGAAAGGATGAGGAGTACACCTCGTGCAGGTCTTGTCCGTACACGGGGGAAAGGGAATTTTTATCTTTTATTCAGGGGATTGTTCCAGGGTGGAGAACCATGGCATCACTACGTATCCTGTGAGGACAGTAATCAAGCCTCACATAGTTCTCTAGAAGAAGAACACCCCATATAGGGCCGGTCCGTACATGGGGTAAGGGGACATTGTCTAACTTTTATTTTATTTCATTTGGAGGTGGTTGGTCCAGGACGGGGATCCCTTGTGTCACTACATATCCTGCAAGGGCAAGAATCAAGCCATACATAGTTCTCTGAAAGAAGTACACCCCATGCAGGGCTGGTCCATACATGAGGGAAGGGGCATTGTAAAAAATTCTTGTTTGTGCAGTTTAACGTTGTGCGGTGAGAACAAGGGATACACCCCGTGTAGGTCTGGTCCGTACACCAGGGGAAGAAGGCATTTTTATCTTTTATTTCGGAGTGGCTGGGCCAGGATAGGGGATCCCAACGTCACTACGTATCCTGTGAGGGCAGGAATCAAGCCGTATGTAGTTCTATAAAATACGTTCTGTTTAACGTCATGCGGTGAGGATGAGGAATACACCCCATGTAGTTCTGGTCCGTACACAGGGGCAGAAGGCATTTTTAAATCTTATTATCCATGCAGTTTAACTTCGTGTGGTAAGGATGAAAGCCATAAAGTTTAACATCATGTGGTTAGGATGAGTGTCGTACAGTTTAACGTCATATGGTCATGAAGAGGGCCATACAGTTTAATGTCATGTTGTCAGGATGAAATGTTCTTAGTTTAAGGTCATAGAGTTTGGACCATTGGGTACTTGGTAGTTTAACTTCATGTAGCTCAGACGAAAGGATGCTCTGCAGTTTAGCATCTTGCACTGAGGATGAAAGGATGGTGTGCAGTTTAACGTCATGCAACAAGGAAAGAAGGATGTTGTGCAGTTTAACGTCATGCAGCGAGGGCGGAAGGTTGATGTGATGTTTAAAGTCAGGATGCAAGGATGGAAGGATGTTGTGCAGTTTAACATCATGCTACGAGGACGGAAGGATGGCGTATAGTTTAACATCATGTAGTGAGGACAGAAGGATGTTGTGCAGTTTAATGTCATGCAGTGTGGACAGAAGGATTTTGTGAAGTTTAACGTCATGCGGCGAGGGCAGAAGGATGCTGTACAGTTTAACGTCATGCAGCAAGGACGGTAACTGCTTTTAGTTATTATGAGAAATACTTCTTCAGGAATCTCTCATTTGTTGGATTTGTTGTAAATTTTCCGTCCAGGGAGATGAGGCTATATGATTCACTGGATTAGACCTTGTGTACAACATATGGCCCCTCCCATTTGGGCTCCAGCATTGGAGGCTTCTTGCCAGGTATCATTGGAGTCCAGAGGACCAATACCAATTCTCCTTCCAAGAAAGACCGAATACGAACCTTTTTATTGAAGGATCGTGCGATCCGGTTCTGGTAGACTTCTAGATGGTGCAAAGTGTGCAGCCGCTTCTCGTCCAGCTATTCCAATTCACATAGCCTCTTTTCTGACAACTCATCATCGTATAATTGATCACAAATGGAAACAAGGAGTGTTGGAAGTTGGAGTTCAATGGCCATGACCACCTCTGTGTCATACACCAATGAGTACGGGGTGGCCCGAGTAGCAGTGTGGATTGTGGTTCGATAATCCCACAATGCATGGAAGAGTTTATCCGGCCATGACTTCTTGTCCTTGTCCACTATTTTCTGGAGAATGTTAGAGAGGGTCTTGTTGAAATCCTTTATCTGTCTTTTGGAAACTGCATGGTAGCGGGATGAGTGGTTAGCCTTGATACCATACTCGTGGTATAGTTTCTCCAATTCAGCAGAGCAGAATTTGGTGTCGTTGTCCATAAGTATGTTATGAGGGACACCAAATATGGTGATGATATTGGTCTTCACAAAGCTGACAATATTTCTTTCCCCGACTTCTTTAAGGGGTATGGCTTCTTCCCATTTGGAAAAGAAGTCAATTATCTTGAGGATATACTTCAGCTGTTTGGTCGTGGCCGGAGGATATGGTCCCACGACGTCCATCCCCCATACGGAAAACGACCAGGAGTACTTGGCTAGATGATGTAACTCCGGGGGTTGGTGTATGAAGTTGGTATGAATATGGCATGAGTGGCATTTTTTGGTAAAACGCTCATAGTCTCATGCCACTGTGGGCCAGTAATGCCCAAGCCTTCGAACCTGGTGGGAAAGCTTGGTCCCCAGTTGATGTGCTCCACACACTCCAGCATGTA